>CM060938.1:535487754-536687754 GCA_030765085.1 Allium cepa
AAGTTCCTTTTTGTGGGTAGCTTCTAGACGACTCATCGCCTCAGATGTTTCTTTATCACTTTTTTCTATCTCGGTCAGCTTCACCATCAAGTATGAGATTTCAGTGTCTTAATGTTTAATTATATCTTTATCATGGATCGCCTCTAGCCTAAACGGTCAATTTCATGCTGTCTCTCGATAAACACCTCCGGAATCTTCTCTACTAAGTGCCGGAATGATTCATGTTGCAAAAAAAATTCGTTAAAGCATGCTTGAGAACTTTCCTGAGCATTCCCTAAGATTGTATGAATGAATGGGTGGAACTTAAGCCCGTCAAAACAAATCTTTAGAAAATGGACCTTTAGTTTGGCTAATTTTTCTGCTGTGGAAGCTTCAGGAGCTGCAGTCTACAAAGACGGATCAGAAGTGATGATTGGACGTTTGCTCGACCTACGATCATGGGACTGCTTTAAGCTGGATGAACCAGAATATTGCTCAGGTGGTACGACAACTTGAGGAACTAGGAAAGAGGTATGATCGCCACTGTGTATAGGAATATTAGTTTGAACTTTCTGATGGGACGATCGAGATTGGGACTTATGTTGAAAGATGAAGATTCCATCGAACGGCGACTTCTTTCTCGACCGTCATCCATCTTCTACGCCTACCCGATTCTGGATCATGGTTGGATCCGTATTGCGTCGAGGAGCCCCTTAAGCGATCAAAAGCTGGAGATTGGGACACCAAACCTAAAAAAACCAAACAAAGTGTATAAGTGACTATTATACAAAAGATAGATGGAGATCGTGTGGTGAAGTGCGCGAGATTGTGAGTGTCCTAGTATCCCCTTAATAGACCAGTTGTTGCAGCCTTACTCATAGGAGTTTTTCTCTCTTTTTCCGCTGGGAAGAATGTTGTCACAACTTTTGGTGGGAGAATTGAGCCCTTTGATACCGATGTTGAGAAAGTCATAAGTCATGATGTTATCAGGGATTTGGAGATTTGAAAACTCTTTCACCAAGCTTTCTAAACGTTGGGAGGATGAATCTTCGTCGACGGAAGTGAAAATAAACTCAGGCTCCTTAGCAATTTTTCTCCTATGGAGCTTATATGCAAGCTTCTTTCTTCTCCTAGCTGGCGTGTGAGGTTGCTCGCCTTGTGAAGGTTCGACCACAGGTGCATTGTCCAGACCTTCATCAGCATCGCTAGGCTTGTGTGTCTTGGCACCCCTAATTTTGCTCTCTTTGACGTCATCTTGAGTCCCATCGATTGGGGGCACGACAAGGTTATTGATATCACCTTCTTGTTCTGTACCATACCCAGGTAGTGTAGCGCTTGCTGGAAGCCCAATACTATGACCATCCTCCAACAAACCGAACAGAGATAACCATTCATCGGTTAAAAGGAGTCTAATATCCCTTTCTTCGATTGGGGTGGCATGAATTGTAGAGATTTCCCTTGGAAAACTATTGCCCTCTGGACGCGGAAGGACACCTATAGATTTTCAAAATGTTTGTTGACTCAGAGTATGACTTAGATTAAAGAATTTGAGAATAGAGCAAAGAAGTCACTTCCATCCTTCCAACCATCACCTTGCAAAGCCAAGTGGACATCGGACATAGAACCATTCATGTTTGAAGAGGCTGAGCTTGTTCCAACACCCGTTAAGACTTGAAAGTTGGGCAAAGGCTCAAGGAAAATGTAGGAAAGGCTCCCTTTTCATCATTTGAAGTTGTAAATAAACATGATGTCCTCAGGATTTCGTGGGCGGAACAGAACGTTCATGAATACCAGGAAAGTTCCATGGTGAAATGCATAGTTGTTTGATGTAGTTGAGTAGGAGCTATTCCAAGATATTTTAGCATCTCTCGAATAAAAGAATTGAAGGGTGGCACACATCCGGTGCAACAAATGAACTTATTGCATGTTGTATACCCCTCCTTGGGCGAATAAGGCCCGTCGTTCACCGAAGAACTAGAATGTCTTTGAAGGAATCCCATGTCTAGAATATAGTCTGCGAAGAGCGGCCTCACCAATTCTAGAGGTTTGAGAATCTGTTGGGTTAACTAAAAATATAACGCCTTCTACCATATTGGGAGTAGGACTTATATCTTCCGCCGGAAGGATGGTGATGAAGAACATACCTCGCGGTCGAAGACAACGACATTGCTAAGTCGCGAAGCTTTGAGTCGCGACGAAGCCCTAGGTCGTGAACGACCTACTAATGCAGCGATCATTCCTATGTCGCTCCGCCTTGGGTCGCGGCAAACCCTAGCTCGTGAACAATCTCCTCTGGGTCGCGAGCTTCCTGCCTCCTTAGGTCGCAAAATCGTACGTCGCGAACCAAATCTAGGTCGCGAACGACCTATGCCAATTCCAGCAAGTCGCGAACGACAGTAAGTCACGAACGACCTTCTCCTTCGCTCTTCCAGCTTGAATCGCTCCACTATAGGTCGCGAACAAATGCGAGAACGTGGGTACTTCATTGAGATTAGGTCGCGCGCAGTTGAAATTGAATATCTTTAGGTCGCGTGAAGTGTTATTTGGTTAAGTCATGATGTTTGTTGATGTGTTGTGATATACTGTTAGGTCGTAGGTCGTTCCTGTTGTAGATTGTGATGTTGTAACTGTTAGGTCGAAGTAATGTGCTGATTGTTAAGTCGCGTGAATATTAAAGTCGTATATGTGTGAGTTGTAAAACCCTATAAATAAGAACGTATTGGGTTATTTGAAGGTTGTTGAATTTTGAATAAAATTTGGTTTGTGCTTTGTGCCTCCATTCAAATTGGAAGTTGAGTGTTATCTCCTTCTCTACTTTCGGCATTCGAGTGCGCTTGAATCGACAATTTTTGAAGCCAATTCACGGAATCAAGTGCGCTTGATCAACGTTCGAAGAATTGTAAATTTTCTTTCACGGTATCATGCGCGATCAACGTGTCGAAGATTGCTAGAATCTGGTATCTTCGTGATCAACGGATTTGAGCCTTACGGTATTCTTAAATTCATCGATTTATCAACAATTCACCGATTATTTCCGCTAATCGTGTGTGATCCTGGACGGATTCGATTTACATCGTCGAATTCGCTTCCTACGCTGCGTCATTTTGGTATCAAAGCTAGATCGCAAGAAGTTTGTGTCATTTGGAGAATTGGGTTTCGAGAATTTGTAGTTTGGAGATCAGATTTGCAATTGTTGAGAAATTTGGTGTTCATCGTGTTCATCGTGAAGTTGCAACAAGTTGGGAGTTTCGATCCATATCATTTGGATCAAAGATCGAAAAGTGTTTGAATTTTTTTTGAATTTGTTTGAAGTTCAATCATGCCACCGAGACGAGCTCAACGTCATCGCAATATAAATGCTTTGTATGGAAGAGAAGAGGCCGATGAAATGGAGCAACGAATCAACGAGAGTTTCACTGAGAAGTTGAATGAAGGGATTGGTCGATTAGAGAGAATGATGCTTGAAATGAATCAAAGTAGAAGAAGGGTTTCACCTGAATCGAGTCATGGGGGAAACAAAGTTTCACCACAGTCAGATCAGGAGAGAAGAGGAGATCATGATCGTAGGAATGTTGACGATCATGAAAGGAATGTTGATGAACGAAATCGGAGAGATGTGGATTATCGTGATCAGAGGAATGTAGATCGAAGAAATGGTGGTGGCAGAGATGTTGGTGGCCATGATCGACAACGATATGCATCAGATTTTGATGAGGAGTTTGATGGTGGTAGTGTTCATAGTCGAAATCGAAGCCAAGGAAGAAATCATTCAGAGTATGATCACAAATGGGAGTCCGGAATGAAAATTGAAATTCCAGAGTTTAATGGTGGTATGCAGGCTGAAGAATTTCTAGATTGGTTATCTAATGTTGAAGAGATCTTTGATTTCAAGGAGGTTCCGAAAGATCGTCGAGTGGAGTTGGTTGCTACTAGGTTGAGGGGAAGAGCTATGGCGTGGTGGCAGCAAACCAAACTTACACGAGAATAGATAGGGAAGTCGAAGATTGTTAATTGGGAGAAGATGAAGAAACTGATGAAAACTACATTTTTACCTTACAATTATCAATCACTCATGTATCAAAGGTTGGAAAATATAAGGCAAGGGACAAAGTCTGTGAATGATTATGCAGATGAATTTTATCAACTGATTGCCAGGAATGATATCATGGAGACAGAGGAACAATTGACTGCTAGGTTTGTTGGAGGGTTGAGAACACAGATCCAGGACATGGTAAACATGTTTGACCCTAGATCTGTGGCCGAAGCGCACAGAAAGCGTTGGCTTGGGAGAAGCAGGGAAGACGAGGAGGTGGTGTATTTACAAATTCCAACAATCAAGTGAAGGGAGCTAGTAGCAATACTACTATTACAAAGGCTATTAGTAAACTAGTTGTGAATGAGGTTGCGAAGGCAAAAGTCAATAGTAGTATCAAATGCTTTAATTGTCAAGAGTTTGGCCACAAGAGCAATGAATGTCTAAAGCCGAAGAAGTGGACAATGATTGCTGAGATTGAAGACGAGGATGTTGATGAAGGTCATTCTAGTCCAGTTGAAGTGGATGAACAGGATATCGCGTCGGGTGATGAAGGATGTAATATAATGTTGAGGAGATCATGTTTGACACCGAAACAGGAAGAAGAGGCTAGTTGGTTGAGGAGTAATATCTTTCAATCGACATGCACTATACTAGGAAAGGTGTGTAAATTTGTGATTGACGCGGGAAGTTGTGACAATATCATTTCTACCGAAGCTGTGAGAAAGTTGAAGTTGAAAACGGAGAAGCATCCAAATCCTTACAAGTTAGCGTGGTTGAGAAAAGGGGGAGAGGTGAAGGTGGATAGGCGAGTTCATGTTCCATTTTCTATTGGGAAGAAGTATAAAGATGAGATCTGGTGTGATGTGGTGGAGATGGATGTTTGTCACTTGCTTTTGGGAAGACCATGGCAGTATGACCGAGCAGTGCAACATGATGGTCGAACCAATAGCTACTGCTTTATGTTTGAAGGTGTCAAGATCATTTTAGTTCCGAAGAGGAGACAGCAAGGAGAGAGCAAGTCAGAAGAGATTGAGGAGCTAAAGACTTTGTTGACTTTGAAGGAGTTTATTGAAGAAATAGAGGATAGTCCAGAGGTGTTCTCGTTGATTGGACATGAAGCTAGTGAATCTATTGAAGTTCCAGAGGAAGTAAAGCCAGTATTGGAGGAATTTGAAGATGTGTTTCCTAAAGAGTTGCCGAAGGAGCTACCACCGTTGAGGGACATTCAACATCAGATAGAACTTGTTCCAGGAGCAGTGTTACCTCACAGGCCACATTACCGGATGAGTCCTAAGGAGCATGAGGAACTGAGAAGGCAGGTGGAGGAGTTGTTAGTACAGGGGCGTGTTCAGGGGAGTCTCAGTCCATGTGCAGTACCAGCATTGTTGGTGCCGAAGAAGGATGGAACGTGGAGGATGTGTACCGATAGTCGGGCATTGAACAAGATTACTGTCTGATACAGGTTTCCTATGCCTAGATTGGATGATTTGCTAGACCAGTTGAATGGAGCTACTATATTTTCTAAGATTGATCTGAAGAGCGGTTATCATCAAATTCGAATTAGACCAGGTGATGAATGGAAAGCAACGTTCAAGACACGGGAGGGGTTGTATGAGTGGCTGGTTATGCCGTTTGGTCTTTCGAATGCACCTAGTACGTTTATGCGGGTGATGAATCAGATCTTTAGACCATTTATAGGGAAGTTCGTGGTGGTGTATTTTGATGATATACTGATATATAGTGGAAGCCCAGAAGAACACTTGCATATTCTGAGAGAAGTGTTGATGATACTGCGACAGGAACAATTTTATGCTGCAACGAAGAAATGCGTGTTCATGACGCATAGGTGTTTTACTTTTGGGATATGTTGTATCAAAAGGAGGTATACAGGTAGATCAAAATAAAGTTGAAGCAATCAGAAATTGGCCACAACCCAGGACAATAACAGAAGTTAGAAGTTTTCATGGATTAGCATCATTCTACCGAAGATTTATTCCACATTTCAGTAGCGTGATGGCACCAGTTACTGATTGTATGAAGGGGAAGCAACTTTCATGGTCAGAGGAAGCAGGATTTGCTTTTGAGCGGATCAAGGAACTGTTGACGTCAGCCCCAATTCTAGTTTTACCGAACTTTCAATTGGTTTTTGAATTACATACTGATGCATCTAAGGTTGGAATTGGAGGAGTATTGAGTCAGAGTGGAAGACCAGTTGCTTATTTCAGTGAGAAGTTGTCTGGAGAAAAGATGAGATATAATACCTATGATGTGGAATTTTATGCTGTTGTGCAAGCCGTGAAGCACTGGAGACACTATTTGTTCCATAGAATTTGTTCTGTATACTGATCATGAAGCATTGAAACATTTGCAGGGACAGGACAAGATTGCAGCCAGACATGCTTCGTGGATTGCCTACTTGCAACAGTTTACTTTTGTTGTGAAGCACAAATCAGGGGTAACGAATCGTGTGGCTGATGCCTTGAGCAGGAGGAATCATTTGTTGACAACAATGAAGGTTGAAGTGACAAGATTTGAACTATTGCCAGAGTTGTTTGAAGAAGATCCTTACTTTACGAAGATTGTTGAGAAAGTCAAGGATGGGAATACTGATGAGTTTGTGTTGGTCGATGGATTCTTATTCAAGGGGAATCGATTGTGCGTACTAGATTGTAGCTTGCGAATGAAGATAGTGAAGGAGCTGCATGAGGAAGGACATGTGGGTAGAGACCGAACATTGCAATTGATTTCTCAATCATATTTTTGGCCTTCTATGAGGAGGGAAGTTGAAAAGTTTGTTCGAAGATGTCATGTTTGTCAAATTTCGAAAGGGACAGCTACAAATGCAGGATTGTATATGCCTTTACCTGTTCCTGCAAAACCGTGGGTTGACGTAAGCATGGACTTTGTGTTGGGTTTGCCGAGGACTCAACGGGGAAATGACTCTATATATGTTGTAGTGGATCATTTCTCGAAGATGGTACATTTTGTAGCTTGTAAGAAGACGGCAGATGCAGTTCATGTGGCACAGTTATACTTCAAGGAGGTTTATCGTCTTCATGGTTTACCAGAATCTATAGTTTCGGACAGGGATACCAGATTTCTGAGTCATTTTTGGCTAAGTTTGTGGAAGATGGTGGGAACAAGCTGAAATTCAGTGGTGCTTATCATCCGCAGACGGATGGACAAACTGAAGTTGTGAACAGATCCCTAGGTAATCTGTTGCGGTGCCTCGTGGATGGTAATTTGAAGAGTTGGGATTTGAAGTTGTGTCAAGATGAGTTCGCACACACTCACGCAGTTAACCGGAGTACAGGTTTCAGTCCATTTCAGATTGCATATTCAAACTTACCAAAGGGGCCGTAGGATTTGACAATAGTACCACAACCGAAGGGGACAGTTAAGCGGGCTGCTGATTTTGTTGATGGGTTGACAGAATGCCATAGAATCGTTCAAGAACGATTAGAGAAGACAAATGATAGGTATAAACAAATAGCGGATAAGAAACGAAGAAGTGTTGTCTTCAAAGAAGGAGATTTTGTTTACGCAGTGTTAACAAAAGATCATTTTCCAGCTGGAACTTACAACAAGTTGAAAGCTCGAAAATTTGGTTCAGTAGAAGTTTTGAAGAAGATCAATGATAACGCATATCGATTAAAATTGCCAGATCATATTCACACTGCAGACGTTTTCAATGTTAAACATTTGATTCCGTATTATGGGGAGGAACTAGTTGAAGATGACGAGAGTGTGAATTCAAGGACGAATTCCTTCCAACAAGGGGAGGATGATGAAGAACATACCTCGCGGTCGAAGACAGCGACATTGATAAGTCGCGAAGTTTTGAGTGGTGACGAAGCCCTAGGTCATGAACGACCTACTGATGCAGCAATCTTTCCTATGTCGCTCCGCCTTGGGTCGCGGCAAACCCTAGGTCGCGAACAATCTCCTCTGGGTCGCGAGCTTCCTGTCTCCTTAGGTCGCAAAATCATACGTCGCAAGCCAAATCTAGGTCGCGAATGACCTATGCCAATTCCAGCAAGTCGCGAACGACAATAAGTCGCGAACGACCTTCTCCTTCGCTCTTCCAGCTTGAATCGCTCCACTATAGGTCGCGAACAAATGCGAGAACGTGGGTACTTCATTGAGATTAGGTCGCGCGCAGTTGAAATTGAATATCTTTAGGTCGCGTGAAGTGTTATTTGGTTAAGTCGTGATGTTTGTTGATGTGTTGTGATGTACTGTTAGGTCGTAGGTCATTCATGTTGTAAATTGTGATGTTGTAACTGTTAGGTCGAAGGAATGTGCTGATTGTTATGTCACGTGAATATTAAAGTCGTATATGTGTGAGTTGTAAAACCCTATAAATAGGGACGTGTTGGGTTATTTGAAGGTTGTTGAATTTTGAATAAAATTTGGTTTGTGCTTTGTGCCTCCATTCAAATTGGAAATTGAGTGTTATCTCCTTCTCCACTTTCGGCATTCGAATGCGCTCGAATCGACGATTGTTGAAGCCAATTCACGAAATCAAGTGTGCTTGATCAACGTTCGAAGAATTGTAGATCTTCTTTCACGGTATCGTGCGCGATCAACGTGTCTAAGATTGCTAGAATCTGGTATCTTCATGATCAACAGATTGATCAACAGATTTGGGCCTTACGGTATACTTAAATTCATCGATTTATCAACGATACACCGATTATTTCCACTAATCGTGTGTGATCCTGGACGGATTCGATTTACATCGTCGAATTCGCTTCCTACGCTGCGTCAGATGGGATGTGAAAGAATTGGTCAACCGACGGGCCGGAAAATTTCGGTGTTTTAGTTTAACAACCATGGGAAAGCCTGCTCGATATAGTTGCGGAACTTGACTCAGCTTTGGGATTACTATGTCGTGAAGTTGGTCTGGAAGACAATACAACTAGTCGCTCTGAACGTCTGAAGTCCATGTCAACTATACTCGGTAGATAATCGAGATTAGAAAAGTTTACATGCCCCCTTATGCTAAGTGTAAGCTAATGTGGTGCAGTGTCGTGTAGTGCAAAGATAAACAACTTAAAATAAGAAAGCTAAGTTAAATGACAAGATTTTGTATTCCAATCAGAGTGATCGTCATCGTTGACCGTCTCAACTGGCAAATAGATTGATCGGTTGTGTAAGCTTTGGGATCAATCATGGACTAATCGAAGTGTGAAATCCATTATTAAAGTGCATATGTTAAGTTTTAGTTCAGGTTCTAAGTCCCAAGGATTTGACATTCAATTTCGAGTTCAATAGTGAATATGCAAGTCCTATTGTTCATCATCGTCAAGTGTTCAGGTTCATTAAGATGAGATGTTATAATTGCTCAAACAAGTGATTATGGACTGGTTTTCGAGTTCAATTCAAAGCCTAAAATTAACTAAGTTCATATATGCAATCCCTAAATTGTCGAACCTTGTCCCAAAGCAAGACAACCAATCCCTCTCTCCAAATGATCCATGCCGATTCATTTCCTTCATTAAAACTACCGATTCCTCCACGCTAGCAAAAATGAATGACCCCTATCACAAAGAACAACTACTAATCCCTCCATCCATCACCATCGACCCCTCTGCTTAGCTGCCTTTATAAATTTTCAACATTCCAACAGATTCCTCTTCTACTCAACGAAACTACTGATCCCTCCATGCGAATCAAAGACTGCCAATCCCTCTCCTTCCATGTTCTAGTGCTATCCTTCAAACTTTTTGACCAAACCCTGTGTCAAACTCTAAACCATCACTAATGGAATAGAATCCATTGTCTCGTCGTAAAATCAAAAATTAATAGCAAGTAACCTACCTAAATATATCAAATACGAGTGGCTCAAGGAGAAAGATTGGATTACGATTCGAATGAAAGGCAAATTGATAATCTAAAGCTAAATTTGAAGGTTGAGTTATAAATGAAGGTGACATTTGAGTGGAAAAGAAGGGATCGGGTTTTTTTAAAGGCAAGGAAGGGTTCGGTCATGGGAAAGCAAATGGGAAGAAGATGGATATGTGAAGGTTGGAAGGGAGGAGTCCTAGTTTATATATAGGGACGAGGGTTCGGCCCATTGTTTCGATTCGAAGTAAAGGAGGGAGGGATCGGCTAAAAAGATGCTAATCCCTATGAGCATGCATATATAAAAAAGACGGAGGGGTCGGCTAGAAATATGTCGATCCCTATAAATAAATAAAGGAGGAGGGATTGGCTAAACATATGCTGATCCCTACAATGTTTTAAAAAAAAGAAGAGGATCGACTATGAGCATGTCTGCAAACAAACATAGGCATGGAAATTATTCAAAGCAAGTATATACCAAATGCAATGAAATTGCATCTTACTCAATGAAAATTAGCGATAAGCCGTAAGCATAAGAACATGTGGGGGGCTAACGACAAGAACTTATATCTGAACGTGCACCTGTATGGTCTAAAAGTTCAATTTTTGAAATCAACAAAAAATGAAATCAAACTTGAAGCCTTCAAGTTCGAGGCTAGATCAGATAACCAAAGTTTAGTAGTCTCGTGGAACTGGACTTATATATCAATAGACTGAGTATAACCTTAGATTTATACTATTGGAAATCAACCAAGCGTCAGGACGATCAAAGGGAGATACAACACTTTGGGAAAATAATTCGATAGTAGGATAGAGACTATTTAGAAAATTAGACGGGTTTCTTTCCGACGACTCTAACTTGCTTCGATTCAAAGCACGTTGTGTTCAGCAGAAGATGTACTTTATGGGGTAAGTGTTATCTAACATTTTGACTTGGCTATATTGAATTGATTACATAAGTTAGATTTGACTACTATCAAGGCCGTTGAGTTCAAAGTGATGATTGTAGGGCTCATAAGTTAAGTGCAGATAATAACATGAAGTCGAGATTGAATGGAATTGATAGATATGCAAGGCATAATGTTCAAAGTTTGAAATATGGTTCAACATATAGGAGGGATCGACATAAATTAACTTCCATCATAGGGATCAGTATGGTTCAGGGAGCAAGTGTATTTCAATAGAAAATAATTAATATCTCAAGATCCACAAGTCCAATGCATATGAAATTTTGTGAGCAAGATATAGGGACCCTAGGGAGCCTACACTTGGGATCGCACCTCAAGAAGATTAAGTCAAAGGGATCGGCACTCTTCCCTCAGTAGGGATCGGCAAGAATCAACAAGCAACACATGTTAAAGAAAAGATCAAGCAATAATTCAAGTTCTACTGATTCAATTGGCATGAAATTTAGAGGCTAAGCATATTTTAGCATGAGGAAGTTACCATAATGATCACACCCCAAAATTACACCAATGTAGGGATCGATATCGATCCCTCTTCTTTGGGAATTAGACCATGCGATCCCTCTAATGGGTCCATACCTCTTGTGGGTCCATATGGCTCTGGAGGTCCTTCTTCCAAAATTTCAGGGAGATATTTGGCCATCTTTTTCTATAAATACATGCAGGATTGTTTATTTTAAAGACCTTTACGCTGCTAGTTGCTTTATACTCTTTTGTAACTACTGATTTTCATCTGATCCATATTTTACTCGGTTTATAAAGTGGTTAATAAAGCAATCTGTTTAAATTGGATGTAGGGAAACAACGCCGAACCACTATAAATCATTGTGTGCGTGTTATTATTTCAATTTACTCCTATTTCTTTGTTATTATCCTCTGTTTTCATTTTATATTCTTTATTTTTTTTTTCAAAACTTCTATTGGGTGTCTGTGCCAATTTTTGGTGCAAATAATCTTCGATCTATGTTGTAATTTGGTATTAGTTTTGTTTAATATTCTTTAGGCTAGTTTATACATTCTTTGGATTTTGGGTTAGTTTGGGCTAGTTTACTCATTCATTGCAATTGATAGATGTGTACCATTTTTTGTAGTTGAAAATGGCAAACTGGAAGATTGATGATGAAACAATGATGAAGATTTACGACGAGTTTGAACATCAAAGTGGTATTGGGATGGAGACTGGAAACAATCTTAAAGTGGATTTTATTCCTGAGGCACAAGTTGATGAAATGACACGGGATTCGAGTTATGGAACAACAAGAGTAGATGTATTGAATGAAAGATAGGGGAAACAATCCCTACATGTTAGACTCTTAGATGTACACATCAAAATCCTAATCTTGCTAGTTCAAGCGGGCAACCCTCGTGTGTAGTTTGTTATTATGGAGATGAATGTGATGTAATTGTAGGAATCAGAGGAATGCAGGACGCCATTTTTACCATTGTAGTGGGTTTAACGATCACAAAATACAGTCCCATGCTATTCAATGCTGAATTTTTTTTAAGTGGCTAGATCCTGAAATGTGTCCTGGGGGGTTGAATATGCCCTGGAGATGCAAGCAAAAAATAGTTGTTTGGATAAGTTGAATCTTGAACTACGGAACGAAATGTTATGTTATTGCTATGAGTGTTTGACGTTATGGCCACGTCGATCATTGAAGGAAAAGTGAACTATATCCATGTAGCCGGTACTATGTATCTGTATTATTTAGATTTCGAACAAACTATTATGTAAAATCTTGTACTATTTGTTATTTAAATTTATGTACGATTTGAATTCATGTATTAACTATATCTATCTAGTTTGGTTGTAATGCATTCATAGCACTTCTTTGCATCTAACCATCAAACGCATGGCATTTAATCACAAACGTTATTAAACAAATAATACAATTACAAATTTAGCATGTTGATCACATAAATATTGATTGTCGAATATATTTGATTACAATTGTTCTACAAAGATAGCCAAAATAAAAATTAAACATTAAGATGCCGAAGTGCAATGATTTTTCTTATGACCTAGACCACCGCATTTGCTACACCATTCCCTTTAGGAGTCTGCATCTCATCCATGGCATATTTAATTCTAGTAGAGCGTGAACATCCTGGTTGCCTTTTACCTATAGAAGGTTGGACCAACTGATTATCACTTAAACTCCAATAGCGTTTATCGCAAATGGGATGAAACTCAGGTGTCTAGGTGGCCAAGTGTTACTTAATTGAATACCATGTCGAAGTGAAGTCAGATGAGCTCTATTAGCTCCATTTGAAACAATTAAGCAAGCAGCCATAACATGCGTACAAGGTAAGTGCTCCATTAGTGGTATGTTGCACGTACATAAGCAAGTGTTACCATTAATTATTAATTTGAATACATCACCTAAATAATGCACAACTTGTCATTCAACCCGACTGAAGTGAACTATCCTTATACTCCTTGCTTCATTGGCTCTATCAGCAATCTTTGCTTTCCACTTCAGAGTAAGACTGGTTGTAAGTTTTCCTGCTGCTTCTCTTCTTTGAAAAAAATAATCCACAGACAAAAAAGTGCGTGCAACCAAAGCTTTAACGGGTAATGATCGAGCACCTTTAAGTACACTATTGAAATTTCGAAAGCTTAGTTGTCATGACATGAAATAGACCACCATCATCTTTATACAATGCCTAATTTTCCTCTTTCTCACCCAAACTCCTTTCTATCCAATTGTGTGCCCTACTGCTAATGGATTTTATTACTTCTCGGGTCTTATTGTACTCGGATTCCTCTGAAGCACAAGCTGCAGCGTAAAAATTGTTTTTCTCTAAAATTGGCTGCTTGAAAATTGGCCTTAAGATGTTTGGCACAGAAATGGTGCTTACGAGGCAACCGCTCTGTGTTTCAAATGCAGTCGCCATTCCTTTCATTCTATCAGAAATGAAAGTAATTCGTCGATTGTTAATACTATGATTGAACCGACGCATGCCAGTAAAAAACCAACCCCAACTATCGGCAAATTCTGACTCTACAAATGCATAGGATAAAGGGTATAGATGGTCATCTGCATCAATGGTAGTGGCTACAAATAATGTCCCTTTGTATTTCCTATACAAATGTGAGCCATCAATATAAAGCCACAGATGACAATGTACAATACCTTCAATACAAGGGCTAAAAGCCAAAAAAGCTCGATCGAACACTCCATATGCTTCTGTAGTAACGTGTCCAACGCTCTCCGAGTTAATTTTAGAAATTTTAGCAAAATATTGTCGTAGAGTAGTATAGGATTTTTCCCAACCACCGTAAATCCTTTACACTACCTTAATCAAAGCTCTCCAACCCTTTATATAACTAATTTTCATGAAAAATTGTTCTTCCATTAATACTTGCACGATATCGGCTGTTATGTTCAAATCGGATTTTACGAATGGTAATATCTTTGAAACTAGAAAAGTGGAAGTCGCTTGCTTGTGAGTGGAGTTAATTGTTGGGTTAACACATTTGTGCTTGCTTGGATATTTCCTTACAATACACCAAATCGACTCGGATTTTTTTGAAATACTAGCGTGAATTCTCCAAGGACTGTTGGCATCTATATTGCAAACGTTGGTATATTCGGCTTTATTTGATTTTATAGGTTTAAAAGACACAGCATGTAGAATTGACCATTCGCTCAATTGTTGTAAGAATGTTGCTTTCGTCTTTAAAATCATTCCAACTTTAAATCCACTTTGAACACTGACGGTTGAAAATATCTCATTATTGAATTGAAGCTTTGCAACAATTGACCTAGCTATTATTTATGCATTGCATAGATCATCATCCAAAGGTACCTCCATTTCCACCTTATCACTATCTTCAAGAGTATTGTCTTCAACCGCAAATAGGGCATCATGCTCACTTGCATACTATCGATCCAAGACCTATCCTTCTTCGACATATTTGCTATATTGGGGATTGACATGTACATCTTAAACTAGATCCATGTACATTTCCATATCAACATGTGCTTTGTTTTCTATTACGTCCATATGATATACTTCGACATTAGATTGTGTAGAAATGTCATGTGCGGAGAATTAGTAATTCACAAATAAGTTTGATTTTAATCTAAAATCAAAACTAAGACCTAAAAAATTTAAAATATACTAAACAAATACCTCTGACATATATGGTATGCCTCGAATGGAGTAGGATACATAGAAGGAGACATATGAAATTTGATGGTTCAGCACACTTTGCGGTGTTGGTCGATGTGGAATATAACTGCATATAGAACAGCACAACTTACAACTAATGCATAGCGCACATTAAAATACAACATAAAAGTTTTAAAAATATGTTTCACCTTCCAAGCATATGTGTAAAGCTACCTTGACTTGGATAAGGCTAGTTAATGAACACCTTGTTGATAACTCCTACATGGCGAATATCCAAAAAACAATTATTGCTAACCGTAATTCGCTGCCATAGGTGGATTACTAAAACTTGAAGATGCAATTCCATGACAAATGCTTATTGACTCAACCATTCTAGAACAGACTTCAATTTCGTGGTTAACTACTTGTGATGATATGATTTCTTCTACTTGCATCCGTCTACTTTTCCCAACAAACAACTCTATGGATTTTGATGTCACTGAAAATATTAACTCCACATTATCTTCATCAACTATTTTAATGGCTTCTGATCCTGAATCCTTAGGCCAATTACACATTAAATCTATATCAAATTCATCAGATCTTATCTTAGTTACTTTATAAATCGATTCTTTCGACTGTGCCAAATTACAACCTATAACAACTTTCATCGGTTTATACGACCCTCTAACATATTTGCCATAATTTTGTTCGTCAATACTTAATTCCTCGTCAAAATAACAAATTGTTGGTACACACTTAGGAGCCATTCTACGTTTCAATTAACCAACGATTTTACTAATTTGACAAATGACCAAATGACATACACTCATAGAAACCCAATAAAATGAATTTGGGTTAACAAAACATACCTTAATAGTTTAAGCGGATAAATAGTTGTTGCTCCTCAAATAGATCAACTTTTTTTGGCAAGGCTTTGATCAAGTTTTAACTTGAACTTAAAGTCAAAAATCCGTAGTTTGGGTAGAAACTTGAGATTAGGGTATTTGGGTTTTTTTGATTTTAAGTTTCTATAAGGTAAAGTGAGAAATTAAAGAGAAGGGCTGGGGCTGGTAACAGTTTCAAGCATTCTAGACAGCATTTGAAATGCGACACACTGACGGCATCTCAAATACTGCAAAATATTTTTAAAAGAAAGTATTTTATTGGGAGCATTTGAAATGCCGCTACTACCCATGCCTCTGATATGGCACAAAGTGGCCTAGTTTTGTAATAAGTTATAAAACTGGCCTAAATTTGTAATTAGTTTTTGAAATGGCATATATCCTTATTTTGCACTATATTTATATATTCATTTAACCAATTACCTAACTAGAAATTAATTATATTATCAAATAAATATATACAGATTCAAATAAATACGAAATGAAGTGTAAAATTATCTATGATAATAAAAAATAATTTTTAGATTTTAAAACTAAATTTTTGGCAATTTTTAGTATTTTTCCTAGTGGGTTTAATATTTAATTATAAATCATTTTATGAATAAAAATTATCAAAAAATTATTAAATGAGCTGAGATCTTACCATAAATTTACATTAATTTGTAAACAAAATTTATTGTCATATATATATGTTTCTAAATGAATAAATACTTATAACTTAATATATACATATATATATGTATGTATTAAAAAATCCTGAGTCGAGAGTTCTATATAAAATATATATTAACTTTTCTTATATATATATATAATTTATTAAATATATATGTATATTCAAATATGCTTGTGTATTTATAAGTACATATTATATCGACTTATTATTAATAATAAGAACTTAGCAATAAAATAGTTTTGAAATCACTTTGATGAATGGGTTTTGATATTTACTACTAGTATAGAAAACCTTTATATTTTAAAGTGACAAATCATAGAAGTGATTGTAGAAACAATCAATCATAAAAATTCACATTTGAAGACGTGAATAAAATCCAAAGAAATCGATATCAAATCCATCAAAATGGATATTTCAAAAATTCCTAAAGAAAATGTCATCAAAGTCGATAATAAATGATAACAACAAAAGAGAAACAACACGAATCGATTAAAGTTGAAAATTCAACAAAATAGGCAATATAGGAAAAATTGGCAAATAGAAGCAGATCGGTCAACCGGACTCCCTGAGTCGATTGATCGAACCAAAGATGGAAGTGCTCGGGTAGCAGGTCGGTCGACCGGACCCTGAGCTCGGTCGACCGAAGCCTGTAACCTGCATTTCCAAACCAGAGGCAGGAAGTGCTCAGGTAGCAGGTCGGTCGACCGGACCCTGAGCTCGGTCGACCGGAGCCTATTGCCAGCACTCCCATGCCTATCTAATAAATGTCATTCCCTTCTCAATTGCTATCGGTCGAGCAACGACACTAAGGGTTTACGCCAATCGACTACCCGGCCATAGGAGCTCTTCGGTTCATCACCAAAAACTTGATCAAGACATCAAAGCTATGATTTTTAAAGAATTGAACCCAAAACACCAAAAATTGGAATATTCACCAAATCAATCCAAACCAAAAGCAATTGTATAAGAATAAGCGTTAGGAATTCATACCTAACAATCGAAGATAGTTATAGACTAAGATGTGAGATAAAAATCTCACCTTTAAACCCAAAACAAATGAAGAAGAATCTATAGAGCAATGGCAAGAACAACCACTCTTCAATTCCAAACCAACAAGCTTGAATCTAAGCTTAAAGGAGAAACATTTCCTAAATTAGGTTTGGGAAATTTCTGAAATTGAATGGAGAAAGAGTTGGAGAAGATGAAGAGAAGGCTTACCAAAGCTTCTTCTTGAATTTGGAGGTAGAGCTTGAATTTGCAATAAAGATTAGGGCTTGGAGTTTTAATTTCCCATTCCACTCTCCATTGTTATAAAAGCTTGAGTATTAGGAAAATAGAAAGGAAGTAAATAAAGAGGAGAGGGGTGGGACTGAGTTAATAAGTGGGGTTTTAGGGCTCATCCCAAACCAAAGCCCTAAGTGAAAAGTGGCAAAATTCCACTAACTCCAAACATATCAAAGTTTATACTCAAAAAGGTTGCAAACGGAATTTTGAACTCAATGGAAGGGGTCTCGAGTCCCAATTCGACTGTTTGCTAAAAGTAGGTTTTCGGACTAAAATCCGACGAACGATGAAATATTTAAATATACAATCGATAAATATGCGGGTTGTTACAGACTCCCCTCCTTAAAGAAATTGCGTCCTCGCAATACTTAAGAAGAAAATAAAGAGTAGCAACCATAAAAGCATATCAACACAAAAGAAATTTTGAAATAAGAAGTTCACCACAAGAAGCACGAAAGAGTAAGTCCGAACGTGTTCGCTCGTTGAATTCTCTGGATTCCCAAGAGCTATTCTCGAGATTTGAGATCCATTAAACTTTCACAAGAAGTACATCTTTATTTTGAAGGCGGTCAACCTCCAAAGAAATGATGCGAAAAGAATGTTGCTCAAAAGTCAAATCTGGTGAAACTTCAATCCCTACTGTAACACCAGGCTCAAGAATAAAAGTTGAAAACCTAAAAGCATTTCCATAGTCGAAAGACGTGGAAAACGTCATGAATAACAGAAAATTGAGCCGGTGCAACGACGTAGTATAATAACAGTATGCCCGAGAAACTAGAAACTCAAATAATTTGGAACAACGGCGTAGTACAATGATGGTACGCCAGATGTACCAAAGCTCAAATAATTCGAAACATCGATGCAGTACAAAAACGGTACGTCCAATGAACCGAACACCATAAAAGACCATCGACGCTAGCCTATAAAGAAATGAGATGAAGCTCAATAATGCAGGGTACATCGAAATGTCCGATGAACTTGGTAAAAAGATTATTCCATTTGGACATCATCAAGGAAACAACCACTTGTTGTTTACAACAAAGTGCATTGGCAACACGATTCCCCTTTCTGGGAATATACAAAGAATATCAAGATCATAAAATGCAAGGAACTCGATCCAATATTAAGTTCCTTATGAGAAAATAAACATTCCAAAGATTTATGATCGGGGTAGAGAATAGATTTCTCATCCAAAAATGATGATGCCAAACTCTAAAAGTGAAATCAATAGCCGCGAGCACTAGATCATGAATGGCATATCTAGTCTCGATGGGCTTTAATGATTTAGAAACATAAATGATAGCACGTTCTCTTTCGCAAGAGAACGACACTCAAACCAATACAACTAGCATCGGTAGAAAAGATAAACTCTTGGTTCCCTTCGGGAATCACAAGAATAAGAGTATCAAAAGAAAGAATTTCTTTTAAATAGTCTTCTTTCCCAAAAAGATAAAACTTTCAAAATTACAATTATCTCAATGTAAAAATCTTTCTAGAAAAATTTACATTTTTACAAGTCAATATATCGTGTCTGACTGTCTCATCCAAGCATTTAGAAAATTCCTATCGATAACGTTGATCAAGCGCATCGATCAGAATTCTTAAAGCACTCAATGGGCAATACAATCACCAAATCATCTTCTATATGATAAATAAGTCTCTTAAGAATTTTAAGAATATTCTTTGTACGTTTTAAGAATAAAATCTAATTATACTTATAAATAAATCTTATGAAAAATATTTGCAAAATTTTAAATTTTGTTTTCATCCAAAATCAATAAACAGAAGAACAGAGTCATCGAGATATTCGTAGAATACTCGATACATAAAATGGATGAAATAAGCTGGACAAACTGAATGACATAACAAGTCATTCATAAGAATCATAACGAGTTTGGAATGCGGTAAGTGGAATGCTAACTGCCGCAACTTGTAGCAAATGAAAACCGGTGGCAAGGTCGAGCTGAAAAGACCTTAACACCACACAGGATATTGCTTAGGTGATGATCCTAAGACAAACTTCAAAAATACCGAAAAATTCTCAAACTACATGAATGAGAGAAATAACACTTTTCCCATGATGAGGGCTTAAAGAATAAAATGATGCCACCAAAAATTTGAAATCAGAATCACAAAGAAAAAATACAAATCTATTTAACAGATTAAGAATGTCGAAGATGAATAGTCCATTCGGAAAATAGGATACGGGCTTCATAATGATTAAGCCAATCCTTTCACAAAAATCAATTTTCAAAACCTAAGTAACGCATAACATGCAAATCGGTTCAGAAGGAAAAATCACATAAAATAATCTCGACAACAAAACAAAGAAAATTGAGCATTGCGGATCCAGCAACCGGATTCCCAATTCTCAAAGAAGTCATCAAGCCCAAAATGTTTAAAGAAAAAGAATCAACGAGTTCTTTTGATATAAAAATAATGAGATGAACCCATATCAAAAAGAACTCAAATAAGAAGACCACGAAATAAAACATAGCATCAAGGATTGAATGTAAAATACCTTGACCAAGAGAAGTGCCACAAGGGGCTTGCACAACTTTCAACTTTCCCTCTCTCTTGCTAGGGAGTTTGGGACATGTAGATAAAAGATGGCCCGAACTTTTGCAATAACGACAAAAGAGAGGTTTCGGACACCTATTAGCATAATGGTATGTGGAACCACAATTGTAGCACTGTCCACGACTAGAGGTAGGAGTCTTTGCTAACGGAGTTTGTTGCTTCCCTTTCTTGTTGGGAGTGGGGCCTTTGAATTTGATAGGCCTTTTCATGTTGTCATTGAAGTTCTGTTTGGTAACCACAACTTCAACGTTACTCTCTCTATCGGCCTCTTCAAGACGAAGAGCGATATCAATAAGCTGATCAAATGAAACCTCAAGTTTCAGGAGTAATGGCTTCTTAAGATTCTTATTCAAGCCATAGACAAATCTTTGATTTTTCTTCAATGGGGTATTAATGTATTCAACCCCGTATTTAGAGAGAGATTCAAAAGACGCGACATAATCTGCCACGGAGGATTCACCTTGAACAAGGTCAATAAAACGCCGGGCCAAAGTTACATTTTCAGCCTCCGACACAAATTTCAATTCGAATCTTCCCCGGAATTTCTCCCAAGTAAGATCTGCTTCAACGATTTCAGAAACCAAAAGCTCATACCAATCTAATGCTCTTTCTTGGAGCATGCTAGAAGCCATTTGGACTCGATGTAGATCAATAAGGTTCATGCGAGAAAAGATGTGATTGCATGATTTGAGCCAAGCTTGAATTTCAATAACACTCTCGGATCCCATGAATGGCTTCCACCCAAATCGGTATAGTCTCTGCACAAGCGTGCAAAACCGGATCTAGGATGAGTAGGCTCTGGATTGGGTCCGGCAGCTTGAGCATTCTTCACGAGATCTAAAAGCTGCTGAGCAGACATAAAAACTCCATCTTGGGGACTAGCACTAGATTGACCGACGCTGGGACGGCCAGGTCTAACCATTTCTCTTCTTTAAGAAAGGAAGAAAGAAGAAGAAAAAGGTTATTCACAAAATGGATATCAAGCAATCTTGATAGATAAAACAAGGAATCATAAAAGAAAATAGGATAGGACGGTTCAAAGACATGAATAAAATCCTAAGGCACGACTCCTAGGATGGACTTAGGACAATGATCCTTGTTAAATTATTCTACATTGTTCCGAAGTTTGGCTCTGATACCAAGCTGTGACGCCCCACCTCTATACCCACGCTAGCCAAGAACACTACGGTGTAATGTCGTCAACTAGCACGGAGAATAAGGCTGTTGAGGAGCGACCATCTGTATAATTGCTTTGTGCGAGTACCGATATGCCAGATAGAATATAACTTGCATTCTTTTCAAGAGGAAATCCGACATACCGACACAAACTCAAAGCTACTACACAGTGGCTATAATTTCTTCGGAAACAAATATAGAAATAAACATAACACAAATCAGTCATAGACAATTCATATCACTAAGGCGGAAACAGATATGAATATAACACATAAAAGTGTTCATCAGAGTAGTGATCAAATAAGATCCACAATATCATAAAAGAATAGATACAAGTGCAAGACAAAAGAATAATTATACATCATGGAGTCTATATCTCAAATGTTTACAACAAAAACTACTAATCTAAGTAGTTAGCCAAAAGTCAGAGTAATGAATCCCTGGGGAGAAGTCAAGCAGAAGAACCTGTAACATCTTGGTCTGACCCGATTATTATTTCATAAGAAAATAATAAACGGATCAGTCTATCTATAAATATCAGATGACATGATATAGAATAAGAGATATGGAATAAACATATGATAACCGTAATGGCATACTACTATAAGTATGTAATTGAAAATCAACATGAGATTAATCAATATCACTAGAATCTTCTCAAAGATCCAAAAAGGGTTTCATACCCAAAACTTGTATTCACAACAAGTCAATGACACACGAATTCACCAATGCACAAAAACTGATAAATCATATTAATGAAAATCACTAAAATTGGTGAAGCACAAATTCCAGAAATCAATACACGAAATCCAGAAATCATAAAAAAAGGGGGAGGCCTATCACACGAACGGGAGCATGAAAACTCACCAACATATGTATCACATGAACGAGATGCTATCTCATGGTAGCTAGCCATTAATTTTTGACACACGAACGGCCCGAAGACCATGGGGTGCTACCCTACATGTGTGAGTCGAAATCACACTGAAACGGGGTCTAGTCTCCCTCGCAGACAAAGAGACATCGCACAATTGCTAGTCTAAATCACAAAAAATGATCGTCATGATCATCAAGAAGTGTCAATTACACTAAGCTAGCAAATATATGAGTTTAGCTTCATGTCCCATAACCACTAGCTTAACTTAAATATTTACGAATAAACTGTAGATCTTCACTAGGAAATTGTCACAAAAAGGCTCAATCGAACAAGTCCAAGAATTAACCGACGAAGCAAACGCAAGCGTTTCATACCACTTGTTTTACTAAGCCGTTTAATTAGATTTCTCATACGAGTGAGGTAAAGGCTTGTATATACTAATAGATTGGAAAACGATTTAAGAAAAGAGCTTAGTAATAAAATAGTTTTGAAATCACTTTGATGAAAGGGTTTTGATATTTACTACTAGTATAGAAAACCTTTATATTTTAAAGTGACAAATCATAGAAGTGATTGTAGAAACAACCAATCATAAAAATTCACATTTGAAGACGTGGATAAAATCCAAAGAAATCGATATCAAATCCATCAAAATGGATATTTCGAAAATTCCCAAAGAAAATGTCATCAAAGTCGATAATAAACGATAACAACAAAAGGGAAACAACACGAATTGATTAAAGTTGGAAATTCAACAAAAATAGGCAATATAGGCAAAATTGGCAAATAAGAGCAGGTCGGTCAACCGGACTCCCTGAGTCGGTTGACCGAACTAAAGATGGAAGTGCTCGGGTAGCAAGTCGGTCGACCGGGCCCTGAGCTCGGTCGACCGGAGCCTGTAACCTGCATTTCCGAACCAGAGGCAGGAAGTGCTCGGGTAGCAGGTCGGTCGACCAGACCCTGGGCTCGGTCGACCGGAGCCTGTTGCCAGCACTCCCATGCCTATCTAATAAATGCCATTCCCTTCCCAGTTTCTATCGGTCGAGCAACGGCACTAAGGGTTTGCGCCAATCGACTACCCGGCCATAGGAGCTCTTCGGTTCATCACCAAAAACATGATCAAGACATCAAAGCTATGATTTTTAAAGAATTGAACCCAAAACACCAAAAATTGGAATATTCACCAAATCAATCCAAACCAAAAGCAATTGTACAAGAATAAGCGTTAGGAATTCATACCTAACAATCGAAGATAGTTATAGACTAAGATGTGAGATAAAAATCTCACCTTTAAACCCAAAACAAACAAAGAAGAAGCTATAGAGCAATGGCAAGAACAACCACTCTTCAATTCCAACCCAACAAGCTTTAACCTAAGCTTAAAGGAGAAACATTTCCTAAATTAGGTTTAGGAAATTTCTGAAATTGAATGGAGAAAGAGTTGGAGAAGATGAAGAGAAGGCTTACCAAAGCTTCTTCTTGAATTTGGAGGTAGAAGCTTGAATTTGCAATAAAGATTAGGGCTTGGAGTTTTAGTTTCCCATTCCACTCTCCATTGTTATAAAAGCTTGATTATTAGGAAAATAGAAAGGAAGTAAATGAAGAGGAGAGGGTTGGGACTGAGTTAATAAGTGGGGTTTTAGGGCTCAGCCCAAACCAAAGCCCTAAGTGAAAAGTGGCAAAATTCCACTAACTCCAAACATATCAAAGTTTATACTCAAAAAGGTTGCAAACGACATTTTGAACTCAATGGAAAGGTCTCGAGTCCCAATTCGATTGTTTACTAAAAGTAGGTTTTCGGACTAAAATTCGACGAACGATGAAATATTTAAATAAAATATTTAAATATACAATCGATAAATATGCGGGTTGTTACAAATCTCCTTTTACTTATTTAAGGCTATATAATTTACCTTAAATATTCAACTTTTCATAAATCCCATTTTTATCTATTTCTCCATAAATGTCAACTTGTCCATGATAAAAGATTTTCATCTAAAGGACATTTCCTAAGACACACACATATATATATATAATTTTCAATTAGTAACTTTTTTAATTATTGCATGGTTATTAACCTAACTTCTTTATTTATCAATCTCATTAATCCATTTACCCTATTAATTATTGTAACTCCCAAATTCATTCCACATTATTACCCATAATTGGAGTCACAACCTTTCCTTATTCTCCTTCCTAATTTCTATTCGCAAATAAACGTTATTAATACGTATAACTAATATCCTACGCGGGCATTACACATAAATTTTCATATTTATTAATGCGTATAAATACCTATAAATAAGTTAAATCAAATATATTCTAGTCATAAATCTTTAACTAGAATATTCTTTTCCATATTTAATTTGCTAAAATTAGATTTCTTAATAAGATTCTCCATGGTGATTCCAATAAACCAGTTTAAAACAAAAGATCAAAAATAAAAGGAAAGATTTGCCTCATTTGAAATTACTAGAAATGATTATTTTCTTTTTATTAGAATAGACATTATAAACTAGGGAGAATAAATCTGTACTTTACACATCTCTTTCTTTTCATTTGCATATATTCCTAGTTAAATCAAACGTTGCATTTTCTATGTAGTTTGAAAACACAAACAAATTTATAAAAATCAAACGAACATTCTTGCCACAAACTAAACTAAGGAAAATTTTCAATACAACATAATTAGGGTAATAATCAAAATCATACTAATAATCTACAACCTAATTTCAGATCTGAAATATATTTCATATCTAATCAATATTCATATCTATAGCTTTTGGAACTGGTTTCCGAATTAGGACGTAACGGTAATTCTAATCAGATCTCCTAAGAATATGTGATGTTTACTACATTCAAATTTTAGCATACAACTCATATATGTTTATTCATTTAGGCATAAAAATTAAACGGATGCCAAAGCAATTGAATCAAAATCATGAACAATATAAATTTCTCGCTCACTTTCTAAAAGCATGTCAAATCTGCAGATCTGAAGTAAAACCTTGGATTCAACTTCATTGCCTTTTTATTCCTAGAAATATGTATATAAAAGGGTATATACATATACTAGAATTATAGATATGAGAAGAGATTTGAGGTTGAAGGAAAATATAAAAATACAAATATATATATATATATATATATATATATATATATATATTACCTCATTATCGCATAGTATTGATTCGCTCTTCTTCTTCTCTAATTTGTATATATACAAATATAAATATTTTATTTTATAATTTAGAAGATATGGAGAAGAGAAAATGGAAGAGCTTAGCTACTATTTTTTAATAGGAAAAGAGAAGACAGGGCTAGGCCTGGACTTATAGGCACTCGAATCAACCACACGGCCATTAGATTAAAATATATTAAATCTGGGCCATTGGGCCAAACAAAACCCTAACTTTTATGCCAAAAGCGGTCGACCACCCCTATCATAGGGTCGATTGCCTTAGGTCGACCAGCCCAATAGATGGGTCGACTTGTGAGTACCTTGAATATTAATATATGCATTAATTTTTCTAATCTAATTAATTTCGTTTCGAATTCGTTTTTCGTCCATAACTTCTTCGTTTAGACTCCGATAGCAAAACTCCAAAGATGAAAGTTGATCAAAATTTCGCTACGAACACAATGGTGCAACTTTTATGGTCAAATTCTATTGTTTGCACAAATTTCATTTTTGAAGCCTAATTAACTAACTAACTAATTAAATAACTAATGCCAAATTTATAGGGTGCTACAGTGTGTGTAACATATCAATCTGTGCAAGGTATAACATGCACATGTATAAATGCTAGGATTTACACCGCAACAAACACTTTAGCTCATCTAATATACAAATATGTTGTCCAAATGTATGTTTATATACTGTTATATATATATAAAATGTTACAAATACACACACATATATAATAATTTTATTTAAATTTTTATACATGCATATATATATATATAATTTATAAACACGTGTATGAAATATTAAAAATATATATTTATAACTATATAAATATATTATAATCATTTATAAAATATATATTAATAATACTAAATTTTTTTTTTACTATAAAGCAAAAAATAATATATACGTATAATTTTTTTAAATGTATACATTAAATGCTTATATACATATAAGTGTATAATAATATAATATAAATATAAATTAATAATTATAAAATAAAATAAACATTTAATAAAAATTTGTTTACTTGGTTATGCCCACGACTTAGAATTGATTTCCATTTTATTTTAAAAGTATGTTTTATTAATTATCCATAGGATAATTTTAAAATATTTTTGAAACTTAATTTTGAAATTTAAAATTTTCAGAAACATTATAAATTATATTTTCATTTTGAATATCTATTACATAATTTTATAGTTTAAATTAATTTTTAATCCTCGGCTTTTTTTTAAATATTTTTAAATTAAAAAAAATCAGCCAAATACGTGTTTTGTGTTAATCTACTTTTATAAAATATAAAGCATAATTTATATATAATATAATTGATTTAAATAAAATATTGTATCCATAATACTTCATATATAAAATTGTATAACCATATTTATTTAGAGTATGTTGTTATATTTAAATTATAAGCTATATATCTACAATTATTATGCATTAAATTGTTAAAATAAATAAATGATTTTTTTAATATGGAGCCGTGCTATTTAGGGTATATACATGATAAAAAATTTAAATATACAAATATATGCAAACATACAACCAATCTATTTGTGACAATATATTTGTATATTGAAATCATTATCTAACTAACAATACTACACACACAAATATATATGTGTGTGTGTGTATGTGCACATGTGTCTATGTGTATGAGTGTGTGTGTAATATGTAACCATTGATAATTAAAAACTGATTAGGAATATGCTTTGTAACCAAAGCCTGAAAATACATATTGAAATGATGAGATTTGATCCTTGTACTGAATTCCAAACCAGTTGAGTGATAGTCTCTGAATCGATGACCACAACTAACGAATAGGATTGTATTTGATTTGAACTAGAATTAATGGAAGGGGAGGACGTAGGGGTCGGCCAGAAATAGAAATGTTTGGAGGCTCAAAAAAGTTCTCCAAAAGGTGAGGGTGGAAATGCTTATGTAGAGAAGAATTTAGAGAAAAAATAGGATCTAGATCCTCCTTTATCTCTTAACAATTCTTTTCCATTCTAGCTATCCAAATCAAACCCCTTTAACCTACACATAGCCGCCCCTTTCTAGCTCCATTATGGCCGAACCAATCAGCCCTCTATATAGGCTTCAAACCCTTTTAAACTCAAACAGTGTATTTTACATTAAATCCAATTTAAATGCTTATAGATATCGATTAATATATTTATAATTTTCATAAATACATTTAATAATATTTTTTCATCAAACAAAAATCAAATTCCGCAATTAATATTTCATAAATATTAATTAATTTAATTAATTTATAATAATTACAAATTAATTAAATCGTTTTAATCAAAGGAGTATTCATCGTTTCGGTTGTGTGATTAGTTAGGTGTAAATTTAGTCAGCGATTAATATTGAATTATTCGAATATTAATGGTTACACATCATTTGGCAAGTGGTGTGACATTTTGATTAAATTTATCGCTTACTTAGTTTCGATAAAATCCAATTTTACTTTGTTAAGCATTATCCGGTTGTGACTTTTATCAACACTAATTCTCTTCGTTAAAACTATATTGCTTTAGACTTATGGAATTTGGTAATGGTCAAAATTCCAGCATCATGCATATTCAACTCTATAGTCCAAACACAAATTCCTTGGTTCATTAAAAACACTTATTGTCAACCGAACTACTCTGACCAGTGATTTTAAATTTGAGTTGACTTGAATTGACCATGATACTAACCTCGTTTAACTGAGGAGATGAATCCTCTCTTGAATAACGTTCACTTCCAATATGTAACACCATAAATTTTTGATAACATTATTCAAGAGATTTAATTAGATAAATTAAATAGGATAATGTAAATATCAAGTGATAAGGGGTCGAGATTTGAATAAATCTAATTAAAGTCGTGCCTAATAAAACGATTAAATGGGCTTAAGAATGGTTTTTAGGTTAATCAAATTACATAAGGGTATATTAGGAATAAACGCCCATAACCCTTACCCTTATATATTCTCGTTCCTATCATTACATTCCCATTCCCCAATGTTTTTACATGATAAAGGATGGTTTTGAAAGAGATGCTTTCGCCTATATTCACTTTGACTGAATAATGTTTTAAGTATAAACCCAATGGTTTCATAAAGGGGGGCTTCCATTGATTTCGAAAGGGTTACTTTCAATGGTTTCGAAAGGGGTACTTTCAATTGTCTTCGAAGCTATGCTTCTAAATGATTAAATGCTAATGCTTTAAACATTTGAAAGGTTTCGAAAGGAAGGTTTTAAAGTATTAGAGAGGTATGATCCTAATGTTTTGAAGATAGATTTTAATCCTTTCGAAGGAGGTCATCCTATGAAGTCAAAAGCATGGTTTCGAAGGTTTCAAAAGGTTTTCTAACCCAAACTCATTTTAAAGGAAAAACCCATGGCTAAATTAAAGGATTTTTGAAATGATTTTAAAAAGAAGCTTTCCTTGACAAAATAATAGGTTAAAGGGATTAACCATGTTTTATATTAAACCCACAGGAGTGATATTGTTATATTGTTATGTATGCTTCTTCAAATATAAATATATTCACATTATAATGGACACATAACTGTATTTTGGGGATAAAGGGTAGAAGTGCTAGCTAGATTAACCCAATAGTGAATATAAATTGATTAAACTCACGGATGAGTAGAATTGCATCCAAGAGTTCAAGGAGACCGAAATATAGAATGCCTAAATATGGAAGTTGTCAGGGAGACAGGTTCATAATGATCCCATGAAAACTATGATTAGGAAGTTATTGGAGTTACCAATAGGTTCATAATAATCTCATGAAAAATATTATAAAGAGTGGTTAGTAAGGGATAATCAGTTTGTAGCGAACCCATGAAAATTATATCCGGATTAAGTTATCGACAGATGTCAATAGGTTCCTAGTTAGCCCCTGAAAACTAGAATAAGAAGAAAAGATATGGACAGATGTCAATAGGTTCCTAGTCAACCCATGAAAACTAGGATAGAGGAGAAGTTATTGGAGTAACAAATAGGTTCAGGGAACCCATGAATCAATTAAATCTATAGGAGTTGTAGTGTTAAGTTAATTGACAGGGGCCAATAGGTTTATAGTGCACCCATAAAAATTATGAAATAGGACAGGGAGTCCATATATTACATAAAGATTATTAGTAAGCCCATGAAAACTAATAAATTAATAGTGACCCTCGAAATCGTAAACATGACAGGAAGTTAATTAAATAGAGGATGGGAAATCCATAATGTTTTAACATGTTCGCATATCATCATAATATTTTGAAATGACTACGTTTTAACCATTGCGGATGCATGAACATGGTATATGGTTTATAAGGGTTTTAAGATACTAGTGAGGGGAAAACCCGTTATGCTAAGAGGCGTGGTCTCACTATATATCTAAATGATTTGAGATGGTAGATTATTATTCATATCAGGCTTTATATCTCACTCGAAGTTTATGTTTTCCCCTTAAACTCTCGGATACTCAATTGATTTTGAGTAGTTGAGAGTTGAGGTTTTCAGGTACCTCATTATATGAATAAGCTTTTGGAGATGTGCAAAAGGCACGATAGCTATTTAGAGTTCTCTTTTCTTTTGATTCCACTGTGTTGTTTGTAATGGCAAAGTTGTTAAATTGCCTACATATACTATGATCATCTAAGGGGGCATCTTCATGTGTCACTCTTGGCGTATATTGTAATAAATATATTTTCTCTAAATGTGATTTGCGATTATGGGATTATGTATTGAATTGGAAATGATTTGACATGGAATGTAATATGGTTGGAGGTTTAAAGTTTTTTCCATATGCATGTGTTTCTGTGCATCAATGAATATAACACCACTATATTTGATCGTCGATGATTAATAACTGTGGATTATTGCAGCATCCATAGCCATTAGTTTTAGGCCTTCAAGTAGGGGGATGTTACAAGTTGGTATCAGAACATAGGTTTCTAAAACTTTAGAAGAAAATTAAACATAAAAGATTTACAAACACAATCCAATAGATTTGAAAATATGATCGGGGTTTGAGTTAACGCTATAGTAACGTACTTGTATTTAATATACATATATATATATAAGTACGTATTCCTCTATCTCTTAGAAGTTCTTCTTTATCTTACTAAGGCTCATATGCAGATATACGAGAAAGAAGACAGGAAAGCAAGAAATGAAAGTGGGAATCTAGGTAGAGGAAGCAGCATAACCAACGAAAATACTCGACCTACTACCAAGAGGAACCAAAGTCGACAAGCTAATGTTAACCCAAATGTTGAAGCCAATGTAGATGTTGGATATCCACTAGTAGATGTGGGGATGGTGTATCAGTTGTTAGCTAATATTTTGCAAGCTAGGGTTGCTGGTAATGTTGTAAGAGCAAATCCTATGGCTCCAGTTAGGAATAATTATGCTAAGTTGAGCAGAGACTACACCAGTCTGTGTTGAAAGCCGTTTGTTGGAATGGAGGATGCTATTGAGGTTGAGAATTGGCTATTACGCTATGAGAGGATCTTCGCTGATCTAGGATTGGATGATGGGTAAAAGAGGGGGCTGGCCTCTAGGAAATTGTAAGGGGCAACGCTTCACTAGTGGAATAATGGGACTGTCGGAGTTCCGGAGGAAGAACTGACATGGGCTGATTTTAGAAGGAGGTTTGAGCAGAGGTTTCTATCTGAGATTGCTAAGGTGGCATTATTGAGAATGTTCATGGATCTAGTTCAAAGAGAGATGTCAGTAATCGAGTATACTACTAAGTTTGTTGAGTTGTCTTGATATGGATATGCTATGGTTGACACCGACATCAGAGGGAATGAGAGATTCATTTGAGGACTGAGACCTGAGCTTGCTAGAATGATCACGACACATGTTTGATAACTTTGTAATGTGGTGGTGGAGATGTCCATTCGCCATAAAGAGATGCTGGCTGGTTATGCCAAATAGAAGCCAGTTGAATCCCAAGGTCCTCGTGGAAAGAAGGGAAATTTCTTTAAGAAGAAGGAAGCCTAGAAAGGGGATGCTACCAAGAAGGCAAATGCTAATTTAGTGTGCTACAAGTATGACAATAAGAGTCATTATGCTTATGAGTGTCGGTCAGGCAAATGGAAGAAAGCTGCAGATAAGAAGACTGTGAAGTGCTTTAACTGTAATCAAGTTGGGCATTATAAGAACCAATGTCCAGAGCCAGTCAAGGCGGACAAGGGGAAAGTTTTTTTGTTGGATCATCTGCTAAGCCAACTACAGTTGATAAGGGAAAGACTGTGATGGAAGATACGTTTTTGATTCAGAGTATACCATAGGATACTATTTGATACCGGTGCATCGCATTCATTTATAGCACAATATTTGGTTGATAGGTTATGCTTAGAACCCACATACCTTGTTACTTCTTTAAGGGCTGTGAATCCTAAATGAGAGTATGCAACTTTGGGAATGAGATGTGACTAGTTAGAACTTGATTAGTTAGGCCATACATTTGCATGCAGTCTGTATGTTTTCGATTTCGTAGATATTTGAATCATTTCGGGTATGGATTGGTTGAGAAGGTATGAGGCCAAGATATTTTGCCAGGATTGAGAAACATCACTAAGACACTCTGATAGTCATAACTAAAATATATTCTCAGCACAAAATTCTGAACGGAGTAGTTGTGCTTTGCTAAGTGCAATGGAAGTGGGAGAAGATCTAAGTAAAGTTCGAGTAGCAAAAGAGTTTGCAGATGTCTTTGAGCCAGTCATAGGACTACCACCGAAACGATCTGTTGAGTTTCGGATGGATATTATGCTAGGAATTGAACATGTGAGTGGACCACCTAACAGGATGACACTGACTGACACGAAGGAATTGAAGGTGCAGCTAATGATCTAGAAGGAAGAAATTTTATTGGACCAAGCAGTTCGCCTTGGGGAGCGACCGCGATATTTGTAAAGAAACCAGATGGGTCGTTGAGGATGTGTATAGACTATCGTAAGCTGAATGAGAAGACGACAAAGAATAAGTATTCTTGCCAAGAATTGACGATCTATTTGATCAGTTGAGTGGAGCCAAAGTGTTTTCCCAATTGGATTTGGCAACGGGGGTTCCAATAGTTAAGAGTGGCAGAGGACAGTATTCCTTTGATAACATTTCGAACTAGGTTTGGTTCATATGAGTGGTTAGTGATGCCTTTTGGGTTAATGAATGCACCCGCTTTCTTCCTATATTTGATGAACCAAGTTTTCCGAGAGCATTTGGACAGATTTGTGTTGGTATTTATAGATGACATTTTGGTATACTCTAAGGATGAGAGGGAGCATGAAGATCATCTTAGAGTTGTGCTTGAGATGCTGAGGCAGAATCAGCTAAAGGCGAAGTTTTCTAAGTGTAATTTTTTGAAGAAACGGGTTAAATTTCTTAGTTACATGCTTTCAGAGAAAGGATTGTCAGTCGATCCAGATAAGATCGAAGCTGTAACAATTAGAGGAGACCAAAGACGGTGACTGAGATCAAAAGTTTTCTTGGCCTTGCTGGCTATTACCGAAGATTTATTAAGGATTTCTCGTGGATTGCAGCACCTTTGACTAAGCTTACCAGGAAGGAGGTGGAGTTTGTTTGGTCTGAAAAATGTAAGGAAGCATTTCTTTAGTTAAAGAATTTGTCAACCAATGCACCAACATTAGTAGTTCCAGATGGAAACCAAAGGTTGCTAGTATTCACTGATGCCTGTGGAACTGGACTGTGAGCTGTGTTGATGCAAAAGGGTAAAGTTATTGCCTACGCATCTACACAGCTTAGACCACACAGAGTAAGATATTCTACTCACGACTTGGAGTTAGCTGCGGTAGTTTTTCTTTGAAGATTGGGAGGCATTATCTCTTGGGGGAGGGATTTGAGCTATACATGGATCATAAGTCTTTAAGATATTTATTCTCTCAGAAGGAGTTGGATATGAGGCAGCAGATGTGGCTGGAGTTTTTGGCTACTTAAGATTTCGGTATAAAGTAACTCCTAGGAAAGGAAATAAGGCAGCAGATGCTCTCAGCAGAAGACATCGGAATATGGTGCTGGTTATATTGGCAGAATGTAAGGATCTAGAAGCTTTGGCCAGCTATGGTGTGTAGTTAAGGTTGACTGCTAGTTCTAGTCAGAGTACTGCCATGTTGTCCTGTTTAGAGGTTTGACCAGTGTTGATCGAGAGAATTGCTTCTAAGTAGAAAAAGGATCCATTATTAGCCAAGAAGATCAGAAGGCTTGAGTTTGGAACTGAGATCGATGATTTGAAAGAAAATTCTTGACCAGAGAGGATGGTTGAGAAAGAAGGGGTGATTATGCATTCCAGATGTGGAAAACTTGAGGAAAGAGGTTCATGGGGAATGTCATCGATCCAAGTTTACAATTCGTCCTAGAGGGACCAAGATGTATCAAGATATGAAGATGAGCTTTTATTGGGAAGGCATCAAGAGAGATGTTGGCTTGTGGGTTAAGCAGTGTGTAAACTATCAACAAGTGAAAGTCGAACATTAGAAGCCAAGTGGATTACTTCAACCTCTAGAAATTTCAGTTTGGAGATGGGATTCGATGTCCATGGATTTTATAGATGGGTTTCCATGGTCAAGTAGAGGAAATTAGAGCATATAGGTCATTGTGGACAGGTTGACCAAGAGTGCCCATTCATTTCAATAAAGTCGACCAAGACAGCACCCGTTTTGGCTAAATTGTTCATGAAGAACATAGTTAGACTACATGGAGTTCCTAGTAGCATAGTCAGCGACAGTGATGCTTTATTCACTAGCGAATTCTAAAAGAACCTACAGGATATGTTAGGCACTAAGCTCAAGATGAGTATCGCATATCACCCTCAGACGGATGGGTAGACAGAGAGAGTCAATAAGGTACTCAAGGATTTGTTGAGAGCTTGCGTGCTGGACTTTGATGGATCTTGAGAGGATCACCTACATTTGGTTGAGTTTTCCTATAATAATAGTTATCAGATCAGTATAGGAATGACGCCTTTTGAAGCTTTGTATGGAAGGCCATGTAAATCACTAGTATGTTGGCTGGAGACTGAGACAGATTGGTCTTAGGTCCAGATTTGGTTAGGGAGGCATCGGAGAAGATTGAGTTGATTTGACAAAGGATGATGGAGGCTCAATCCAGATAGAAAAGTTATGCATATAAGAGGCGTAAAGACCTAGAGTTCTCAGTTAGAGATAGAGTTTTCATAAAGGTATCACCAATGAAGGGTGTGGTACGATTCGAGAAGTCGGAGAAACTGGCACCGAGATATGTTGGTCCATTCCAGATTATAGAGAGGATTGGAAAGTTCACATACAGATTAGAGTTTCCGAGCAGTATGACAGGTGTCCAAAATGTATTTCATGTGTCTCATCTTCGCAAGTATGTGCATGATCCAGAGGTCACTATTCCTCCGACAAGGTTGGAAGATCTAGTAATAGAGCTTAGTTTGACTTTTGTTAGACAACTAGTTCGGGTTGTTGCGAGAGATGAGAAAAGATTGAAGAACAAGACAGTCAAGTTGGTGAAAGTTTAGTGGAGCGACAACGATAAGGACTGTAATTGGGAGACAGAGGACAGGATTCGAGATGCTTATCTTGAACTACTTTGAGGGTATGTCTACATTAGATTTATATAGATAATTCTTAGTCAGATAGACTAGTGTGGTTGTTAGGAGTCGTTACAGATGTTTGATATTCCTTACTAAATTTCGAGGACGAAATTCTTTAAGGATGGGAGCCTGTAACACCCCTAATTCTTGATAACATTATTCAGGAAATTTAATCAGATAAATTAAATAGAATAATATAAATGTAAAGTGATAAAGAAGTTGAGATTTGAATAAATCTAATTCAGACCATGCCTAATAAAATAATTAAATGGGCTTAAGAATGGTTTTTAGGTTAATTAAATTACATAAGGGTATATTACGAATATGTCTACCATAACCCTTACCCTTATATATTCTCATTTCTACCATTACATTCCCATTCACGTCATTTTAAAAAACGCAAACCAAAAGCTTAAAGAAGGGTCGGCCATTAAGAAAGAAGAATTCAATTAAAAGCTAGAGAATCAAGCTTAGGGAAATAAGTCTCAATCCAATCTCCTTATCTAAATCAAGATGAATAATAATTCCATCTCTAATTTGTTTTGAATCATATGTTTTCAAATTTAAGGGTAAATTTGTTTTTATGGTGAATTGGACGGTGATATGCTAGAATATTGATTTGTTTAATTTAAACAAGGTTGTTTAAAGGGGATTATACATGGTATTAGAGTAAAACTGGTTTATATTGATGTTTAAATGTCATGTAAAAAATTTATGTTGTAAAAACATGATTGTGGAGTTGGGTTTCAATTTTGATAATTTTACAAGATATGGAAAGATTGTTATGAATTTTCAAAGGAAAATATAATTATTTAGGTTTATAAATTTATTTCAGAAAAATATATTAAGAATTTCGGTCTGGAATTTTGATATGTTAGATAACACGATTAAAGTGAATTTTTTGGAATTTATGGGATCTTTCCAAAGTGATTTGTTATGCAAATTAAATTATTTTAGAAGAGGGACTTCTTTGCAATAATAGAAGGGCTTATTTGATTCACTTAACCATGGTTTCGATATGAAATTAGCAGCAGTTATTTTAGTTTAAAGAATTTGAAAAAGTTAAGGCAACCAATCTGGTGTTGACACGTGGCAGGTTAGTTAGAAAAAGATTTGCTTTAAGTAGTATTAAAACAGGTCTACATAGAAAAGTTGGTTTCACCTTCTTTAGAAGTATCTTTCAACACAGAGCTTTCGCCTTCAACCCAGTCGAAACCTACTAAGCCAAAATCAATACACAAGGTGTCGTAAAGATGATACACAGTGGATTGGAGAAAGGAGGAATTCTAGATGTCAAAAGCATGGCTTCCGAAGGAGTCGATACCTTGGTTTGTTTTAAAAAGAGAAGCGTCTGCCTTTGTTTTAATTAAGCTTTCAAAGGAGTCGAAGCATATGTTTTCGAAAGAGGATTTTGAAAGGTTTAGAAAGGGTTGCAATTAACATAAGTCTGCTTTCGAATAGGTTTATTTACTTAGGAAAGAATGCTTTTTAAAGAAGGGGTTCCGACCTAATCGAAGCCCTGCTGTCGTACTTTAACCTTTCGATGGTGTTGAAGTCATCAATGCTTTCAAAAGGTAGTGTTAGTTTTTGAAGATGTTTTAAGCCTCTTCCTAAATGCTTTCGAAAGCGTCCAAGGGTTTCGAAGGTAATAACTTCGAAAGGGGTTTCGACGCTATCCTTCAATGTTTTATTTAAATAGTTTGAAGCTTTCAAAAGGGATGGTGCCGACTCCATCATGTTTTCCCTGATGTTATTACATGATAAAGGATGGTTTCAAATGAGATGCTTTCGTCTATATTCACTTTGACCCAAATAATATTTTAAGTATAAACCCAATGGTTTCAAAAGGGGGACTTCCAATGATTTTGGAAGGGTTACTTCCAATGGTTTCGAAAGGAGTACTTTCAATTGGCTTTGAAGCTATGCTTCTAAATGATTAAATGCTAATGCTTTAATATGTTAGAAAGGTTTCAAAAGGAAGGTTTTAAAGTATTATAAAGGTAGGATCCTAATGTTTTGAAGATAGATTTTAATGCTTTCGAAGGAGATGGTCATCCTATGAAGTCGAAAGCATGGTCTCGAAGGTTTCGAATGGTTTGTATCCCAAACCCATTTTAAAGGAAAAACTAATGGCTAAATTAAAGGAGTTTTGAAATTATTTTAAGAAGAAGCTTTCCTTGATAAAATAATAGGTTAAAGGGATTAACCATGCTTTATATTAAACCTACAGGAGTGGTATTGTTATGTTATTATGTATGCTTCTTCAAATATAAATATATTCACATTATAATGGACCCATAACTGTATTTTGGAGATAAAGGGTAAAAGAACCAGCTAGGTTAACCCAATAGTGAATATACATTGATTAAACTCATGGATGAGTAGAATTGCATCCAAGAGGTTAGGAAGACTAGAATATAGAATGCCTAAATATGGAAGTTATCGGGGAGATAGGCTCATAGTGATCATATGAAAACTATGATTAGGAAGTTATTAGAGTTACCAATATGTTCATAGTAATTCCATGAAAACTATGTTATAAAAGGGTGGTTGGCAGGGTTAATTGGTTTGTAGCGAACCCATGAAAACTATATCCAGATTAAGTTATTGACAGATGTTAACAGGTTCCTAATTAGCCCATGAAAACTAGGATAAGAAGAAAAGATATTGACAAATGTCAATAGGTTCCTAGTCAATCCATGAAAACTAGGATAAGAGAGAAGTTATTGGAGTAACTAATAGGTTCAGGGGAACCCATGAATCAACTAAAGCCACGGGAGTGGTAGTGTTAAGTTAATTGGTAGGAGACAATTGGTTTACAGTGCACCCATAAAAACTATGAAATAGGACAGTGAGTCCATATATTACATAAAGGTTATTAGTAAGCCCATGAAAACTAATAGGTTAATAGTGACCCTAGAAACTATAAACATGACAAGGAGTTAATTAAACAGAGGATGAGAAATCTAGAATGTTTTAACATGTTTGCATATCATCATAATATTTTGAAATGACTATGTTTTAACCATTATGGATGCAAGAGCACAGTATATGGTTTTATAGGGGTTTTAAGATACCAGTGAGGGAAAAACCCATTCCGTTAAGCGGTGTGGTCTCACTAGATTTCTAAATGATTTAAGATGGTAGATTACTATTCATACCAGGCTTTATGTCTGACTCGAAGTTTATTTTTCCCTTAAACTTTTGGGTACTCAATTGATTTTGAGTAGTTTGAGAGTTGAGGCTTTTAGGTACCTCATTCGACGAATAAGCTTCTAGAGATGTGTAGGAAACATGATAGCTATTTAGAGTTCTTCTTTCTTTTGATTCCGCTGTGTTGTTTGTAATGTCAAAGGTGTTAAATTGCCTATATAAACTATGATCATCCAAGGGGTCATCTTCATATATCGCTCTTGGCATATGTTATAACAAGTATATAACGTGATTTGCGATTGTAGGATTATGTAATGAATTGGAAATGATTTGACATGGAATGTAATCTGGTTAGAGGTTTTAAATTTTTCCATATTCATATGTTTCTGTGTATCAATGAATCTAACACCGCCGTATTTGGTCGCCGAAGATTAATAATTATGAATGACCGCAGCATCCATAACCGTTAGTTTTGGACCTTCAAGTAGGGGGATGTTACACAATACTTCTACTTGATCCAACTATATTCACTCGATGGACATCGTACCATCATTTGACTATAATCAAAGCATAACTTTCATATTGAAAATCAACAGTACTCTAAAGAAATGTGTAAATTAATCACATCGATATTTTCTGTTTGACCTTAGTTATATTTACCAACCAAAAACTATCGAGTGAATTGTTCCATACGATGCAATAATTATCAGTACATAATCTCTTTATGGCTCCATCAGTCATGAGTAATACATTGCTCAATATTTGGAGAGCATTAGATACTTTAGTCTCACCGGATACATCGATATCTAGTCTCGATGCATCTTGACTAAAAACGTTTAAAATGATGTATTTATTATAGTGTGATATAATACTCCTGATTACAACTATCTGTAATTACTATCATAAACACACAATTTGTGGATTTTCTGTTAAATATATTTTAATTAAATATTTAATTATTTATAAGACATTATAAGAAATATATAATAGAAAGAAAAACATCTTTAATCCAAACGAGAATTGATTATAGAGTTAATTAATTTACATTAAATTACAAAATTGCCACTAGGGCACATCCCTAACTCTATCAGTCTGTATATTACTATAAAAGTTATAATGTGTGTGTATACATATTCAATTTTAAAATGTCTAAAATGAATAAATTAAATTAATTAAGATGTCAATTAGTTAATTAATTGAATTAATTACATACGCTTGATTAATAAAAATAAAATTAATATGATTTAATTATAAAAGGTGGAACTTTGATAAAATCAAATTAGATGTAAGGAATAAATACATACACATAATACATATACCATGATTTTAGATGTGTTTGTATCTTGAATCGTGAAGGTATTTTATAAGAAATACAGTATTCCATAAGTCGATATCACTCAAATTTATATATTAAAGATTATGAATCTTAATATGTGTTGTGATCCTCTACCATTTATAAAGTAATAAATTACCTACATACTCTCTGGTTGTGGAGCAAACTTAAGACAGAGATGTTATGTGGAGTATTATTAATATATTTATGAAAAAATGTAAGATAACTATATGTATTTGTTGAGAAAACTCAAGTTGGATATACTATACTTATGTTGTCGCGAGATGGCAGGTACGAGTGAATAACCACTTTCGCTTTGTTAAGAAAACTCAAGGTCGAAATGAGATTAGGACAAGGACTACAAGTTAGGAGTTGTAATGATACAATCGATAGGTGAATCCATCACTTACATGCCTATGACTTGTTGAGCAAATTCAAGATTAGAATCCAAATGCAAGCAAGTCTTAAAACCCACTAGTGAAATCGAAAGATTTATATGTTTCCTCTTATGGTCCAAGAAAGAAAAAAGTTTAATGGGAGCTTATTAGTGAAAATGAAATATACTGAAAAAGTCTACTGGGAGTTTATTAGTGAAAATGAAATATAATGTTTAACCTTGATATTATATAAGAACACGGTAAGTTCATTCACGAAGGGAATAGCTCGGTCGGTTTTGAGTAAATTGATCGAACAGATGAGAGTTAGACTCCATAATTAGCCCCAAGTGGAAGTAGGAGATTGATATAGTTATGATTAAGGGGCAATTCTATAATTTATTGTAAATAATTAGCTCCGTAATAAAATCTCTATTTTCTTTCTATTATATACTTATCATACTGTGTTGTGTTAATTAATTATTTAATTAAAGTATATTTAATAGAAAATCCTAAAAAAATATTTTATGTGATAGTAATTAAAGTGTGTTGTAATCGTGGAAAATTTATCACATTAAAAATAACATGCCGATTTAAATATTCCTAGTCAAGGTGTTTTGAAACACGATATCGATAAATCCATTGAGATAGAGTATGTAATGCTTTTCAAATGTTGACCAATGTATTACTCATGACTGTTGGGTGTACTAAGGGGTGACACACTGATAGTTATTAGATAACTATGGAATGACCTACTCAAGAAATTTTCTATTGTAAATATAACTAAAGTCAAATAGAGAATCTCGAAGAGATAATATTTCATAGTTCTCTTGACTTAAGAACAATGTTGAACTTCAATGCAAATACTTCAATAATTATAGTTAAATCATGGCACGACGTCTATCAAACGACTATAGTCTAGGCCTATTTGACCCATGTAAAGGCCGACTATAAATATTGGGGGAGGGGAGCGATTTTTCAATGGAAAAGCTTGCTTTGAATTGGTAAAGAGAAGGGGTAAACAAAGAGATCTGGATCTTCGCTTTTTACTCTTTTTTTTAGCCTATTTAAATGTCACATGCTCTCGCCTTTTCACTTTACTTTGAGCCTTCCCTCTACCTTATCTTGGTTGAAAATAAGAAGGGATTTCTCCCTTCATTTCTAAATCAAATTCAAGTCAAATAAATTTATTTCAAGGAGGTGATATTCTCTTCTAGTCAATTGCACTTTGTTGAGGAGTTCAGATTAGATCTAAAAGGAGTTCTATTCAATATTCAAGGTGATAATCCTAGGCTTCATCAACTGGTAAATTCTAAACTCTTTTCAATTATATATGTTCATCTATATTCGTATGCAAGTATAAATTAGATCCCTATTATTTAAACGGATTTACACACATGCACGCACACAAAATTGGTGCCTAATTTTACACGCACACACATATTTAAATTGAAAATAATTATATACATATTAAACGCACACACATACGTATATAATTACGACCATTTGATAAAAAACAAATATTTTTCAGAATTAAAAAATGATTTTAAAAATTTACTATAATTAAAATATAAATTGTGTAATTAGTATGTTATATATATATATATATTACATATAAATTAATTTATTGATTTACATTCATATACATATTTTCGAAAAGAAAAAATTATATACGTACATATGTTTGATTTTGAAATATAAATATTTTTAAGTATATTTTAATCTTTTAAATTATTATGTATGTTTTAGAAAAATCATTTAATATTAATCCGTGCAGATTTATGTACAAAAAGTTCTTTTATGCAAATCTAAATGGATTTTTTTTGTGTGCATACATAAAAATCTTATACCAATCTGTACGAATTTTTTATCTGTGTTGTAAAAATCTTATACTAATCTGTATGGATATGTATAATAAAAAAATTTAATTTTTAATAAAAAATGTTTCAATCGGAAAAAGTTAATTTTTTTGCATATGTAATTTACATTTACTCATTATAGTTTATAAATAAATATTTTAAACTAATATGATATTTTTTTATGTTTATATATATATATATATATATATAAACATAAACATAACATATTAATATCTGAAATTTGAATTTAAATTTAAAATAGATCTTTTTTTCTCCTAGATCTGGATCTGGTTTTTAAATTTAAACTACCTTAAGATATTTTAAATATTTATTTAATCATTTTGAATTGGTCAACATTTAATCAAGCAAAATTAATATAAATAAATGTTACACACACTTGCATATGTGTATGGTGTGTGTGTAATAATAAATTAATCATGAACAATAAATATGTATATATAAAAAGACAAATGTGTTCATTGCTGTGTAAATCCCAACACTTGTATATGGACACATAAAATCACGTAAACTTCTATATGTTGCACTTCTATATGTTGCACGTAAATTATACACATACATGTCTATTTGATAGGTATGTACATTATTTATATTATATAAATATAATCAAATCTTCATATAAACAAATTAAATAAAATGTAGATTTTATTAAAAATTATTTTTACAATAATTTAGATTTCATGGGCCGAAGAAGATTTGAAATTTTTTTATTTTTTTTGAAATCCATTCATTTGTTTCTGTTTCGCTGCGATCCGGTTCAATTCCTTCGTTTACAATCATTTATCTATATAATGAATAATAAATTAAAGGGGGAATTAATTTAAAGGACAAAAATTTATATATATTTTGCCTCAAGGACATAACCTCAATATTTTTACCACAAGTACAAACATCTTCTAAAAATTATTCATAAGGACAAACATTTTTCAAAATTATTCATAAGGACAACAAAACTGCTACCGCGCAAAAACTGATACCTAAAAACTGCTACCGATGACTACAAACTGATACCTACAGAAAGTTGTCATTCAGGATAAAATATTGAAGGTTTGTCCTTGAGGCTAAAAAGCTATAAAATTTTGTCCTTACAATAATTTCCTGTTTTTTTTAAATATTTATGAAATGATTTTTAATTAACATCTCGGTTAGACGATAGTTGAAAGGAAAATAATTATTTTGTAGGCTGTAGGCCAGATTTGCACTTGCGTTTTTTGTGTGTAGCCAGCTCGCCAACACCTTTATATCAAAACACGGAAAACTTACTCTGATACAAACACCCCAAACAAAATTGTTATATTCTGAGATTCGATGCAGAAGGCCGCTCAAGCATGGTTTTCCGGTGGTACGAGCAAAGAACCGGTCGGTCTAAATGCAGGTGGTTCATCATTGCTTGACGATTGGAACTCGTATGCGAATTCAAGATCCGAGGAAGATGATTCGGGATTAGGGTTTGACATCGAGGCTGCAGTCAAAACTGCGAACGATAAGGTGGCTGGTACCTTCGGCATGTAATATTTCTTTCTCTTGTACGTGTAAGGGTTTTATGCGGTCGTTTAAATTGGATGCTGTGTACTCTGTGTTTGAAATGTTTTGGTATGATATTAAGATTATGAAACCAGTGTTGAATGCCTTTAGTTGTCTCACTCCAATGTTCTATACAGGGTTATTGAACCCATTGTGATTGATTGAGCTGATTTTGTTGTAACTCGTGTAAACAAAATCTAACACAATTGAATTTGTTATGTTCTAATTCCATGTAATATATCTTATCAACAATTTAGTTCTTCCCGGCCCTTAATAATTTCATTGTGTTTTGAATGATTAACAAAATGTTATTGGCCTCAAGTATCTTTCTTCTATGACCAACAATGCTGATGGACATATCTGTTAGGAAGCTAAGCTCTTTTATCATGGATGGCTTATCTATCAGTCGTGTCGGGTCTACCGCTCAGTTGAAAACTGCTAAGAATCATAGTTTTAATCTCCTTCATCTCCCCGAAATATCCTTCGAGATCTTCTTTTTGCTCCTGGAGGAGACAATTTCAAACGTAAATTTACTCTTTTGTCACACATCCTATTGGGGATATTAAGATATCGATCCAAGATATGAATCGAGATACCAGTTCGACTCGTCTGAAATGCAAAATATGAAATCTTGCTAAGAATCGTACCTCTATTTTAAGTGATGGATGAAGCATGTATACTTTTATTTGCATTCTGCTGCCTGAATCACTTGTACCACTAATTGTAAACCGTCTTTTATACCTATCTTGATATTTTACCATGTGGAAATACTATACGTCGACTTTACACTCATAAAATTGTTGAAGCAATAAACTAAACAAGCAAGGAATATTCACACATAACTTTACATTCATTGAATATATTATTATTGAATTGCATATTTATAGAAGTCCTTACATACAAAAATCATTATTGAAAATATGGTAATCCAATTAATCTTGTTATTCAAAAAGTTGTATTTTATAAGCATTTGCAAGGATACATATCTATCATCGTCATTGCCATGTTGAAAGTATGGGTAGTATCAAATTTTGTGGTCAACTATATATAAGAGAGTAATATGAACGGGATATAATTAGACACATATAATCAATTTTTATACTGGTCCGGACTTCTTGTCCTATGTTCAATATTGGAACTCCCTCTAAAATTTCATTAAACAACCCTCACTTCACCTAGAGGAATATATTTCTACAACCGACAAAACAATCAAATTAGACTTAAACACGGCTGCTTGAGGACACCACAACAGAAATTTAACGCCAACGTCTTCCTGGCACTTAGCAATAACAACTTCAAGTAGAATACTAACTTTGATAATAGCTGTGTCTTTCTTCAGATCAGTTTTATTAATGTTGTAGTACAAATCTCCTATAATTGAATGATTTTGTGTGGAGGTATAGAGGCTTAGGAAGCTAAATTGATCGGAATTTTAAGGTAGTGAATTGCATGATCAGTGGTTCTATATATCTAATCGCAAATATGATTTAGAAGAATGGTAAAATATCAAATAAAACAAAAGGCGGTTGAGAGCAACAAAGATCAAAGAGGGAAAGTATAGCGATGAACATACAAAATATTGTAATATCTGATTTGGGGTTCATGGGGGTATAAATAATGCTTGTAGAATTGTAATTCAAGCAATAGAATGGTTTGATCTCTAAAATGCAGAAAGACGGAAACAGAGTGAAGAGGTGCGGCATAGGAGGAAAATAGGCAAGAAAACCGATAATGCCCCTTCACAATCGGTCCATCAGGTTGATCCGTTATTTACAACTAGTTGATCGGTTATGACAATTGGTCGACTGTTTGGGGATTGGGGCAACTTTTTGGCATTTTTCAACCTTGTTTCGACTATTTTTCATCTGTATCTCCTCTCTTTTCGGTCTTTTAAAAATCTCAGAAAATTCTCTAAAATAATAGAACAAACTTCAGAGGATGTGGTGGAGTCTGGAGTGATTTGGTAATCATCTGTGCGGTTTAAGAAATCTAGACTTTAAAGGACTCAATAACGATTTGATATAAAATATACTTCCATTTTGAGCTCTGTGATTCGTTTTCGAGTATTTCTTCAATACAACTGCACTTCAGTAGATTTGTTATCTTTTGGATGATGTCTTGAAAGCTCATTCATTCCATTATAGCTTTGCGTGCTCCATTTTGGTCATTTACTTTAGTATAAACTTTAATGTTTGTTCATCGACTTTTGCTAAGAGCTATAAAACATGTAGTATCTTGATAAACACGTTAATAGCATTGTCATATGGTTGTTATAATGAAAACACTGAAATTGTGTTCTTAACACATGGTTTTTCCCAAATGATATAGGTTGACCATTTGAATTCTCTTATGCTGTATGTTTCTATCTCGAGTCGTATTTTTAGATATTTTTTTAAAGCATATGAATGTTTTCTTTTCATGTTAATTCACCTCTTGCTTTTTAACATTTTCCCTCTTATAAATACTATCTCCTCGTAGGTGTGTCATTATGTCTTCTTTGCATGCGTCCATACTACATAAATATGCTTTTCATGATTTGTCATTTATAGGTGCTATTTTTAGTTTCCTTCTTACTCTCTCATTTGAAAAACTACCTTTTTTAATTAATTCCAATTATTCCCTATTGACATTCTCATTTTTCTTAAATTTTGTTCATTGTCTTGTTTTTTTTTTTTTTTTTTTTTTAATTCAACATTCTGGTTTGTATAATATATTCGATCCAGTAACTGTTTGATGGTTTTCTTACTTTGTGTGTCATTTATTCTGTATGTTTCTATCTCGGGTCATATTTTTAGTTTTTCTAAAGCATATGCAATATTTTATTTTCATGTTAAGTCAACTCTTGCTTTTTAACATTTTCCCTTTTATAAATACTATCTCCTCACAGGTGTGTCATTATGTCTTCTTTGCATGTGATACTACATAAATCTGCTTTTCATGATTTTCTCATTTATAGGTGCTATTTTTAGTTTCCTTCTTATTCTCTCATTTGAAAAAAATACCATTTTTAATTAATTCCATACATTCCCTATAGACATTCTCATTTCCCTAAAATTTTATTTATTGTCTTTTTTTTTTTTTTTTTAAACAGCATTCCAGTTTGTATAATATGGTTGATCTAGTGATTGTTTGATGGTTTTCTTAGTTTGTGTGTCATTTTCCTGTTGCATAAAACGACATTAGTTTGTCATTTATACCAATAGATTATTATATATCAGATATCAGATACAATATATGTTCCAATTCTCGTTGGGTTGTTTTTGTTTCTAATTATGGTTTATGATTCCGAGCTTTGTTAAACTTGTTTGACTGCGGACTTTTTTGAACAATATATTTATGATATATGAGTTTTTAAGCAAGGTTCAGGTTTATCAATTTATTTTTAATGGTTACCATCGAAAATTATATTTTGGTTCCTTGCTTGTTTTCCAGTTTCAGAAGATTCGATGCTTCTTGCATTCATTGCGTACCAACCTATCCATATATGTATCGTTCTTACATGGTTGTACATTTATCAAGTTCTCACATCTAAAATTACTGTTATTTAGATCTCCTAAAAGCTAATTTTTCAAGTTTCTTTCAAATTCTTCTATGTAAATCAAACTTTTCAAGTTATTGTTTATAGAAAATTGATATCATCTAAACTGAATATATCATCTTCTTCTATTTGTATTATGCCAAACTCCATAACTGAATTCAACCAAAAGACATTTTTCTCATCTTTTTTATAGTTTCTTTCTTCAAAATTACACATTAAATTTTGAAATTGAATGTACTGTTGCTGTTAATGTTTATGCATTACACTTTTTTTCAAATTTTGAGAGGCGTCCATGACTCTAAGCCCTGTAAACAGATACATTCGGATACAGATAGTGCCATACTCATCCGAAATCATTTTCGAATATCGGATATTCACATTCGCGGATGTGGACGGATATCAGATATTCATTGGGGTATTCTTCAAACAGTTCACAACCAATAAAACTAAACAAATAGTAAATTTTGATTTATTTTAAATCCATTTAAATATTAAAAATAATAAATATGCTAAGAAAAATAATTTTAAGCAGCAAATATCGATTTTTAAATATATATATTAATTTTTTTTATCTAGGTAAAATAGTAAAGACGATCATTTTATGTGCTAATATACACAAATATTAATTATAATCTTGATAAAAATCGGACGGATAATTATCAGATACAGATGTGGCCGTATTCGCGTCCGTATCCGTTTTTCGGATATCAAATAATTTTTCATATTTCGGATACGGATACAGACGGATTTCGGATTTTTCGGGTACTCATTGACAGCCCCTATATGACTTTTGTGTGAAGTTTGCCTTTGTTGATGGTTCATTTCAAAGTATTTCGGTGAATTAATACGTGAGTGACAATGATTATTTATGTATGCTTATAATCGATGGTGGTGGAACATAATAATTATGATCTAGCATGTATGTAAGAGTGAGGTAAGGTGATGACTAAAAAAGGTGGAACCCAGTGCACAAGACTTTCGCACGATAGCGGGTTCTGAGGAGGTCAATAATGTACTTATCCTTTCCCTCACTCATCCTTTCCCTCGCATTGCGAAGAGGCTGTTTCGGGACTCGAACCTAGACACTCAGGTCATCATGCGGGTGATCCAACCGTTGCCCCAAGGCTCCACCTCGAGGTAAGTTGATAGCTACATTAAAAATATCATCATGAAAGGAAGAAGTCGGTTAAACTTCAGCAAGCAAGCAGGTAGGATGCATTAGAAATTAAAATATTAATTTTATTGAGTTATTATATGCCTATTAAGTTTCAACCAGTCGTGTTATATTGCCTTGGACCGTGTATTGTATATGTGCCTAGTAGCAGTTATTCGTAAAAAGAAAAACACACAACATAATATAATTTGGATATGCAAAAATATATAATGATACCGGGTTATAGAACCGTTTTTTCTGACCAATTTGTAATATCTTCATTATGTATTCCAAATCATTGTCTTTTACTTTTAACCGCTGAAACTACTGTTATGTAAAGTTTATAAACATGTTAACAAATAACGATATGTATATGTAAAATTAAAAGTGTGTGTGTAAGCAATGATCGACTACACCTCATTTTGGCTACGCATCAAATTCCCATGATTTCAATTGCGTATTCCCATTTAAATAATTGTAGAGTCTCTCTTGTCACTTCATACAATTATATATTCTGTCATGCAACTAGTTACATCGTAAGACAAAAGGTCATAACCTTGTGTACCTAGATATCAAATATTCACTGATGTATCAACATGATATTATATGGTTACAAGAGGCGTTTCAAAGTTTATATGATATGTTTTTAGCAGATGTTTTTTAATCTGAATTCTTTAATTTGACTAAACTGAATTTTTTTTAGGTTTGTCTAAGGATACAAATGAATATGAAATTATGAATAGTTCTATATCCACATTCATATTTGAAAAGAATTCTGGACTTCGGATATGTGTGGATAAAGACGAAAATAGGCATTAACAACTGATAAAGAATTTTGATTCAACAAAGGAATCATTTCAATACCTGTCCTAAGAAAAGCAAATAAAAACATGTTAATGAAAATAATGTTCAACAACAAATCTTTATCCAGAACATAATTAAACTGTAGATCTAATTGTTGAAAACACATGGATACTTTTTGAATGTGGATACCATCATATCTGCATTCTTATTTCTTTCTCGTGTTTTAGTTCTTTTTTTTTCTGCCTTTCATTTTTTGAATATCGATGAAGATGTATTTTAGGTTTTTTGGCTATTCATTGACGGTCCTAAACATCATTTTGTTCTGATACATTGTATCTTTATTGAGATACTACACTAACATTGTATTCAAGATATCATTAGAGATTTCGATATCTTGATCTAATTACTATCAAAGATATTTTATCTCATATTTTGTGTATTGCATATTTTACCCATTAATGCCATATCTTGGTCAATATTTTAGTTATGATCTTTAAATGCATGGCAGTTGTTCCTCCTTTTTGAAGATCATCTGTGTTAATTTGACCAGACTTGTAATAAATTGATTTGATCTTATATGATCAGTAAATATTAAGTCTATTTAGTTTTTGTTTGATGATGAATTGCTCACATAACTGATTGCAGCATCAATATATTGGAGGAGATGAGAATGTTCCAGCATCTGTTTACTGGGAAAATCTTGAATCATTTATTCTGAAACTTATGTCAGTAGCAAACATTTTTCAGGGTTTCTAAAGGTGCAAGAGGACTATCTGGGAGCTTCAACAGTGCGACAAGCAACGTTCCATCTGGGAAGTCACTTATGTACTTTGGTCTGCTTCTCGCAAGTGGCATATTTTTCATATTTATAGCTTTTACAGTTTTCCTTCCTGCCATGGTTTTGGTACCTCAAAAATTTGCTATTTGTTTTACTCTTGGTTGTGCCATGATTGTTGGATCTTTCTTTGCACTCAAGGGTCCCAGGAATCAACTAGCGCATATGGTTTCTAAAGAGGTATTTTGCCTCCTTTTTCATGTATTAATCATGGCCCAGAGTTTTATTTTACTGTTTGGTATTGATTTAATAGGATTTAAAACTTCTTGACACTGACGTTTCAACAGTTATAGCTACTATTTACTAAGATGAATATCGTGGTTTGTAAAGATTTTCCTCTCCATTTGAGTACTATATCATATGTACCACAACATTTCATGTAATAGATGATGTGTCGTCGGTATAGATGTAACCTAAAAGAGGATATAAATGGATTAAAATCTATTGAAATAAAATTTTACACTATTATTTGATATTCTACTTGAGATTGGACAAGCCTTTCATTATGTTTTTAATCGAGGCATGGTTTGATTAGAAACTGTTTCAAATCTTTATCAGATTGCTTGACTCCATCCTGCGACATTTATAATTCATAATGAGCAAATCCTAAAGGCTTAGGGCATCTCCAATCGTTCTAATTCAGCACTGAATATTAAGAATTCCTTTCCCAATGGTCAATTCAGCGTTGAATATTAAGCTTAATATTCAGTTTTCAATTCAGAAAACTGAATTGGTCTTGGGCGTCCATTTATTGGGCGCCCAAGCCCCTCTCCAGCAAATTTATTTAGCTGTGGAGGGGGCCAGACACCCATTTAATGGGCGCCTAAATCCCAGGCGCCTGGCCACTGGACTTTCCAGTCCAATTAAGGGCTGAATATTCAGTGCCTTGAATATTCAGTCTTTAACCGACTGGAGATGCTCTTATAAATGATGAATCCAGCCCAAGTCAAATAACAGAATAATATATCATATTTGTTTAAATAACAGAATAATATATGATATTTGTTTACACAACTGCTAAACTTCTTGAATGAATGATAACATGAATGATTTAAAAGGAAGAATCCCCACTACTCATTGAATGCTGCAGCATATCTGATGCAAACTATCGTTACCGGACTCTTGATATGAAAGTTCAGAATATTATTGGTAGTTCACCGCTGATTATTTGGTTCCCCTGGCGGAACACTAAAGTAGACTATAGATCACCCTTAAATATGGTTATTTGTATTCAGGGCCGGCCCTATGATATTTAATGCCCTAGTCGAATAATTTTTCTAACATATTTTTCTGCCCCAATATTTTAGTGCAACAAACTACTTCAACGACTCTGGCCAATTATATGGTCAATAGAAGTAAAATGTTTGCAGAGCGAAAATAATATACGGACTACTACATCTCAAACGTTTCAAATTTATCGACAATCATTTATGTATGATACAAACCATTTTAAGAACCTGTAGTCTACATAGAAAAACTGCTTCAACTACAACCTAATTTGAACATAACGTCGAAGGAAAATGCGAGCACAAGCATTTCCAATACATGGATGACAGTCTGAAACATTAAATGACATTTACACAAATAGGTGTATGCATCATTTAAAATAAAGAAATACTAAAATTGAGAGGGAAAAAAATAAAAATACTCTTAGTTTGTGAAAACAACATGCAGTTATATTTAATGCCCTAGTCGAATAATTTTTCTAACATATTTTTCTGCCCCAATATTTTAGTGCAACAAACTACTTCAACAACTCTGGCCAATTATATGGTCAATAGAAGTAAAATGTTTGCAGAGCGAAAATAATATACGGACTACTACATCTCAAACGTTTCAAATTTATCGACAATCATTTATGTATGATACAAACCATTTTAAGAACCTGTAGTCTACATAGAAAAACTGCTTCAACTACAACCTAATTTGAGCATAACGTCGAAGGAAAATGCGAGCACAAGCATTTCCAATACATGGATGACAGTCTGAAACATTAAATGACATTTACACAAATAGGTGTATGCATCATTTAAAATAAAGAAATACTAAAATTGAGAGGGAAAAAAATAAAAATACTCTTAGTTTGTGAAAACAACATGCAGTTAAAGAAAAAAGAGGGAGTTGAACTATAAATCAAATTACTTCTTCACCTGTAAATGTAAAATACTAAAGAATTGCAATATTTGCTTGAATGAACTATAAACGAGTGTACAGTTCTAACTAACGATGGAATCACATTTTAGTAAAACATAATTTAGATATACTCACATGCTGACTTTAGACGTTCTAGCATTTGCCCAACAATTGCAAATCGATTCAGTAGACATCAAATGATGACAAGGGACCTAGTGGATTCTGATGGCAAGGAACAAGGCGGCGATGATATAGGAATCAGTGAAGTAGACAACATGCGTAGCACATGTGTAGCAATTAACCAGAACAAAATCCAGGAAACTATATGCGATTAATTTTTTTGTTGCCCCTCCCTTGCTTGTTGCCCTAGTCCAATGTCTTGGTGGACTTGGTCTTGGGCCGGGCCTGTTTGTATTCCTCATATTATATGTTTCCATCCTAAAAAATCATACGTGTGATGACCGTTTTTTTTTCGTGTGCAGAGGCTTCCATTCACGCTAGGTTTTATCGGAACCATGGTCGGTACCATTTATGTGTCAATGGTGCTGCATAGTTACATACTCTCTGTCTTCTTCTCTGCACTACAGGTACCTATAATTTTTAGTATTTGCCATCAAAATGTGTCATGCACGGTGTATAGCACTTTATCTTCATAATCACCGTATTTGTTTGTGTTTATATGCTAGCTGGGAGATGTAGCACAAAGATAACAATAAAATCTTATAATATGATATAGTAAAAGATTATCCAATCAACTGCTGGCATACTATTATGCATTTGAACTGCACAACCCTTTGTCATTTCTCTTTGCATGTTTTGTAATTTGTTTTAAGCTCAGTGTTTTCTTTTCGGAATTGAAAAACCATTGGCGCCCAGATACCCTTCAAGCATCATAAAAAACATCAAATTGCAAGACAAGTGAAATCTGTTTCATAGAGTTGTTAGCTTGCTTCTAACTTTAAAACCTACTATTGTTGATTTTGTGTCTTTTAATTTGTATAGGTTCTTGCACTGGCATATTATGCCATTTCATACTTCCCTGGAGGTGCTGCAGGGTTAAAATTTCTATCTTCAACTCTTACCTCCACCATACTTAGGTGTTTTGGAAGGTGAAGCATGCGGATATAATTTTACAAATTGGCTGCCGTTTATCGAAAGAATTTACTGAACAGCATGCACACTAACACTTCTAACTAGTAGATCCTTATAGTATGAAGGTTATAATGTTATTTATGAAGCTAGTGAAACCATGAATTTTCACGACCAAATATGCTGTTTTTTATATTGTTTATTCATGGATATATGAAAAGAGGCTTTAATAATTATAGGGGAAGTAGAATGTTCACTTCAACTTTTTGAAAAATTAAGATGCTGCAAGACTTGATCCTACTATATAGCTCTTGAAGTTGTGCTATGTCATAATCAGTATGCATGAAGATTGTAACATTGCTACTGATATGATCAAGCTGTATAAATGCTCAATCTTCTGTTTCTAATGAGAAATCATTATTACGTCTTATAGCTTATTCTTCTGTTCCTTGTGAGTAATTATTATTACTTCCATATAAAATGTTTTGATGAAATCTGGGGAATTGTGGAATGTTTTTCATCTTTCATGTCTTGTAACATGATGGATCAAATGAGTGTTACAATGAGTCTGTTTAACCTTTACAAAAGGATTATGGAGCTGTTCATGAAGGTTCTCCATTTGCATCAGATGAGTCTGTTTAACCATTTATGGTAGAACCATTTTTTTCTTTTTTGGTTTTTTTGGAAAACAACAGCAATAGTAATATAATTGGTTAAAATTACTCGTTGAAAAAATAATTGAAAGATAATTATATTTTTTCAATCTGGTTTGACTATTGAAAAATAATTGAAATACCTCACTCATATGCTAGTTTGATACCGGTCATCTCTACTATCAAAATTATAAAGGGTGTTTCGATTACTAACCCATTAACACTTGCTGCTGTCTTCGAAATTGCTATTAGAATCAAATATTTGACCGTTTACAATATCTGTAAACTTGCTTACAATTCCTACTACCTATGAATATTTCAGTATAATCCTAGTAACCACCCTCAACTCAACTTTGAGTCTAGACTCCAAAACTACGACCCTTTCAGTTCATTCCTAAAACAAAATTCTAGAATACAGAAGTGAGGGTCCTTGATTAAATTTTTCCTTTATATCTTCTTAATCTAAATCGCGCTTCCTTTTAGATCTACATTTAAAAAATGTTCTATTCAAGAATTCGATTTATGCTGCCTTAAAAAAAAATCGCTTTTCGAAGTCAGGTCTGATGGTTGCTACCTCCATCAAATCGCGAGTCGCCGCTTGAAGCTGCTCTGCCTTGGTTTGGTGTTGCGAATTATTGCTTCGTGCTTCACTATTTTGCGATATTGTTGCTGAGAAGAGTATTGCTGTGTAGTGCTCACGAATTGCAAATACAGGTAAGAACATAGGAGGCAAATTACAATGCTAACAAAGGGAGCAAACATAACAACTAATTCACTCATTCCTTTAATTAGTAAATGGTTAAGAAAATAATTTCAATGCAATGCGATTACTGAGAAAGAAATATTATGCATATCATTTTGTATATATTTTATTCCATAACTTATGCATGCATTTATTTTCGTGTCATTCCATGCAAATGAGATTCAATAATTTATACATTTTCATAATAAACACATGTGATTACTTCTCTTATTTGCATATTTGTTTCATTTTATTTGTGATTTTGTATCACCAAATTGTAACACTCCACATTGATGAAAAATCACATATCTCCAACACCTTACCTCGATTTAAACTCTCTTTTCAACATAAAACTCTTAAAAACGACTTCATCTTCAACCAAAATCTCTTAATGAGATAGATACAAAAAATGAATACTTACCCAATGGGTTTCGGCAAGGCCACCCTCTATCACACCCTGCAACGAGCTTAGACTATGTCTCCATCCGCCAACAAAATGTTACAAATATCCAAAATCAAAAGAAGGTAGATACCAAAATAATCTTAAAGCCACTAAGGCCAAAAAAATCCTCTCAATCGCCAATCGAAATACAGAGCCAAAAACAAAAGCAAGCGGACATAAAAAAGGCTAATCCAAATCTCTGTATGCAAGACAAATATCCATCCTCCCACATACCATCATGTGACACCACAAGTCGTTGAGGAAAAAAACGAATCAGTTCGAGGCACATTCGAACACACCAATGTGCAAATCAACAAATCTAAAGCTAGCTAGCAATTTCACGATGTCCCTAACGTCCACAAATGATTTGCATAACTCCTTTAAGACGACATCACAAAATCGACGATGTACCTCAACGATACCAAATCCGCCAAAATTAGCTCTATGGACTGAACTCTCCAAGACGGCATCACAAGTCGACAAGCCTCAACCGCGCCAAATCCGTCACCAAAATCAACTACATCAGCCAAACTCTTCCGTATTATAAGCACCACCCTCAATACACGAAGAACCAAGTGGACTACAAATATGGTGTACTAAAAGAAAATAGAATCTCCTTTTGTAGTCTCTCAAATTTCCCATGTAAATCAACATAAGACTCACGCATCAATGTTGAGCCGTGAAGAAGATATAGGTTCACAAACCCAGATGTCACTTCAACACACTAAACTCTTTATCACCAAAATCCAAAGACTGGAACGATCTTCTCTCTTAACATGATCTTCTCCATCTTTATCTTCCATATTGCACAAAATCTCATTTTCCATCCAAATGAGTAATAGCATAATTTACCACCAGATCTACTGCTCTTTCTAGAAACCATTGATGCTCAAATTTAAACAAATCATCTTGCTCTGATACCAATCTGTTGAGAAAAATCTACTGCTCCGATACCAATCTATTGTGCAAAGATTGCACAAATGCGGAAAAAACAATAAACAAGATCTAGATTTGCCAATTTGAACATCACTCAATCTACCAACAATTATTCTGATACTCCAAACAAATAGTGAATAACTATAAAGAAAAAAACGCATAATATTTATACTGATTCCACTATAATCAAGATAGTGTACGTCCAATCCAAAGGAGAGAGATTTAACTACACATGAGAGAGTTACAAGAGATTACAAGATAAGAATTTACATATCAAAGCCCTAAGTTAGGGTTAACAAGAAGAGACGCTCTATTTGGGGATCGCCGGCTGAATGTCAGGATGGTTTTACAATGAAGTCTACCCTCAATATATAGCCAGTGCAAATCCTCAAGAGTCGTCAATTAAATTCCCAAGATATGGTAAGAAGATAATGGAGGCAACTTACAACAAATGGTGCAAACGTAGCAAGTAATTTACTCATTCCTTTAATTAGCAAAGATGGAAGAAAATAACCTCAAAACAATGCGACTACTGAGAAAGAAATAATATGCATATCCTTTCGCATATATATTACTCCATAACGTGAGCATGCATTTATTTCATTTCCATTTAATGGAAATACGATTCAATAATTTATACATTTTCATAATAAACACATGTGATTACTTTCCATTTTGCATATTTGTTTCCTTCTATTTGTGATTTTGTATCATCAAAATTTAATACTCCACCTTGATGCAAAATTACATATCTCCAACACTCAACCTCAACTCAAATTCTCTTTTCAACATATAACTCTTAAAAATGAACTCCAACTTCAACCAAAATCTCTTAACGAGATAGATGTCAAAAATGAATACTTACCCAATGGGTTTTGACAAGGCCACCCCCATCACACCTTGTTAATGAGCTCAGACTATGTCCCTCTCCATCAACAAAATGTTGCAAATATCAAAATTAAAAGAAGACAGATACCAAAATAATCTCAAAGCCACCAAGGCCAAAAAATCCTCTCAATCACCAATCAAAATACGGAGTCGAAAAACAAAAGTCAACGGACAAAAAAAGGCTAATCCAAATCTCTGTATGCAAGACAGATCTCTCTCCTCCCACATACCATCATGTGGTGCCACAAGTCGTTGAGGGAAAAAACGAACAAAGTTCAAGGCACACTCGAACGCACCAATATGCAAATCAACAAATCCAAAGCTTGGTAGCAATTTCATTATGTCCCTAAAGTCCACACATGATTTTCATAATTCCTTTAAGACAGCATCGCAAAATCGACGATGTACTTCAACGGCACCAAATCTGCCAAAAATCAGCTCTATCAACTAAACTCTCCAAGACGGCATCACAAACCAACAAGCTTCAACGACGCCAAATCCGTCACCAAAATCAGCTACATCAGTTGATCTCTTCAGTATTATGAGCACCACCCTCAATACTCGAAAAACCAAGTGGACTACAAATATGATGTACCAAAGAAAACAGAATCTCCTTTTGCAATCTCTCAAATTTCCAATAGAAATCAACATAAGACTCATACATCAGCGTTGAGTCGTGAAGCAGATACAGGTTCCCAAATTTAGGTGTTCTTTCAACACACTAAATTTTTTATCCCAAAGTTCCAAGACCGGAACACTCTTCTCTCTCAACATAATCTCCTCCATCTTTATCTTCTATATTGCACAAAATCTTCTTTTCCATCAAAATGAGTAATAGCATAATTACCGCCGGATCTACCGCTCTTTCTAAAAACCATTGATGTACAAAATTAAACAAATCGCCTTGCTCCGAGACCAATCTGTTGTGCAAAAATTGCACAGATGCGGAAAGTAATAAACAAGATCTAGATTTGTCAATTTGAACATCATTCAATCTAACAACAATTATTCTATTACTTTGAATAAATAGCAAATAACTATAAAGAAGAAAAAAAGACGCACAATATTTATACTGGTTCTACTATCATCAAGATAGTGTACGTCCAGTCCAAAGGAGAGATATTTTATTATACATGAGAGAGTTACATGAGATTACAAGATAAGAGCTTATATACCAAAACCCTAAATTGGGGTTGACAAGAAGAGACATATCCAGTAGGGGATCACTGGCTAAATGCTAAGATGAGTTTACAATGAAGTCAACCCTTAATATATAGCCAGTGCAAATCATGAGAGTCGTCGATTAAATTACCAAGATATGGTAAAAAGATAATGGAGGCAAACTACAATGGTAATAAATGGTGCAAATATAGCAAGTAATTCACTCATTCCTTTAATTAGCAAAGATGGAAGCAAATAATTCCAAAGCAATGTGACTACTAAGAAAGAAATAATATGCATATCTTGTTGCACATATTTTATTCCATAACTTACGCATGCATTTATTTTTTTGTCATCTCATGCAAATGCGATCCAATAATTTATGCATTTCCATAAAATACATGTGATTACTTTCCTTTTTTGCATATTTTTTTCTTTTATTTATGATTTTGTATCATAAATTTTAACATTCTGTTACTATCTGGTGTTTCGTTACTGACTGTGAGATGATCTTCATAGAATGTTGGATATTGATATGCCGATAAAGCTAACGATTATGCTATGTAATCTTGCAATTATTATGGCAGATTTAAAAATACCGTGTTGATGATACTCTGACTAATGAACTTTCAATTTAAGTATTTGAATGCGGTGGATGCGGAGATGTGAACAGGGTTGATGAAATAGTGGTTTGCCTTCTATAGAAAAATCAAATACAAATATAAGATTTTACAATAACAAACAACAATTTAAAATTTAAAAATAAAAGGTGTAACAGAAGTTTAGTGCATATCCGAAAGCAAAATCATAACACAACATTTCATTAAATATATACCATGCCCACATGCTGATATGCTTCCTCTACATATGTAAAATATCTGTTCGTAAATAAAACATTAATCCAATAATATTTCTTTAAACATTAACAATGAATTCACAATAACATCAAATCTTAACCTCTCCCCGTTTTGTTTTCAGCAAAAGCGTAAATATCAAATTAACAAAGTGATAATGTGAATTGTGAATGATGAAACATGATCAAAATATTGCACTGTATATTTAATGACAATCAACTATAAATCATAGCAACTATATTAAATAATACATATTCCATGATTAGAAGAAAAAAATATGCAATGAGTTCAAATGACAATAACTCAACACTAATACCCTTAGGTTATATAATTCTTCACCCACACTGCATCCATTTTTATATGTAGACTTTTAGCCATTCAAGTTTATAATTTATAATGTAGTAATCCTTTTATTTTTCGTATAAAGCTTGTATACGACTTGTCCCCGATACTCACTTTAAGCCAATTATAATTTAACACATTTATGTTTATTTCAATTTTTCCAACACAAGCACAAAACTGAAAAATAGGAGTCGATAGAATATGAATATTAAATAGTCGATTCAGATATGATATGAGATATGCAATAGTCAAAAATAGAAACTTTGAAGCATGCTCCATTATCAAAAAAAAAATTAGTAGTGTTTTTTCAGTAGAAGACATCACTTTTTATTTATAACAAAATAAAGGGAAATAAACATACAATATAGGTAGAATACATGGGAATTACAATTTAAACCAAAATAAATAAATCTGAAGCCTACTTTGTATTTACCCGACCCAAAAGGCATTGAGACCCAACCCGTAAGCAGCTACCCCGATTTCACTCCGATTTATCTCTTTCATTCCATATTTTGATCTAGGGTTACCAAAAATAAAAAAAATCATACCGACGGGGCCGTTCAACAGCGGGTGAAAATGTGTGAATTTCAAAAAATTCTTTAATTGGATCTTAGTGGGCCTATGAAGTCTATTGGTTGTACTAGATCCAATTTAATTAGTTAAAATAAAATCATATTTTATATACTTTTCTTGATTTAATTAACTAAATTACATTAATTAATTTAACATTCATATGTTTTGAGTTTATTAATATATACTCATGTGCATATAAGTGTAATGTGCAACATAGCAAGGTGTACATGGTTAATGATAACACAAGTAGATATTGGGATTTATATTCACTATGTAAACACTGACTAATTATATATGTTTAATTATCTCACAACATTATTTAATATATCTATAAAATATATAAATATAAATATTCGACACTATTTATATATAATAAAATATAAAATAATTTAATTTTTGTACCGTGTCTTTAAATTTTTTATTAAAATTTTGTATTTAAAATATCTAATTCAGACTCAGCAAAACATTTTAAAATTAAAAAGTAGATCTTAAAAATATAAGTTAAATTATCTTTAATTGAATTTAAATATGTATATTTATATAAAAAAATTATTACAATCAAAAATAATATTTATGTATTTATTTATTTTGGCAAGGCCAACCGGCTTTATAGTGGGTCGTGCCACTGTACATGTAAATAAATAACAGGTGCCATGCAAATGCGCAAAGCAGTTATACATGGTTTTATAGTGGTCATAAATAACAGTGTTTAATATGTATAAAAATTTATATAGGGGGAATTAGGGAGAATGACAAACTTTGAAAAAAACATTAAACTTAAGGACGTAAAGTTTTATTTTTCGAATGAAGGACATATGCTAGTTATAATTTACATTCTATTCAATTTTTACACTATATAGAATGCTAATTATAACTAGCATTATATTCAGTATTACACTATAATGAATGCCAGTTATAATTAGCATTGTCTTTCAGCTCAAAGAAAAATTTATTGCCCGTTAACCTAAGTTTTTTCGAAATTTGTCTTTGTACCTATTTTCCTCTTATATAGTATAATTATTATAAAATGAATATTTTAAAAATAAATATATATGTAGGCTAGTAAGAAAATTTTATTTTATTTTCTTAAAATTAAAACTGATTCTTTTATTAAAAGAATATATATATATATTGTAATATTAAAAGCAAACACTGTATTAAATCATATGTGTTGTGTGTGTATTATAATCAAATAAAATTATGTTTTAGGCCAAAGAATTTTTTTTCAATTCTAACAGCCAAAAATAATTAAATAATTTAATTAAGAGTGTGTGTAGTTTTAAAATAATTTTATGGGTTTTAAAATTAGTAAATAATCATTTAAAATTAACAATTAATATTTATAATATATACAATTATAATTTACATATATTTATAATGTTTATAAAATTAGCAATCAATATTTATAATATTTAGAAAATTAATATTTACATATATTTTTAATTTTAAACTTTGATATAAATTAACAGTTTCATGTAGATTAATTTTAATATAATTTAATGTATATTAATAATTATGGGAGACAATATCATATATATATAATCGTTATAATGTTATAAACTACATCTAATGAACAATGTATATAGCAAAAAAAGAATATACATGGAAGAAGTAACTTTGATTCATACGTTGATTCAAATTATCTCCTAGATCTCCTAGATCCATGTCTAAAGGTGCAAACTTTGGAGTGCCACCACTTGAAAGATTTTTGTATTTGATTTGGGGTGTGTTAGGGCTTGGCTATGGGCTAGAGTGCATGGGGTTATGGCAGCCAAGGAGTGAGAGAGATGTAGCAAAAAAGTAAACTAAAAGTTGGAGGTTTAGGTTCACTCAAATAAGAGATTCAATAGAAATATTTTTTCATTATCTCCTCTTACCAAGTCACGCCCTAAGACCCTCTCTCCCTCCTCATACCTTGTCGGCCTAACTTGGTTAATAATGGACCAAATGGATCTCAAAACCCAAAAGAAATTAATTCCATTTAAAATCAATTTAAATTCTTATTGATATCATTTATCTATACGCATATATATAACTTTTATATACGCACCCAGTTAATTACTAATAGCGTGGAACAATTCTAGAGGCTACTCCGTACACAAAATACACCCTAAATATCAAACATAATGTGATGACCCAGAATTTTAACATTTGAAATTGAAAATATTTAATTGATTTTAAATATTTGGAAGTTATTTTAAACTTGAATTTCAATTATAACTATGAATTTGACAATTAAATTATTAGATAAATTAAAATTTATTAAATGGTAGTTCATTGTTCGATTATTTCGAATATTAATAAATTGTATAAATTGTTTATACAAGGTCAAATCTTAAAGGAAACAAATTGAGAAGGAAATGGGTTGCATGCATAGGCAATGGTGAGATCTTCTCACTCAACTGAATATAATTAGAATTTCAGTTATTGATTGACTGTTTGGATGTGATAGTGTGTGTGTGTATATATATTTGGAGTGATTGATTTTCCGCATTATATAACGGATGAGACCCTATGCGTCGCATAATAGCGGATGATATTATATAATCTCATATACCGCGATATTTCACCTCGAAGTGGAATCGGTATTTAATTGTTGTGCTAACATATGTGGATGTAGGGAAACAGGTTGGAGGGATCCAACTGGATTCCTCACATTGTTGAATTTATTTGTATTTGTTGTGATGTGAAAATCTATGAATGATTATATTGGTGTGAATGATTATATTGATAATTGGAATTTATTTGAAGTCTATGGTTTAGCTGAACATATTTTTGGTATCATACGATGGTTTAGCTGAACATATTTTTGGTATCATACGATACCAGAAATATATATGATTGGATTTTTGGAAATTAAAGTTTAAGTAAATAAATTGTAGAGAATTGAATAAATTAAAAAGGAATTTAAAAGTATAAAAGTTGATTTTTGAAATCTTATCGAATTAATTCTAAAATATGGGAAAAGATTTTAATAAAGGGATTTGTTTTTAAAAGGTAACATATTTTAGAAATCAATTTGAAAATTGGTTTGGTGTTTAATAATAAATCTTTGGGAAATGGATTTGAAAACCCGATTTGGTGCTTGAAATAAATTTTTGAAATAAATTTGGAATTTGATTTGAAAATAAATTTGGAATTTGATTTGGTGTTTGAAAGTGAATATTTGGAAATCGATATGAAAATCGTATATCAGTGGATATTTGGAAATTTAAATTCACAATGGGAATTTATAAAGGAAAGGAAAATTTGTTAAAAAAATATCGGTTTATTTTTAAAAGTGTGGGAAGGAATTTACAAATTTGAAATGTAAATTGAAATAAATCAAGAAGGATTTATTAATTGATTTAAATGGACCATTTTGAAATGGAAAGAGTATTCTTCCGTGCAAAGCCGAGCATGTTTTTAAAGTAGCTTTCAAATATAAATTAAAAGTACTAAAGTTGATTTTTAAAAAGGATGTTTGTGGAAAAATTATTTTCTTGTTGTTTTTAAATCTTTAAAGTACAGATTTATTTAATTCATTATAGAAGTGATTATTTAAAGATTTAATTGATATTTGATTTAGAAAATGGTTATATAAATAGTTATACTCTATCTATTAATTTTATTTTTAAAATTATTTTGGGCTTAAGATTTATATGAGATATAGGTATAAAATTTCATAACTAATATTTTAAAATAAATTGTTTTAAATAGTTTTATTTTAAATATTTCCAAGTATATATGTTTGGATAAGTAATTTAAATTATTTTAAAGTATTTGAACTCGGCAGATTTTCAGTGGAAATGAATAAATATTTGAAAATATATTTTGCGTGAGGAAAGTGATTTGAAATTTGTTTTTAAAGGGTTGAAGTATGAAAATATATCTTGCGAAGATATTTTGAAAGTAAATAATTAGGGGAAAATTATTTAAATCTTGGTGATTGTTGTGAATATTGTTTGATAGTTAAATAACCGACTATCAATATTGGCCTTCAAATCGCATTTGAATTTTGATGCGACCGGGGGTCGGATTCCAAATGGATATTCGAAAACCACATTGAATCTTTATAATGGGTCTTTTGTTTAAAAGATCAAAGTGGAAATCGTTGTGATTTATTTGAAATCTGAATGTAACACTTATTTTAAAATAAGCGTTCATTATTCAGATTAGCCAGGAGAGGAATTTGTGTCATAAAACCCATTCCGAATAATGATACGACGAAATGGGATTGCATTTGAAGATTGTGACGACCTAACACTGCAACGACCTAACGAGTACGCCTTCACGCGACCTAACAGGTACATCCTAACGACCTAACATATCCACCAGATACAGGTCGCTCACGACCTAAATTACAACAACATATTCTAAAATCCTTAGGTCGTCTCACGATCTAACTATAACACGGCACTCACCACTAGGTCGCTAACTTCCTATAGGTTGGTCAAATCTATAGGTCGCTCCAGGTTGTTAACTCCTAAGTCGCTAACTCCTTGACTCGGTCACCCCTATGAGTCGCTCACTCCACTAAGTCGTCCATGCTCCCTAAGTCGGTCAACTCTCTTAACTCAGTCAATTCCTTAGGTCGGTCCACACCTTAACTCGCTCACCTCTTAGGTCGGTCACCCCTATGAGTCGGTCCAACCCACTAACTCGTCCCATCTTAAGTCGGTCCAACTCCTTAAGTCGCTCACACGAGCTAACTTCCACACGACCTAAGCACTAAGTCGTTGACTCCCATAAGTCGTTCCACTATTCAAAATACAACACGACTTAAACTCTGGACGACTTATCAACACTAACGACTTAATGGCAACTATGTTACGATATGTCGACACGTAAAATACGGGTCGTTACAAAGATGGTGGTTGAAGACCGGGTATTTTCGAAAACGAAAGGATTACTCGTCGAATGTCTCTGCACTGAGTTGCTCTGGTGTAGAGATTTTATCACCCTTTTTGATGGGGAGTCCGGACGTGATTATTGAATATTCGAATTTGCAAGGGCTTATTTGAAGTGCCTTCGGTTCCGTTCGAACCCGGGATTGACTTGTATGGATGTGTGTCTGATATTACACTTTGAGTTGTAAAGCTGGTTTCTATCAAATACATTTCTGTTGGCGGCGGAGAATTTATTCTCTTAGCTTAACACGACATACGAGCTTATAGGTTATGTAATTGATGGTTACTAGTGATACATTCCCAATTTGGTAATGTGGCATGCGAAGTGTCGTTGATCATTTGTTGAACGAAGCATGGCTTTTGTGAAAAGCATAGCTTTGTGGACGAGACTTCGTCGGACCTCACACCCCAAAAATGGTCGAAACAGGAAGAATGCAGCAAGGTTGTTGTCTTGAGGGTAGCACCCTCAGGGTATGTCCATTTCCTTCTGGGAAAAGGTGGTATCATGGTATGGAGCCCAGATATTTAACCTATGTGGTTGCTGTAAATTTATTACTTTGTGGTTGAGGATCCTCGGATAAAGGCCGGTAACGACCGGGGATGGCATGCTCGTGTGAGAGTTACCTAGTTACAACTTCATTACAGCATGAGGTAACTCGGCCTTGTGTTGGCAGAGAGCTGGTTAAGTCCCTCCAGAGGCGTACCCATGTGGCATAGGAAGTTCCTTAGCCTGACCATTTGTTGGAAATCCAAAGAAACAATACGCGCCCTGTACGGTTTTAGTTGTATAACCTGTTTTACTTATGGTGGCGACTCGCCGTTTAATTAGTAGCTATAGTAGGCATACTATGAAATGTCTATGCTGGCTAAGATTTATATTATACTTTCGAAATGTTTTCCACACTATGCACTAATGATATATTAAAAAGATTTTGTGTATCAAGCATTTTTTACTATCATAAGGAGAAATCTCCTCCAATTGTGCGTTTGCATTGTGTGTGTGGTGGGAGGCCTTATAGTAGTTTCATTTTCCAAAAGCATAGCGGATTTATTTTTCTTTCTTTGTAAAAATAACTAATTTTAAGATCTTACACTAGTCCCATGACTGACATGGAGTTTATTGTTCCCTTTCTAAACTTTGGGTGTCCATAATTTTCCACACGGGAAGCCTAGAGTCAGGTTATCAGTTGTTTTGGAGCGAAGTCAGAAAAGATATACTGTGGAGATCAGGAGACACGCTGGATGGCGGGACGTATCACTTATATTATATAGTGTCCACTGCGTATAGGTTGGTGCAAGTCAAATTTTCATTTAAGCAAGTTATAAAGACTGTCAGTGTTGTGTTTTGTTGTTATAAAACTCTGATATTGTATGTATAAACTGATATAGTTCTTTGTTTTAAAGATATTCATTTATCTATTATATGTTGTTCCGCTGCGAAATGTGAGATTATGTTATTGTTTCTGTTTCTTCTTCTATCTTCTTCCTCTTTTACCTTAATGGTTCAGTTTTCCGGCATTCGATTGATCGGCATTTGATACAATGGACGAATCGATGTTGACTTTCAAGCGTCGAAAAAATTAGGTCGATACAATGTGGTATCAGAGCATTTGGTTAAGCAACAACCTTGGCTCTGGTGGGGATTACTCATTTGAGATAGAATCAGTAGTACTCTAGAATGAGTTTGAGTGTAATGATAGATATGAGCGCGTATTTATTAGTGAATATAAAAAAAATTGTTTTATATTGTGTTGACTTATCGGTTGATTGTTTATAGATTCTTGTCCATGCAGTTTGGCCAAATGTATCGATTGGGGTTTCTAAACTCTTAAACAAGATAAACCGACACAGTATTGTTTTAAAATTGGTTAAATGAAATAATTTTACCCAAATTATTTTTGTATATAAAAGAAATAATTTTCCAAAAATTATTATAGTATATGGTTGCCTGATTATTAGAGAATGGTAATATTAAACTATTATCATTGTTGAATAAGAAATCATAACTAAGAAATAAATTTATATACAAATGGGATTTGTAAATATAAATTGTAAAAGTGATTTATAATTTGAAATAGAATTACAAAGAAATATTTGAAAGAATTCGAAAGGATTTGAAAATTTTGAAATTTGGAAAAGATTAAATTCCCTTGGAGTTTGGAAATGGTTTTCAAAGGTTTTGGAAAAATGTTTTAGAGGGGTAAAAGAACTAAACTCTTTTTGGTCGCTGGAAAATAATTTTGATGATGATCACGACATCATCGGTGTTCATTTTCGAGTTTTCAAGAGAGGAATTGCTGCCAAATTATTTTAAAAGGAAGTTGTTTGGAAAACTCGGTTTGGGTTTTGAAATTCAAAAGTTCAAAATGATTTTGAAATGCTAAGTGATTATTTAGACTCTGGAATCTTATTTAAAAATGGTTATGTAATATGATTGAGCTTGATAACTTATAAAATTTGAAATTGTTAGAATAAAATCTAATTTGAAGAAAGGTTAAAATTAAAATAGTTGAAAAACTTATCGAAGCTTAAAATTTGAATTGAAACTGAATATTTGGATTGAGTAAAATTAAGTTAAATGGAAATTTTGTCAAGTTGGATTAAATGAAGCAAAGTATTGAAATAAAATTAGTAAGTGAAACTAATTGAAGTAGTGATAAATTAAATATGGTTTGAATTAAATTGAATTCATATGGAATTTGAAATCCAGTTTAAATATAAGTGGATATAAACCAAAGTGGTGAATTGAAGATAAATATAAGAAGTATATAGAATATTTATATTGAACTTAAGAAATAAATTGTGAAATTCTTAAGTAAAATTTGGGATTGAGGAAATATTCTAAGTTAATAAGTGAATGAAGATTAAACTTGGAATTGTGAAATGGTAATTGTGAATAAGGGAATGAAAATAATCAATGTGAATAAAAGAAAATTGATATAGCTAATAATCAATAGGAATAAATAAGTGAGATATACGTATATTATTTTATTCGGATAGTGATTTGATCCAGAATTCGAGCACAAAATTTGAGATAATTATATCGATCCGAGTTGGAATTTTTTCACTCGATTTTCGACGGCGAACCCTGGATATTGATTTTTGGTTGATTCTGGAAATTCTCTATCATAGTTTATGGCTATACAAGGAAAATGATGGTTCTAATCAAGAAACCAGATCTGAGTCCGCACTAGGAAGTCGGGTGGACGATACTAGTTCGGAAGTGAAATTTTGTGATCGAGTGAGCGATCGAATTTGATATTGCGTGCGAATGATGTAAGTACATCATACAGATTTGAATGAAATGAATATTCAAACTTTTGTAAAGAAAAGTACAAATGATTTTGAAAGCTATGATTAGACATTATTGCTAGTAGGATATACAGGTGATTCAAATGCAAAGGGAATTGGATTTTAGTTTCGAAGATAAATTGAATTGCTCGAAGAAGGTATGTATTTAAAGTTTAGTATGAAATTTGATGATTTTCATGTCTAGCCGCTTGACTTTTTGTTTTCTTTTTGAAATCTGGGGTCCCGTTGTGGCATTTTGTAGTCGTACCGAGCTAGCCACGCAAAGAAGACGCTGGTGAAATTTTATGAAAATTTAGAGAGTTAGAAAAATTTTGAGAAAATTTTGAAAATTTAAAATTTGAATTTAAATTTGAATTGTTAAGGAAACAATATTGTTTGGAACCTATGGAAGATTTTGGAAAGTTAGTTGAAGTGATAATGGGTTGTTAAATAAAAGATTTATTTTGGGCGAGTTGATAAAACTATTTGGATTGGAAAAATGATAAACAGGTTATGGATCATTCTTCTTAACTAGTAATTTAGGGACGAAATTCTTTCAAGGGGGGAAGAATGTGACGACCCCGAATTTTTAACATTTGAAATTGAAAATATTTAATTGATTTTAAATATTTGGAAGTTATTTTAAACTTGAATTTCAATTATAAATATGAATTTTGACAATTAAATTATTAGATAAATTAAAATTTATTAAACGGTAGTTGATTGTTCGATTATTTCGAATATTAATAAATTGTATAAATTGTTTATACAAGGTCAAAATCTTAAAGGAAACAAATCGGGAAGGAAATGGGTTGCATGCATAGGCAAAGGTGAGATCTTCTCACTCAATTGAATATATTAAGAATTTCAGTTATTGATTGACTGTTTGGATGTGGTAGTGTGTGTGTATTTGGGGTGATTGATTTCCCACATTGTATAGCGGATGAGACCCAATGCGCTGCATAATAGCGGATGATATTATATGATCCCATATACCGCGATATTCCACCTCGAAGTAGAATTGGTATTTAATTGTTGTGCTAACATCTGTGGATGCAGGGAAATAGGTTGGAGGGGTCCAACTGGATTCCTCACATTGTTGAATATATTTGTATTTGTTGTGATGTGAAAATCTGTGAATGATTATATTGGCGTGAATGATTATATTGATAATTGGAATTTATTTGAAGACTATGGTTTAGCCGAACATATTTTTAGTATCATAGGATACCAGAAATATATATGATTTGATTTTTGGAAATTAAAGTAAAGAATTTAAATAAATAAATTCAAGGGAATTAAATAAATTTAAAAGAAGGAATTTAAAAGTATAAAAGTTGATTTTTGAAATCTTATCGAATTAATTCCAAAATATGGAAAAAGATTTTAATAAAGGGATTTATTTTTAAAAGGTAACAAATTTTAGAAATCAATTTAGAAATTGATTTGGTGTTAAAAATATATCTTTGGGAAATCGATTTGAAATTTTGAGTTGGTGTTTGAAAATAAATTTTTGAAACCAATTTGGAATTTGATTCGGTGTTTGAAAATAAATTTAGAAATCAATTTGGAATTTGATTTGAAAGTGGATGTTTGGAAATCGATTTGAAAATCATATATCAGTGGATATTTGGAAATTTAAATCCACAATGGGAATTTATAAAGGAAAGGGAAATTTGTTTAAAAAAAGTAAATATCGGTTTATTTTTAAAAGTGTGGAGAGGAACTTACAAATTTGAAGTGGAAATTGAAATAAATCAAGAAGGATTTATTAATTGATTTAGATGGACCATTCTAAAATGGAAAGAGTATTCTTCCCTGGAAAGCCGAGTATGTTTTTAAAGTAGCTTTCAAATATAAATTAAAATTTCCAAAGTTGGTTTTTAAAAAGGATGTTTGTGGAGAAATTATTTTCTTAAGTTGTTTTTAAATCTTTAAAGTAAAGATTTATTTAATTAATTATAGAACTGATTATTTAAAGATTTAATTGATATTTGGTTTAGAAAATGGTTATTTAAATAGTTATACTCTATTTGATAATTTTATTTTTAAAATTATTTTGGGCCTAAGATTTATATATTTATATGAGGTATGGATATAAAATTTCATAACTAATATTTTAAAATAAAGTGTTTTAAAATAGTTTTATTTTAAATATTTCCAAGTATATATGTTTGGATAAGTAATTTAAATTATTTTAAAGTATTTGAACTTGGCAGATTTTCAGTGGAAATGAATAAATATTTGAAAATATATTCCGCGTGAGGAAAGTGATTGAAATTTGTTTTCAAAGGGTTGAAGTATGATAATATATCTTGCGAAGATATTTTGAAAGTAAGTAATTGGGGGGAAATTATTTAAATCTTGGTGATTGTTGTGAATATTGTTTGATAGTTAAATAACCGATGATCAATATTGGCATTTAAATGGCATTTGAATTTTGATGCGACCGGGGGTCGGATTCCAAATGGATTTTCGAAAATCACATCGAATCTTTGTAATGGATCTTTTGTTTAAAAGATCAAAGTGGAAATTGTTGTGATTTATTTGAAATCTGAATGCAACACTTATTTTTAAAATAAGCGCTCATTATTCGAATTAGCCGGGAGAGGACTTTGTATCATAAAACCCATTCCGAATAATGATACGACGAAATGGGATTGCATTTGAAGATGGTGGTTGAAGACCGTGTATTTTCGAAAACGAATGGATTATCTGTCGAATGTCTCTGCACTGAGTTGCTCCGGTATAGAGATTTTATCACCCTTTGTGATGGGGAGTCCGGACGTGTTTAGTGAATATCCGGATTTGCAAGGGATTCTTTGAAGTGCCTTCAGTTCCGTTCGAACCCGGAACGGACTTGTATAGATGTGTGTCTGACGTTACACTTTGAGATGTAAAGCTGGTTTTCCCCTTATCTCTTATCATCACCTTTACCAATGATAAGTTCTAGCTAGCCTGACGCGTGTGTTTTAACTCGGGTCAGACCGAGTTGTTTCAGGTATCATCGATTTGGCTTAGCTTGAAGTTGATGTTGGATATCAGCTCTTCTTTCTCTTGAGTAGTTTCTGTTCTTTCGCATACTCTGATGTAGTTATATTTAATTCGATGTATATAGTGTGGTCGAGCACCACCTTTATTGTATTCATATTGTATTGTACTAAACATGTATCAGTGTATATGTATACATACGATGTTGATTACTATTCTGTGATGTGCTTTTCATTTAGTTATTGTATTTCGTTCTGATAGATCTGTTAGCCACCTGTAGTTTTGGATTAAGCATTTATTGGGTATGTCGATCCTCTTGAGATAGAAAAGAAAAATCATATTGCATTTATCGACGTATTTAGTAGATGTTTAAGACAAAATTGTAGATGGTCACCTTTAACCAGCCCTATTCTCCACTTTAGTAGGCAGAATTACTCGTTGATTCTTTTTGCTATGGTGGGTCTGGGGGTGGGGCGTTACAATTAGTTTCTTGCCCGTTTCCCGCCAACAAGATGGAGTGTTGCACGGTCAGCCATATAGCATCTCGAATGGTGTCGTACCGATGCTAGACTGATAACTGTTGTTGTATGCGAATTCAACAAGGTGTAAGTGATCATCCCACGAGCCTCCATAGTCTAATATGCAAGCGCGCAAGACGTCCTCTAAGATACGATTCACTCTCTCAGTTTAGCCATCAGTTTGAGGGTGATAAGCGGTGCTGGGGTGTACCTCTGTCCCTAACGCCTCCTATAAGCTCTTCCAAAAACCAATAGTGAACAATGGGTCTCGGTCACTCACAATGAGCTTCAACACACCATGGAATCGTACTATCCATTTTACATACAGTTCAGCCAGTTTGGCTGTCGTTCTGCTTGACTTGGTAGGTATAAATTTGGCGCTCTTAGTTAATTGATCGACTATGACCCAAATGTTATTGTATCCCACTCGAGTCCTTGGTATCCCATCAATACTTGTTCTCATTTCCACTCGGTAACTTCTAGCAGTTGCATCAAACCACTAGGTTGCTTCCACTTTACATTAACCAATTAAAAGTTTATGCATTTTGAGATAAATGTCTGAATGTCTTTCTTCATCCCTTCACAGTAGTAGGTCTACTTCATATCATGGTACATCATATTACCATGGGATGTATAGTCAATCTCGAATGATGGCACTCTCTGAGCACCTCATCCCTCAATCCATTGACATTAGGAACAACCAATCTCATGTCTTAACGGAGCCACTGTCTCAGTCGGGTCTGTATCATCTCAGATCCTTGGACTTTACTCCTGCTTCAATCTTAGAAATGATCTCATCTAATATGGCATCATGCCTTTGACTATTAACAATCCGCTCAATAAGAGTAGGTCTGATAGTCAAGCTCGCCAGCATTTCTGGCTCTAGCTCGCATCTCGATCTGAAGTCATAATCGGCAATATACTTTAACTGTGTCCACTCTAGGAACATAACCCCCAAGCTGGCATGTCTTCTACTCAAGGCATCAACAACTACATTACCATTATCTGATGTACATGGATTATTAAAATCACAGGAGGCCAGGAACTCTAACCATCGCTGTGGGCAAAGGTTAAGTTCCTTCTGCGAAAAGAGGTACTTCAATGATTTATGGTCGATGAATAGCTCGAAATCTCTTCTAAAAGATAGTGCCTTCAAATCTTCAGCACAAACACAATCGTTGCTAGCTCTAAATCATAGGTCCAGTATTTCTTCTCATGTTTCTTCAGTTATTGACTAGCACATGCAACAACCTTGCCTCTCTACATTAATACCGTGCCCAATCCGGTACCATAAGCATCTTTGCATACCGTCATCTCCTCTTTTCCACTCGGAATAGTTAATACTAGTGCACTCTTCAACTTCTCTTTTAGAATCACAAACGCATGTTCACATCTTGCATGCTAAGAAAAAGTCTAATTCTTTTTCATCAAGTGAGTGAACAGTGCTGCTACCTTAGAGAAGTCCTGGATGAATCGTTTATAATATCCAGCTAACCCCAAGAAACTTCTCATGTATATAGCATTTTTGAGTCTAATCTGGCCTTGAACTGCTGCAACTTTTGCAGGATTAGCGGTAATGCCCTGCTCAGAAATAATATGACCCTAAAATCTCACTTTCCTCCTCCAGAAGTGACGTTTAGAAAACTTTAGTTGGTGTTTTCTCAACAATTCCAACATAATCCTTAACTGTGTCTCATGTTCTTCCTTTATCCGTGAATAGGCAAGAATATCGTCGACACGCACAAGCACAAATTTATTTAGCTGATCCCTAAAGACACGATTCATGAGATCAACAAAGTATGCTGTTGCACTGGTTAGACCGAACGACAAAACCAATCACCCATAAAATCCAGATGGCATATGAAATGCGGTAAACGGCATACCCTCCTTCGCTACTCTCAGTTGGTGAAATCCTATCATAAAATCCAATTGAGAAAATACTCTAGCACCATGAATTTGGTCAAAAAAGTCATCAATACGTGGGAGTGGATACATGTTCTTCTTTGTCACCTTATCAAGCTAAAGAAAATCAAAACATAATCTAAGAGAGCCATATGCCTTCTTGATGAATATTACTGGCGGCCCTCACTTTGATATACTCCTATAAATGAACCTTTTTCGCAAAAGGTCATTCACTTGCACCTCAATCTCTCTCCACACTTTATGTACCATTCTTCTCAAAGGCATCACTATTGGTCTCGCATCCTTAACTAAATCAATATGGATCTCGATCTCTCTATATGGAAAAAGTTCGGTTACTTCGTCAAATATGTCTGGATACTCTCTAACAATAGACGCTGATGACAACTCATTATGTGGAATATGAACGAATATAGAAAGCTAACCATCACATCATTATCTGGAAGGAAGCCTAACACAACAGTCTATCCATCATCTATCCTTATCATCACTAATGACTTCTCATAATCCACCATCACTCCATATCTATGAAGCCAATCACTTCCCAGAATGAAACCAAACCCAACGAAAGCCAAAACAAAAAAAAACCACAATCAAAAGAGCATTCACGACTCGATAGGACTAGACCAAGACAAACGATACATAAGGTAGTGAAGCCTCTAACAAAGTTCATCACAATCAAAGATCGATCGACGGTCTCGTTTAATCCTAAACTATCTACTAAGTCACTAGATATGAAGGAATATAAGCCCCAGTATCAAATAAAACTCGAGTTGGAACATCATAAATGGAAATCATACCTTGAATAACGATGTCATTCCCCTTCTCTTTCACCAGTGGAGCATTCGACGAAGTTGAAATGACATTGATAGCATATGCTTTCACTACATGCTTCTGCTTTAGTTGCTCTGGATAGTTCTTCTACATGTTCCTAGGCTTATTGCAGTTAAAGCACTTCTTTCCTTCAGCTTTACAGCCTCTGGAATTATGACCTTTCTCTCTGCAGTTATAGAAAATCAGTCCCGGCTTGTCTTATTTTGACCACCTTCGTTCTGAAGCTGCTTCCTCCTATTGTTCCCTTTCTTCTTGCCTCCCTAGGCTGATTGCTATTTTGGCTCTTCTTTAGGAATATAATTTCGGTTTCGGATATAGATTTCATTCCTTAGGGCCTTCTCGACTAACTTCTCAAAAGTCTCGTCAATGTAGCCCACAAGTTGCTCCCTCAAGTAGTTGTCCAAGCCAATGATAAACTTCTCATTCTTCTTTAATGGAGTGTCGATGAAGGACATTCCATATTTCAACAGAGCATCGAACTCAACGACATACTTGGATAGATTCATATCCCCTTGCTTTAGATCCATCAATTTATGGAGCAGAACAAACCTCTGAGCTGTAGGAATAAATTTCTCCATAAATTTGCCTTTGAACATGTCCCAAGTGAACTAATCCTCGGGAGTGGCAGCCCTTACTGCATTTCACCAGTTCACGTGTAACGACCTAGTATTTTGAACAATTCAAATCGACAATCATCCACTCATGTCAGACTTGAATTGCTCAAAACAACAGATTGTTAATTTATATTTAGCTAAAACTCAGCATATACAGTAAATAAATCAATCATAGAATTGCAAACACAAGTAACAAAACAATAAGCAGTAGAATAGATAAATAATAGTTCATGAAGCTACCATATATATATATATATATCAGAGTTAAATAGAATACAACATAAGTCTCAAATACAAAGTATCTACTAATACAGTTGTCAATGATAAGTCCGAACATAATAAATGGAATAAACTGAAATAGCTGGAAAGCTGAATAGACGAGGACATATCTTTAAACAAAGCTCCAAGCTCCAAAGGCGAGTCTCAAATGCTATGACACTCAGTCTGACCCGAGCATAAAGCAAAACTCAAATATTCGAGTCAGGGTTAACATTCTTATACCGGTAATTTTAACTCAAGTGAACTGTCAACTAAAATACAAAGTAACTTAAAGGATGTTTAGGATTTCCATCCTTTGAGGATCCATGGAACTATCTACTATGTAGAAATATATTCTATTATAATATGTCTACCAGTAAAGTAAGATATTAAAATAACGTTAAGGCGTTACTCATTCCCCCTTAACACATTTTATATATTCTCATAGTCTATACAATGTCATAAGCTCCACCAAATCGGTGGTTTACCCAGAGGGCACTCCATAGGTACGATACAAACCAAACTCGTAGAAGGAGCGATAAGGCATGTGACAAGGCACGCGAGGCAATGCTAGGGTAGAAATACCGTTTGCACTCCCAGACTAGTGGTAACGCATAGCAGCTACTACCGCCCACCTCGAGACACATTCCCAAATCAAAGGTGCACCCTATCAAATCACAAAAGCAATAGAATGACATCGAAAAAATGTACTGATAGGGGGAGCGACCCCACATGGCCTGGTATAGCTTCTGTTTTATCTACATCAAACTGACTCATGAGAGTCAAGGCTGCGCTAATACCTCATATAGAATCGTCGCCAAACTATCCTACTTTATTCTGGAATCTCCACCACATATACAGTTGTTAAAGTTGTTTTCAGTATTGGTAGAGAGTATGACAATATCTGATCCCGGTCTCTTTAACAACCTAATGCTTATTTCACAACGTGGCCATTTCATTTCAAACAGTTCATAATTCATATCAAAATATCATATTCATTTAAAAATCATATCACTTTCAAAATCATATTTAATTTAGAAATTGTATCTCTTTCGAAATCATATTCATTTCCAAAATCATAACCACAAAATAAGTTAAACATCATATCAAAGTATTAGCATTTAAGATCATTAAATCTAAATCATAACAGTTCAAACTTAAACAGTTTAAATTATGAAAATAGTTTTTATATATATATTGTTACAGTTATAAGTTAAAAATAGTTTATATATTTAAAATGGGTTATAAATTAAAATAGTTTATATATTAAAATAGTTTATACATAAAAATATATATAGATCGTAAATAATTTCAAGTTAAAATTGTTTCTTCCAATTTCACAAATTAATTTAAATCAACCTTTAGTTCTAGAAATTCAATTTAAATCAATCTCAGTTCAACAATTTCAATTAAGAGTTCAATTCACAAATTCTTATTCAAACCATTTTAATTTATATCGATTTCCAATCCAGGTTGAACTACCAATTTAAACCAATTCCAATTTCAGTAGATTTCAACGTTTAAATATTCAAACATTTACAATAACTCAATTTGGTAAATCCCATTTATATTTCAAATTCAACATTTAAATTTATTTAAACTTGAAATATTCACTTAATCATTTTAATAACCATATAAATAAAATCCCATATTAAAATTTAAATCAAAATCAAATATTCAATTTCAATTTTATTTAAATTTAAAATATCCATTTAATCGCCTTTTTTTAAACATTTAAATAAAATCTCTAATTAAAAATTTAAATCACACTTGAATATTCAAATTCAATTTTATTAAATATTCATTTAATTCCTTTAACCAAAAAATCAAGTTATAAAATCATATCTTTAAGTTCTCAAATCAATACGTTTCAAATCAATTTTATTTAAATTCAACTCTTAAATTAATCAAATTACGATCAGCTTTAACTTATCTTCCCAACCTTTATCTATTAAAATTAATATAAAAATATATTTAAAATATTAAAATAAATTTAAATGAATATTCAAACATATTTTATATATATTAGTTAAAGTAATTTTTTATTAAACAAAATTAAATCAAACCTTTTGATTAAACCTATTTAAATCTTATTTTATGTATTTTAAAAATAATAAAATATAAGTAAAATCTTAAAATTTACATTTTCACACTTAACTTAAAATTTTAAAATTTCTAAACATATGATTTAAGATCTAATTTTTTCTTCACATATTAAAAATAAAATCTTTATATTATACTTTTAAAATTAAACACATATATTTCCTTTCAAACTTTGGAAATCAATTTCAAAAATAGACCAACACTATCCGTATATAATTTTCTATCATATGGTCAAGTGATACAAATATTTATCATTTCAATCCGTAATTATTTTAAATTTACAGGTTTATGTCATTTCAACCCGCAATCCTAAAATTTCAAAATCAATGGAAATCGCTTAGGTTTATCATTTCAAACTATAATGATTTTTCCCAAATCTATAAGATCATTTGGGTATGTACCATTTCAACCCATAGGGAATTTCTAAATTAACAAGGAACTTGCAGTGTGATAACAAATAAAACAATAATATAAAATGACATGTATATCAATTGCATATAATGGCATATATTTACCAATTAAATACTAGCAATTCAAATTTAACAGCATATTTCAATTGTCATTTAATGTGAAATTAATTTACTAAATATAAGAATGTTAACCGTAAGTGATTTCTCAACTTTCGAAGCTAGAGAAATTAAACAATATGACAAGCTATGAATTTTTAAATCATGAACTCTACGATAAATCCAAAGCGAAGCTGGCACGATCTTTAATCCGATGGATCTGTGAAACAAATATATATTGTTATATAATTTAAAATCTAAAATTTAAAACATGTATTTAAATAAAACCTTTATAATATATATATTTTTGAAAATCAATATTAAATTCAAAACACATATATATATTAAAATAAAAATCTTTGTATATATATTTTAAATCATTATAGATTAAAATACATCTATTTCCTATCAAAAATTATGTATAGCTTAAAATAAATTTAAACACATATCTAAAATCTACGTATATTAAAAAAAACCAATATCAAAATAAAAACTTTATATCTACATTTCAAAATCATCATTTCTTACTACATATATTTAAAACCAAAGTATATAGGTTTTATATTTTAAAACCTCATATATTTAAAATCAAAGTATATATATTATATATTTAAAATCAATATTATATATTAAAATGCATATTTTCAATATATATATATATATATATTTGAACAAGGGGAGGATGCGGCATGATAAGGCAAGGTGTTGCTTGCGATCTGGAGCGGCTGTTGCAAGGTGATGGATGCGATGATTGTCGCACAAGGTTTGAGAAAGAGAGGTTGAACAACTTTCTGGAAACAATATATATATTTTTTGGTTGTGGCACTGGAAAAAAACACTTTAGCACCTACGAGAGAGGGAGGAGTTGCTCGGGTCATGACAAATGAAAGGACTGCAGGGTGAGAAAAGCGGGTAGAGGGTGGGGATGGGGAAAGAAGCTAGACGGTGGCGTTCCAGGTAGAGGGTGGAAGCGGAGATCTGGTCGGAGAAGAGGGGACCGGGTGCGCTGTCACGTGCGGATCATGGTGCAAGGGCGTGAGGCCGGAGGTGACAGAAGTGTCTGAGGAGGATGGCTGCTTTGTGGTGCTCGACAGGGGAAAAGAGCCATGCTGGAGGTTCGAGTGATGAAGTGCTCGAGTTTGGATCAGAGGGTGGATGTAGTGTGCGCTGTCACGTGCGGATCATGGTGCAAGGGCGTGAGGCCGGAGGTGACAGAAGTGTTTGAGGAGGATGGCTACTCTGTGGTGCTCGACAGGGGAAAAGGAGCCATGCTGGAGGTTCGAGTGATGAAGTGCTCGAGTTTGGATCAGAGGGTGGATGTAGTGCCAAACGAGGCTGAGATCTTGCGGAGGTTAGTGCTATGCAGAGCGGAGATGGATCGTGAAGGGTTTGGGGTTGTGTTTGGTTGTCAGGGTGGTAAGCGGCTACGTGCTTCGGGTAGGAAGGGGAAATGCTCGGGTACGAGCATGGTAAGCTTCGAGCAAAAAAGGAAAGTGACAGGTGAAATATACACTAAGTTATATAAATTTTCCCACAACAAACAGAAAGAGAACACGGAGAGAGACAAACTAGAACTCGAAGCAAATAACGAACAGATACATTGCTCTAATATATATATATATATATATATATATATATATATATATATTTGTTTTGTCTTAGAATGGAGAAGAGTGAATAATAAAGGGATGCTCGGCAGTATAAGTCAAAACTAGGGAACGAAAAGGTCAAATACTTGATTTCTGAAATTATTAAAAAGAAAATGGCTATTTGTACAACGGTAGGAAATGGAAAGACACAAGGAAACCAAAAGGCTCGAATACGGAACCGATACGACAAATTGTTTCACTGATTTCGCCGCATACCGGATGCCGAATTACGTGAATGAATATACTGCGGAGATCAGCATGACGAGGCAAACATAATGGTACATTGCTATTAGCAATACGATCATCCTATCAAAAGTTGACAATTGGCTACCAAACTGCTGCAAATTCGCCGAAAATAAGATAAACGGAGTTAGAGAAATCTAGATTTTGATGAAACGGAATATGATGTCTCAATCAGAAAATGATTTACATTTTTATTATATAAAAATATTCAAATTTAGAAAATAATTTATTTCATCAATTTAACTGATTTTAAATTGAAATTGAAAATTACACAATAGAACTAACTTATATATTTTGTTATGAAAATCTGACATTTGCTATGTTTAAATAAACGCATCACAATTATCAAATTTTCATTGCAAAATTTTATTGTTTAAATTTAAGGAAAAATTCATTTTATCACGTTATTTAAAATCGTTAAAATTACTGGCACCCTTGAAGCTATCGAGAAGCCAATTGCCTTTTCATAGCATCGTCCAGCTTTAAGTCCTTAAAAATCCTTTTGCAAGTATCAGGCTAATCCTGCACTTCCATCGCGGATTTCGTACCTTGGAATGGTTTTCCCCCAAGACTAGTAATATCCTTGTTCAACATAGCAAAATCGGCTCTAGGCGCCTACACTAGAGCGCCAACATTAACAGCAACATTCAAAGTGGCCACTTGAGCATTTTGCAGCATGTTCCTCATCATAGTATTAAACATGGTCCATAGATCAGGATTAGCAGCTCCCGAGGTTGCTCCTTCCTCAACTCCAGAGATGGAGTTCCTAGCAGCTTCCTTGTTTGGTAGCTCATCGTTTAACCTATAATAAGGACGATCAATATCTCTATAAGGAATCCTGCTTAAGTAGAACTCGTGTGTGCAGTGCAACTTATATACTATATATACTATCATATAGTTTTGAAAACCAAAATATATAACAAGCACGTACTCTCATATATATATATATACACACACACATACACACATACACTCTTGATCTAGTCTAAGGTGAGAACTCCTACCCTATCTCTATTGGATCATGGTATGCCCTGGGTTAAACTACACAATCTAAGCTCTGATGCTAAATGTGATGACCACCCTACACTGCCGACACCTAAGAGATACCCATATAAGTGTGATGTAGCAGTGCTCGGTCGATGCAAGACGATCATCGGTAAAGTACATAAACGACATAGAGCCTGTCGTATATCTTACAATGCATTGAATAAAATATAATAACAAAACATCTCAGATATAAAACAGGGGAGACAATACATAATTGAATAAATCACAACATCATAGTATATAAATCCATACAACAAATAGCATAAGCAACAAAGTTATACATCAAATAATAAACTCATAAAACTATCTCTAAATAGAAAGCACTAGCAAGCTCTATATTGCTAGCAAATGAGTACATATAATAATACGAGAATAGCCTCCTACTCGCCACCTGTCAAATTCCACATGCTCACTAGACCTGATATCCCTAATGTACACATTTAAGAGTACCCAGTTTAATAGGAAGCAAAGTATAAAACCACAGGTCAGACAACAGTCCGGTGTGAGTAGTAGAAATCACAAATATTATAAAGGTAATAAAATAGAACAAATGGTATGGAAAACCATACTAAACCTGTCCTTTGCATCCATAGAGTTAGCACATAAAGGATATACGATATTCTATGATAATCATCATTGATGTGTTATATGTCAAATTACTAAGGGTGTCAAGATATCAGCATCAATAATTCTACATCATGTAACATCCTAAGGTGGTAGAAACAATCAAACAAACATAGCATGCACCATCCATCCTTGCATTCACTCACTCAGTGAATTGGATATATGATACTTATATGACCCCGTTATCACATCAAGGACTACTCAATGTCCCAGTTTTTCAGTACTCGAATCTATGCCACTCAGTAGGTCAGGAACTAGACTACTTGTCTAATAGTCCAGGGCACAATAAGCCTTCCGTCTGGAAATAAGGACCCATCTGATCCAAGTGGGCATCCCCATGTACATCTGCTTTACGAGTACACATCGAAACCTATGAATATCAACGATCCCTTTACATACGTCATCCATAGTAGAGCCTATCTCGGAATTGTTTGTGCTACTCCCATCCGAAGTTGTCACAGTTGAGAACTATTCTAAACAACCAACATAAGTCACATAGTGTCATCATGCGTCCCGTAACCCTCCTCCAATAGTGCCCTCGATCCGACTCATTGTCATCTACTTTGTCTCTTGAAGTATAGTTATCCATTAGCAAAGCCTTCACTTTCCATTATGGAACTCTCATCGTCAAGTCATGAGCGGTCGTTGTCGAAAATCGTTGAAACGGTCGTCGAAAAACTCACTTCGGGGTTGATTCGAAGTTAAATCTGAAGTAATCATTCCTTTGACTTGAAGCAAACTTTGGAAATTATGGCCTGATGTTGGATTCGGGTAAAACCCAGAATTTCTCTAAGCAAGCTTAGGGGTTAGCACCAACCCAAGGACTTAGTCTATTTTCTTCCCCTGAAATTTCCCCAAGTTAGACCCGAGTTTTGGCCAAGTGACTCGGAGTATGTTCCAAAGAAAACGCCACATATCCATACTCCCAAGGTCATCACCGATCTATCATTATCTTGAGCATACATACTCCGACCGACTTGAAATTTGAATGTAGCCTCATGGGGCTTTCCTTACTACCCATATTGATAGCACCAAGTTTGGAATAAAATTTATGGACTATGACCGACCCGTAACCACCGAACGATCCCCAACGAACCATAATCACCGAATGATCACTACCGTTCCAACACTTTGCTAACTAGCTCCTGCTGGTCCCCTTATGCTCCCCTATGGGTTGCGCCTCAATTAGGTGAAATCCCATGGTTTAGTACCAAACCATGGGGACTATGGGACTTAGCTAAATTTTAGTGAACACCTATGGGTTGGTATCGACCCATGGACTTAGCTGAAATTTTGCTCCACATATCCACCTCTTCAATCCCCCATCAAATCACAGCCTTATGGGCCATCATCGAACCATGCCTTATAGGTATTCACCGAACCGTGCCTGTGTATTTTCACCGAACTATAGAAACCCCACTGACCATACTTCAAACGGCCATAACTCGATCATACTAAATCTAAACAACCTGAGACTTAATTTGCAACCTCGTAAGGCCTTCTTTGTCGCCTCATATCAATCGCACTCCAACTGAACAACTTTGGATCCAAGGGTCATTGACAAACCATGAATCCAATCCTAGGTCTAAATCATCATTCAATTAGCGGCTTCAAACATTCAAACATTAAACAAGCATAGTAACATCATATAGAAGTCAAAGCAATATCCAAACATCCAAATATATAAATTTCTACGAAATCTAAGTCTAAGGTAGAAGTTGGAAGATTCATAAGAGCAAATTAAGAACCCATAAAATCACGTTTTTGCAAATCAATTCCAAATCATCTAAAATTCACGTATATGGTATAAAATGATCTATTTTTTTTGGAATTTTTAAATAATTTTTAAAACATCATTTAGGGTGTAAAATAGCCTAATTAGTAAGTAAGAGATCTAATCACTTGTCTAATCCAAATCCAAGTCCAAATCCTCCTATGAAGAGTAAAAGTCACGGATTCCAATGCTTCTATAACATCAAATCTCTAATCTTAAGTATAGTTCTCACTAATCTCTTCTTAATGATGAAATTTGGCTAATTAAAGCATGTTTTAGGGTTGCTTTTTAGTGGAACGAAGTTTAATGAAGGTTCTACCTATTTTCAGGGAATAGTGAAATAATGAGGATGAGGTCCCATCAGCCTCCATATGCTTAAATCTCGAAATAAGCCATGGGCTATGTTGCTAATGACCCTAATTACCCACTAAAGCTGCTCAAAATCAATGAAACCTTCAAACAGCCCTAACTCAGAAACAATAAGTCCATTTTCTTAATACGACTACTCTACGAAAGACAAACCATCATTCGAATCTGATGGAAATGGTTTCAGACCCTAACTCGAGTCCTATCAAAAGTTATAGTCCATACAAGATTTTGTAGGGTCAAAATGGTCATAAAAAGATTTTCCAAAAAATCTAAGGGAAAGAAATGAACCTAGTAATTATTTCCCAAAGTTATAGGATCATGCGACCTCATACAAAAATAATACAAAGTTTCTATGATCTTCCAATACATAGAATATGGGTTGTTATAGTATCCAAGTTCACCGTATAACCACTAATTTCTAAAAGAAGTTTCTTCATCATAAATTTGGTGTTTCTTGAAACAACCATTGTTTCTTGGTACCATGGAACATGCATTCAGAAACATTTTATGAACTGCCTTTATATATGTATATAAATAACTTTGTTTAGATTTTACGAAACTTATGTTCATAACATAAATGGGTCAATCAATATTTTTCAGTTCCAAATATAAGTGAATGCTAGATTTTACGAAACTTATGTTCATAACATAAATGGGTCAATCAATATTTTTCAGTTTCAAATATAAATGAATGAATTTTACGTGCAGCTTGTTGACTAACACAACATGCAAATTTCTTCACCTAGGATATATAGGACTTTCTTATCAACTATTATCTTTTATGTTCTCGTAAACTATGCTTTAGATGAATTAAATTTAACTTAGGCACTTACTCTTCAGTACACATTCTTACACAGAGAACTTAACTTAACTTCATATAGTTAATCATACTTTGTCCATCAAATTCAGATTATTTCTTATTGATATATCATTATGTATCATAGGAAGAAGTGACTTTTGAGATGGAACCTTATCCATTTTAGGGACATTTGGAACTTTTTTCAATATACTCACATATTCAATCAAATCAAATCATTTTATTTTGCACGTTATGTTACTTATTTCCATTTATATTCCATGAACTTATCTTAGACATGAAACATGTGTATCAAATACACATTCATATCAATGATAACTCAATGATGAATTTAACAAAGTACGTGGAACCGTTTTGGTATTACTAGTCCTACAGTTGCATACATCTCTATGTACCGATTTGAAAACTTCACCAACTCTTTTGTCGCTCCCAATGTATAGGTTCTTTGGCCTTAATTGTTTGAGATATGATTCACTGGTATCATATGATTTACAATCATATTATTAAAAAGTTATTTCTTATGAATATGGCTCAGTCCATAATTCCAAGAAAACTATAGAAATTTCAAATATTTCTTTGCTTTCTAATGCATCACTTTCGTTATGAAACAAATACCATCGTTATAGATTTATCTTATAACAAATATCCATAATATATATTAAAATATAACTATATCTATTTTCAGTTAGTATTGAAAAACAACTATTATTTCACAAATAATAATTGGTATATATATGAAGACAATTTTTCACAACTTGATGCATCCTCTAATAAGTGTCATATGGTATGCTCCTACTATTTCTTTATTTACAGTAATAGCTCATGAATTACAAGCCTCCATTCAGTCACTTATTATGGGATTTAATTTCATCCACTGCAGTCAGTTTACAGTCAAGAGTTTAGGATCAAATATATTGAAATCAAAGAAATAACTTTCATAGAAAATAATTTTCTATATGAAAATACAATCAGAATAGAAATCTATTTCTCATTCTATATTAAGTATCTATTTGTATTTTATACAATTCTCATTTCCTATGTTTCTTCATGAATTAAAGGTAACTATTAGCTCTCTTCATTTCAATTATGTCTAAGTTACATCTACTCTCATATATTTGCTTTCCTTTTCAAAATGGTTGAATAATTCAAAAGAAATTCTTACTACATGATCATATGGGACTCTTAACATTTAAAGATAACAAATAAATTGCACTTTACTTAAACTAACCAAACTTAACATTTTAGTGTTTAAATTCCTAGGTCCTTGTTGTAGTTCTAAGTCTAGTGCTACATTTGACATACCAAGATCCTTACTACAACCAATCATATTAAATATATGATCCAACATTATAGTTTACTTGCTCATTTCGAATGAATTAAGTTCATCGAGGTTTCATACATTATGAATCATAAATATTCACCAAATAACATTTGTATGTAATCGAATATGGATAAAATATCCATATTCTTTTATTACTTAAGAGTTCAAAACTCATAGAAGAAAATACCATCTTAGACAAATAAATACTTAAGCGACCGAGGCACAAATGTTTTAGTATATGTATAATTTGACACTTGCATGGATCTTGAAGCAGCAACGTGCTAAAAAATATATTGGTAAGTATATTTTATATTTTTATGTAATTCTTAATTCAGTTCATTTTTATATTTTAACTAATAAACATTTTATTAATTATCTAGTGCACAAAAATTATCGAATTAGATTATTTTAGCTTTTATAATATATATTTTTATAATATTAGAAAGGTTAAATGTGTTCATTTCAGTTTTATAATAAGGCTCCCATCAAATTTTTATATTCCTCAAAACTCTAAAAGAAATATAGAAATCTTGTGATAATGAGTGTTAGAACTCGCTTGCCTTGGGATTCTAATCTTGAGTTTGCTCCACAAATCATAGACCAGCAAGCGATAGATGACTCTTTATGGATTGTATCACATACAACTCCTATCGTAGTCATTGCTTAATCTCGATCTGTACTTTGAGTTTGATCGACAAATCGAGAAAGATTATCAATATGTACCTACCTCACAACAGCCTAACTATAATGCATGTATCTTGAGTTTACTCAACTAATACGTGCATGTATCTCACCTCGTTTTAGTAAATATATTGATAGTATTATATGTAACATCCCTACCATGAATTTGTACAACTAAAGTGTATGTAAGTAATCTATTAATATATAAATGGTAGGGGACAACTTATGTATCAAGGATTCATAATCTTTAATATATATAAATTTAGTGATATCGATTTGGGGAATAATGTATTTGTTATGAAAACTTTACATATGTATTTATTCCAAAAACCTATGTTGGGTTTATTTTAGTTCCACTTAAATTATTTTATAATATATAGTTATAAAAATTTAGTTTGTTTATAATTGTTATAATATGATTAACTTACAATGTATATATGTATTTTATTAATTAAATCGTATTTAATCAATTTTCACTCTTATTATTAAATTATTTTTAATTAATTTAAATTTATTATTAAATCATATATCATCAATTTAATTTATATAAATTTTTTAAAAATTTATATTATTTATCTTAACCTATTGAGATAAATAATCAACTATAACATTCATAATTTGTTTATATATACATACCAACTTATGTATACATATTAATTAATCAACTTCTAATTAATTTTATTAAATAAATTCACTTATTTAATTAAAAAAATTGAATAAAATTTTAAATTGATCGAAAATTTTAATATAATTTATCTTCAACAAATTAATGATATATATATATATAACTACAATAATTATGGTAACATACATATATTAATATTAATATATACATGTTTAATTAATTAACATTTTGATTAATTATTTAATCTAATTTAATTAATCAAATTAAATTTTATATATATTAAAAATTAGGAATTAATATATTATTTTTCAAAACATTTTTGGAAAATTTATATTTATTTTACAGCATTTACCAAATTTCATTTTATATGTCAACTTTCAACTTTTAAATTTAAAATATTTTTTTAAGTGTTAAAAATGAATTTTGAAAATTAGCCTAATTCCCAAATCAGTTTTGACCTATACAATTAGGTTAACCTTTTAGACTTACTTCGCCCATTAGAGTATGCTAGTAATTAGGGAGAGAACAATTATTGAATCCCAAGCCTAGACATTGCTATTCTATACACTCGTTGGATAAGTAAACCTTACAGGACTCTAATACCATTTGTTAGAATCAGGTCAGTCAATAGTGGTAAAATGTTGAATTTTAAAAAATATTCACCAATTGGATCTAAAAAGTCCAATTGTTGTATTAAATCCAATCGGGTTAGTTCAAATAAATTCATATTTTATTTATTTTTCTTTAATTAATTGATGTATGTTAATTAATTTAATATTTATATGTTTTGAGCCTATCAATATATACCCATGTATATATATAAATGTAATGTGCAATATATGTGTACATGGTTATTAATTAAATAAGTAGATATTGGGAATTATATTCACTATGTAAACAATGACATTTGTATATTTGTAAAGCATCTCAAAATGTTGTTTAATACATTTCAAACTATTTATTTATAATAAAATAAAAATATATAATCTATTTTTTACCAAGTCAATAAATTTTAAATTCAAATATTATATTTAAAATATCTAATTAAGACTTTATAAACATTTTAAAATTCAAAAATAGATTTTTAAACATACCAATTAAAATATCTTTAATTAAATTTAACGATGAATATTTATATAAAATAATTATTACAACAAAAAATATCAGTATTTATTTATATTTTTATGTAATTTATCTATTTATTTATTTAAAATACACAACACTGTTTTAATATGTATTAATAATTTATACATATGTAACTATTATAAAATAAATATTATATATATAACATTATTAGTTTAGTAAAATAATCACTTTTTCTAAAACAAAACTAATTTTTTAAAAGAATACACATATGCATATAGTAATATTAAAAGTAAATACTGTATTAAAAAACATATATATATATATATATATATATATATATATAATACATATATATGTATATTATATGAGAAAAATAAGTGATCCTCTATTTGTTGAGGATAGCACTCGTGCATTTTATTCTACACTTAAAAATGATGCAGTTAACAAGCCTGGCAGGTAGCTAATATACATTCCCTAGCTGAAAACAGAATTTTATTTAATTATAGCACACACACACATGTGCGTGTGTGTATGTTAACCTGCCTTTTGGCAAGGCAATATGTAGGCGGATTTAACCCAATAGACTTTATGGTTATTAAGGCTGGTATATTACGGGTTTGGTTCAAATGGATGGATAATCAACTATAGATAATAACACAAAGCCAGAATTAGAGAGTTTAGTTTTTGGGATGAATAGATATGCTCCGATGTATATCTATAAGGATTGGCATTGCAAGAGTTGGTAGAGTCTGGATCGATATAACATCTAGGATATGGAAGGATCGACATATGTCTCTAGTGCTAAAGGGATCGGCATTTTGAGTTAAGGGCTGCGTACAATCAAGTATGGATTGGCAAGGAAGGTTCGGCAAAATATGGTTCAGCATAATATGGATCAGCACTTTATGGATCAGCATAACAATCTAAGCATGAGGGATCAGCAAAGCTTGGATCGATATCGTATGGATCAACATATTTTTATAGAAGAGGATGGATCGGCATATTCACATGGAAAAGAAAGGATTGGCACGACTTCGTGGAAAAAGAGGGATCGACATTTTTCATGAAGGTGGAAGGATTGACATTTTTCAGGGTGGATAGGTCAGTATAATATATGGATTGACATTGATTTGGATAGAGGGATAACGATTGGTATGATTATGCCGATCATCATTTATGGACGAATTAGGCTTACCGATCGTTACCGTGGGCCCATGTAGGTGAGAAGGCCCTGTAGTCGATGTTTCACCTATAAATACAGCAGGCTTGGCTTTGAAGAAAGGACCTTCATTTTACTTCCCTTCATCTTCTACCTAGGGAGACTCTGCCATATTTATTCGAGAATTTTGGATTGTAACTGTAATCAAATTTCAGTATAATAAAAAGGATTGTCCTAGAGTGAATGTAGGTAGGAGTTAGCCAAACCACTATAAATCTCATCTCTTATACTTGCTTTCATTTTAATTTGATTATTCTTCATATTATATTCACTACATCATTTATTATCTGTGGTCTATGACTGGATATTGGTGCTATCACATATAATTGGATATTGGTGGCCATATTTATCGCTAACTTTTTGGTTCTTTCATTGAGAATTGAACTTAGGAATTTGGAAGTTAGGATATCGGATTTGAAAGCTTGGGAACTTGGATTTAGGAACCAATGGCTACGCAATCAACAAGGAGACAGAGAACAGACATGAGCCATCATGAAGGAAGTCAGAAGGCTTCCTTAAGAGCTAATCAGACCTCAATCTTCATTACCAGAGATGAGATGGAAACAATGATGGATTCCATTAAGGAAAGGATGTTGAAGAGAAGGAGAAAATGATGCAAAGCCTACTCTAACGGATTGGACAAGCTAGAGTGCAAAACCAAAGGAATGGAGTAGCGGGAAATACTGGAAATGTGGACCATGGAGTTGGAGTAGCAGGTGCTCAGGAAGTCCAGAATCAGAACCAAAAAAATGAAGCAGACATGATGCAAGATAGAGTGGAGCCACCTGGAGCAGCCCTTGACCAACTAAGAACGATCGGCCATATCATAGCCGATCATCATAAAATGATCGGTATCGATCGTTCCACACTCAGATGGCATGCCCTAGGGTTATATTGGCTCCACTCCAAGCAAGATACTGGGTGGTGCTGTACAGTTTGGTGTTGATCGGGACATAGGTGCTCGTCTAGAAGAGCAGATTTTAGAATACCCTCACGGACTCGGGGAGGCAGGTTGGAGATAACAGACAAAGATTGCCACTTGATGACAACAACAGGTTGGCGGAAATGATCAGATGGGCCATGAAGGGAGGATTGGTCAATAGAGATTTGGAAGATGTAAATATGAGCTCCTACGCTCCTAGAATTAGGCAAGCTAGGAATCCATCGAAATTCAAACTACCAACGCTGGAGACATATGATGGAAGAACAGATCCCGTTGTTCATCTAACTAGGTACATGAGTCACATGGAAGTATTGGGGGCATCGAAGGAGGTCATGGCACGATGCTTCCCATTGTATTTGACAGATATAGCGGCACTATGGTTTAGAAAGTTGGTAAGCGGCTTTATTAACACGTGGACAGAATTGATCGAAGGGTTTATAAGGCAATTTAGAGTTCACATCTCAAGACCCAAAAATGTGATGAGTTTGGCAATACTGAAATAGAGGATCAGAGAGTCTCTGAGGAGTTTTCTAATACGGTTTATTGCTGTGGCAACATTAGTGGATTGTCCATATCCATCCATGGTTTTGATGGCTGCTGTATCTAGAATTACTGATGGAACAGAGTTCAAGGATTCACTAGCATGGGATCCACCTATGGATCTAGGAGAGTTTTACCGTGAAGTAGAAAGGTTCCTGCGACAGGAAGATGCACGAGCAAACAAACCGGAGGTGAATGCTATGAAAAGTGGAGGATCATTAGGAGATGTAAACAAGAATGATAAAAGGCAAAGGGATAATGAATAATGGCAGTGATATGTCAAAAAGGCAATGGAGAGAACCGAAATTCTCTTCTTGCATGGATTCGAACGAACCTTTAGAAGGATTTATTTGGATACCCGAGGACGCCTTCAGTATCGAAGCCTAGCGAAAAGAGAACCTTACGAACGTGAGCGGGCATCAGGAAAGCATTGCCTATTCCATGAGCTGGATTGGAACAATACAAATGACTGTAGGCATTTGAAGGATATCATTGAGGAACATGTAAGGAATGGTCAGCTACAACAATACAAAAGTACTCGGGGTGCAGCGGTGGAACATGAGCAGCCACCATCCGCCTCGAATGAAAATGGCACTGGATCACGGCATCATCGTTAGCTTATTATTAACTGATTGGATTTATGGCATGGAATAAGTAATAAACCCTACAGTAGTACAACTAAGTCACTTACATATGTACATGATTGAGAACGGTCCCTAGGCATGCTCTGAGATGACGATGAACCGTGGTGCTCGGGTTTATGAAATCTTGTTTTTCTATTTACTGCGAACTCTGATTTTTTGGATACTATGGCTATTTAGTTTTTGGTTGTATTGAATTTTGTTTTATATTTTACCAAGTGGACTTTGGAATGATTAAATACGATCAATGTAATAAACATCACATGTCACAGTCATGGCCCCGACCGAAGAGATGAGGCGATAAATGCGAGTTACGACTCCCTTCGTCGAAGAGTGAATGGATGGACTTGAACTCGCATAAGTCCTCGATGGATCAAGACCTTACATGGGGATCGAGGCCAGAGTAGGATACCCCACAGATTAAGCCCTCGACTGGAGAGCCAATGCTGGAGAATATGACACAACAGATCGTCGGGTATGGACTATACCTGGCAAAGGGTAGGCCGCTTCGCAGGAGAGCGACATGACCTGCCTACTCAGGTCATCGAGTATGGATTATGCTCATCAAGGACTTAGAGCAGTCCCAGATTTGGATTAAATGACCCAGAGAGGTCTAAGGATTTGGATATGGACCTAGAGCGGTCCCGGATTTGGATTAAATGACTCGGAGAGTCTAAGAATTTGGATATTGACCTAAAGAAATCCTCGATTTGGATTAAACAATCCGGAGAGGTCTAAGGATTTGGATATGGACCCGCAGCGGTCCCGGATTTGGGAAAATGACTTGGAGAGGTTTATGGATTTGGATATGGACCTAGAGCAGTCCTGGATTCGAATAAATGGTTCAAAGAGATTGTGTATTTGGTTAATAGATTTGTGATAGATTCGGAATTGGATATCAACTCGGAACAGTCATGGATTTCGCTAATGATTTGGTGAGATCAAAGAATTTGATTGGCAACGGATTGGATTCTAGATTGGATAATATGATAATCAAAGAATTGCAGACTTCAGATTTTGGATTTATGGCAATACCAAACACGCCTTCCTATCACAAGGCGTGTTTTAGGAGGTAAAGTGTTAACCCGCCTTTTGGCAAGGCAATACGCAGGCGGGTTTAACCCAATAGACTTCACAGTTATCAAGGCTGGGATATCACGTGTTTGGTTCAAATGGATGGACGGACAATCAACTATAGATAATAACACGAAGCCAGAATTGAAGGGTTCGACCTAGTTTAGTTTTGGGATGGATAGATATGCTCCAATGCATATCTATAGGGATCGACATAGCATGGGTTGGTAGAGTTTGGATCGGTATAACATCTAGGATATGGAAAGATTGCCATACGTCTCTGGCGCTAAAGGGGTCGGCACGTTGAGTTAAGGGCCACATACGATCGAATATAAATCAATATAGGAAGGTTCTGCTAAATATAGTTCGACATAATATGGATCGGCACTCTATGAATCGGCTTGACATTATAAGCATAATAGAGCGACAAAGCTTGGACCCATGTCGTATGGATCGACATATTTTTATAGCGGAGGATGAATCGACATATTCAAATGGAAAAGAAAGGATTAGCACAACTTCGTGCAAAAAGAGGGATCGGCATTTTTTCATGAAGGAGGAAGGATCAGTATTTTCTATGAAGGAGGAGGGATCAGAATTTTTCAAGGTGGATGGGTCGCTATAATATATGGATCGACATTGATTTGGATGGAGAGATAACGATCAGTATGACTATGCCGATCATTATTTATAGATGAATTGGGCTTGCCGATTGTTATGATGGGCCCATGTAGGTAAGAAGGCCCTGTAGCCAAAGTTTCATCGATAAATGCAACAGGCTTGGATTTGAAAAAAGGACCTTCATTCAGCTTCTCTTCATCTTCTACCTAGGGGAGACTCCACCATTTTTATTCGGGAATTTTGGATTGTAACTGTAATCAAATTTCAGTATTATAAAAAAGGATTGTTCTGGAGTGGACATAGGCCGAAGTTAGCCGAACCGCTATAAATCTCGTATCTTTTACTTGCTTTCATTTTCATTTGATTATTCTTCATATTATATTCTCTACATCATATACTATCTGTGATCTGTGACTACATATTGGTGCTATCATGTATAATTGGGTGTTTTTGGTCAATTTTATCACCAACAATATATATTATAATTAGATAGAATTATATTTTCGGCTAGAGAATATAATTTTTAATTTTAACAGTCAAAAGTAATTATATATATAGGGCAAGAATCGGATAAACCCGTGACCCCCTTGATTTCAATCATACGTCCCACTCGAATAATAGAATGATGTGATAGGAGATAGAAACTTTAATTATTTAAATGGAAACATATGGTTGAAATCAAAGGATTAAAGGTGTAGCCGATCCTCACCCATATATATATATATATATATATTCAATAAATAATATGATTTTCTTTTCTCTCCCATGTGAAGAGAACAGTCGATCTCGTTTTTCAACATCTTATGGGATTACGTATCCTAATTCTAAGTGCTTGAAACCGTTTACTCATGATATCAAATCCTTTGCCAAGCCACTACAATTCATACCGATATGCAGAAAATGGGAATACATGCGAAACTTGCTCCTCAACTTTTTTTGTTATACCAAGTCCTCATCTTTTCTGCAAACTGAGTTCAATTTAAGGATACTCAATGCGATCTAGTGCTTTTAACTTTTGATATTCGAGAAAGACCCATAGATCGACTATGGAGTATGGATTTTGTGTATTGGCATTTTTTGGATTTGTTGATTCCTACCCATTGAGATTCAATGTACAATAATTAGGGGCATGTTTTAATTTGTTATGCTCCTTGTTCTTAGCAACCAGAGATCTGGTGTTAGTCATGGTATGGAGGGAATGATCAGAGATTAGATGACTATATATTGCAGGGAAGAAGAGGGTGGTAAATGCTAAAGATAAGGAAGGAGGTAAAGAAACACTACAACAACAATATGAGGGAAGTTGTAGATATAGAATGTGGGTGAAGATAGATCAAAGAAGTGAATGACCAAAAGATAAGCAAGAAAAATAATAAAGAAACGCACAGAGGTGAGATAAACTGATAAATTTTATTATGAACTCAATTCCTTCTTTTACATGAACATATTCAACTATATATATACAGCAACAAGCAACTAGCCGTTATGTGCTAGCTTATTTCATTACATTTGCCAACTCATCATAATTTAGTTATCATTTGATAATTCACTCAGCCTCTATTTATATGCATATGTGTGCACGTGTGCACATGCACAGGTGCATAGCTTCATATCTTCTTTCCTGATCATAACTGAATGCTTCCACTTGTTTTATCATTTGTCTACAACACTTCTAAGCCCATAGAAACCATAGGATTAACTACAAATGGTTAGAGTAGAGTATTCTTCTCCAGTGCCAAAACTGTTTGTTGAAATGCCCCTGCAATTTGATGTCGATCAAATGTTTGATGAGTTGCATGACTGTAACAATTCCCTCCCCCTTTAAAAAGAGACGTTGTCTCAAGGTCTAGTGTGGGAAACTTCCTAACAATAGGCCAGCAATCCTCCTAAGTAGCATCAATAGGTGTTTTATTTTTCCATTTGATTAAAGCTTGTACTACTGTTTTTTTATTTCTAGGAATAAGTCTTCTATCCAAAATTCTTTCTGGGTTCTTCAACTAGATGTTCTTTTTCTGATGGTAGCTCATATTGTATAGTGATATGCGAGCCTATTTTCTTTTTTAATTAGCTGATACGAAAGAGTGGATGTATTTGTGATGAGGCTGGTAATTCCAATTTATAAGCAACTTCACCAATCTTCTTAATTATTTTGAATGGTCCATAAAATACTTTGGCGAGAGCTTTGTAGTCTTTATTGAACTGACTGATATCTGTCTATATGGCTATAGCTTCAAGTAAGCCCAATCACCAATTGAGTAGTGTCTTTCTGTTCTTCTTTTATTTGCAAATTTCTGCATTCTTTCCTGAGCAAGTTGTAAGCTATCTCTAAGATATTATAGTGTAATGTCTCTAGAAAATAAATGTTGTTCAACTTCTTGTACTTTGGCAGTATGGGGAACATAAGATAAAAGGGTAGGAGGTTGCTCGCCGTATAATATTTTGTATGGTGTAAGTTTTGTTGGCTCTTTCCAAGAATGTATTAAACCAAAATTCTGCCAGTGTCAACCGAATTAGCCCACTCAGAAGGATGATGGAAGACAAAACATCTTAGATAATTTTCCAAAATTTTATTTGTAATTTCAGTTTGGCCATCTGTTTGATCCTTGTAGATCAAATAATTCTTGCCTGAAATTGCTCAAGAAGATAGGGTCTCTGTCACTGATGATTGATCATGGCATTCCATAGAGTTTAAAAATCCCATAAAAATATACTTTTGCAACTATTTAGTTGTATAAGGATGTTGAAGTGGAAAGAAGTGAGAGTATTTTGATAATCTGTCTAGCACAACATAGATGATAGTTGAATTGTTGCCTTTAGGCAGATAAGTAATGAAATCCATTGTAATATCAGTCCAAACATGGTTAGGTATAGGGAGAGGCTGTATTAAACTAGGATAAGCAATATTTTCTGATTTAGCCCTCTGGCTGCTGTCACATTGTTGGATTTAGGCTTCAATAGATTTTTTCATATGCTTCTAGAAGAAGACCTTTTTTTTCATGGTTTTTATTACACCAACATGTCGTCCTAATGGTGAAAAATAAAACTAAAAGAGAATGGTCTGAATGAGAGATGTTTGCTCTGGATCTAATAAAATTCTTCCTTTGTAAAAAATAAGACCATTAACAATTTTATATTTTTCAGATGGTAGAGAACCCTGTTAAGTCTGGTCTTCATTGATTTCATAAAATGCGCTTTGTTTCAATTCTCCTCGAAGTTTTGATATCTAGTCTGCCTGTAACACTAAGATTGCCTTCATACTAGGTTGTTCATGAGCTCTTGATAAACTATCGGCAGTTATATTTTCTTTTCCCTTTTTATATTGTACCTCATAATCATATCCATGTAGTTTCGCAAGTCATTTCCCTTAAATGCCCATTGTTAGCTGTTGAGAGAGAAGATGTTGTAGATTTGATGATCTGTTCATATGATGAATCTTCTACCTAACAAGTATTGTTTTTTTGTCGCATGGATTAATTCTAACAATTCTTTCTCATATGTTAAAAGTTGCAGATTTCTTCATTGTAAAGCTTGGTTTATGCAAGCTATTGGTTTGTTATCTTGGAGTAACATTGCACCAATACCCGAGCTACATGTATCACGTTACACTGTAAAGTCCTTATTAAAATTTGGCATAGCTAATATGGGTGGATTGATGAGGCAAGACTTGAGTTTATAAAATGCATCGGTGGCTTATGGAGACCAGCAGAAAGAATCTTTTTTGAGCATTGAGGTTAGTGGCTTTGCTATTATTCCATACCCTCTTATAAACTTTCTATAATACCCAGATAAACCCAAGAAACTCTTAATGTCTTTATGTTGTGTGGTTGTGGCCATTCAAGCATGGCTCTATCTTTATCTTTATCAACAAAAATACCATGCTCTGAGATGATATGACCAAGATAATTTAGGTTATCTTCAGCAAATGAGCATTTGGAGAGTTTAATGACTAACTTGTTGTCTTGTAAAATTTGCATTGTGATCTTTAAGTGATCTAAATAATCATCCCATGATCGGCTGTAAATCAAAATATCATCAAAAAATACTAAAATAAAATGCTTAAGAGTTTTTTGAATATTGAATTTAGTAAAGCTTGAAATGATGAAGGTGCATTAGATAATCCAAATGGCTTGACTAAAAATTCATAGTGTCCATCATGAGCTATAAATATTATTTTATGAATATCATCTTCATATATCCTAATTTGATGATAACCTAATTTTAAATCAAATTTTGTAAAGTATTTAGACCATATAACTCATCTAGTAAGTCATCAATGAGGGGAATAGGGAATTTATTTTTAACAGTTAATTTATTTAATCCCCTATAATCAATACATAATCTCCATGAACCATCTTTTTTTAACCATGACAAAAGGTGCAGAAAATGAATAAGTACTATTTCTAATAATATCCATGTCTAACATTTCAGTAATCAACTTCTCAAGCTCATTCTTTATATGATAGGAATGTCTATAAGGTTTTAGACAAACTGGTTTTGAACCATGCAGCAGTGGGATTTTATGATCACATTCTCTTTTGGGTGGCAGAGAATTTTGTGATGATGTTACTAATTGAAAATCAGTGGGTATCTTTACTACTAATAATGAGAATTCAACCAACATAAATTCAACCGTGTCTTTTTGAACTACCGGAAATGCCCTTTTCTTTTTTCCTTTCGTTCGTGTTTTCTTTTCAGTCTCTTTGCTTCATCATTCTCATTACTAACCCTAATCGCCATGGTGATTCAACGCCAAAATACTAAATGCGCAATCACCATCTCCACCGAACCTATTCATCGCTAATTGACTAACAATCAACCACAATCACCAAATTTGTCGTTGCCTCTCATCACCTCGGCTACAATCCTCAAATCAATCAACAATCTTTTTACCGAATCACCTGACGCCATTGTTGTCAATGTCAGTAAATCAAAAAACTGAATGATGTTGCTGATTGACGCTGCTGCCATCAACTGAACGCCGTCATACCACATCGCCTTTAGGTATGGTGTACTTAGCCTTGATTTCATTAGCAATTTCCCTATTACCAATCGATGTTCAACTCTGTAACCCGACGCAAGTACTATGTTTGTTGTGTGCGTTGATTTAAGAGCTCCCTTCAAACTTATAAGAAATACAAAATATGTGAGTCATTTATTCTTTTGTTGATTAACAAAGTGGAGATAAAGAGTTTTTAACTGATAACAAAAAACTCACAGCAAATGGAGATAGAATGATAAAATCTACATTATCGTATGAAAATAGCGTCCAGAAGTTTGATGAAGAATAAGTTTGGGAGTGTTTAAGGGAAGTTTTAGGAAATGGATGGGGTTTCATTGATCTGGAAGGAGGTAGATGACTAAAATTAGTGAGACTGGTCAAAGAAGAATGTTTCTGACAATAAGTGATGCATAAGGGGGCTCTGAGAAGGTATAGGGTAGGCTGCCACTATCACTTGATTATAAATATCATTTGTATTTTGTTCTGTGGATTGTTGAGCACTTTAGTTTAGTTGTCATGTTTTAATTAAAGAGCGGTGCAAAATGAACGTTCCGTAAGAAATTAGGCTCTAAATCATTAAATAAATCTTACAAATTCTCAAGTACTATACCTGGATAATACATATATATTCACAAGTACTGTTAGTCTTACAAATGAACATTGTAAGAAATCGGGCTCTAAGTGGTATTTGACCTTTATTTTTAGTATAATAGTATTCTTGTTCAAATACAGCTGTATTATCTTGGATAATACATGCATAACACTTTTATCTTAAAGTAAGGAATATATATATATATATATATATATATATATATATATATATATAAAGCAATAAAAGTGGGTTTGACCTGAAATTTCAAATAGTATATAATTATATTTTGTGATTAGCCGATTGCTCATTACTTATCATGTGCATATTCATTGTGAAATTTTATTATGTGCCAATATTCTATTATTTGTAAACTAAACGTTTACTTCCATCGTTGAAGATCTATAATTGTGAAGTACAAAATAAATAAACAGAAATAAAAATGGTATTTGGCTTGAGATTTTAAAAAAATTATTTACATTGTCGATTTGTATTTATCTTAACTAATGTACTATTCTATTTTATTTGTTTACATGTTTTATTTCGACTATAAAAACAGTCTTTTACCCATTGCTTATTACTGTAACTACCTCTTTTCCAATTACATCTACCTTTGAAATAACTTCTTTTCCAATTACATCTAATTTTGATTTTATTAAAGTCATTTCTACTCAATTGTCCAAATAGAATGATTGCCATTGCTGTAGCATATCAACACACAAACTCTTTTGGTTGTCCTTTTATGACTATGTTGTAGTATATTATAATCTTAGCTTTATACATTGTAAAGGTTGTTTATATTTTACTGTTGAAAGTTTCTGTCAAAAAGTATGACTACTTAAAACTATATTTTACAAAATTTGACTTTGTTGCCAATAAATTCTGATCAAAGTATCCAATCATTTGTTATGGAAACTACTAATATATTGAGACCAAATCAGAAAGAATATACATTGTCATTTCATATTGTTGAAATGTATATTTGTTTGTTCATATATATGTTAATAGAGAAGCAAGGCGCTAATTCATAAATATCTCAGTTATTTTATGTCTGCAAACAGTTGTTTGGATGTTTGAAGAACAATCAACAGAGTCATCTAAAACCTTTTTCTTAAGATATACTAAATGATACCTGAACTAATTTATACTTAGTAGTACAAATATATTGCATAATGTATTACAGTAAGATATTTGTAGTTATTACTACTTTAGTCAACTATTTTATGATATTCATTTTTACACCATGAATTTCTAAATTAATCAACCGTGGTGCCAATTTAGTTGTACCAGTTAACTAACACTGCATTGTAAACTAAACCAGTCCAAGGGGTTCACTTTGTAATTCCAATGTAATTTTTGATACCATTACTAAAACTATGCCTCTTTGGCCGCCTCCAAATATACTGAAAGTAAGAGTACTAGATAAGGCAGCCAAATGCGATGTTATGCAACATAATGATTTTATATGCGTTTTTGTATTAAAATTAATTCTACATGTCTCTAATTACTCATATGATTATCATTCCATTTTAAAATTTCTTCTACAAGTCTTTCATGTCCTCATTGCAGAATTTTTTATCCTATTATTAATAGAACTATATTTTTTGACTATACTCAAGAATACAAGTATGGATGATAGTTCTATCATATCCAAGTGAAGAAAAAAGAAAAGAAAAAAGAGCGGCACGTATAAAACCTTTTACAGAAAACTAAAATAAACTTGAAGTTTTAACTACCAATAAAACGTTTCTACAACCAAGTAAATCGAAGCTACCAATTTGTATTCGCAGATTTAATATAACAATCATCATGCTTCCTTCTTTGTTTGGATCTTCAAGTGACACATCGACATATAATGCATAATCCTCTTCAAACATTACTAGATTAAAAACAAAAGGTGTTCCTGGTGAGATAAATGTGGAGATTTACTAGGACTGTAACATAAGTTCAAGCTGGTCAACCATTGATATAGGTATATTCCTTACTATTCTTATTATCATTTATTTTGAGTCCTACAAGAAAGAGTTTTTCACCAACTTTTTTTATGCTGCTATGACTATATTCCACAAGTATTTGGTTAATTTAAAACTGCTTTGTGACAATGATTTAGTTTTATGACTAAAATATGGTTGTCATGATGGTAAACTTTTTACTCTAAGGATAATATGGATGAAATGCACAAGTATGAATTCACCTTTTGTTTGGAAGCTTTTGGTAATGTTAAGTTTATATATTACACAATGATTCAAATATTGAAAATCCAAGATAATTGGCTTTTTTTTAATGCAGAAACATCAATTTTGGAAATAGTCATGGAACGAAGTACACTTGAAGTTGCTATGAAGATAGACTTACAGACAAATGGACATCAGGTATGACATTATTTAACTAAATGTTTATTCTCTCTTTTTTTTGTAGTTTTTAAGAATTTTAACAGGGCATTTATATTGGTGAAGGGGATATGGTCTAGGTTATGTTGTTGGTGGAAACATTCATAATTATAAAGATGTACCTAAAGACCTACAAAGAGCTATCTCTAACTGGAACGTTCGCAACAATCTCGCTTTCTCCATCAACTTCAGCGACATTATTAACGGCTTCTGCTTTGGAGATCAATCATTGAAAGCATCACACGCCATAATCACAGAATTTGACAAATTCAATAGCCCTGTACATCGGCAACCACTGTTTCTACAACCTACCTGGCGATAAATTCATCTCATCACTAAAAATACCAACAATGGTACAAACACTTACAAAGACTTTTCACCTGTGCCCAAGTACAGTTTCATAGTCCTTGACATGTATGATATCAACGCCCTAGCATGGCCGAAAGATAATCCAAAGAGAGCCAAAGTTGAAAGGCTGGTCAAAGAGAGGAACCCGAACGAAAACAAGAATAGTCCTGAAGAGATGGAGGGTATCGACACCAGGTTTTTCATGCACAGTTGAGTGGTGGGGGAAGAGCAGCTATAGTGGCTAGATGATATGCACTAAAGGATTGTAAGAAGAAGATAGAGAAAGTGGCTGTGTGCAGCCACGTGCCTTTGGATCCTGTAGCTTCTTCCAGGAAGGTGCTGCTGTAGAACTATGAAGAGGTGATGGAGATGGTACATGGGTATGAGTGTATGAAAGTGTGCATTTATGGCCATGCTCATAAGGGTGGGTATTCGATCGATTCTCATGGGGTTCATCATTGGGTTCTTGAGGCTACTGCTGAGTGCCCTTCTGAGTCCGATGTATTTGGGTATGTGTATACATTTATGGTGATGGCTTGGCTCTTTTTGGTACTGGTGTAATGGCGAGTTTGAAAATGTTCTTCTAATGAGATGACTTATAGAAAAAAAGGATAAAATATTTATGATTTTTTATATAAATAACTGTTTTGAGTTATGTACAGATGCTTTTTAGAAGCAAATGTTGCGATTCATTTGTTAATATTTGTGTGTTTCTGTACTATTCATATTTTATAAAAAATGATATGTTCAACCATTTTATAAAATAATATCCACTAATTATTAATGCATGTGCTTGATGTTGCCCAGCTGATAACTGTGGTTTGCTAATTGAAATGGTTTCGTTTTATTATGTAATTGCATACTTGGATTCTAATGTAAACTCATGCTAGGATAACCGATCAAAAACTTTTACCCTTTTAAATATATTGTATGACAACATGTTTTTATGGTTCACCTATATTCTACTATATGATCACTAAATAATGATGAACAACAAGTAGCGATGAAATAAGAGAAAAGAAAATATAAATGAATGTGAATATATGCGGTGGGAATATAAATTCTAGATTTTGATGTAGGACAAACGTGATACAGGGAGTACAGGGAGAGAAATTAATTACGAACATGGGCTTCCTTCTCTAAATTATTTTCTTGCTATGGTCCAAATTATATTTTTGCTTGGGCCTACAATCACAAATCTAATTTACTGTATGAGTTTTTGATTTTGTTCAACTAGGGCCATGGCCTTAGCTCGCCAAAACACAGCTCCTACCCTGGAGCTTCCTACACAATTATTAGACCACTGCATATAACATCATCTATCAGATATGGGAAGCTAGCAATACATATCGTAGAGCTTAGCACAGTTTCCTGCCACCGATGAAAGTGAGAACATGCACGATACTGTGCAGCAAATAAGCTATGGTGATCAAGGAGATAGCAACAGCAGTAATTAAAGAAGCTGTGCAATTGGCATGTGAATCGATTGGTCTGGAGCAATGTTTTAGTCCTTCATTATGTCTGAAAATGAAAAGTAGGAGATGGACTTACCAGAGATGATTGCTTTCAATAATTGCTTCATCTTTTGAACTGTGTTCTTGAGTTAAAAGTAATGCATCACTTATTATGTGTCTTTTATTTTTGTCATTGTTGTTTGTTTCGTCAAACTTACGTTGTTTTCCGAGTTAACTTGCTTTTTAGTTTTAATGCAAATTACTATATGATTGTGCATCAAATTGTGTAGGATAAATATTGAGTGTTTATGCTACTGTTTGTTTAAATTTTTTTTGGCAAGGCATAATACATGTATCGGTGTGCGTACGCGTGCAAACAACCTGATAAATTTATCATTATACTACGTGAATTTTAATGGTTAGCAGATTAATGGTTATGCACCCCTTACTCATCTACTTGCTCCTATAGTGATATCAATCATCTATCATGTAAAGTGCAAGACAATAAACCCAAAACCTTAAAAAAAAGATGAACGATATGATTCTATCGATGATTAATAACTTAGAACAAAATAAAAGCAGTACCATTGATTTGCTTGGTTAAAGAGGGTTGTCAATGAATACTCCAAAAATTCGAAATCCGTCTGTATCTGTATGTGACATAGGCATATATCCGAAAACAGATACAGGCCATATTCATATCCGATAATTATTCGTCCGGTGTTTATCAACACTATAGTAATTTTTTTGCGTATTTTAGTATATAAAATGATCGTCATTTACCATTTTATCCAGGTAAAAAAAAGTTGATAAGTATATAAAAAATCGATTCCGTTGCTTAAAAATAATATTTCTTAGTATATTTATTATTTTTTATATTTGTAGTACTGAAACGAATTTATAACGAGTCAAATTTTCTATTTATTTTGTTTTGAATTATGAGTTGTGAATTAGTCGAAAAATATCCGATAAATATCTGATATCCATCCACATCCACGGATACAAACATCTAATATCCGAAAATGTTTTTGAATATACAGATATGACACTGTCTGAATCCATGTCTGACCGTTTACAAGCCTAAAAATACATTGATAAATACTTATGGAAACAATGTCAGATTAAGTCACAAACAGTTTCATTGTTTCAAAAGTGATGCATCTCAAACTGAGCATAATAATAACTACTTGGAAGCTACCTTTCAAATTTAAAAATATAAACATGGTTGTATATCAGGATTACCTTTCAACTTTGAAATTTCAAAAGCCACGCTGTAAATCCTATTCGTTGAATTTCCGCTATTAATAAATAAAGGGGGTGAAGCCATGTTGTGAAGTGATGATGTGTTTAGATACATTTTTGCTTACAACCCACATTAGCTAAAAGTGCATATGCAGTATAAGTACAAGTATTATTTCTATTTCCGGTAGTATAAAATGAACTAAACAAAAGAAACGAATGATAAAAATTTAGCATTACAAAAAAATTCTATGATCGTTCTTCAATTGTTTTGGTCTTCTTGAACGGTGATTTAGGTTTGGTTTATGCTGGCAATGATACTTTCAAATCTACTTCAGGGGGTGCAACTATAAATGCATACACATTGTGATTAAATGCATGCCCATCTGGGCATGCATATATACTCGTATGAATAATGTTAGGGTGAATATTTTGAATAGAGGTGGTTGTTGTGGCTGTGAACAACAACATAAAATTTAAAGAAGAAGAATTTAATTCTTTTAATATATTTTATCATTTAAAAATTGAACTTGAGAATTTGTTAAATCTTGCCACATGAATTCTCTTCCAATATATTTAAATCTTACCTATAGCTTTTGAAAATTGAAACAAATTTCATTAAATTCTCTCACCCATTGAATTCCGGCCAAGACAACATCACAACCTTCCATAGGCAGTAGTAGTAGATCTATGGGCATTTTGCATCCCTGACAAGTAAGTAAAATTTAAGAACGCATATCATTACCTTGTAGCTTCTGATCATTTGCAACTTGCACTTCATAAGTTTTGGTTTGATGTATTCAATTTCTGGGCTAATTTGTTGTTAATATAACAAGGAGTAGAGCCCGAGTCAATAAGCAATATCACTGATTATGTGTAGTGTAGGGATTCCTAACAAAGCACTAATAGGGATTAAAAATAATGCTTTGTCTTGCTCTTGTTTATTTTCTAAATCAATTATCTTTAAATTATCATCTGATGAATTTTCCTCAATATGAGTAGTATTTTCCAAATCAGTAATTCCTTCCATTATATGAATTTGCTTTACTTTGCACTTATGACTATAGTGGTATTTTTCATTATAGCCATAACATATATTATTCCATTCCTTTCCTAAAATTCTTAAGGTTATTTTTTTGGCCAAATTTTCTGTGGTTTAAAGGGAAGTTTTTTTTGTAAAGACGGCTGGTTATTGTCAAAAAATTGTTACGGTGATGCAATTCATCAAACATCTGATCGACATCAAATTGCAGAGGCATTTCAATAAACAGTTTTGGCAATGGAGAAGAATAATCTACCCCAACCACTTGCAATTAGCCCTATGGTTTCTATAGGCTTAGAAGTGTCTCGGATAACTGATAAAACAAGTGGAAGCATTCAATCATGATCAGGAAGGAAGATTTGAAGTTGTGCACCTGTGAACATGTACATGTTCACACATATGCATATAAATATAGGCTGAGTGAATTATGAAATGATAATTAAATTATGATGAGTTGGCAAATGTAATGAAATAAGCTGGCACTTAATGGCTAGTTGCTTACAGTCGTGTGTGTATATATATATATATATATAGTTGAATATGTGCATGTAAAAGAAGTAATTGAGTTCGTAATAAAATTTATCAGTTTATCTTACCTCTATGCATTTCTCTGCTATTTTTCTTGCTTATCTTCTGGTCATTCACTTCTTTGATCTATCTTTACCCACTTCTTATATCTGAAACATCCCTCATATTACTGCTGTAGTGTTTTCTTTACCTCCTTCCTTATCTTTAGCATTCACCACCCTCTTCTTCCCTGCAATATATAGTCATCGAATCTTTGATCATTCCCTCCATACCATGACTAACACCAGATCTTAGGTTTCCAAGAACAAGGAGCATAACAAATGGTATCAGAGCCTAACATCTTAATAGAAAAAGCTCGAAATTCGTTGGTGACATGTATGGGCATGGAATACATGTATGGGCCGTCACTCTATTGAGCATTAACATTGTATGGGCGGTGTTAGTGTTGGAATTCCTATAGAACAAAATGAATGAAAAATACATAAAGTCCCACATCGTCTAATATACTAAGAAAGCCAAGTATATTAATAGCTTTCTCAAGTGGAGGTTGGGGGCCTGGGGCTCCCAAATGTATACTTCGTTGTGAGGAGGGAGATCATGCATCTCCACCACACGCGCGTGCCGCCATCCGACCGAGCCACGTACGGGTCTAAACTAACTATTCTTTTTGCTAGGCCATTGTTTAACAGTTTTGGGCTTCGGCTGAAACTGGGCTGGGCCTGGAATTTGAAGAGAAGCGGGCGGGTGGAGACGGACGAGGCTGTTCATAAAACGGACTGAAGAGGCGCGACCCGTTAGATGCGAACAAAAGCGGGTGCGACCCGTTAGAGGCGAAAATAAGCGGATGTGACCCGTTAGAGGCGAACAGGTGCGGCTCGACTGAAGAGACGCGGTCAAAAGCATAAGAAGAAGGAAATCTCTTTACAAGATCTCATAGTCCGATTAAAAATTGAGGCAAACAACCGTGCAGTTACAAAACCAAGCGAGGAGGCATTTGTGACTGAAGGGTCAAAGACCAAAAACAAAAAGAAGAATTTCCAGAAGAAAAGGAAAGCTCAAGACAATAAACCAAAAGACAACAAACGAACCAAAAAGTTTAATGGTGAATGTTGGGTTTGTGGAAAAGTTGAACATGCCGCTAGAGATTGCAGACTCAAGAAGGAACACAACAAAGAGGAAAATATAGTGGATAACATGGAAGTAGACGAGTCTAACTTCTCGGCGGTGGTATCTGAATGCAATCTGGTTCAGAATCCTAACCAATGGTGGGTAGATACAGGCGCCACTCGTCATGTTTGTTCTGAAAAATCCATGTTTTCTACATATCAGAAATTCGATCACGAAGAAAAACTCTACATGGGTAATTCTGCAGTTTCCATGATCGTAGGCAGTGGCACAGTAATCCTCAAGTTTACTTCTATAAAAACTGTTAAGTTGAATAACGTGCTCCACGTTCAAGACATACGCAAGAATCTCATCTCTGGTGCAGTCCTATCAAAGAAGGGATTCGAAATGGTGTTTGAGTCAGACAAGATGGTTCTGTCCAAAGCTGGAATGTATATCGGAAGGGGTTATTTATGTGATGGCCTATTTAAGGCAAATGTAGCCATTGTCGGCAACAAAAATATGTATTCTGATTGTGCTATTAATAAAATTGAAGTTTCTTATTTGCTTGAGCACGAAATTTTACTATGGCATGATAGATTGGGACACATAAATTACCGCAAAATGAAAACATTATCAAACGTGGGATTAATTCCAAAATTCCAAACTACAAATGTGAGACATGTGTAGAATCAAAAATGGTCAAACAACCATTTAAATCTGTTGACAAAAGCACCGAACCATTAGGTTTGGTACATACAGATTTATGTGACTTTAAATCACTACCTACAAGAGGTGGGAAAAAGTATTTCATTACTTTTATTGACGATCATACGCGATATTGTTATGTATATTTTTAAATAGTAAATATGAAGCAATAACAGCATTTATAAAATACAAGGCTGAGGTAGAAAATCAGTTAAATAAAAAGATCAAGATACTAAGATCTGATCGAGGTGGAGAATATGAATCACCATTTGAACAGTTCTGTGCCGAAAATGGTATAATTCATCAAACAACAGCTCCATATTCACCACAATAAAATGGTGTAGCCGAGAGGAAGAACAGAACGTTAAAAGACATGATTACTGCCATATTTTTAAATTCTGGTCTACCGACGAACTTATGGGGGGAAGCATTAAATATGTCTAATCACATATTAAACAAAGTCCTTCATAATAAAACAGGAACAATTCCATATGAGTTATGGAAAGAACACAAACCAAGTTTTAAATACCTCAAAGTGTGGGGGTGCTTGGCAAAAGTTCCAGTTCCGCCTCCCAAGAGAGTCAAACTTGGACCAAAAATAGTAGATTGTTACTATCTTGGGCCAGCCCAAAATAGTAGTGCCTACAGATTCTTGGTATTCAAGCCTGATATAATTGATATTCATGTAAATACAATCATGGAATCAAGAGATGCCTCATTCTTTGAAGATGTGTTCCCGCACGAAAGGAATGAAGGAAATAAGGTCCCGAAAAGGACAAGGGAAGAATCAAACGATTCGCATGAAGATGAAACTCATCATGAAATTGGGGATGTTGAACCAAGAAGAAGCGTAAGGGCTAGAACTTCCAAAACATTTGGTTCAGACTTTTTTACATATGTATTAGAGCACGAACCTCAAACGTACAAGGAAGCAATATCATCTTCTGAATCCTCATGTTGGAAAGAAGCAATCCAAATTGAGATTGATTCAGTTCTAAGTAATAAAACTTGGGAAATTGTTGATATTCCACCAAGAATAAAACCAATTGGCTGCAAATGGATTTTCAAGAAGAAAATGAAAGCAGATGGCTCTATCGACAAGTATAAAGCCAGATTAGTAGCCAAAGGATATCGTCAAAAAGAAGGAGTAGACTTTTTTGTTACATATTCGCCGGTAACACGAATAACCTCTATAAGAATGCTAATAGCAATTGCATCCATCTATAATCTAGAGATTCATCAGATGGATGTAAAAACAGCATTCTTAAATGGAAATCTCAATGAGGACATTCACATGGAGCAACCTGAGGGATTTATTTCCAAAGGAAATGAAAACAAAGTCTGTAGATTAGTCAAATCATTATACGGACTAAAACAAGCTCCAAAGCAATGGCATGCAAAATTTGATAGTGTCATGATGAGAAATGGTTTTCGTATAAATGAATGTGACAAATTTGTTTATTATAAACAACTTGGACAATCATATGTGATGATCTGTCTATATGTGGACGATATGCTAATATTCGGTCCAAATACTCAGGTAATTGAGACCATAAAGAAAATGTTGATCAACAATTTCGACATGAAAGACTTGGGTGTTGCAGATATTATTTTGGGAATAAAAATAATAAATACACCTAATGGTATTGAGTTATCTCAATCACATTATGTAGAAAAAGTGATTGAAAGATTTCAAAATTTTGGAATTAAAGGAGTAAATACACCTTTTAATCCATCAGAAGTACTGCATAAAAACACTAATGAGAGTGTAATGCAACTGGAATATTCTCGTGTAATAGGATGTCTGATGTATCTCATGAATTGCACAAGACCAGATATAGCTTATGCAGTAAGTCGATTGAGCAGGTATACAAGCAATCTAGGGAAGGAACACTGGAAAGCACTAATGAGAGTGCTTGGATATTTAAAAAATACCACTAACTATTCCTTACATTGTGGAAAATATCCTGTCGTCTTAGAAGGATATAGTGATGCAAACTGGATTGCAGATTCAGAGGAATCAAAATCAACGAGTGGTTATGTCTTTACCCTAGCAGGGGCAGCAATGTCATGGAAATCTACTAAACAAACATGCATAGCTCGATCCACTATGGAATCAGAGTTCATTGCATTAGATAAATCACGCGAAGAAGCAGAATGGCTTCGTCACTTTTTAGAAGATATTCCATTCTGTCTAAACCTGTACCAGCCATATGCGTACACTGCGATAACCAAGCTGCGCTAAGCAGAGCGCACAACTTTGTGTATAATGGAAAGTCACGACACATTCATCGACGCCATAACACAGTTAGGCAGTTACTCTCAAATGGAACTATTTTCATAGATTATGTGAGAACAAATGATAACCTAGCGGATCCATTTACTAAAGGTTTATCAAGAGAGAGAATTGGCTACGCATCGAGGGAAATGGGTTAAAAAAGCCTAAACCAACAAGAGTTACCTTATACGGAAACCTATCCTAGCGACTGGAGATCCCACGGACTAGGATCAATAGGCAAACCAGTTATGAGTAACTTAAAGAAGTAATGCATTTGTCTGGACTTGATCCTACTCCATTCCTATGGTGCAAAATATAATGCATGCCTACAGAGGTTTTAAAGGTTAAAACTATGTTTTTTAATGATGACCATATCTTGGAAATAACAAGTGGTGTATATGTAGGATACTCTTAATGGTTGCGATCACCTATGTTAGTGTGAGCTGGGTCGGCTCTATGAGAATATTAAAAGGCTTTTATTCTCTAAAACACTCGCAGAACCGAAAAATTGTTCAGGACCAAAATGAACACAACAAAGAGATTGAATGAGAAGGGAATCAATGCTTCGTAAAGCTTATTGTCTGGATATACAATAAAGGCCGACGGTTCAAGATGAAATAATTCACCGATTAGCCAAGTAGATCCGATAACTTTTAACTAGAGAAAGTTCAAAGTGAAATATCTACTTATCCACGATAAAGCATTATTCCATATGTACTCTGTGATATTTCGCTTTGTGTGGGGGATACGTATATTATCATTCATGTAGGGGATTGTTGAAATTCCTATAGAACAAAATGAATGAAAAATACATAAAGTCCCACATCGTCTAATATACTAAGAAAGCCAAGTATATTAATAGATTTCTCAAGTGGAGGTTGGGGGCCTGGGGCTCCCAAATGTATACTTCGTAGTGAGGAGGGAGATCATGCATCTCCACCACACACGCGCGTGCGCCGCCGCCGTCCGACCGAACCGGGCCGGGCTCGGGTTCGAGTCTAAAATAACTATTCTTTTTGCTAGGCCATTGTAACGGTTTTGGGCTTCGGCTGAAACTTGGCTGGGCCTGGAATTTAAAGAGAAGCGGGCGGGTGAAGACGGACGCGACCGTTCATAAAGCGGACTGAAGAGGCGCGACCCGTTAGATGCGAACAGAAGCAGGTGCGACCCGTTTGAGGCGAAAAGAAGCGGGTGTGACCCGTTAGAGGCGAACAGGTGCGGCCCAAGTGAAGAGACGCAGCCGAACATAAGCAGATACACGAACAGTAGCGTGTAAACGAAACGGGCGCGACCGTTTGGACAAACGGGTGCAGACGCGACCGTTCGAAGGGATACGAAAAAACTATAAATAAGAAGGAAAAGTGATCACTTTCCTCACTGAATTTTCTAATCTCTTCTCTTCTAATAACTGCTGTTCTTATAATCAAAATCACAGAGTGATATACTCATTACAATTTCGAGCAGAATTCGTCTGTTGTGTCTTGGGAGAATTTTGAAATAAAATTCTTAAGGAAATCATTACGACGAGCCTCAGACATAATCCGGTTAGAATTCTAGACTATTTGTATATTTATATACATTATTCTATATTCTATTCTTTATTCTGGTTATACTATTTGTTCAAAATAGTATAACGTTGTTGTTGTAATTTATTTACAACATTCATATTGTTATAATAATTTATACAGAATTCCAGTGTAGTGGAAATCTAATTTGTAAACTTGTGCGACGAGTTTATTGTAGCGTGCTATCTGTTTTAGTACACTAGATAAATAACATCTTAAGAATTTTCTTGGTTTTCTTACTAAAACAGAGATGGCAACAGTAGAATTTTCAAAGAATACTACTCACAACAGACCTGAACCATTCAAGGGAGATGGTGATGATTGCTTGATATGGCAGAATCAGATGTTGTTTTATCTCACCACACTCGGTCTGCAAAAGTACCTCGAGGAGGAGGAACCGATTCCTGCACTAGGCAAGGAAGCAGAGGTGAATACGTGGAAGCATTCCAATTTTTTGTGCAGAAACTATATTCTGAATTGTCTCGAAAAGGTGCTATACAAAGTATATCATCCTTTAAAGACATCAAAAGAACTCTGGAATGCACTTACCACGAAGTATAAGACGCAGAATATCAGTCTTAAGAAATTCATTGTAGACAAATTCATGGACTATAAGATGGTTGACTCCAAACCGGTGACTGCTCAACTGCATGAATTGCAAATCATCATTCATGAACTCGAAGCGGAAGGTCATATGGTTGGAGAATCGTTTTTGGTTGAAGCCATCACGGGAAAACTACCGCCTTCATGGATAAATTACCGCAACTATCTAAAGCATAAGAAGAAGGAAATCTCTTTACAAGATCTCATAGTCCGATTAAAAATTGAGGCAGCCAACCGTGCAGTTACAAAACCAAGCGAGGAGGCATTTGTGACTGAAGGATCAAAGACCAAAAACAAAAAGAAGAATTTCCAGAAGAAAAGGAAAGCTCAAGACAACAAACGAACCAAGAAGTCTAATGGCGAATGTTGGGTTGGTGGAAAAGTTGGACATGCCGCTAGAGATTGCAGACTCAAGAAGGAACGCAATAAAGAGGCAAATATAGTGGATAACATGGAAGTAGACGAGTCCAACTTCTCGGCGGTGGTATCTGAATGCAATCTGGTTCAGAATCCTAACCAATGGTGGGTAGATACAGGCGCTACTCGTCATGTTTGCTCTGACAAATCCATATTTTCTACATATCAGAAATTCGATCACGAAGAAAAACTCTGCATGGGTAATTCTGCAGTTTCCATGATCGAAGGCAGTGGCACAGTAATCCTCAAGTTTACTTCTAGAAAAACTGTTAAGTTGAACAACGTGCTCCACGTTCCAGACATACGCAAGAATCTCATCTCTGGTGCAGTCCTATCGAAGAAGGGATTCAAAATGGTGTTTGATCAGACAAGATGTTTCTGTCCAAAACTGGAATGTATATCGGAAGGGGTTATTTATGTGATGGCCTATTTAAGGCAAATGTAGCCGTTGTCGGCAACAAAAATATGTATTCTGATTGTGCTATTAATAAAATTGAAGTTTCTTATTTGCTTGAGCACGAAATTTACTATGGCATGATAGATTGGGACACATAAATTTTCGCAAAATGAAAACATTATCAAACTTAGGATTAATTCCAAAATACCAAGTAGATAAGAACTACAAATATGAGACATGTGTAGAAGCAAAAATGGTCAAATAAGCATTTAAATCTGTTGACAGAAGCACCGAACCATTTGGTTTGGTACATACAGATTTATGTGATTTTAAATCACTACCTATAAGAGGTGGGAAAAAGTATTTCATTACTTTTATAGACGATTATACGCGATATTGCTATGTATATCTTTTAGATAGTAAAGATGAAGCAATAACAGCGTTTATAAAATACAAGGCTGAGGTAGAAAACCAGTTAAATAAAAAGATCAAGATACTAAGATCTGATCGAGGTGGAGAATATGAATCACCATTTGAACAGTTCTGTGCCGAAAATGGTATAATTCATCAAACAACAGCTCCATATTCACCACAATAAAATGGTGTAGCCGAGAGGAAGAACAGAACGTTAAAAGACATGATTACTGCCATACTTTTAACTTCTGGTCTATCGACGAACTTGTGGGGGGAAGCATTAAATATGTCTAATCACATATTAAACAAAGTCCCTCACAACAAAACAGGTACAATTCCATATGAGTTATGGAAAGGACACAAACCAAGTTTTAAATACCTCGAAGTGTGGGGGTGCTTGGCAAAAGTTCTAGTTCCGCCTCCCAAGAGAGTCAAACTTGGACCAAAAACAGTAGATTATTATTATCTTGGGCCAGCCCAAAATAGTAGTGCCTACAGCTTGGTACTCAAGTCTGATAAAACTGATATTCATGTAAATACAATCATGGAATCAAGAGATGCCTCATTCTTTGAAGATGTGTTTCCGCACAAAAGGAATGAAGGAAATAAGGTCCCAAAAAGGACAAGGGAAGAATCAAACGATTCGCATGAAGATGAAACTCATCATGAAATTGAGGATGCTGAACCAAGAAGAAGCGTAAGGGCTAGAACTTCCAAAACATTTGGTTCGTACTTTTTTACATATGTATTAGAGCACGAACCTCAAACGTACAAGGAAGCAATGTCATCTTCTGAATCCTCATGTTGGAAAGAAGCAATCCAAAGTGAGATCGATTCTATTCTAAGTAATAAAACTTGGAAAATTGTTGATATTCCACCAGGAATAAAACCAATTGGGAGCAAATGGATTTTCAATAAGAAAATGAAAGCAGATGGCTCTATCAACAAGTATAAAGCCAGATTAGTAGCCAAAGGATATCGTCAAAAAGAAGGAGTAGATATTTTTGATACATATTCACCGGTAACACGAATAACCTCTATAAGGATGCTAATAGCAATTGCATCCATCTATAATCTAGAGATTCATCAGATGGATGTAAAAACAGCATTCTTAAATGGAAATCTCGACGAGGAGATTTACATGGAGCAACCTGAGGGATTTATTTCCAAAGGAAACGAAAACAAAGTCTGTAGATTAGTCAAATCATTATACGGACTAAAACAAGCTCCAAAGCAATGGCACGCAAAATTTGATAGTGTCATGATGAGAAATGGTTTTCGTATAAATGAATGTGACAAATGTGTTAATTATAAACAACTTGGACAATCATATGTGATGATCTGTCTATATGTGGACGATATGCTAATATTCGGTCCAAATACTCAGGTAATTGAGACCATAAAGAAAATTTTGATCAACAATTTCGACATGAAAGACTTGGGTGTTGCAGATATTATTTTGGGAATAAAAATAATAAGAACACCTAATGATATTGAGTTATCTCAATCAGATTATGTAGAAAAAGTGATTGAAAGATTTCAAAATTTTGGAATTAAAGGAGTAAATACACCTTTTAATCCATAAGAAGTACTGCATAAAAATACTAATGAGAGCGTAATGCAACTGGAATATTCTCGTGTAATAGGATGTCTGATGTATCTCACGAATTGCACAAGACCAGATATAGCTTATGCAGTAAGTCGATTGAGCAGGTATACAAGCAATCCAGGGAAGGAACACTGGAAAGCACTAATGAGAGTGCTTGGATATTTAAAAAATACCACTAACTATTCCTTACATGATGGAAAATATCCTGCCGTCTTAGAAGGATATAGTGATGCAAACTGGATTGCAGATTCAGAGGAATCAAAATCAACGAGTGGTTATGTCTTTACCCTAACAGGGGTAGCAGTGTCATGGAAATATACTAAACAAACATGCATAGCTTGATCCACTATGGAATCAGAGTTCATTGCATTAGATAAAGCAGGCGAAGAAGCAGAATGGCTTCGTCAGTTTTTAGAAGATATTCCATTCTGGTCTAAACCTGTACCATCCATATGCATACACTGTGATAACCAAGTTGCGCTAAGCAGAGCGCACAACTTTGTGTATAATGGAAAGTCACGACACATTCGTCGACGCCATAACACTGTTAAGCAGTTACTCTCAAATGGAACTATTTCCATAGATTATGTGAGAACAAATGATAACCTAGCGGATCCATTTACTAAAGGTTTATCAAGAGAGAAAATTGACTGCGCATCGAGGGGAATGGGTTTAAAAAGCCTAAACAACAAGAGTTACCTTATACGAAAACCTATCCTAGCGACTGGAGATCCCACGGACTAGGATCAATAGGCAAACCAGTTATGAGTAACTCAAAGAAGTAATGCATTTGTCTGGACTTGATCCTACTCCATTCCTATGGTGCAAAATATAATGCATGCCTTCAGAGGTTTTAAAGGTTAAAACTATGTTTTTTAATGATGACCATATCTTGGAAATAACAAGTGGGGTATATGTAGGATACTCTTAATGGTTGCGATCACCTATGTTAGTGTGAGCTGGGTCGGCCCTATGAGAATATTAAAAGGCTTTTATTCTCTAAAACGCTCGCAGAACCAAAAAATTGTTCAGGACCAAAATAAACACAACCAAGAGATTGAATGAGAAGGGAATCAATGCTTCGCAAAGCTTATTGTCTGGATATACAATAAAGGCCGACGTTTCAAGATGAAATAATTCACCGATTAGCCAAGTAGATCCGATAAGTTTTAACTAGGGAAAGTTCAAAGTGAAATATCTACTTATCCACGTTAAAACATTATTCTATATGTACTCTGTGATATTTCTCTTTGTGTGGGGGATATGTATATTATCATTCATGTGGGGGATTGTTGCAATTCCTATAGAACAAAATGAATGAAAAATACATAAAGTCCCACATCGCCTAATATACTAAGAAAACCAAGTATATTAATAGCTGTCTCAAGTGGAGGTTGGGGGCCTGGGGCTCCTAAATGTTTACTTCGTTGTGAGGAGGGAGATCATACATCTCCACCACACACGCGCGCGCCGCCGCCGTCCGTCCGACCGAACCAAACCGGTCCTGGCTCGGGTACGGGTCTAAAATGACTATTCTTTTTGCTAGGTCATTGTTTAACGGTTTTGGGCTTCGGCTGAAACTGGACTGGGCCTGGAATTTGAAGAGAAGCGCACGGGTAAAGACGGATGCGACTGTTCATAAAGCGGACTGAAGAGGCGCGACCCGTTAGATGCGAACAGAAGCGGGTGCGACCCGTTAGAGGCGAAAAGAAGCGGGTGTGACCCATTAGAGGCGAACAGGTGCGGCCCGACTGAAGAGACGCGGCCGAACATAAGCAGACACACGAACAGTAGCGATTAAAGGAAACGGGCGCGACCGTTTGGACAAACGGGTGCAGACGCGACCGTTCGAAGGGTTACAAACAAACTATAAATAAGGAGGAAAACTGATCACTTTCCTCACTGAATTTTCTTATCTCTTCTCTTTTAATAATTGCTGTTCTTATAATCAAAATCACATAGTGATATACTCATTACAATTTCAAGCAGAATTCGTCTGTTGTATCTTGGGAGAATTTTGAAGTAAAATTCTTAACGAATTCGTTACGATGAGCCTCAGACATAATCCGGTAAGAATTCTAGACTATTTGTATATTTATATACATTATTCAATATTCTATTCTTTATTCTGGTTATACTTTTTGTTCAAAATAGTATAACACTGTTATTGTAACTTATTTACAACATTCATACTGTTATAATAATTTATACAGAATTCCAGTGCAGTGGAAATCTAATTTATAAACTTGTATGACGAGTTTATTGTAGCATGCTATCTGTTTTAGTACACTAGATAAATAACATCTTAAGAATTTTCTTGGTTGTCTTACTAAAAAAGAGATGGCAACAGTAGAATTTTCAAAGAATACTACTCACAACAGACTAAACCATTCAAGGGAGATGGTGATGATTTCTTGACATAGCAGAACCAGATGTTGTTTTATCTAACCACACTCGTTCTGCAAAAGTACCTCGAGGAGGGGGAACCGATTCCTGCACTAGGCAAGAAAGCAGAGGTGAATACGTGGAAGCATTCTGATTTTTATGAGAAACTATATTCTGAATTGTCTCGACAAGGTGCTATACAAAGTATATCAGCCTTTAAAGACATCAAAAGAACTCTGGAATGTACTTACCACGAAGTATAAGACGCAAAATATCAGTCTTAAGAAATTCATTGTAGACAAATTCATAAACTACAAGATGGTTGACTCCAAACCGGTGACCGCTCAACTGCATGAATTGCAAATCATCATTCATGAACTCGAAGTAGAAGGTCATATGGTTGGTGAATCGTTTTTGGTTGAAGCCGTCATAGGAAAACTGCTGCCGTCATGGAGAGATTACCGCAACTATCTAAAGTATAAAAAGAAGGAAATCTCTTTACAAGATCTCATAGTCCGATTAAAAATTGAGGCAGACAAACGTGCAGTTACAAAACCAAGCGAGGAGGCATTTGTGACTGAAGGGTCAAAGACCAAAAATAAAAAGAAGAATTTCCAGAAGAAAAGGGAAGCTCAAGACAACAAACCAAAAGACAACAAACGAACCAAGAAGTTTAATGGCGAATGTTGGGTTTGTGGAAAAGTTGGACATGCCGCTAGAGATTGCATACTCAAGAAGGAATGCAATAAAGAGGCAAATATAGTGGATAACATGGAAGTAGACGAGTCCAACTTCTCAGCGGTGGTATCTGAATGCAATCTGGTTCAGAATCCTAACCAATGGTGGGTAGATACAGGCGCTACTCGTCATGTTTGTTCTGACAAATCCATGTTTTCTACATATCAAAAATTCGATCACAAAGAAAAACTCTACATGGGTAATTCTGCAGTTTCCATGATCGAAGGCAGTGGCACAGTAATCCTCAAGTTTACTTCTAGAAAAACTGTTAAGTTGAATAACGTGCTCCACGTTCCAAACATACGCAAGAATCTCATCTCTGGTGCAGTCCTATCAAAGAAGGGATTCAAAATGGTGTTTGAGTCAGACAAGATGGTTCTGTCCAAAGTTGGAATGTATATCGGAAGGGGTTATTTATGTGATGGCCTATTTAAGGCAAATGTAGCCGTTGTCGGCAACAAAAATATGTATTCTGATTGTGCTATTAATAAAATTGAAGTTTCTTATTTGCTTGAGCACGAAATTTTACTATGGCATGATAGATTGGGACACATAAATTTTCGCGAAATGAAAACATTATCAGACTTAGGATTAATTCCAAAATACCAAGTAGATAAGAACTACAAATGTGAGACATGTGTAGAAGCAAAAATGGTCAAATAAGCATTTAAATCTGTTGACAGAAGCACCGAACCATTAGGTTTGGTACATACAGATTTATGTGATTTTAAATCACTACCTACAAGAGGTGGGAAAAAGTATTTCATTACTTTTATTGACGATTATACGTCATATTGCTATGTATATCTTTTAGATAGTAAAGATGAAGCAATAACAGCGTTTGTAAAATATAAGGCCGAGGTAGAAAATCGGTTAAATAAAAAGATCAAGATACTAAGATCTGATCTAGGTGGAGAATATGAATCACCATTTGAATAGTTCTGTGCCGAAAATGGTATAATTCATCAAACAACAGCTCCATATTCACCACAATAAAATGGTGTAGCCGGAAGGAAGAACAGAACGTTAAAAGACATGATTACTGCCATACTTTTAAATTCTGGTCTACCGACGAACTTGTAGGGGGAAGCATTAAATATGTCTAATCACATAATAAACAAAGTCCCTCACAATAAAACATGAACAATTCCATATGAGTTATGGAAAGGACACAAACCAAGTTTTAAATGCCTCAAAGTGTGGGGGTGCTTGGCAAAAGTTCTAGTTCCGCCTCCCAAGAGAGTCAAACTTGGACCAAAAACAGTAGATTGTTATTATCTTGGGCCAGCCCAAAATAGTAGTGCCTACAGCTTGGTATTCAAGTCTGATAAAACTGATATTCATGTGAAGACAATCATGGAATCAAGAGATGCCTCATTCTTTGAAGATGTGTTTCCGCACAAAAGGAATGAAGGAAATAAGGTCCTAAAAAGGACAAGGGAAGAATCAAACGATTCGCATGAAGATGAAACTCAACATGAAATTGAGGATGCTGAACCAAGAAGAAGCGTAAGGGCTAGAACTTCCAATACATTTGGTTCGGACTTTTTTACATATGTATTAGAGCACGAACCTCAAACGTACAATGAAGCAATGTCATCTTCTGAATCCTCATGTTGGAAAGAAGCAATCCAAAGTGAGATTGATTCTATTCTAAGTAATAAAACTTGGAAAATTGTTGATATTCCACCAGGAATAAAACCAATTGGGTGCAAATGGATTTTCAAGAAGAAAATGAAAGCAGATTGCTCTATCGACAAGTATAAAGCCAGATTAGTAGGCAAAGGATATCATCAAAAAGAAGGAGTAGACTTTTATGATACATATTCGCCGGTAACACGAATAACCTCTATAAGAATGCTAATAGCAATTGCATCCATCTATAATCTAGAGATTCATCAGATGGATGTAAAAACAGCATTCTTAAATGGAAATCTCGATGAGGAGATTTACATGGAGCAACCTGATGGATTTATTTCCAAAGGAAATGAAAACAAAGTCTGTAGATTAGTCATCATTATACGGACTAAAACAAGCTCCAAAGCAATGGCACGCAAAATTTGATAGTGTCATGATGAGAAATGGTTTTCGTATAAATGAATGTGACAAATGTGTTTATTATAAACAACTTGGACAATCATATGTGATGATCTGTCTATATGTGGACGATATGCTAATATTCGGTCCAAATACTCAGGTAATTGAGACCATAAAGAAAATGTTGATCAACAATTTCGACATGAAAGACTTGGGTGTTACAGATATTATTTTGGGAATAAAAATAATAAGAACACATAATGGTATTGAGTTATCTCAATCACATTATGTAGAAAAAGTGATAGAAAGACTTCAAAATTTTGGAATTAAAGGAGTAAATACACCTTTTAATCCATCAGAAGTACTACATAAAAACATTAATGAGAGTGTAATGCAACTGAAATATTCTCGTGTAATAGGATGTCTGATGTATCTCACGAATTGCACAAGACCAGATATAGCTTATGCAGTAAGTCGATTGAGCAGGTATACAAGCAATCCAGGGAAGGAACACTGGAATGCACTAATGAGAGTGCTTGGATATTTAAAAAATACCACTAACTATTCCTTACATTATGGAAAATATTCTGCCGTCTTAGAAGGATATAGTGATGCAAACTGGATTGCAGATTCAGAGTAATCAAAATCAACGAGTGGTTATGTCTTTACCCTAGCAGGGGCAGCAGTGTCATGGAAAACTACTAAACAAACATGCATAGCTCGATCCACTATGGAATCAGAGTTCATTGCATTACATAAAGCAGGCGAAGAAGCAGAATGATTTCGTCGCTTTTTAGAAGATATTCCATTCTGGTCTAAACTTGCACCAGCCATATGCATACACTGTGATAACCAAACTGCGATAAGCAGAGCACACAACTTTGTGTATAATGGAAAGTCACGATACATTCGTCGACGCCATAACACAGTTAGGTAGTTACTCTCAAATGGAACTATTTACATAGATTATGTGAGAACAAATGATAACCTAGCGGATCCATTTACTAAAGGTTTATCAAGAGAGAAAATTGACTGCGCATCGAGGGGAATGGGTTTAAAAAGCCTAAACCAACAAGAGTTGCCTAAACCTATCCTAGCGACTAAAGATCCCACGGACTAGGATCAATAGGCAAACCAGTTATGAGTAACTCAAAGAAGTAATGCATTTGTTTGGACTTGATCCTACTCCATTCCTATGGTGCAAAATATAATGCATGCCTACAGAGGTTTTAAAGGTTAAAACTATGTTTTTTAATGATGACCATATTTTGGAAATAACAAATGGGGTATATATAGGATACTCTTAATGGTTGCGATTACCTATGTTAGTGTGAGCTGGGTCGGCTCTATGAGAATATTAAAAGGCTTTTATTCTCTAAAACACTCGTAAAACCAAAAAATTGTTCAGGACCAAAATGAAAACAACCAAGAGATTGAATGAGAAGGGAATCAATGCTTCGTAAAGCTTATTGTCTGGATATACAATAAAAGTCGACGGTTCAAGATTAAATAATTCACCGATTAGCCAAGTAGATCCGATAAGTTTTAAGTAGGGAAAGTTCAAAGTGAAATATCTACTTATCCACGATAAAGCATTATTCCATTTGTACTCTGTGATATTTCGCTTTGTGTGGGGGATATGTATATTATCATTCATGTGGGGGATTGTTGGAATTCCTATAGAAAAAAATGAATGAAAAATACATAAAGTTCCACATCGCCTAATATACTAAGAAAGCCAAGTATATTAATAGCTTTCTCAAGTGGAGGTTCAGGGCCTGGGGCTCCCAAATGTATACGTCGTTGTGAGGAGGGAGATCATGCATCTCCACCACACATGCGCGCGCGCCGCCGCCGTCCATCCGACCGGACCGAACTGGGCCGGGCTCGGGTACGGGTCTAAAATGACTATTCTTTTTGCTAGGCCATTGTTTAACGGTTTTGGGCTTCAGCTGAAACTGGGCTGGGCCTGGAATTTGAAGAGATGCGGGCGGGTGAAGACGGACGCGACTGTTCATAAAGTGGACTGAAGAGGTGCAACCTGTTAGATGCGAACAGAAGCGGGTGCGACCCGCTAGAGGCGAAAAGAAGCGGGTGTGACCCGTTAGAGGCGAACAGGTACGGCCCGACTGAAGAGACGCGGCCGAACATAAGCGAACACATGAACAGTAACGATTAAAGGTAACGGGCGTGACCGTTTGTCCAAAAGGGTGCAGACACGATCGTTCAAAGGGATACGAACAATTTATAAATAAGGAGAAAAACTGATCACTTTCCTCACTGAATTTTCTTATCTCTTCTCTTCTAATAACTGCTGTTCTTATAATCAAAATCACAGAGTGATATACTCATTACAATTTCCAGCAGAATTCGTCTGTTGTATCTTGGGAGTATTTTGAAATAAAATTCTTAAGGAAATCGTTACGACGAGCCTCAGACGTAATCCGGTTAGAATTCTAGACTATTTGTATATTTATATACATTATTCTATATTCTATTCTTTATTCTGGTTATACTATTTGTTCAAAATAGTATAACGATGTTGTTGTAACTTATTTACAACATTCATACTATTATAATAATATATACAGAATTCCAGTGTAGTGGAAATCTAATTTATAAACTTGTGCGACGAGTTTATTGTAGCGTGCTATCTGTTTTAGTACACTAGATAAATAACATCTTAAGAATTTTCTTGGTTTTCTTACTAAAACAGAGATGGCAACAATAGAATTTTCAAAGAATACTACTCACAACAGACCTGAACCATTCAAGGGAGATGGTGATGATTTCTTGACATGGAAGAATCAAATGTTGTTTTATCTCACCACACTCGGTCTGCAAGAGTATCTCGAGGAGGAGGAACCGATTCCTGCACTAGGCAAGGAAGCAGAGGTGAATAGGTGGAAGCATTCCGATTTTTTATGCAGAAACTATATTCTGAATTGTCTCGATAAGGTGTTATACAAAGTATATAATCCTTTAAAGACATCAAAAGAACTCTGGAATGCACTTAGCACGAAGTATAAGACGCAAAATACCAGTCTTAAGAAATTCATTGTAGACAAATTCATGGACTACAAGATGGTTGACTCCAAACCGGTGACTGCTCAACTGCATCAATTGCAAATCATCATTCATGAACTCGAAGCGGAAGGTCATATGGTTGGAGAATCGTTTTTGGTTGAAGCCATCACGGGAAAACTGCCGCCGTCATGGATAGATTACCGCAACTATCTAAAGCATAAGAAGAAGGAAATCTCTTTACAAGATCTCATAGTCCGATTAAAAATTGAGGCAGACAATCGTGCAGTTACAAAACCAAGCGAGGAGGCATTTGTGACTGAAGGGTCAAAGACCAAAAACAAAAAGAAGAATTTCCAGAAGAAAAGGAAAGCTCAAGAGAACAAACCAAAAGACAACAAACAAACCAAGAAGTTTAATGGCGAATGTTGTGTTTGTGGAAAAGTTGGACATGCCGCTAGAGATTGCAGACTCAAGAAGGAACGCAATAAAGAGGCAAATATAGTGGATAACATGGAAGTAGACGAGTCCAACTTCTCGGTGGTGGTATCTGAATGCAATCTGGTTTAGAATCCTAACCAATGGTGGGTAGATACAGGCGCTACTCGTCATGTTTGTTCTGACAAATCCATGTTTTCTACATATCAGAAATTCGATCACAAAGAAAAACTCTACATGGGTAATTCTGCAGTTTCCATGATCGAAGGCAGTGGCACAGTAATCCTCAAGTTTACTTCTAGAAAAACTGTTAAGTTGAATAACGTGCTCCACGTTCCAAACATACGCAAGAATCTCATCTTTGGTGCAGTCCTATCAAAGAAGGGATTCAAAATGGTGTTTGAGTCAGACAAGATGGTTCTGTCCAAAGCTGGAATGTATATCGGAAGGGGTTATTTATGTGATGGCCTATTTAAGGAATCCAGGGAAGGAACACTGGAATGCACTAATGAGAGTGCTTGGATATTTAAAAAATACCACTAACTATTCCTTACATTATGGAAAATATCCTGCCGTCTTAGAAGGATATAGTGACACAAACTGGATTGCAGATTCAGAGGAATCAAAATCAACGAGTGGTTATGTCTTTACCCTAGCAGGGGCAGCAGTGTCATGGAAAACTACTAAACAAACATGCATAGCTCGATCCACTATGAAATCAGAGTTCATTGCATTACATAAAGCAGGCGAAGAAGCAGAATGGTTTCGTCACTTTTTAGAAGATATTCCATTCTGGTCTAAACCTGTACCAGCTATATGCATACACTGTGATAACCAATAAACAGAGCGCACAACTTTGTATATAATGGAAAGTCACGACACATTCGTCGACGCCATAACACAGTTAGGCAGTTACTCTCAAATGGAACTATTTCCATAGATTATGTGAGAACAAATGATAACCTAGCGGATCCATTTACTAAAGGTTTATCAAGAGCGAAAATTGACTGCGCATCGAGGGGAATGGGTTTAAAAAGCCTAAACCAACAAGAGTTACCTTATACAGAAACCTATCCTAGCGACTGAAGATCCCACGGACTAGGATCAATAGGCAAACCAGTTATGAGTTACTCAAAGAAGTAATGCATTTGTTTGGACTTGATCCTACTCTATTCCTATGGTGCAAAATATAATGCATGCCTACAGAGGTTTTAAAGGTTAAAACTATGTCTTTTAATGATGACCATATCTTGGAAATAACAAATGGGGTATATGTAGGATACTCTTAATGGTTGCGATTACCTATGTTAGTGTGGGCTGAGTCGGCTCTATGAGAATATTAAAAGGCTTTTATTCTCTAAAACACTCGTAGAACCAAAAAATTGTTCACGACCAAAATGAACACAACCAAGAGATTGAATGAGAAGGGAATCAATGCTTCGTAAAGCTTATTGTCTGGATATACAATAAAGGCCGACGGTTCAAGATTAAATAATTCACCGATTAGCCAAGTAGATCCGATAAGTTTTAAGTAGGGAAAGTTCAAAGTGAAATATCTACTTATCCACGATAAAGCATTATTCCATTTGTACTCTGTGATATTTCGCTTTGTGTGGGGGATATGTATATTATCATTCATGTGGGGGATTGTTGGAATTCCTATATAACAAAATGAATGAAAAATACATAAAGTCCCACATCGCCTAATATACTAAGAAAGCCAAGTATATTAATAGCTTTCTCAAGTGGAGGTTGGGGGCCTGGGGCTCTCAAATGTATACGTCGTTGTGAGGAGGGAGATATGCATCTCCACCACACATGCGCGCGCGCCGCCGCCGTCCATCCGACCGAACCGAACCGGGTCGGGCTCGGGTACGGGTACGGGTCTAAAATGACTATTCTTTTTGCTAGGCCATTGTTTAACGGTTTTGGGCTTCGGCTGAAACTGGGCTGGGTCTGGAATTTGAAGAGATGCGGGTGGGTGAAGATGGACGCGACTGTTCATAAAGTGGACTGAAGAGGTGCAACCCGTTAGATGCGAACAGAAGCGGGTGTGACCCGTTAGAGGCGAAAAGAAGCGGGTGTGACCCGATAGAGGCGAACAGGTGCGGCCCGACTGAAGAGACGCGGCCGAACATAAGCGAACACACGAACAGTAGCGATTAAAGGTAACGGGCGCGACCGTTTGTCCAAAAAGGTGTAGACGCGACCGTTCGAAGGGATATGAACAAACTATAAATAAGGAGAAAAACTGATCACTTTCCTCACTGAATTTTCTTATCTTTTCTCTTCTAATAACTACTGTTCTTATAATCAAAATTACAGAGTGATATACTCATTACAATTTCGAGCAGAATTCGTCTGTTGTATCTTGAGAATATTTTGAAATAAAATTCTTAAGGAAATCGTTACGACAAGCCTCAGACATAATCCGGTTAGAATTCTAGACTATTTGTATATTTATATACATTATTCTATATTCTATTCTTTATTCTGGTTATACTATTTGTTCAAAATAGTATAACGCTGTTGTTGTAACTTATTTACAACATTCATACTGTTATAATAATATATAAAGAATTCCAGTGTAGTGGAAATCTAATTTATAAACTTGTGCGACGAGTTTATTGTAGCGTGCCATCTGTTTTAGTACACTAGATAAATAACATCTTAAGAATTTTCTTGGTTTTCTTACTAAAACAGAGATGGCAACAGTAGAATTTTCAAAGAATACTACTCACAACAGACTTGAACCATTCAAGGGAGATGGTGATGATTGCTTGACATGGCAGAATCAGATGTTGTTTTATCTCACCACACTCGGTCTGCAAAAGTACCTCGAGGAGGAGGAACCGATTCCTGCACTAGACAAGGAAGCAGAGGTGAATACGTGGAAGCATTCCAATTTTTTGTGCAGAAACTATATTCTGAATTGTCTCGAAAAGGTGCTATACAAAGTATATCAGCCTTTAAAGACATCAAAAGAACTCTGGAATGCACTTGCCACGAAGTATAAGACGCAGAATACGAGTATTAAGAAATTCATTGTAGACAAATTCATGGACTACAAGATGGTTGACTCCAAACCGGTGACTGCTCAACTTCATGAATTGAAAATCATCATTCATGAACTCAAAGCGGAAGGTCATATGGTTGGAGAATCGTTTTTGGTTGAAGCCATCACGGGAAAACTGTCGCCGTCATGGATAGATTACCGCAACTATCTAAAGCATAAGAAGAAGGAAATCTCTTTAAAAGATCTCATAGTCCGATTAAAAATTGAGGCAGACAACCGTGCAGTTACAAAACCAAGCGAGGAGGCATTTGTGACTGAAGGGTCAAAGACCAAAAACAAAAAAAAGAATTTCCAAAAGAAAAGGAAAGCTCAAGACAACAAACCAAAAGACAACAAACGAACCAAGAAGTTTAATGGCGAATGTTGTGTTTGTGGAAAAGTTGGACATGCCGCTAGAGATTGCAGACTCAAGAAGGAACACAATAAAGAGGCATATATAGTGGATAACATGGAAGTAGACGAGTCCAACTTCTCAGCGGTGGTATCTGAATCAATCTGGTTCAGAATCCTAACCAATGGTGGGTAGATACAGGCGCTACTCGTTATGTTTGCTCTGACAAATCCATGTTTTCTACATATCAGAAATTCGATCACGAAGAAAAACTCTACATGGGTAATTCTGCAGTTTCCATGATCGAAGGGAGTGGCACATTAATCCTCAAGTTTACTTCTGGAAAAACTGTTAAGTTGAATAATGTGCTCCATGTTCCAGACATACGCAAGAATCACATCTCTGGTGTAATCCTATCAAAGAAGGGATTCAAAATGGTGTTTGAGTCAGACAAGATGGTTCTGTCCAAAGCTGGAATGTATATCGGAAGGGGTTATTTATGTGATGGCCTATTTAAGGAAAATGTAGCCGTTGTCAGCAACAAAAATATGTATTCTGATTGTGCTATTAATAAAATTGAAGTTTCTTATTTGCTTGAGCACGAAATTTTACTATGGCATGATAGATTGGGACACATAAATTTCCGCAAAATGAAAACATTATCAAACTTGGGATTAATTTCAAAATTCCAAGTAGATAAGAACTACAAATGCGAGACATGTGTAGAAGCGAAAATGGTCAAACAACCATTTAAATCTGTTGACAGAAGCACCGAACCATTAGGTTTGGTACATACAGATTTATGTGATTTTAAATCACTACCTACAAGAGGTTGGAAAAAGTATTTCATTACTTTTATTGATGATTATACGCGATATTGCTATGTATATCTTTCAAATAGTAAAGATGAAGCAATAACAGCGTTTATAAAATACAAGGCTGAGGTAGAAAATCAATTAAATAAAAAGATCAAGATACTAAGATCTGATCGAGGTGGAGAATATGAATCACCATTTGAAAATTTCTGTGCCGAAAATGGTATAATTCATCAAACAACAGCTCCATATTCATCACAATAAAATGGTGTAGCCGAGAGGAAAAACAGAACGTTAAAAGACATGATTACTACCATACTTTTAAATTCTGGTCTACCGACGAACTTATGGGGGGAAGCATTAAATATGTCTAATCACATATTAAACAAAGTCCCTTACAATAAAACAGGAACAATTCCATATGAGTTATGGAAAGGACACAAACCAAGTTTTAAATACCTCGAAGTGTGGGGGTGCTTGGCAAAAGTTCCAGTTTCGCCTCCCAAGAGAGTCAAACTTAGACCAAAAACAGTAGATTGTTATTATCTTGGGCCAACCCAAAATAGTAGTGCCGACAGCTTGGTATTCAAGTCTGATATAACTGATATTCATGTAAATACAATCATGGAATCAAGAGATGCCTCATTCTTTGAAGATGTGTTTCCACACAAAAGGAATGAAGGAAATAAGGTTCCAAAAAGGACAAGGGAAGAATCAAACGATTCGCATGAAGATGAAACTCATCATGAAATTGAGGATGCTGAACCAAGAAGAAGCGTAAGGGCTAGAACTTCCAATACATTTGGTTCGGACTTTTTTACATATGTATTAGAGCACGAACCTCAAACGTACAAGGAAGCAATGTCATCTTCTGAATCCTCATGTTGGAAAGAAGTAATCCAAAGTGAGATTGATTCAATTCTAAGTAATAAAACTTGGAAAATTGTTGATATTCCACCAGGAATAAAACCAATTGGGTGCAAATGGATTTTCAAGAAGAAAATGAAAGCAGATGGCTCTATCGACAAGTATAAAGCCAGATTAGTAGCCAAAGGATATTGTCAAAAAGAGGAGTAGATTTTTTTGATACATATTCGCCGGTAACACGAATAACCTCTATAAGAATGCTAATAGCAATTGCATCCATCTATATTCTAGAGATTCATCAGATGGATGTAAAAACAGCATTCTTAAATGGAAATCTCGATGAGGAGATTTACATGGAGCAACCTGAGGGATTTATTTCCAAAGGAAATGAAAACAAAGTCTGTAGATTAGTCAAATCATTATACGGACTAAAACAAGCTCCAAAGCAATGGCACGCAAAATTTGATAGTGTCATGATGATAAATGGTTTTTGTATAAATGAATGTGACAAATGTGTTTATTTTAAACAACTTGGACAATCATATGTGATGATATGTCTATATGTGGACGATATGCTAATATTTGATCCAAATACTCAGGTAATTAAGACCATAAAGAAAATGTTGATCAACAATTTCGACATGAAAGACTTGGGTGTTGCAAATATTATTTTGGGAATACAAATAATAAGAACACCTAATGGTATTGAGTTATCTCAATCACATTATGTAGAAAAAGTGATTGAAAGGTTTCAAAATTTTGGAATTAAAGGAGTAAATACACCTTTTAATCCATCAGAAGTACTGCATAAAAACACTAATGAGAGTGTAATGCAACTGGAATATTCTCGTGTTATAGGATGTCTGATGTATCTCATGAATTGCACAAGACCAGATATAGCTTATGCAGCAAGTCGATTGAGCATGTATACAAGCAATCCAGGGAAGGAACACTGGAAAACACTAATGAGAGTGCTTGGATATTTAAAAAATACCACTAACTATTTCTTACATTATGGAAAATATCCTGCCGTCTTAGAAGGATATAGTGATGCAAACTGGATTGCAGATTCAGAGGAACCAAAATCAATGAGTGGTTATGTCTTTACCCTAGCAGGGGTAGCAGTGTCATGGAAATCTACTAAACAAACATGCATAGCTCGATCCACTATGGAATCAGAGTTCATTGCGTTAGATAAAGCAGGCGAAGAAGCAGAATGGTTTCGTCACTTTTTAGAATATTTCATTGTGCTCTAAACCTGTACCAGCCATATGCATACACTGTGATAACCAAGCTGCACTAAGCAGAGCGCACAACTTTGTGTATAATGGAAAGTCACGACACATTCGTTGACTCCATAACACAGTTAGGCAGTTACTCTCAAATGGAACTATTTGCATAGATTATGTGAGAACAAATGATAACCTAGCGGATCCATTTACTAAAGGTTTATAAAGAGAGAAAATTGACTGCGCATCGAGGGAAATAGGTTTAAAAAGCCTAAACCAACAAGAGTTACCTTATACGGAAACCTATCCTAGAGACTGGAGATCCCACGGACTAGGATCAATAGGCAAACCAGTTATGAGTAATTTAAAGAATTAATGCATTTGTCTGGACTTGATCATACTCCATTCCTATGGTGCAAAATATAATGCATGCCTTCAGAGGTTTTAAAGGTTAAAACTATGTTTTTTAATGATGACCATATCTTGAAAATAACAAGTGGAGTATATGTAGGATACCCTTAATGGTTGCGATCATCTATGTTAGTGTGAGCTGGGTCGGCTCTATAAGAATATTAAAAGGCTTTTATTCTCTAAAACACTCGCGGAACCAAAAAATTGTTCAGGACCAAAATGAACACAACCAAGAGATTGAATGAGAAGGGAATCAATGCTTCGTAAAGCTTATTGTCTTGATATACAATAAAGGCCGACGGTTCAAGACGAAATAATTCACCGATTAGCCAAGTAGATCCGATAAGTTTTAACTAGGGAAAGTTAAAAGTGAAATATCTACTTATCCACGATAAAGCATTATTCCATATGTACTCTGTGATATTTCGCTTTGTGTGGGGGATATGTATATTATCATTCATGTGGGGGATTGTTGGAATTCCTATAGAACAAAATGAATGAAAAATACATAAAGTCCCACATCGCCTAATATACTAAGAAAGCAAGTATATTAATAGCTTTCTCAAGTGGAGGTTGGGGGTCTGGGCTCCCAAATGTATACTTCGTTGTGAGAGGGAGATCATGCATCTCCACCACACACGCGCGCGCGCCCCGCCGTCCGTCCGACCGAACTGAACCGGGCCGGGCCGGTCTCGGGTACGGGTCTAAAATGACTATTCTTTTTGCTAGGCCATTGTTTAACGGTTTTGGGCTTCGGCTGAAACTGGGCTGGGCCTGGAATTTGAAGAGAAGCGGGCGGGTGAAGACGGATGTGACTGTTCATAAAGCGGACTGAAGAGGCGCGACCTGTTAGATGCGAACAGAAGCGGGTGCGACCCGCTAGAGGCGAAAAGAAGCGGGTGTGACCCGTTAGAGGCGAATAAGTGCGGCCCGACTGAAGAGACGCGGCCGAACATAAGCAGACACACGAACAGTAGCGATTAAAGGAAACGGGCGCGACTGTTTGGACAAACGGGTGCAGACGCGACCGTTCGAAGAGATACGAACAAACAATTAATAAGGAGGAAAACTGATCACTTTCCTCACTGAATTTTCTTATCTCTTCTCTTTTAATAACTGCTGTTCTTATAATCAAAATCACAGAGTAATATACTCATTACAATTTCGAGCAGAATTCGTCTATTGTATCTTGGGAGAATTTTGATATAAAATTCTTAAGGAAATCGTTACGACGAGCCTCAGACATTGTAACGAACCGCCTTTTTGGACAGTTAAAACCGACGATCAAATACACATGATGATTCCAAACCATTCAAAAGGGCAGATGGTTATTGGGGTAAATAAGAAAAGAAAGGAAAGGGAAATAATGGAAAAGAAACAACATAGAATCTTGCAGCGGAACAGTAATATATAATAGTCAAATAAACAGTTCATGAAGCTGTTTAAAATACTTTGATCATTATTTATACAACATTTATCAGAGTTATACATATACAACAGAACAAATAAAATAATGCAGCAGACAATATGATGCAAAGATAATAAGAGTAATAGTATACCAAATCTTCGTCTTCGTCCCTCAGAATAGATCTTCAATAAGCTGAAAAACTCAGGTCTGACCCGAGCGTAATGAAAAGACAAAACACTCGAGTCAGGACTAAAATATCCTCATGTAAGTTAAATCAATCGTAAATAAATATGAGTGTAATGGCGTCAGAGATGTTTACGGAGTTTGACATCTCATATCCAGTGTCAACGTGCGTGCAGTAACTCAAGAGATGTTACGGGATTTTCCATCTCTCAAGGATCCGTTAAACTATCTACTATATAGTACAATACGCTATTATAATATGTCTACAGTAAAGTAAAAGTATTAAAATAGCGTTAAGGCGTTACCATAATTCCCCTTAACACATTTTTATAATGCCATAGTCTATACAGTACCATAAACCCCACCGTAAACTGGTGGTTATCAGTGGGTACCCCATAGGTATAACACAAAATAAAACGTAGTGGTCGCGAATAGGATAATCGGTATGACAAGGTACATGAGGCGATACCAACTAGGATACTAGTAATTGCGTGATCCGGACTGATGTTGAGCACAGCCAGCAGCTACCTCAACATCGCGAAACAACACTCCCAAATCGAGTGGTGCTCCCAAATCGAATCGCAAAAGTAATAGATATGGTATCGAAGAAATGTGTCCGCTAGAGATGGCGAACCTCAATGGCCCGGCGCGGCTCCTATTTTAGTCATGTCAGGGGTCATCCAATATCGTTCTCTTTCTTCAATCAACGCGTTCACCAAACCATCCACTTCATTCTGGATCAACACTCCGCGTATAGTAGTTATTAAAGTGGTTTTCGGTATCGACAGAGAGTATGTCCATATCTGATCCCGGTCTCTTTAATAACTACGTATTATTACACCGGTGGCTCTTTTACATTTCAAATCAATTCATAATTGATATCAAAATATCATATTCGTTTCAAAAAAATCAAATCCATTTCAAATATCATCATAGCTATTCAAAATGTAAGATTTTGTTTCAAAAATCATTTTTCGCCTCGATATCTCATTTCGATTTCAAATTCACTTCGAATTTCAATTTAAGTTGCAACTTCATTTAACCCAATTCGTATTTAAATTCAAGATTTAAACATAAACATTCCACCTTATTAACCAGCTTGAAATTTTAGAAAATAGTTTTAAGTAGTTTAAAAGTAGTTTAAATAATTAAAATAGTTAAAAATACTTAAAATCTTAAAATGGATTTAAAATAGATAAATTAGTTTAAAATAATTTAAATTGGGTTAAGTAGATTTAAAATAGATTAAAATAAGTTAACATGGTTTAAGATGGGTTAAAATAATTTAATATAGTTAATATAGGTTAAAATAGTTTAAGTATTTAAAGATGGTTTATATAACAAAGTAATTTGGAAAACAAAATGAAACAGCTTCAAAACCAAACCATTTTAATTATAACTTCTCAATTCAAATCAATTTCAATTTCCATTCTACCGATTCAATTTCGATTTCAAATCAATGTCAACTTTGACTTCAAATCAATTCAATTCAATTCTACATTCACCTTCAATTAATTCAATTTCAGTTTATATCGATTTAGAGCTTGATTTTTCAAAAATATCAATTTATAACACTAAACAAAATTATCCTTCAATATTTAAATTTAAATCCAAATTTCAAATATGATTCAATTCCAAGTTCAATTTCAAAATATCATTTTTATATCACCTTTACTTAGTAATACTCAAAGCTCAAAATAATGTTCAATCTTTTAAACAAATAAATTTTCGAAATTCAATCATATCCCAATTTTAAATTTCAAAGTCTCAACTTAAATTAATTAACAATTTCTTTTAACCAAAATTTATTTCAACATTCCAAACTCAATTTTTCGATAAATTCGATTTCTATAAATTGATTTTATTTATAACTTTTAAATCAAAACATTTAAATGAATTTCAAATCAACGATTTTAAAATTTATTAATTTAGCCAATCCGGTGTCCGTATATAATTTTCTATCCTATGGCCAAGTGATTAATTATTTCAATTAAATGTCAAGGATGAATATATATCACTTAAATCAAATCACAGTTTCATATGTATGCATAACAGGATATATATATAAGCAAATAAACATCCAAACATTTAAATATCAATCAATAGCATCTATCGAAATACATCATCCAACAGACAATACAATTCACGGCAATTTCATAGTTATCAGTATTAGGTAATTTAATCGCAATTTAATTTTAATCTCAATTTGACTGCCAATTTAATTTTCAACGGTGAATTCAAATGACAATCTATATGACAATTAAAATTTATCAAACAACGACAAATAAAATTCATATCACTTCATAATATCAAATTTAATTACCATAAAGATATTCAGTACGTTGTGAGCGTTATAAAACACTCACCTTGATTTCAATATAGTTCCAGCGTTTTATTTCGAATAAAATTAAACGAGCGTTTAATTTTATCCGAAATTTCCACTAGCTCCAAAAGACTCCAATCCAGCTCCATTGCGTAGTATTCGTCAATACGGTTCCAACGCACTTCGTCTCATCAGTTTTCGACCTCGTAGCAAAAAGTTATTGCATTTTAAAGTTACGCGAATTTTAAATATAAACAATTTACAAATCTTTTTTTTCTAACCCTATCACTTCTGGACCGTTAGATCCCCAAGCTCCAACATCAGGCCGATCCCCCTCTCCTTCTTCCCAACGTGAAAACTCACGTACTCTTCTAACCCATAGCCGCCACCTCTCAACCCAATACCGCGACCACTACGTTTTGTTTTGTGTTATACCTATGGGGTACCCTTTGATAACCACCAGTTTACGGTGGGGTTTACGGTGCTGTATACACTATGGCATTATAAAAATGTGTTAAGGGGAATTATGGTAACGCCTTAACGCTATTTTAATACTTTTACTTTACTGTAGCCATATTATAATAGCGTATTGTACTACATAGTAGATAGTTTAATAGATCCTTGAGAGATGGAAAATCCCGTAACATCTCTTGAGTTACTGCACACACGTTGACACTGGATATGAGATGTCAAACTCCGTAAACATCTCTGACGCCGTTACACTCATATTTATTTACGATTGATTTAACTTACATGAGGATATTTTAGTCCTGACTCGAGTGTTTTGTCTTTTCATTATGCTCGGGTCAGACCTGAGTTTTTCAGCTTATTGAAGATCTATTCTAAAGGACGAAGACGAAGATTTGGTATACCATTACTTTTATTATCTTTGCATCATGTTGTCTGCTGCATTATTTTATTTTTTCTGTTGTATACGTATAACTCTGATAAATGTTGTATAAATAATGATCAAAGTATTGTAAACAGCTTCATGAACTGTTTATTTGACTATTATATTTTACCGTTCCGCTGCAAGATTCTGTGTTGTTTCTTTTCCTTTATTTTCCTTTCCTTTCTTTTCTTATTTATCCAATAACCATCTGCCCTTTTGAATGGTTTGGAATCGGCATGTGTATTTGGTCGTCGGTTTTAACTGTCCAAAAAGGCGGTTCGTTACAGACATAATCCGGTTAGAATTCTAGACTATTTGTTTATTTATATACATTATTGTATATTCTATTCTTTATTCTGGTTATACTATTTGTTCAAAATAGTATAACGCTGTTGTTGTAACTTATTTACAACATTCATACTGTTGTAATAATTTATACAGAATTCCAGTGTAGTGGAAATCTAATTTATAAACTTATACGATGAGTTTATTGTAGCGTGCTATCTGTTTTAATATACTAGATAAATAACAGTTAGTGCAATATAGCATCGACGTGGACATCGCACTTTAAAAGCGTGGTGGTATGTAATGTCCCACATCGTCTAATATGGTACAAGCGATGACTATATAACCAAATATGCACCATTCCCTTACAAGCAAGATTTTGGAAGTAAGTTCTACCTAGTTTGGTCCATACCATAATATCTGTTTCAAAGTATGGGATCCAAGAATTAGTTAATTTCATAAATCACGAGTAAAATGGCGAAAGCGTTTCATCAGTGTCAGATTTTATGCCAAATGAAACATGTTTTTTTAGCCCGTAAGGATTCACAGCAACATCAAAAGGGGGAGTACAATTATGGGTGATAATGGTATGTGATGATGTTAAACATAATTCATGTTATGCCTTTATTTACCCTTATAAATTGCGATTTAGATTAACTAATATGCCAAGTGAGGCGTTCGTCATTTCAGAACAATGAGTTTCACTGTTCTTGAAAATTAAGCGGTATTAAAAGCCTCAAGTGTGACGTATTATTCAAGATCAAACAAATGGAATAAAGACGAACCCTAAATAGGGATAAATGGCCATATATCGCAGATCAACTATCAATTGCCAAACATAGAATTCGATCAAGTTTCACATCTGCAGCATCGTGTATTTTGATAGTTTGATGTTGATTGCCGTGGTCAATGGGATTCCCGGTGAAGTTTGGAAATCATGTGCCTGCAGTTGGCAGTGAAAACACTTACGAGTGCCTACGACAATTCGGTAACCATTTAAAATGTATACGAGCAGTTCGACAAAATAACATGAGAAAGTTAAGGGACGAAACTTGTTTTGAATTTCAAAAGTTGGATTAGATGATGATAAATAGGCTTGACATTCAGTGTACATGGAAAAAGAAGTAAATGAAATGTGATCAATTATTAGGCTCAAGTGGGCCAAAGTCTATATGTTATATTTAGTTATTGGGCTGGAATGGTTTGATTTGGTGGACAAAGAAGATTGTGACTGTAAATGTGGTGTATTTGTGTACTGCTACATTGTAATAATGCATGTCCTATATGTGTTTAGTTATTAATAAACAAACTCATTTTCAATACATATATATAGAGGAATATAAACATGGCAAAATTGAAAATACTTTCATATAATTTTTATTTTATGCTTTGAATTTAAATTAGCAGTTTCTTGTAGATTAATTATTTAATATGACTTAATATATACCAACATTCACAGGGTGACTATATCACATATATAATGTCGTTGTAATGATATGAAAAAAATATAGTGAATAATATATATAATACCAAAGAATATACCTAAGAGAAGTAATCTATGAAGAAAATTCTAGTGGATTGTATATGGTTAATGTGATCAGGATAATTAACTACTAACTAATATTAAATATAACTGAAAAAGTAGTAAGTAAAGTAATAAGCACCCTAGAGATTTATACTAGTTTGGAGCACCTCTCTTACGTCCAGTCCCTAAGCACCTGAATCTACTAGTCAAACCCTTGCTTTACCTAGAGGAACAAGTTCACACTTCAATAGCCTAATCGCCTCTCAAATCTAGACTGACTTTAGTATAATAGATGTGTCTTTTGCATGCTGATTTTTCCAATTCAAATACGACATCACTGATAACCACTTCATATGACGTAGAGTTGAATGAGCATCGTTTCAGAATTTAAGTTTACAACAGAGATTAAAGAGTTGAATGCACAGTGAATAAGAAAAGCAGAGAGTAGAAAGCAAGGTGGTAATCATAATTTTATCTAGGCTCTTTATATAGTTATTGAAAAGTTGCAAATGAAGAGTTGCAATGTTTTAGGAAAGTTTCGAACGAAGAATTGTAGTATTCTAGTAGAGAAATGATGAAGAGATGCAAAGAATGGAGGAAGAGATGCACAAAGAATGGCTGTTACAAGCCCGTCATCGGTGTTCCAATAGGTTTTTCACTAGTTGATAGGTGGGATTGGTAGACTTATGATGGGCTATGTTAGAGCCATTCCACGTCATTTTTCTTACATTTCAGTCTGTATCTTCACCTATTTCATTCTAAAACTTTTGAAAAAATTTCTAGAAATATTAAAAAAGTTTTTAGATATTGTTATAAAGTTATAAGAATTTTGGATATCATATGAGTGATTTTAACAATATATTACTCTAATGACTCTAGAGAACCAACTAACTATACAACGTGCTCTTATCTCTTTTTGACTACTCGCTTCATCTCTATAGTATCTTCATGACTTTATCATCTTTCACTATTTTCCTTAGCCATCTTATCTTCTTCTAGTTCTGTTGTTTCTGTATAAGTTGTTCTCAATTCCTTAATATGCAGTAATATAGTATATAAAATATATTTCGTTGACACCATCAAACCAAGGTTCTAACATTTTCCCACTATTGATGACAACTGTTTATAAAGATGGTGGTCCATAAAAATAGTACCCCCCTGAATATAGGGATCTTCTTAAATATATGAGATACACCATAAGTATATGAAATATTTCTCCTCCTTTGCGATCAGTACAAAGAACAAACAAACATAATAGATAGACTAACTCCACATAACCAACAAAAAGGATGCAATAATAGAATATCACAATGCATAATCATAGTAACAATTTGTCTACATTAATTAAAACACATGCTAACGTTAGAAAACAATGTAGTAAAATTTAGAAATGAAAATACAGAAACAACAATGTCTAATTAATGTAAATGCAACATGAAATGAAACTATAATTAAGATACTGATTTGGTGGATTCAAATGCTTACTAATCGATAGAGGATGGAGTCCCTCTACATATCCCCAAGGAGGGATATGATATGCCATTGAAGTAATCTACGCATGTGGTCTAGGTCCTCTCAGAATGCATGGTGTAGTAGATGAGTTGGAGAATGAGCAGTAGAATAAGCAGTTGCACTCTTCTCTCTATTATACATAGGATCGTGTACTGAAGGTTCAGGAACATAAGCACTATCATATGTAAAGATAAAGCCTAGAGCATTATCCTGTCCGCTATAGCTCTCTCTCCTATGTGGGTTGCCATATAAAGAAAGAAGAATCCTCTCGATGAATCATATCTTCTTCTTTTGATTTTCAGTCTATCCCTTCATCACTTTTTGATTCCTTAAAATATTTTCTTGATTTTTCAAAGAATTTTTCTAAACTCAACATCATGGTCAGGTGGTGTATGTGTCATCGATATATCCTTAGAATTCTCTGTGCCATTTGGTTTAGTGGGAGTGCGTGTGGTATCAGGAGTGTATGGAATATATGGTTCAAAGATTGGTGGGATTTTCATTTTCTTAAAGATTCATTTGTTAAACACCATTCCATATGCTTTGGATTTTATTTGCTCATTTTTTAGATTGATTTCAAATTATTTAAAAATCTTTATAAGAAAAATTCCACGCAGATTATAAGACCTTAGATTTATTGATCTAATATTAACCATATTTGTCCAAATAACATGTGCCTAGTTTACTTCTATTCCTCCCATAATCGCTTACATGCCTTGTTGAAGAATTGGGCAAACTTCATCAAAGCTTATTATTTTAGGGATTATATTATATTAAACAATTCGAAGAATAAATCATGCCGTAGGATGCAAAATTTCCATTTTTCTCCAATCAAACTTGTTTTGGCTGAAAATGCATGCAAAATTCTTTCTTCATTCATCACTAATAATTTAAGTAAAGTCCATAGGAAAGAAGTGGAAGAATTTCTCCTAACAACCTTTTCGAAATTTCCATCTCTATCCCATTAACACTTGATTGAATACATATTGACCATATTTTAAGTTTATATAAAAAATGCCATATACCCAGGATATATAGCCTTTAGAAATTTTCTTTGGCTAAAATGTGGATTAACCTAGTAATTTCAAAAGGACGACTTAAATTGAATGAAGAAAAATCAAAGAACTTTAATGGTCATCCTCTTAGATTTTGAAATTCCATTGCATCCTTGTAGATATTAATAACATTTTTTTTTATTTCTAAGGCATTCTTTAATTTAAGGAGTAAGAAGGAATTTTTGAGATCATTTAGAGAAGGAGAAGATTTTATTTTGGTTGGAGGAAGCCATTTTGATTTTTAAAGAGATAGGTTCTGGAAAATAAATGAGGAGAAGGTGGAAAAAATTAAGAGAAGCGTGTCACAGCTAAGAAGAAAAATATACAGGGTTAGGAAACGATAGATCCGACGACTGCAATTTTTGTATTGCGACCGTTGGTGCACCGATGCTTTTCCATCGGTTGACTATGGGGCTGGTGGGCGCACTAGTGGACCTGTATTGGGCTATGTTGCAGCTGTTCTGCGTAGTTTTTTGTTACATTTCAACTTATTTCTTCATATATTTCAGTATGGAAAAATATCGAAAAAATTTCTAAAAACAAACAAGTATTTGAAGATTGTTATGAAGTTTTAAGAATTTGGAAGATCATATGAGTGTTTTAATAATATATTACTCTAATGACTCTAGAAAACTGACTAACTGTACTACGTACTCTTATCTCTTTTAGATAATCAGCTTCATCTTTGTACTATCTCCATGACCTCAATGTATTTCACTGTCCACTTTTCTATCTTGTCGTCTTTCAGTTCTGTTGTATTTATATATGTTGTTTTCCATGCCTTAATCTATATTAATAAAGTATATCGAGTATATTTAGTTGACATCATCAAAACTCAAGTTTAAATATTTTATTCACATATTGATTCAAATTATCTTCTAGATCTCCTAGATCCCTATTCAAATGTTTAAACATTTCTTTAAATATTAAGTAACTTAATTAATTTACAACACATTATAAACTAACTAAATCAAGCGGCAACTCAAAGACTGAAATAAATTTAGTTGTGTGACTTACAGGTGTAAATTTAGTCAGTGATTAATGTTTAGACAATTCAAATACTTATGCATACAACACCTTAGCTAATGGCGGGACAGATTGGCAAAACTCATCGCTTACAAATATCATCTATAAAATCAAATTTTACATTCTTAAATGGTACCTTTTAGTAATGTTTATTTACACTAATTGTGACGACCCGACTTCCTATCTCCCAGAAAATCGCGTCATCTTGAAGAAAGAAAGGGATAGAAGAAGAAAGAAAGAGAAAGAAGAACACAAACAACATCAGAGAACTCACAGCGGAACGAATAAAATATAATATATCTCATAAAATATTACATAGTATCTCATTACATCAGAGTACATAACTTAAACAACAGATAATAGACAGTTATAAACTTCTGTCTAACTATACAACTCAAGTATACAAGATACAGACACAACATACACAGCGGAATCAATATATATATAACTACACGTTGAAGCCTCCTGCTCCATATCTCCTCCAGAATTCGTCAAGCTAACCTGATCACTTGACTACTCATACATAATATGAGTACCCAAGAGTTTAATAAAACAGAAAATAAACACTCGGGTCAGACAGGGGTTTGGTGTGAGTAAACGGGTTAAAATTGCTTAACTTTAGAAAAACCTTTGAAAAGAAAAGGTATCACGTAAGACTTCCCACACATAAACATGGAAAAGTTTTTACCTTACGCTAACCAAAACATTTGATAGGAAATCCAGTGATATTATAATAGTGTCTAGGGTTTTCAAGTAAATATGAAATAGCCGAAATTGTTACATTCATTAAATTCCAGCTACTAGCCACAAAAGTGGGTAATACAAACAAAACCGTAGGGTCTCGTAGGGAAAATGGGTTTCCATCAATGGCAGGGCTACTGGGGTACCACCCGTCACAGTACGTGACCTAGATCAACGTACCAAGGAGTACTCCCACTCCTCTGCAACACAAGACCGGAACCATCCCTTACTGGACAGTCCCGAACAAGACAACCCCGTAGTTGGCCGCGACCCAACTGCCCACACAACCGAATAAAAGGGACTTCTAGACAGGGGAAAATCTTGCTCTCCAGTGGGAGCTACCCACGAAGCCTTGCTGCACCTCCCCTGTTTTAGCCATTCCCGATTGATGAGGCTTGAGGTTACGATTACCTTTATAGAACACATTATCTTAGAATGCTCATCGTCCGCCTGACGATGTGCTGAAAGCATTCAATCCATACAAGTTCGTTCCGGGTTCGAACGAAACCGAAGGCACTATCTCGTTGCACTCATTATTGGAATCACCCTCAGAGTCAACGACTATAGCCCTTGCACTCTGATTCGCCATCTCGAATCTATAAGCACTATTCCGTCAAACTCATTACGGAATCACCCACAGAGTTATACTGACGTATAGCCCTTACACCTCGAGTATTCACTTGCTCCACTTGGTTTAACGACCTAACGTTTAATTGGAATCGATGTGGTTTTCGGATTCCAAATATGGAAACCCGATCCCGGTCTCACCGAGACCAAACGCCATTTTAATGTCCAAGTTATACTTAAGGGATTTAAACAGTTTAACTTATATTCAGGACGATACATAAACAGATAGATGAATAACATTATCACAATAGATAATTCATATCAACATTCATCTCACAAAGCAACATATCACATTACAGAGATATCCAGTATCAACCAATATCAAACATCCAATATCAACCAATCATCCAATACCAATCTCCAAATATTGATCATTTAATATCAATCAATTAACCAATATTAATCAATCAATCCATATTAATCAACCATCCAAACAGAATTGATTATTTCTTAATCAATTGAATTACCATAATCCTTCTTCATTAATTATTATCCCAAATAAATAATTTAATCATTTCTAATGATCTTTACTAATTAATCTTCCTTGATTAATTATATTTAATTACATTCAAGTAATTATCCTATCCATATTCAGTAATTAAATCTTAATTACTATCATTAATTACAATAATTAATGATCATTAATTAATTAATTAACTATAATTAATTACATTAATTCCTAATTAATTACAATTAATTAATCACATTTAAATTAATTACTCATATTAATCAACCTTGATTAATATCATTAATCACACAAATTAATGGTCCTTATTAATTAATAATTACTTTAATAAATTAAATAGTTAACTTATAATTAATCAACTAATTAATCAAAATTAGTAATTAACAATTTGTAATTACTTAACTAAATTAATTAACTTATTAATTAATTTCTAATTTAATTATATTAATGCTTGATTAATTAATTCAATTAATTAGTCCTTAATTACTTCATTAAGTAATTATTAAACAATTAAATTAATAAATAAATCCTTAATTAATTTATTAATTAATTACAATTTTAATTCATTACCCTTAGTAATTAATCTCAATTTAATCTCAATCATTAATTAATTAATCACATTTATTAATTAATTAAATAATTAACTCTTAATTACTTACATAAGTAATTACTTACATTAATAAACCTTAATTAATCTCTTAATTAATTATTAACAATTAATTAATCACATCATTAAATAATTCTTCATTCTTTAATTAATTTCAAAACAATTATATAAATCAATTCTTTAATTGATATTATTAAGTGATTAACTAATAATCACTTTAACTAATTACTCCATGAGTAATTACCATTAAATTACTTCCATAAGTAATTATCATTCTTGATTACATTCACTTATTAACCATTAATTACTTATTAAGTAATTACACTTAATTAATCCATAATTAAGTGATTATTAAAATTAAATAAGTAATTAACTGACTATTTAAAATTAATTAAACAATTAATTAATTAACTTCCTAGATTTAAAAATCCTTAATTAATTAAGAAAACATTAATAAATCATATTTATTAAGTATTCTTAAATCCAAATCAAAATAATTTAACATCCTTTATCTTTATACATAAGTCATTTGAAATTAATCAAATTTAACAACTTAATCAACTTATCCTATTTGGATTTCAAAATCATAACAATAATCTTATTTGAAAATAAGGAATTTAGAAATCCAATTTGAGATTTAAAACATTTTTATTATCTAATATAAAACTTACCCCTTTAATATAATTTTTAATCTTGTTCTTTTTTTTATATTTTAAACATTACTTTTTAAATTTACTTTAAAACCTTCGATTTAATAATTAAATTCAAAATACTCTTTTAAATTTAAAACCCAAATGTAATTAAATTACTTTCAAAAAGAAATTATTTAAATAAATTTAGATTCAAAATAAATTCAATTCATATCTTATTAAAACTTAACTTACTTATTTAAACAACAAGTTTAAATTGTTTCTTTCCAAATCTTGTTTATAATTCAAAATTTAAATTTTATTCACCTCAACATCAAGTTAAACTTCCAACTTCACTATTTAATTTTTACAGATCTAACATTAGTATTAATAAAACACAACAGCTAATACTCGAGCCAAACACTAAACTATCCCGAGCCACCTCTCTTGCTTCGAGTCATACTCGAAGAAACACGAGCGCCTCTTCGGGTTTCTTTCCCCCCCCCCCAATCTTCAACCCAAACTGCATCGAGACATCACTCAGCCACCTATACTTCGAGTTATACACGATGCAAACGCGAGCTGACCTTCGAGTTCAACTCGTCTTCTCCCATCTCCACTTCCCCAACTTTACTTCTCAGTGCACACGAACTGACACCGTGCACCAAGCACAACCCCACCGGCCGCCGTTAAGCATCGCGACCATCAACATCCATCACACTAACCCCTCGAGCAAGAATCTGAACTCAGATTTCACAATTTATTAGTGAATCAAAATATGACCGATTATCGACTGCTTCAGAAACCTGCTTGCCCAACTTCACCCACTGCCGATCACATCGACACCACCAGGACTCGCCGACCCCACCATCTAGTTGTCATACCTAAGAACATCAACCACCGTAAGTGCGCGTGCCTTCGGTTCACCCATCACGCCGCAAAGATCTCTACAGTAAAGTTGAACAGAAACTACCTAAAAACCCTAGTTTCCTCTAATTCACTCAATCTACTCATTTGAAAAATTATCCTGTATTTTTCCTATGATCATTAGCTTACATACAAGCTACGATCCAAGAATCAAATCGAATTTATATATATTCAATCTGCAGTTCATGAAAATCCCAAAAATGTTCACCCATGAAATTCTCTTGATTCTTTAAACTAAAAATCATGAGTCTTGTATTAAAATTCATGATTTACAAACGCGAATCCATATATTCAATCTAAACTATAAATTGAATTAATTGATTTTAACATGCATTAAAGGTTTACTGTGTTCTTCCCATTTTTAAACTATTTAAAAATTTAAAATTTCAGAAATTATTTTTACAATCATCTTCAACATCAACATAAATCTTTTATTCAGTCAATCAAGGGAAATATTGATGTTTTTAGTGGGAGATTCAAATTTTACTAAGTTCAGGCCTGAGAAACTATAGTAACAGAGGATTTGATTTTGCAGTTTACTTACTTATGTGAACTTATCAACAAAATTCAATAATATAAACCTGGAAAATTCTTATACAACTCACAAATCAAACTACAGAACATCAAATGCATTTAAATTTAAACAAGATTAACCTGTTTTTAAAATATTTACTCACCTATTGATTAGAGAGGCAGAGCAGGTTTTTAATGCTTGTTCCAGGTTCTTGAATTACTGTAGATCAATTGTTTTGCTGTTGAAAAGTGATCCATGCATGCCTCAATTTGTTGCTTTTAAAATGATTGAAACTTGCAGTAGATCTTCCATTTGTTTTACAGGTTGAAGTTCATTTCAGTTTGCAGGTTGAATTGTAGTGAAAACTTCATTTATTTATGCAGGTTTGAGGCTGGTAGGAAGAGCTTTTTTTTTTTGCAGAATTAAATTTTGGCTTCAGATTTTATTTTGGATTCAATTTTCAGGTTTTGAAAGAGATTTCTGTTTTGAATTAAGAAGTAAAAACAAAGAAAAAATCTTTTAAATGTAAACTAATTTTTCTTCTTAAAATATTTATTAAAATTAAATTCAAAATAAAGACACTTGTCACTTGATTACTTAATTAACTTACATGTGTTTATTAAGGAGGTTAACATGTTTACACATGTTCTTGAATATTTTTAATTAATTTTTATTCATTTAATTTAAATGTAATATAAACTTACATGTGAATATAAATTTAATCCTTTAAAAGAGTATATTATAAAACTAGTTAAAACACAAATGAATTGCTTATACATGTATTCACAAATCTAAACATTTGTATTTATAACCATTTAAAATTAAACAATTTGAAACAACAATAAAACTTTGATTAAATCCTAATTAAACTATCATCTTAAAAATAAATAACAAATCTTATATTTTGAAAACAATTGAATAAATCTAAATTAACTTTTGAAAAGTCTTATTGAATCTAAAACAAAGCTTTAAATTACAATTCAATCATATATCAATTATTAATATAATAAATTAAATTCCAAACAACTCAAATTATAACATATACATACATATATATTACAATTTGAAAATTAATCTTTAATTTAAACAGAAGATATCCTATCCACAATATATATATCAAATGTATATATTATAAATAGAAAAAAATTTAATTAGCTTTGAAAAATAAATCTTATCCATTTTAAATGGCTAAAAAGATATTGATTACCATAACAGATTAAATATTTATTAACCATAAAAAGAATAAATTCATCAATTTAAATTAAAATTCCAAAGAAAAATTATCAAACCAATTTAATTATTTACACAGATTATTAAGTTCTTATTGCCTAAAATTCCGGGTCGTTACAATCCTCCCCCCTTAAAAGAATTTCGTCCCCGAAATTTAAAAGCAAAGGTAATTTAATAATCCAATACAAATTTTAATTTCAAATAGCAAAACATTCCTAACAACCAGTTACTAATATCCATAGCAATCAAATAAACAAATAAACTTAACTAATTATCCTGATACAAATCAGAATAAGTCTCTAATACTATTTCGAGTTTCCCAAGTATAAATCATTGGGAGACTCGCTTAACAAAAGCCAACAAACTAACTACACAACCAAAATCCAGAGCTCCACTCATCTCTAAATCAATCAATCTGAATAGAACATCAGATTACTCTCAAATCCAGCTCAACATCCAATTCCAACTGAACTACAGATTCAACAATCAATCGATGAATCATACACATACTCCCTCAGAGATACGTGTTACAAAATGAATTTCCAGCTATCCAAACTGGCAATTCAATCTTATCCTATCAAAAACACAGATAAGAAATCCTCAAATGCCCCAGCACTAACCAACCAATCTTATCCAATTACTGTTCTCTTAACCAGAGGAAACTTAACAACAAGGAAGTCTCCAACTTCGAATTCCAAACTCCTTATCTCATATCTCATATCTGCATAACTCAACAGATATTCCTGGACTGCCAAACTCTTCCTGTTCAGCTCAATCTATGCTGATAATTCCAAAAACAACAAGACCAAATCAAATAGAACTTGCTTCTTTCCTTGCACAGCAACTACCTTGCTTCCGCTGCACAACTCTGATTCTGAAATAGATGAGAATACTGCTGATGAACACGAATACAAACTTATCCGCTATATCCGGAAAAACTTTGTTCATCAAATCCATAAAAATTTGAGTGACACATCAGACTTGGTCACACAACCTCAAAACAGAATCCTGTTCCAAAAGCTAGATCGGTCCAATTCCAATTCCAAAAATATCTGAGTTGCTACACCAACTCTCCTTACTCCAGGAACCATTCAACTACCAGGCTAACTACCAGAATTACTTCCGGAACCAAAACAAATATGGAACTCAACTCCATATGCTGAAAAACTCCAGATTACATCAGTAGCTCTTACTTCCACATGAGAATTCTCAGTCTCAAACAAAAGAATGCTCAAGAAAAATTCTCAACTAATCGCAAGTCACTTTTGCGATCCTACCTAGTTCGGATTCCAAACAAACTGTCCTCTCTTTACTAATTAGAACAGCTTAAAGCTTTTCCAAACCAGGTTAACCCTTCAAGAAAACTTCCACCAACTGCCCAAGCTGCTGCTAGAAGAAACACCAAGATTCCTGGACCATCGGAGAAACAGGCCACACAGCTGCTTCTAAACTCTACCTCGATGATACTGCGAAGCTAAAAGATCTCCTCGTCAGCACACCGAATACTTCGAGCTGAAACTGCTACCACAACCAACCAAAGACTTCAAATCCAAAGGCTTCTTCAAAACCAAAACCACCAACAAACCACGCAACGAACCTCTAAGATGGAAGACCACCCTCAAGAATCTCGGATTCCAAACCAAGCATCAACAACTCGCTTACCTTAAGGAATAACAATGAGACTATTCCTGGAGAGAAACAACTCATAGACCTTAGTCTCATATCCCAAACCAGCTAATCTCCCTGCTGAAGATCCAAACAACTTATACACAGTCGAATCTTCCCTGCGGCGGGTAAAGACTGCTCCTCAACCACTTCTAAAATTGTTTCAAAAGAAAACATCTTCAGAAAATGTCCAAGGATACTACATCTCATCATGCAGTTACCAAGATACCATCACTTACTTCTGCACTTCCAACAAATCCAAACACAAGCAAAATTCGCTTACCCGAGCGAAATCCAAACTTACACTCCAAAGACAAATTCCGAATCTTTAAAAGATTTCCTTCGGATATCAGAGAAATCCTTACTTCGAACAGCAAAACTTACTCGAGACGGTATTAGGTCTACAGTCTCGACAAATACTTCCAACCTCAAACATATGGACCTCTTCCATTAGTGGTAGTCGTGTTATACACACAACCACTACTCCATCTATCTACCTCTAAAACTTATGTTGGAAAATCCGAACGGATAATCCAACAGGTCAGGTAGATATAGATATATATATATATATAGTTATATAAAAATTACAAATACGCTCTCTCAAGGAAGACACCACTACAGAGCCTAGGTATTCACTCAACCTAACGCTCCCTAAAGAAAGACACACTTCAGAGCTTAGGTATTCGCTCATCCTAAGGCTTTGATACCAAATGTGACGATCCGACTTCCTATCTCCTAGAAAATCACGTCATCTTGAAGAAAGAAAGGGATAGAAGAAGAAAGAAAGAGAAAGAAGAACACAAACAACATCAGAGAACTCACAGCGGAACGAATAAAATATAATATATCTCATAAAATATTACATAGTATCTCACTACATCAGAGTACATAACTTAAACAACAGATAATAGACAGTTATAAACTTCTGTCTAACTATACAACTCAAGTATACAAGATACAGACACAACATACACAGCGGAATCAATATATATATAACTACACGTTGAAGCCTCCTGCTCCATATCTCCTCAAGAATTCATCAAGCTAACCTGATCACTTGACTACTCATACATAATATGAGTACCCAAGAGTTTAATAAAACAGAAAATAAACACTCGGGTCAGACAGGGGTCTGGTGTGAGTAAACGGGTTAAAATGGCTTAACTTTAGAAAAACCTTTGAAAAGAAAAGGTATCACGTAAGACTTCCCACACATAAACATGGAAAAGTTTTTACCTTACGCTAACCAAAACATTTGATAGGAAATCCAGTGATATTATAATAGTGTCTAGGGTTTTCAAGTAAATATGAAATAGCCGAAATTGTTACATTCATTAAATTCCATCTACTAGCCACAAAAGTGGGTAATACAAACAAAACCGTAGGGTCTCGTAGGGAAAATGGGTTTCCATCAATGGCAGGGCTACTGGGGTACCGCCCATCACAGTACGTGGCCTAGATTAACGTACCGAGGAGTACTCCCACTCCCCTGCAACACAAGACCGGAACCATCCCTTACTGGACAGTCCCGAACAAGACAACCCCGCAGTTGGCCGCGACCCAACTGCCCACACAACCGAATAAAAGGGACTTCTAGACAGGGGAAAATCTTTCTCTCCAGTGGGAGCTACCCACGAAGCCTTGCTGCACCTCCCCTGTTTTAGCCATTCCCGGTTGATGAGGCTTGAGGTTACGATTACCTTTATAGAACACATTATCTTAGAATGCTCATCGTCCCCTGACGATGTGCTGAAAGCATTCAATCCATACAAGTTCATTCCGGGTTCGAACGAAACCGAAGGCACTATCTCGTTGCACTCATTATTGGAATCACCATCAGAGTCAACGACCATAGCCCTTGCACTCTGATTCGCCATCTCGAATCTATAAGCACTATTCCGTCAAACTCATTACGGAATCACCTACAGAGTTATACTGACGTATAGCCCTTACACCTCGAGTCTTCACTTGCTCCACTTGGATTAACGACCTAACGTTTAATTGGAATCGATATGGTTTTCGGATTCCAAATATGGAAACCCGATCCCGGTCTCACCGAAACCAAACGCCATTTTAATGTCCAAGTTATACTTAAGGGATTTAAACAGTTTAACTTATATTCAGGATGATATATAAACAGATAGATGAATAACATTATCACAATAGATAATTCATATCAGCATTCATCTCACAAAGCAGCATATCACATAACAGAGATATCCAGTATCAACCAATATCAAACATCCAATATCAACCAATCATTCAATACCAATCTCCAAATATTGATCATTTAATATCAATCAAATAACCAATATTAATCAATCAATCCATATTAATCAACAATCCAAACAGAATTGATTATTTCTTAATCAATTGAATTACCATAATCCTTCTTCATTAATTATTATCCCAAATAAATAATTTAATCATCTCTAATGATCTTTACTAATTAATCTTCCTTGATTAATTATATTTAATTACATTCAAGTAATTATCCTATCCATATTCAGTAATTAAATCTTAATTACTATCATTAATTACAATAATTAATGATCATTCATTAATTAATTAACTATAATTAATTACATTAATTCCTAATTAATTACAATTAATTAATCACATTTAAATTAATTACTTATATTAATCAACCTTGATTAATATCATTAATCACACAAATTAATGATCCTTATTAATTGATAATTACTTTAAAAAATTAAATAGTTAACTTATAATTAATCAACTCATTAATCAAAATTAGTAATTAACAATTTGTAATTACTTAACTAAATTAATTAACTTATTAATTAATTTCTAATTTAATTATATTAATGCTTGATTAATTAATTCAATTAATTAGTCCTTAATTACTTCATTAAGTAATTATTAAACAATTAAATTAATAAATAAATCCTTAATTAATTAATTTATTAATTAATTACAATTTTAATTCATTACCCTTAGTAATTAATCTCAATTTAATCTCAATCATTAATTAATTAATCACATTTATTAATTAATTAAATAATTAACTCTTAATTACTTACATAAGTAATTACTTACATTAATAAACCTTAATTAATCTCTTAATTAATTATTAACAATTAATTAATCACATCACTAAATAATTCTTCATTCTTTAATTAATTTCAAAACAATTATATAAATCAATTCTTTAATTGATATTATTAAGTGATTAACCAATAATCACTTTAACTAATTACTCCATGAGTAATTACCATTAAATTACTTCCACAAGTAATTATCATTCTTGATTACATTCACTTATTAACCATTAATTACTTATTAAGTAATTACACTTAATTAATCCATAATTAAGTGATTATTAAAATTAAATAAGTAATTAACTGACTATTTAAAATTAATTAAACAATTAATTAATTAACTTCCTAGATTTAAAAATCCTTAATTAATTAAGAAAACATTAATAAATCATATTTATTAAGTATTCTTAAATCCAAATCAAAATAATTTAACATCCTTTATCTTTATACATAAGTCATTTGAAATTAATCAAATTTAACAACTTAATCAACTTATCCTATTTGGATTTCAAAATCATAACAATAATCTTATTTGAAAATAAGGCATTTAGAAATCCAATTTGAGATTTAAAACATTTTTATTATCTAATATAAAACTTACCCCTTTAATATAATTTGTAATCTTGTTCTTTTTTTATATATTTTAAACATTACTTTTTAAATTTACTTTAAAACCTTCGATTTAATAATTAAATTCAAAATACACTTTTAAATTTAAAACCCAAATGTAATTAAATTACTTTCAAAAAGAAATTATTTAAATAAATTTAGATTCAAAATAAATTCAATTCATATCTTATTAAAACTTAACTTACTTATTTAAACAACAAGTTTAAATTGTTTCTTTCCAAATCTTGTTTATAATTCAAAATTTAAATTTTATTCACCTCAACATCAAGTTAAACTTCCAACTTCACTATTTAATTTTTACAGATCTAACATAAGTATTAATAAAATACAACAGCTAATACTCGAGCCAAACACTAAACTATCCCGAGCCACCTCTCCTGCTTCGAGTCATACTCGAAGAAACACGAGCGCCTCTTCGGGTTTCTTCCCCCCCCCCAATCTTCAACCCAAACTGCATCGAGACATCACTCAGCCACCTATACTTCGAGTTATACACGATGCAAACGCGAGCTGACCTTCGAGTTCAACTCGTCTTCTCCCATCTCCACTTCCCCAACTTTACTTCTCAGTGCACACGAACTGACACCGCGCACCAAGCACAACCCCACCGGCCGCCGTTAAGCATCGCGACCATCAACATCCATCACACTAACCACCTCGAGCAAGAATCTGAACTCAGATTTCACAATTTATTTGTGAATCAAAATATGACCGATTATCGACTGCTTCAGAAACCTGCTTGCCCAACTTCACCCACGGCCGATCACATCGACACCACCAGGACTCGCCGACCCCACCATCTAGTTGCCATACCCAAGAACATCAACCACCCTAAGTGCGCGCGCCTTCGGTTCACCCATCACGCCGCAAAGATCTCTACAGTAAAGTTGAACAGAAACTACCTAAAAACCCTAGTTTCCTCTAATTCACTCAATCTACTCATTTGAAATATTATCCTGTATTTTTCCTATGATCATTAGCTTACATACAAGCTACGATCCAAGAATCAAATCGAATTTATATATATTCAATCTGCAGTTCATGAAAATCCCAAAAATGTTCACCCACGAAATTCTCTTGATTCTTTAAACTAAAAATCATGAGTCTTGTATTAAAATTCATGATTTACAAACGTGAATCCATATATTCAATCTAAACTATAAATTGAATTAATTGATTTTAACATGCATTAAAGGTTTACTGTGTTCTTCCCATTTTTAAACTATTTAAAAATTTAAAATTTCAGAAATTATTTTTACAATCATCTTCAACATCAACATAAATCTTTTATTCAGTCAATCAAGGGAAATACTGATGTTTTTAGTGGGAGATTCAAATTTTACTAAGTTCAGGCCTGAGAAACTATAGTAACAGAGGATTTGATTTTGCAGTTTACTTACTTATGTGAACTTATCAACAAAATTCAATAATATAAACCTGGAAAATTCTTATACAACTCACAAATCAAACTACAGAACATCAAATGCATTTAAATTTAAACAATATTAACCTGTTTTTAAAATATTTACTCACCTATTGATTAGAGAGGCAGAGCAGGTTTTTAATGCTTGTTCGAGGTTCTTGAATTACTGTAGATCAATTGTTTTGCTGTTGAAAAGTGATCCATGCATGCCTCAATTTGTTGCTTTTAAAATGATTGAAACTTGCAGTAGATCTTCCATTTGTTTTACAGGTTGAAGTTCATTTCAATTTGCAGGTTGAATTGTAGTGAAAACTTCATTTATTTATGCAGGTTTGAGGCTGGTAGGAAGAGCTTTATTATTATTATTATTTTGCAGAACTAAATTTTGGCTTCAGATTTTCTTTTGGATTCAATTTTCAGGTTTTGAAAGAGATTTCTGTTTTGAATTAAGAAGTAAAAACAAAGAAAAAGTCTTTTAAATGTAAACTAAATTTTCTTCGTAAAATATTTATTAAAATTAAATTCAAAATAAAGACACTTGTCACTTGATTACTTAATTAACTTACATGTGTTTATTAAGGAGGTTAACATGTTTACACATGTTCTTGAATATTTTAATTAATTTTTATTCATTTAATTTAAATGTAATATAAACTTACATGTGAATATAAATTTAATCCTTTAAAAGAGTATATTATAAAACTAGTTAAAACACAAATGAATTGCTTATACATGTATTCACAAATCTAAACATTTGTATTTATAACCATTTAAAATTAAACAATTTGAAACAACAATAAAACTTTGATTAAATCCTAATTAAACTATCATCTTAAAAATAAATAACAAATCTTATATTTTGAAAACAATTGAATAAATCTAAATTAACTTTTAAAAAGTCTTATTGAATCTAAAACAAAGCTTTAAATTACAATTCAATCATATATCAATTATTAATAGAATAAATTAAATTCCAAACAACTCAAATTATAACATATACATACATATATATTACAATTTGAAAATTAATCTTTAATTTAAACAGAAGATATCTTATTCACAATATATATATCAAATGTATATATTATAAATAGAATAAAAATTTAATTAGCTTTGAAAAATAAATCTTATCCATTTTAAATGGCTAAAAAGATATTGATTACCATAACAGATTAAATATTTATTAACCATAAAAAGAATAAATTCATCAGTTTAAATTAAAATTCCAAAGAAAAATTATCAAACCAATTTAATTATTTACACAGATTATTAAATTCTTATTGCCTAAAATTCCGGGTCGTTACACTAATCCTTTTCGTCAACACTATATTTAGGACTTATGTAATTGGGTTTTGGTCTCCAATATCACCATATTCAACTAGATAAGTTCATAAATAGATTCCTTGGTTTGACAATAATATTCATTATTGAATGTATTACTCTGGCTAAAGATTTTAACTTTGAGTTGACTATAGTTGACCATGATACAAACCTCATACAACCAAAAAGATGAATTCTCTATTAAATAGATTATTAAGACTTTGAATCAGACCCAACTATAGTTGCTTGATGGTTTCTATGCCATGATTTAACTAGAGTCAAAGTGGAGTTTCCACATTGAAGTTCAATAGTATTCTCAAGTCAAGGGAACTTTGTAACATCACCATTTTAATATTTTCAGTTTGATCTAATTGTTATTAACCAACATGTAAGCTTGTTAACAGATATTTGATAAATCTAAAATCCATCCACATCCGTATTTAAAAAACGGATAAATATTCGATATCTAGAAAAATCGGATGTGGATGCAAACACGAAGACATCCACATTTGAAAATTATGGATTCATATTTGGTTAATATTATAGTTTATATTGTACATATTTTAGTATAATGAAGAAAAATGTAACCATTATTTTTGTTGAGTTGATAGTTTATATTATATGCATTTAATGTATATTAACTGCTCGAAACTATTTATTATCATCATATTAGTTGATTTTTCTTACCTTTATAATCAACGGGACTGAAAAGGGTTTACGTTAAATGAAAATTTTCTATGTACGTTTTTTGATCTATCGATCATTGGCAGATAAGATGATTATCCGATATCTTTCCTTATCCGTAGTTGTCGATATTCGATATCCAAAAATGATTTTGTATATGAATGTGGATATGACACTATCAGTATTTTAAAGTATTCATTGATATCTCTACTATAATAACCCAATGTTAAGAAGTAATTAGTTAACATTAATAATAGAGTTTCAATTAAATAAAATGGATTTTAATGATTTATCGAGAATGATTCTAAATTTGTATGAAAACATTGAGATTTAATAATTAAGTGTTGTATGGGAAAATGGGACTGCGATGATAAATCATTTTCATGGAAAATATTTTAAAATTGAGAATTATTATTAACTTTGTAATGATCATAAATAATATTTGATGTTTAGTTTAGAAAGAAAAGGAATTTTATTTTATTTTATCGAGGAGTTTGGAACTTATTTAATAAATGGGTTCAAAATGTAAATAAAGAATAATTTAAGTAAAACAAGTTAAAATAGGGAAATAATATGTTATAAAAATTATATACTGGGTGAATAATATGAATTTGAGTAATAAATAGTTTTTAAGTGGAAATTTGAATTAATATTGAGTTAATAAAAGAATTCAAATAGAAGAGGGTCAAGTAAGGTAATTTTGATATACTTAAACAAAATAACAAAATTTATGAAAAATAAATTCTGTAAAAATTTCGTAATGTTATGTAGTCACTTAAGTAATGAAAAAATATGATTTTTATTTGGGATTTTGATATTGATTTGTGTTATGTAAAATTATTTGAAGTGTGAAATAAGAGAAGGGAAGAAAAGGAAACATGTTAGAATTTATCTAAGGCCCAAGCTCAACTTTTGTTGCGTGAAACCCATACCTAGACATTTCTTTGTATAGAATTATCTTTGCTCATCACTCAAGTACTTCAAGCTTTTTTATCCATTCACACTTTCCTCTTTCATGAAACTAAATTATTTCAAAACCCTTCCCTCTTCTAAAAATTAAAATAAACAGAATAAATTCTTAAAAATCCCTAAATTAATATATTTGCATCTCAACATACAACACATCTATTGCCATAAATAAATTATGAATTTGCTTAAGTTTTGGAGTCTTGGAAATTTTCAAGTGTAGGAAAAGCGGAGAATATTGGAGTCAAGGAAGACTATGGAGCTTAGCAATCTAAGGTGAATGAATTCCACACATAAATCTAAGTTTCAGTGCATTGTATATTGTATGTATTCCTCTACTTGATCTTTGAAATTGTTATTTGCCTTGTTCTTCGCTTAATGTTAAACCTTGAACACTTCCATTCACTGTCAAAAACACCCATTAGATTGTGTGATTCCATTGTATGAATTTGGAAGGTTAAATTGTTGTTTGGGTCTGCACTATAATTGCGTTCAACCGAGGGAAGTGTCGGTGGAATCAATGGCAACCAGAGGAGGTAAGCCTAGAACTACTACATGCTCTGGGTTTGACACTAGCGGTCAACCTCCTTTCTACGAGCGGTCAACCACTCATGTAGGGATGTCGATTGGTAGTGGTTGACCCCTGTAGCTTGTAGCCCCATGATTTATTCGATGTGTATGTGTGTATATAATAATTTAAAAAACTTAATAAAAATATGGTTTTGAAAATAGAAGATCGAAGAATTGTAAAATTAAATTACTTTTATGAAAATTTTTATTTAAAAATTGGTTTTTTATTATTTAAATTAGATATTGATTATTTAAACGAAATTTGGTTTTTGATTTTTAATAAATTCATAAAAGTCCTATAAATTATAGAAAATATGAAATGCTTTGTGATTATTATTTTATAATTCTCAAAGTATACTTCATGAATTTTGAATATAAAGTTTCAAAAATTATATTTTATGGACTTGGAATAAAAAGAAATTAATTTGGATATTATAAATTTAATTTAAAAATCGTACTTAATCATAGAAAATTATGAATGATTGTTTTGAGTGATATTTTATTTTACAATCTATTTTTAAGCTGTTAAAGGATGGAAATGAGTTTTCAAAAGTTGTTTGTGAATATCTTATTATATATAAATATAAAAGGTTAAAATTTAGTATTTTAACTATTTAAAATCTATAAATGCTTTTATTAATTGCAAATATGTTTCTATAAATAAATATATCTATATCTCTTCTTAAATAAATATATATGTCATGTTTGTACCAATTATGTGTAACGAGAAATCTGAATAAACAGATTAATAATACTATTTGATATGAGACTTTCAGTTAAATTTTGCTAGATATTCTTTAGACTTGTTATATATATAAGATATCGGAGTGTAGTTTATCATCATTACGCAAACTGGTGAACCTCGCTGGGTAGTATAGGTTACCCATGTCGATATTTATGCAAATGCTTTCTGTAAGTAAATGTCACTCGATAGGGTCAAGTCTATGGGGCGTTATATTTGAGGTAAGGCAAATTAAGAGTAAGCAGGTCGAGAGCCACAAGTGGGTCTATCTATTATGTGTATACTCCTATTATACGATGTGGAGCAAACCAAATTGGCTAGTATCCATCCTAGCTGCAACGACCCGTAAATTTTCGATAAATTAAAATTTGTTAATTCAATAAGATTTTGTGAATTAATGTTGAAGAAATAAAAATTTGAGATTTATTGATAAAATAATAACTAGAATGAAAGTAAATAATGTTAATTGAAGTTTATGATTAACAAATTTAATGAAACTCCAATCAATGGAATAATGAAAATGTTATACTTGGTCATAAAGTTAAATAGAAGAAACAAATGTAAATAGTCAATTTACTAATGAAATAATGTATTGTTAATGGTTTATGAATGAAATAATAATTATAATTAAAGGTAATAATGTTAATATAAGTTGACTATTAACAAGTTAAATGAAATCCCAATAAACGAAATAAAGCAAATGTTATACTTGGCTATAAATGGAATATATGAAGAAGAAAAATGTAAGTATTGAATTGATCAATGAAATATCGCATAATTAATGATAAGTGAATAGAATTGTGTTGGGAAAGTAATTGTAACATTTGATTGTAAATAATAAACCCTTAAAAGTGTGATTAAAAGTAAAATGGTAACAACTATTATCTGTTACCTATTTATTTGTCTTATTTAATTTGAATTGAAAATCAATTATAATTTAATGCAATTAAATGTTACACTTATGTGATTTAATATAATAACTGAAAGTGTGGTTGTGGTAAAATAAATAGAAATGTAAACCAGGTCTATAGAATAATAAATTGAATTGAGTGTAAAGATTTAATCCAACTAAAAACAATTTATTGGAATTTAATTATCATTAATAGGTTTTATGGCAATTGAAATTAAATATTGTAATGGGTAAATTAATTAACTTTAATTTGATATCTAAACTTGTTTAAATTGTTATGAATGTTAAAGAAATCAAAAATGGTAAAATTTGTTAACCATAGAATTGACATTGAAAATTCAACTTTATTAATTAATATTAGTTTATTTAACTAGTATAAAAATAGCCATTTTGGCAACTGTCTTGGATTTCGACGAAACCAGTTTCATTGAATCCGTAATAGTGAATTGTTGTAAGATTTCAAGTTTCGTAGCAATCGGACTTGTTATTTGATCGTACGGGCTTGAAATGCTTAGAAAACAATTTAATTGAAATGCATTAAAATCAAATTGAAATAAGCTAATTTTGGCATAATTTCTTCATATGATTGAATTAGGACTTGAAACCTATTCCATTCAATTTGAAATCATCAATAAACATCTACTTTGATATATGGGATGACCCATTTTCGTTTCAGATGCAGAACGGGCCTTTCGAGTCGCTTATCGTTCAATTCGATCTAGTTCGTACTTTCTATTTTTAGCCCTACCTATAAATAACCTGTTATAAACCCTAGCCACTCCTCATTTTCATTTGTGTGTACGTATATTTCTTCTTAACTCCTTATTCCAATGGAAGACAAACAAATTCTCCGTTCAATTTCAAATCAAATCTCAAATCAAATATTCAAACTCCTCAAACTATATCGAATTATATATCGATTTGAAGCTCTCGACGAGCGCAAGTCAATTCTGTTGTTCGTTTTTCGATTTGGGTTGCTATATGGTCGAAATTTGGTGATAAAGTCATGGCCGTCCATTGATCAACGTCTCATTTAACAGTGGATCGTCATCCTTACGACGATCGGGTGGTGGAAACGGGTAGAGGGCGTCGAGGCATGGAGATCGACATGGTTGCTTGGGCATGGAGAAGCTCGTTTTCGTCGGGATTGGCCAAATTCTCATGCGGCGGAGGGTGAACTGGGAGCCACCGGAGGTGGCGGCGCATTGGGAGTAGGGCGGCCGGCCATGGCGAGGCCAGCGGTGGTGTTCGATCTAGCTGAAGATCGACGGAGGCGCGACAATAATTGGATGAAGATGGGTCGTGAGACGACTTCGTTCGCATAAGATAGATGGTGAGCTAGCGTTCACGTGTGAGAACGAGTGCTGACGCGGCTTGTTATGGTTGGTCGGTTTTTTATTCTATTTTTAATTTCAAATTTAAATGTTTTAACTTGTATATCTCTCTCATATGAGGTCAGATTACGCGTAGTTTACTCCGCTAGGATCGTATCGAAATTTTGGACATTTTGGCGCTTGTTTGGACAAATTCTGAGACTGTTTGAATTTTGGATTTAAATTCAAAGGTGATTGTTTTAACCCACTCACAACTTCTAAAATTTCTTATGTTTGTTAAATTTAATTTATGATGTGATTGAAAATTTATTTATGACTGTTTGGTATATTTTAAATCATCATCTCAGTTAATTTGAATTTATTTGAATTAAATCGTTATTTAATTTATTATTTAATATAAACTGCAGTTAAATATCTATTATTGATTATCAGCTCTATATTGATATCTACCAATTGATTTGGATGATGATCGTGATGGATATGTGAATGTTGATATTGGAGAATGGATGTTGTATTTTATATCACTATAAACTTCAAGTTCACTATGGATTGAAATGATACATACCCGAATGATCTATAGATTAGGAAAAAAAATTTATGAGTTGAAATGATAGACTCGAGCGATTTTATTTATGTTATTTATTTCTGAATTACTTTTTGAAGTGATATATAACTGTAAAAATTTAAAATGCGTATTGAAATGATAAATATATGTATCACTTGACCCTAGGGTAGAGAATTATATACGGATACCGGACTAGTTAAATTAAATGATTTTAAAATCCTTAATTTTTGGATGGAATTAAATGATATTTTGAAGCAATTTTTTATTTATATAAATTGAAGTATTTTTGGAAAATCAAATTTTGTATTGAACTGTGAATTGGCTTAAAAGGAATTGTTTTAAGAAATTAAATTGAAAATTAAAGTTAAATTTAAGTATAATGAAATTCTATCGGAATTAAGCTATTGAATTGGTTTGAAATATAATTTAGAAATATTTTGAAATGGGAGTAATTCGAATTGATATTTGAACATGGATTGAAAATGAGATGAAATTAAATAGTTTATTGAAACTTAAAAATTGAAGGTTGAAATTTGGTTTGTGATTTGGAAATGTTAAATCATCCAGATATGTTGAGATAAATAAATAGTTAAATTTATATAAGTTCCAAATTCATATTTAATATAAACTATTTTTAAAATTTATTATTTTAAAATTTTCTAATTATTAAGATTTCAAAATTATTAAACTATTTTAGCCTATATTAACTATATAATTATTTTAACCTATTTCTAAACCAATTTAACTTATTTAACCATTTAATTTAATTTAAATCTAATTAATCTATTTTACAGCTATTTAATCTATTTTACAGCTATTTAATCTATTTTAATTATATTTAAATCTATTTAAATCTACTTTAAATCTATTCAACTATCCTAAATCAAGTTAAAACTATTTTAATCTAATTTAAATTATTTTAGAATATTTTAAATATTTAAAACTATTTAAAACTATCCATAACTATCTAAACTATCTTGCTAAATTTCAATTAAATAAAGTTGAGGTGTTTATATCTTAACCTTTAATTTGAAAGTGAATATCATTTGGAAGTGAATATGATTTGAAAGTGAATATGATTTGAAAGTGAATATGATTTGAAAGTGAATATAATTTGAAAAGTGAATATGATTTGAAAGTGATATAGTTTGAGAATTTGATATTTTGATATCAATTGTGAATTTACTTTTGAAATGTAAAAGAACCATCCGGTGTGTAATAAGCGATTGGTTGTTAAAGAGACCAAGATTGGATATTGTCATACTCTCTGCCAATACCGAAAACCACTTTAACAACTGTGTACGTGGTGGAGATTCCAGAAATAAAGTAGGATGGTTTGGTGAACGATTTTTGTATGAGGTATGACGTGACCCTGACTCCCTTGAGTCAGCCTAGATGTGACTTAAATCAGGAGCCATGTCGGGCCAAGTGAGGTCATTCCTCATATCGGACACATTTCTTCGATATTCAATTCTGATTTTGTGATTGTTTTGATGGACACCCTTGATTTTGATTTGGGAGTGTGTTCTGAGGTGGGAGGTAATAGCTGTTATGCGTTACCACCAGTCCGGATCCGCAAATGGTATATCTACCCAGATATTTCCTCGTGTGTCGCGTTCACCTAGTTTACGGAGGAATTACAGTACTTTATGGACTATGGGAATATATAAAAGTGTGTTAAGGGGGATATGAGTAACGCCTAAACGCTATTTTAATACTTTACTTTACTGTAGACACTATTATAATAGCGTAGTACTACATAGTAGATAGTTTAACGGATCCTTAGGAGATGTGAATCCCGAGCATCTCTTAAGTTACTGCACTCACGTTAGACACTGGATAGGAGATGTCAAACCCTGTAAACATCTCCGACGCCGTTCCACTCATATTTATGTACCGTTGATTTAACTTACATAAGATCTTTTAGTTCTGACTCGAGTGTTTTGCCTTTCAATTCGCTTGGGTCAGCCTGAGCATTTCAAGATTTGACGACCTTATTCCGGAGAACGAAGACGAAAATTTTACTAGTATTATTTATTATATCCGGCTGCACCATGTTGTTCCGTTTGCATTTATTATTTATTTCTTTCTGTTTCTATAACTCTGATATTTGTGTTGTAAGGAATAGTCAAATGTTTTTGTAAACAGCTTCATGAATTGTTATTTGATTATTATATTTTGTTATTCCGCTGCGAGATTTTGTTTTATTTTGTCTCTCTGCTTTTTATTATTTACCCCAATAACAATCCACCCTTCTGTATGGTTTGAGTTGGCATGTGTGTTTTCTTAAACATACAAAAAGGCGGGATGTTACAGTTGGTATCAGAGCTTTGGTTTAGCGAAAACCTTAGTTTTATAGGGTCTGACTCTTTTATTAACAGGGTAGTAATACCCTAGAATGAGTCCCTGAGTGTATATATATGAGAGAGCGTATTTGTTAAGTTGTAAAAGGTTTTTATATTGTGTTAATTTGTTCCGTTTTGTATTTATAAATTCTGGTTGGTGCATAGGATGCTATGACATCGATAGAGATTTCTAAACACTTAATAGGACAGACCAACACAATATTTGTTTTGAAATATAGGTAAATGAAATAATTTTACCAATCGTACATTTTTATATATATAATAATGATTTATAAATGATATATATATATATATATATATATTGGTTGTAATATCTTGGTGGTTAGGTAGTGAAATTTATAAATATTGGTTGGAAATAAGATTTGAAAATAAAATAAATGAAAATTTGAAATTTAGAACTTAAGTTCTAGGGTTTTTGAAAATTTCTTTCGAATATGTCACTCTTAGCATATTTTTATAATAATTATATTTGTTTATTACCTGGGAAACGTCATGGGATTGTGAAATTTGAATATGAAACGTGTGTTTGAAATGTAATGAAAAATGTTGTTTTGAAATCTGTGATTTGTTTCATGTTCAAGTGCTTCTGATATTATGGATACCACTAACATGGCTGTATTTAGTCATCGGAAGTTAATACTGTAGATGACTACAACATCTATAGCGCTTAGCTTTGGGCCTCTAAATAGGGGATGTTACACTATAAGTCACATAATCAAATCTATCTAAACACCACCTAATTTGATTAGTTTACAATAGTTATACACTAACTAAATTAATTAATATTTGTGAAATATTAATTTTGTTGTAGTTCGTATATGGAGCGTATCTAGTAAATGTGGGTATCCTTTAGAAATGTTCCAGGCGATATTAGTAACTAATTTGATCCGCACATAAAGTTATATATGTATGTATCGATATAGTATATCGATGTACATTTAAATTTAATTTAGATAAAATTAATTACAAATAGGCTTAAGTGTTTAACCGATCCATTATGAGTCCAACGAGGGCTGGTCAAAGAAGAGGTAGATGAGGGAGAGTGATGTGGATCTAATTTTGAATTAGCAGGATATATTGTGGAAGACTTGGTGTTCAAATACCCTTATAAATGCAATGCTAAATCATGTTTAGGGTGGATGCTTTTACTAACCCTATTGCTTCTTCCTTACTTTTCATGGACGATTCTCCCCAAACTAGCAATGATCGACCCCGTATATAATAAATAAAGAGAACTACAACTATATTCAATTACGACACATCGATTGTTAGCAATTGTGGTGCATATCAATGAGATCTAGAACACTGATAGATCCAGGTGTATGTAACAACTCACAACTTAATGCACCTAAATAAAAATTCAAGTCCATAAGGATACAAATCGTTGGTTTTGGTAACCAGTAATAAACATAAGTATAACAGAGAATGTCCTCAAAGAAAAATAGTAAAATATAATAGAATACATACATACATACATACATATCTATATATATATATATATATATATATATATATATATATATATTAACTAAGGCCACTACCTTGGAATTAATATTATTCCTTTAGTATCTGATTTTCATGCTAGTGCCGAGCGTGTAACATCCTGTAATTTTAAAGCTAATTAATTAAAAATAATTTAATAAATAAATATTAATGTTGAAAATAGAATTTTCACAATTTTCAGGATTTGGCTATAAAACTTACACCATTGGGTTTGTGGTAGTTTTTTTGATTAATTTTCCTATATAAAGTTGTTTGAATCAAATGAAAAAGTTATTAACGTTTGAAGTTTTTGAATCAAAAATAATCATATATGTAATCATGGTAATAAAAGTTAATCAACGTTAATTATTAATGTTAGTGGAAATTAAAAGTTAAGAAAGGTTAACGTAAAAACAAATCATATAGAATATTTATTATGGGAATAAATTATAGAGATCGGTTAAACAAGTAATATAATAAAAACATCAAAGAACGCTAATTAGTTAACGTTGTAACACGTCATAGGTCAACCAAAGAGGAACCTAGGTCGACTAGTAGTGTCGATCCTAGGGCATGCGCGGTTGACACTTTCTAGTGTTAAAATGTGTTTATAATATAAAAAATGGATAACACTGATGGACCAAATATTTTACTTCAGTATGAAATAATTAAGCTACGTCCAAGATTAAACTAAAGATACTCTATTGTAAATCTAACGATCCTTGTTAACTCCAAACTCCTATAAATACAAATCTAATTTCTCACTTCTCTTCTCATATTCTCTAAGTCAAAGAGCGGAGCTCTATCATTCTTTTTTCTCCATAATTTCCAGAATCCTAAAATTAATAAAACTATTATATTATATATATGTATATATATATATATATATATATAATTGGAGAAAAGCGAAAGCAAAGGTAAAAATCATAAATCAGAAAATTTAATTTAAAATTTATTCAATCCATTCCGCGTATCTATAGTATTAAGAGATGTATACTCTTTTTATTATTTTGGATTTGAAGTACAAGGGAGTCAAATAGAAAGGGAATGAATCTGGATTTGGAGAACTGGAAAGCTAAAGCAAGGTGAGTGGGAAATTACATGTTCTGTAATAAGATTGTATTTATATAATAGATATATATTGCATCTATATTTAAAATCATTTTGGATATTTTATTATTTATGTGAAAGGAGTAGATATAAATCTTGGTTTGGAATTTTAATTGAATTGCATATTGTAAAGAATGAATTGGATAATAAATTGTATAGCGAAATGATTATGGAATAGATTTAAGGAAATTGATTGTGGAATGGATTTAATGAAATTGATTGCGGAATAGATTTTACGAAATTGGTTACGGAAGTTATTGGGGATAAATAATAGTTTAGAATCAATTTATAATTATAGATTTGATTTGACTATTATTGGGATTGATTGTGATTAGGTATGGATTTGACACATTTTAATCCATTGGAATGAAAAGCGGTAATAATATAACTCTCTATGAATCATCCAAGTTACAAATAAAGGTGCATTGTTTGAAATAACAAAAAATGTAATTGTAAAGAAAGAGATGTACAAAATAAAGTAAATCTTGTATTTTGACTGCCTATTTCAATAAAGAAATAAAGTATAATTCCTTGTTATTTCACACAAAACATAAACCTTGTTTTAAGTAATTCATAGATAATAATTCCTATTGAAGGGGAAAGAAGTTCCAATGAATTAAGATACAGAACTCCTTAATTATAACTAAAATAATGTAAGTGGGAATAATAACAAACAATTTAAATGGAAAACCTAAAGTATGTAATTTAAGATGGTGTCGGAAACAAATGATAAACAAAGCGGATACAATTGAACGAATGGGGAGTTTAAGTAGGCAATTAAAAAGAAATATTGGTTAAAAAGGAAACAGGATATTTTTATCCAAATGATGATGAATGGAAGAGAAATAATAAATTACACTTAAGTCAATAAAGTAGAAATGAAGAAAAAATGATAGAAAATGACAAGAAAAAAATCAAAAGTAACTTATGTAAGATTTATAAACATCAGTGATTAGAAGGAAAGAAAAGCAATAGTTTAATATATATATTCGAATATACGTTATGAAAGGCATGGAATATATGTGTGTGTAAATAACTTAATATGGATAGAATGACATTAGTCACTAGAGTAGGTTGGAATGCAAGGATATTAGTGTTACACAATAGAAGTTTGTCCACCGCAAGGGGCTACCAACATTTGTGTAACATTATACTGATCTGGTGTAATACCCCAGGAATTCAACAGAAATTTAGATGGAAATTAATAAGAAAATTAAATTAAATTAAAAGGACTTAAAAGCGAATTTTCAAAGATGTCCGAATTTGGCTTAGAAACTTACACCATTATAATCATACCAAAATTTTAAACGATTTCCATATACAACACTTCGAAATCCCAGCTAGTATGGAGAAATTATGGGCATTAGATTGAATTAAAAATTTAAAATATAAAATTTAAAAATTCTAAAGGCCACCATTCGACGCTTAAGGTCTCAAGTTGCTAAGCGGTTGACCCACATGAGTGAAAAATCGAATGTTGTTGACTCTCTGAAGTTGCGTTGAACGAACGCGATTTGTTTGCTTAGGAATGAAGGCTTTGATAAGAGGACCAGATATTCTGAAAATATTCTCTAAGCTAATCTAATGGCCCAAACTAAAACCCTAGCCCTATAAATGCTTAGCTAATGGAACCCTAATTCTTACATAAAAAATTATAGTAACCAAACTATGCCGAAATTTTCTCTAAACCCTAAACTCCAAAATTCTCAAAAATCAAATAAACCCAAATTTGAAGAATAGAAGAAGCCGGATCAAAGCTGAGCAATCAATTTACAGGGATGATTCTTAAGCACAAGTAATAGGAAGAGCTTAGGCTTGAGGTGAGTGGGCACAAATTTGATAACTTGATTATTGTAGTTAGTTTAAACTATTGTAATTGATTAGGATGTTAGAAAACCCTAAATTGAATATGTTAAATTTACATTGAATATGCTAAAACCCTAGATTTGAATCTAAAATCCTAGTTTTAAATTGTCAATTTTGATGAATCTTTTCATCTTTCAAGTCCTCGATTACGTATAAAGTAATTGATCCGCTAATTACTTTATTGATTTTAAATTAGCAAAACAAAGTAATCTTAATTTTGTCGTGAAGTGGTGATTCTGCCGCCAAATGCTTACACAATCAAGTAGTGGCACTTTAACTATTTGTTAAAGTGTCTGATCTAACCAATATTCGATTCAAGTACAAGTAAGATAGGGTATAGTACTACTAACAAGGAAATAACATAAAACAGTAAAGGACATGAGATCTTCGTAGTTCGGATTTTAAGAAATCCTATGTCCACCGGGAAAGTTTCTCTTTCTCCATTGTTATTGATTTGGAATAGAATTTCATAGTAAAAGGTATAGTTGATCCTTCAAGGTTTTGAACAGAAAGAAAAAATTTCAGAAGAGAAAAAAGTCTTATTCATGCTACTATAGCCTTTTCTATTTTAGTCATGAAATGCACGTGGATTACTGAAATTTCCTTCCCATCGTTGTGTCTCAACCCTTGGATACTACCAGATGTCGTTTATCTATATTTTCTATCTGACGTGACTAGACTACCGGCGTGTCTTTGATAAGAAGTTTGAATGGAGATGGGAATTCCCAAAGTTAGAGCGAGAATATTCGAAATTGTGACGGGAAATTCAAATTTGAATTGGCTTTGCTTGTGGGCCTCTAAAGAGACATTAGTTTCCACTTGTTGATCTTATTGTGTCTATGTGGACTAGTATGTGATGTTATGATGTTAAGGCATATGAAGATGTACAGTTGTGAATATTGCCTGGTGTCGTGGTCATTCTGACCTTCTAATACTTCTGCTGTCTTTGCTTGCTTGATAGTATGTCAGTTCGGAACATGCCGGCGACTATTTTTGATTTGAACTGTAAATATGGCTTTGCATTGAAGCATATCCTCAGTAGCCATGTATATAACCCCTTTGAACTGCTTTTGATTATGTGCGGAGTTGCCTAGGTCGCCCCTGTATGTACTAGTGCGGACCTGTTTCTATAGGTTTGATAAAATATGAGCTTTGGAAACGCAGTCTGCTCAGCTCAGTATGTACTTTCCTAGGCTCTGGTGCGGTATGTTGTATTTGACTTTGATTTTAGACGTAGCTGTCGTGACTTGCGCCATTTTCCTAATACATGTAATATTTGTCTCTTGCTACGGTTTTATTAGTTGTCGAGCTCAGGTTGGGTTAGGTGTTGTGACTCCGAGTTGGTTCCCTCATGTCTTCAGAATAGTTCTTAGTAAGAATGGGTGTAACACTTGCCATCCAAGTCTGCTGCGATCATATGTCGTGCCATCGTGGTAGACTTATTTTCTTAAGCACCCAGTCTTGCGCCTCTTGTTATTTCTGCCTGGTTTCTCTTTATTTTGCAGCTATTTGGGGCACGGGCCTTTTATGCTTTGACCTATATCATTCAATTTAATACCACTATTCTCATTTCTGAGATTACCGTAGTCACTCGCATGTAGTGTTGTTAGTACACTACTGAGCGATGGCAATGGGTTTGTTGAATATGCGCTTATATGTTTTTGTTTGATGATAATAAACATATATATTCATTTAAATGTATTTGGTAATGTACTATTCTATTTTTCATAAATTAAATAAATATTTGTTGAATAAAATAAATTACACAGAATTTGAATGGAATTTGAATTCAAACAGAAATTTTATTCAAACAAATTTTTGTTACAATCTTGAATAATACAATTTCAAGCTCTCACTATACATATACATTTTTGAATACATCACGATTTCAATTTACATTTATAACCTTACTACATATCACTCACACTCGTATTTTGTCTTCAACTGCATTCCAGTTTGAATCCAGCATCTGAGCAATCTGCAAAAATATTCACTAACGCAGTAAAATTGAAAAAGAAATATTTGTACAATATAAAATAAAATATGATTTTTGAAAGTATGATTTGCCTCAGTTATTTGGGTTGTTCGTCATCATTTACATTTGAATTCATCACACACGAACAGTGTGACATGCACAGTGTACCACTGTACATGCCACAAGGCCGTGCACGTCGATATACACTTGATAATGCTACAGGGACAGGTGAACACAGGTCAAACCCAAATGAAAAGCCGGGTTCAACTCACGTGCAATATATTCAAAATCACGACACGAGCACAAGGTCAAACCCGAGTTTTGAAACTGGGTTCAACACAAGGAAACATCACATGTATGCAAATACCAGAGATACAAATGCAACACAGTGGCAACGTCAAGTTCAGACCAAACAGCAATGATGGTAATGCAACACAGTGCAGACACCAATCATACAAGAGAGGCACAGCAACTACAAAGACCAGCTACAACATGTCAATGCAACACTGCATACAACATGGTGCAGAACCAAAGCCAAGCATGATACAGTGGATCAAATCATGAATAAAAGTGCAGTGATACATGGAATCACATAAACAAGTTCGAACAACCAGTTACAACTACAGAAACCAGAGAAATGCGCAGTGGAATGAAGTCAAGTGATGCACATGTAAAAATACTTGAAAGCTACAGCATCAAGTAGACCAAGTTCATATGCAATGAGAAGAACATCAAAGACAACACAAGTTCAGCTATGCAAATGAAACGCAGTGGCAACACTGGAAGCACACAAGCTAATGAAGACTGCAATATCAAGTTCATATGCAAAGTGCAATAGCAGATACATGAATACCATTACAGTGATCTTAATATAGCAATGACAGAGTACATGCAAATGCATCAACGTGTCACAAGATACAGTAATGCAATAGTGGCCAACCAGAAGTGAAGATTGCAGCAACATCCAGTGACATGCAATGAAGATAGTGGTCAATGCCAAGAAACAATGTACACAAATGAAACACAAGTTAGTTGCAAGTACAACAATGCACAATGATACAAAGCAAATTCGACAGCCAAACAACAATCCCAACAGTAATGCATGTATCATGAAACCAAAGTACACAGTGCAGACCAAATGCAATTATACAACTATGAAGAATAACCGGAGTAATGCAAGTGTCGACCAAGTGACAATGCAAGCAAAAAACTCAAGTGCAACAGTGAACTTCAGTATGGAAGTGAAACAGACAACATAATGAAGCAATAACCAATGTCACAGTAAAATCAACTTCATCAGAGAAGATGGCCAGAGACGAAGATCACAATGATGGCCGAAGCCATGCCAAGAGCATATGTTAACCAAGTCAGAATTCAACTCAATTTCGTATTCTTTGAAAAAGTCAAAGCAAAGTAGAAGAGGAAAGTTTCTGCAGCGACAATCAAGAGAAAATCGAACGTTTGATAATCAAAGCCGTGGTGGCCACGAAACAAATTCGAAGCCGAACATCTAATTTCTAGTAGAAACCTTGGGGGCAGCACGTAGGCAGGTGTCGTGAGTTTACGTGTGTAAGTGTGACTATCTAATTTCTAATAGAAACCTTGGGGGCAGCACGTAGGCAGGTTTTTGCCGAAGTTGGGTAAATTCTGTGTCGTTCTATTTCTGCATTTATTATTCTGCTTTTATCTGTGCTGCTACTATTCTGTGATCTGTGTTGAAATTATTTTATAAACTTCTGTAATTAATTTTTATAATTTATACTATCACCCTATTCACCCCCCTCTAGGGTGAAATCGATTCTACAAGTGGTATCAGAGCTAGGAATAGAAGTCAACTTCTGTTTTATAAAATTCGTTTTTCATAAACCAATTTTTATCTTAAAAATTTGAATTTTTAAAATGGCTTCTTTTAATAATGCTTTTGCTGAGGGTCAGTCCATAGTTAGACCACCAATGTTCAATGGTAAATATGCTTATTGGAAAAATAGAATGAAAATTTTTCTGAAAACCATTGACGCTTGGAACATTGTTGAGACAGGTTATAGAGCACCAACTATAATTATAGATAATCAGGAAATAGATAAACCGATGGATCAATGGACAGAACTAGAAAATAAATTACAAAATGCTAATGCTAGAGCTATGAATTTTATTATCTGTTCATTGGATCAATTTGAATTTAATCGTGTCTCACATTGTCTAACTGCACAGGAAATATGGCACACACTAGAAGTGACTCACGAAGGAACATCTCAAGTCAAAGAATCTCACCTTGCCATGCTAAGCAACGAATACGAGAATTTCACAATGGCAAAAGAAGAAAATGTCAAAGAGATGCATGGACGACTTTCCAATATCGTATACAAATCAAAAGCCTTTGGAAAACCATATACAGAGTTGGAGATAGTCCGAAAAATCCTCAAAGTCCTTCCACGAAGTTTTGAAGCCAAAGTGACTGCCATTCGAGAGTCAAAAGATTTGAAACAAATGAAAGTCGAGGAACTCATCGGAAACCTCACTGCTTATGAGCTTGAAATGAAATTCAAGGAAGAACATGAAGGAGGTGATACTCGAAAGAAATCAATAGCTCTTAAAGGAACAACAGAAAGTGATAGTGATGATAATGATGATGGAGTAGCGGAATTGGAGCTGATAATAAAGAAAGTCAAAAGGTGGAATTACAAATACGGAAATTCAGCTCTAAATTGAAAATTGAAAAGCAGAATAAATAAAATATTGGACAACCCAGAAGAACAAAAGATCATCTGTCATAGGTGCAACCAACCCGGACACATCAAGCCCAATTGTCCTCAAAATCGATGCGACTTTGAAAAGAAATCAAAAAGGAGAAGTTTTGCTGCCACGTGGAATACAAGTGATGAAGATAATCAAAGTGCTGACAGTGAGGATGAAAAAGCAGACTTGTGTCTTCATGGTGAAATAACTGACAGTGATGATGACGAGCCAAGTGAGGTATCAAAACTTTCTCATTCGGAATTACTGATATATTTCCACGAAGTGAATGGTTGTTTTGAACGACTTAGGGAGAAGTATGCCAAACTTGAATCACAAAAAGATACTTTGATAGATTTAAATAAACAACTTGACCAATTAGTTAAAACCTATCAAAGTAGGATCCCTAAGTGTGATAAGTTTCCAACATTCGAAGAAGAAATTAAAAAATCAGAAATTAATATAAAATCACTTGAAAATGAAATTCTGATTTTGAAAGAGAACGAAAATACTAGGAGAGAAAATTCTATCAAAAAGTGCACGCAATTATTGAACGAAAATGAATCTCTCAAAATACAAGTTCAACAATTGTCAATAACTTTAGATAAATTTTCAAAAAGTGAGAAATCGTTGAATCTTCTATTAGGGAAGCAAACTGTTAATACAGCTAGACAAGGACTTGGATATAATCAATCTGAAAATGTTGAAAGCGATATTAATCAAGAAAATTCCATGTGCACAATTTGTAGAAAATATGGACACGATCGCAATAATTGTTGGTATAGACCCAAACATGTGAAAACCATACCAATTTGGGTTCCAAAAGGCACAAATATAAAATATCTCAAAATTAAACAAATTTGGGTGCCAAAGGGAACAATTATAAACAGTTTTGGATCTCCACAAAATTATTTTTCGAAATATTCTGCCACTAACAACCATGGACCTATAAAAACAAATAGGTCACATAAATCTTTTCCCGTGTAGGTGTGGTGGCAGGCTAAGGAACAACAACGGTGTTTTCTGGATTTTTGGCTGTTCCAGAAACACAACGGGCGACAAAGCAAAGTTCCTTAGCCTATTATAAAGGTGACAGAATCACAATGGATAAACAACGAAAAATATCATAAAGGTAAAACAAGTAATGGTATATTTATTTGAACAATATATTAAATGTGATAATCTGCACCATATTCTAAATCAGCCAATATCGAGATGATGACTTTGATTCGGACTTATTCAAAATAGTTGGCCAATTACATTTATGCCAAAAACACTAATCTTTGAATTACTTCATACATATTTGTTTGGATTAAATATTGTGTTTTTGTTGGATGATAATGCATTTGGTTATAATTTGGCTAACTCTATATTCACAGTTTTTTGTTATTTACACGGCTTCAATCCAAATTCAAGAGAATGCCATTTAGAATGCGTTTTGAGTTTTTATACACACTTTATGATCCGGTCTATCAAATATAGTTAGTGATTTTTTGGAGTGAAAGAAAAATTCAGATGCAGATTACACTGGTAATCTAGTTGATAGAAAAATTACTAGTTGAACGTGATTTATGGTGAGACATTTAGTAACTGCATCGTTTTTCAAAGAAAATATCTGCATATTTTTCATTACAAATAATTTTTAATTAGCAGAAGTTTTTCTCATATAACCCCTTCGAGAAAATAATTGTTTGACCATATTTTTAGATTAGTCATTTTTATTTGATTTTAAATGACAAATTTTGACTAATCCGACTCCCTGCTAATTATCAAAAAGATAAATAGTGATTGAAAAGGTGATAGGTGTTGATATTTAACATGCATTACTCAAGAGAGTATATTTGGAAAATTTCTTTAGGAATTCAAACAAGAGTTATAAAACTTTTTGTTGGGTAAAGATTCCATGACCATTTCTGTAACGACCCAGAATTTTTTAGAAATTAAAAATTTAATATTTAATTAATTTTAAATATTAATAAGTGAATTTATAAGTCAAATAAATTTTTATTTGAATTATTGGATTTTAATTGGATAATTAAATCGATAATTTAATACGTTAAATTATGGAAATAATTGAAAATTGAGTTAAATATGATTGAAAATGATTTGTAAAATTTTATTTTATCATGTTGGAGTTAGAATGATATTTTAGAACTTTTAAAAAACGAATTAAAGTTAATTTGTGAAAATTGAATATTTTAATATTAAAATCGACTAGTGAAAATAGCCAATTTTTGAACAGTCTCGGAATTGAACGAAACCAGTTCCATTGTATCCGTAATAGTTAGTTATTACCGGATTTCAATTTTCGTGTCAATCGGAGCTATCGTTTGATCGTGGCAGCTCGAAACGCATCGATTTATTTTTAATTTTAATTTGGCGAGTTAAAATAGCCATTTTTCAAAAAAGTCTCGGATTTCGACGAAACCAGTTTCAGCGGATCCGTAATGTGATATTATTGTAAGGTTTCAAATTTCAAGTCAATTGGATTTACCGTTTGTCCGGTACAAATTAAAACGCCTAGAAAATCGCTTAAATCGGTTTAATTCAAATTGAACGTTTATTGCCATAACTCGCACATATGATCGAATTAGCTTTCGAAACATGTTCCATTGTGTCCGGAACGTGGGGTAAACCCTAGAAACGCTGGTTACGGCGCGTGAATCGGAGTTCGGAATTTCCGGATGAATAATGTTCGAAAATTCTCTATAAATACACCTTAAAATTTCTAAAAATAAAAAAAAGAAGAAAAACCCTAATCTAAAACTGCACAGCCGCCTCCACATCTATGCATGGACAGAAAACTCCCACATTCTTCCCCTCCGATCTCTCAATCCATCAGCTTTTAGACAAAACCCTCAACTACAATATTGTAGAGCATGGCAAGATCCTTATATTCAACGGTGGAGATCGAGATTGGAGCTACGGATCAACGGCAAATCGTTTGAGAAGGCGCTGCGTTTGGGCACGAATTCCCAGGCCATGATGAGGCCGAGCTTCATGAGGTTGGGGCCGAGTATAGAGGGGGTGAAGGGCTTCGAGATGGCGGTGGTTTGATGAAGTTTCGTTGAGCGAGGAGATGGTGATATCAAAACCTAATATTGGAGAGGTGGGTTCATTGTTCGGCCTAATTCCTGTACATTTGCGTGAGAAGGAAGATGGTGGGGGGGCCGTTGGATATGGGATGAACGGTTATGATGAGAAAATGGTGAAATTTTAAATAAATGTTGTAATTTATATGCTTTATAAAATCGTGTAACTTCAAAAATTGATATCTTTTTCATACGAGGTCGAAAACGCGCGAAACCAGTTGCGTTGGAATCGTATGGACGAGCACTACGCGATGAAATTGGATTGGATTTGTTTGGAGTTAGTGAGAATTTTGGGTAAAATTAAACGTCCGTTTAATTTTATTCGAAATAAATCGCTAAAACGGAATTTAAAATCAAGGTGAGAACTTCTCACTCAATCGAATTAGTTTCGATTTTATTTTAAATAGTTAGATTTAAAATATTTGAATGTATGTTTGAATGTTGATTGATATCTATTGATTGTTAAAATAGACATTATACGCCGTTAGTAAGCGGATGTTATTTATTAAAAACATATACCGCGAATATTTCATAAACAGTGAAATTGGTATTAATATATTAGCAATATATATATTGGCATATGTATATATTGGAGTTATTGATTTCCCGCATTTTTGTTTAGCGAATGAGACCTTATTGCGCCGTTTATTAAGCGGATAATATTTTAAATCCCATATACCGCGATAATTTCGTACTGGAGCGAAATTGGTATTGTGCTAATGTTTTTGGATGCAGGAAAACAGGTTGGAGGGATCCAACTGGATTCCTCAACAGTATTTATTTGATTTCAGATATTTTGATATTTGATGGATTATCATATCGATATATGATATCATTGTTTGTCGTGATTGACTATTCGATATGTAGCATCATTGGACCAAGTTTTGGAATTTAAAAATGAAATATAAAGTGATTTTTGAAAATATACTATATGTTTGGAATTTGATCTATTTTAAATGAATAAACGTTATAATTTTTAAAGTTATAAAAATTATGATTTTTGAGAAGTATAGTTAAAAACTGATTTTTGAGAATATGATGCTAATGATTTTATAAAATAGTTTAATCGGGATTTTAGAATTTATTGTGAAAAGTTTAAATATAGGATTTATAAAATTTAATTATTTTATGAATCAAAATGGTGAAATAATAAAGGAGATTAAAGACGTTTTAAAGAATAATATAAATTGATTTATATAAGAGATTTATAAATGGATATTTATAAATTGAAACATTTGAATTATAAAACGAGTTTTTATAAGTGTTTGAATGAAGTGAAAATGAATTTTGTAAATGAATGGAATTTATAAAATTATAAATGGTGAAGTTATAAATGAAATTTATAAATAGTAAGATTTATAAATTTTGTGAAATTATTTAAGAATATACTTGGATGAATAATTGAATCTTATAAGTTATAAGATTTATAATCATGAAGTTCAAAGAAACGATTTTGTAAAATAATCGTTTTATAAGCATTTGACTTATAATATGAATCTTTGGTTTATAATTGAGTTATAAAGTGAATAGGTTGATAAAGGAATTTATAAAAGGAGATGTTATAAAATAAATAGAAATGGAATTTATAAACGTTGTTTTATAAATTCGCAAACGACTTATTTTGATAAGTTAATTGTTGAAACCTATTAATGGAGTTATATTCACGTTTTTGAACTGTGAATAATCCTTTTAAATAAAATGAATAAAAGGATGAAATTTGTTAACAAAGAATATTCACGTTTTTGAATAGTGAACAATATGTTAAAGAAAATGTTTGAATGAGATGTTTAAATAGAATTAAAACGATCTAACGATGTTTTAAAATGTGTTGAGATTCGAAACCATAGATTTCAACATTCATTGTTGGAATAGACGTTTTCGAGAAATAGAAGGAAATAATGGACTATAACACTGTTGTTATAGTAAATGATTTCCGAAAGGAAATGTTTTGTATAGTATTGGGATTTATATATCTATTTTAATTTCGAATCCCTATACTAGTGATTTTTGAGTCGTCGTAACGATGTTTTACGCAACATTCGTTTTGGCCCAAATAAATATGTTAAGAGAATGATTTCCTTAAAGAATGAAATATATACTTAATTTCGATTTAAGTATATTGAATATTTTCTAAGTGTTGAAAATAAATAAAATTTGTGAATTACTTATGAATAAGTAAGTATGGAAATGTTTTCCAATATAAAGTGAATATTTTGAGAATTTATCTTTTTGAAGATAAATTGAAATGGATAATTGAAATCGTATATGCATGGATATTGTGAAATGTAAATTCACTAAGGAATTTATAAAAGAAAGTGGAATTTGTTTAAAAATAAATATTGATTTATTTTTGAAGTGTGAAATTATATATCTAGTAAAGGTATTTTGGAAAATAAATAGTTGGAAAATTATTTGGAAACTGGTGATGTGTGCATATCCATTGATAGTTTAATAACCGACTATCAATATTTCCCTTTGAATGGGTAATTGATGTGATTTGTTTGAATTTGAATGCCACACTTATTTTTGAATAAGCGCTCACTATTCGGGTTAATCGGGAAAGGACCATGGGGTCGTATAACCCATTCCGAATATGTGATACGTCGTTGTGAATTGCATTGAAGATCGGTGTTGAAGACCGAGTATTTACGAGAGCGATAGGATGACCTGTCGATTGACTCTGCACTGAGTAGCTACGGTATTGAGTTCTCCATATGTGATGGTGAATCCGATCAGGATTGTGAATATCCGGATTGCAAGGACTTCTTTGTAAGTGCCTTCGGTTTTGTTCGAGCCCGGAACAGACTTGTATGGATTGTATGTCTGACATTGCAAATTGAGATATAAAGCAGATTTCATTCAAATATATTTCTGTTGGTGGCGGAGAATTTATTCTTTTAGCTTAACACCCTTCTCTGAGACGTACGAGCTTAGAGGTTATGTAGTTGAATGTTATCAGCGATATATTCCCAATTTGGTAATGTGATATGCTGAGTGATGCTGAAATGGTCATTGTGTTGATTATTTGTGATAGGATCGTTTATTTGATCGTCTATCTTTGTGATCATTTCTATGATCATTTGTTGACCCAAAGCATGGCTTTTGTATAAAGTATGTTTTGTGGACGTGACTTCGTCGAGCCTCACACCCCGTGAATGGTCAAAACAGGAAAGAAGCAGCAAGGTTATGAGGGGTAGCGCCCTTTAGGATATGTGCATTTCCTTCTGGAAAAGGGTGGTATCATGGTATGGAGCCCAGATACTTACTCATGTTGAAAACACTTTGTTATGATTGTGTGAATTGATTACGAGCGCTCGGTTGAAAAGGTCCCAAAGGACCGGGGGATGGATATTCGGTCAGTTGTTACTCAGTTAGGGGTAACCCGGCCTTGTGTTGGTAGAGATCCGGTTTGGTTCTCGGGGATGTCCATCCAGAGGCATTCTCATGTGGCAATGGGAAGTTCCTTGGCCTGATCATTCGTTGGAAATCCAATTCCCAATACGAAACCTTGTACGGTATTAGTTGTAGAACCTGCCATTCACTTATGGTGGTCACCACTGTTTGGATGGTAGCTATAGTAGGCATACGATAATGGTCGTATGTTGGCTAAGATTTATATTCTACTTTCGAAATGAATTTTTCCTACACTATACACTAGTAATAATATCAAATGTTCTTTTAAATGCGTATCAAGCATCTTTGACTATCATAAGGAGAAATCTCCTCCGATTCTGCGTTTGCATTGTGTGTGTGTGCGGGAGGCCTTATGGTAGTCTCATTTTTAAAAGCATTGCGAATTGACTTAAAAATATTCCTCTATTTTGATTTTAAAGATAAATAAACTGTTTTGAGTTCCCACACCAGTCACATGACTGACTCGGAGTTTATTGTTTTCCTTCCTAAACTCTGGGTGCCCACCAATTTCCACACGGGCAGTCAAGAGTTAGGTTTATCAGGATATTCTGGAATCGCTGGAGGCAAGATGGATGGCATGGCGTATTACTAGTTATATAGTATTTCTTTTTCCGCTGCACTATTTGTTTGTTGTTGTTGTACACTCTGATGATATGATGTAATGTAATGTGATGTAATGTAATAACTGATATAGTTCTTTGTTTAAAGATTATTCATTTATTATTATATGTTGTTCCGCTGCGAATTGTGAGATTCTGATGTTGTTCAGTTGTTTCCTTTCTGTTCTATTTTTCTATTTCCTTTCCTCTCTATTTTTCTATTCGTTCTATTTTCTACTTTCTTTATTCTCTATCTTCCTATCTTCCTTTTCTCTTCTTCTTTCTTTTTCTTTTCTTAAATTCTTTTTAAAACCATAACATTTCGGGTTTTTGGCCTTCGATTTCTCGGCAGTCGATAAAGTGAGTATCGATGTTGAATTTTCGAAAGTCGAAAATTTTCGGGGCGTTACAATTTCTATATCTATCATATTTCTATCGACCATGGTTTATCAAAACTTAAATATAGTTGGTCGATATGTGGTACTATAATCAGGGATCATTTGTTTTTTTTTATTTCATATATTTTTAAAAAAATAAATAAATATCCAAAATATTCACTCTCATTTAAAAGTCCTCACGGTTATGCATGGATGAATTACTTGGATTTTTGATTATGTGCTTCCATGCTCATTTAAAAGTCCTTATGGTTATGCATGTATGGAACGCATATCAAAATTAATTGATTTAATAGACAAGTTGATTCTAATCCCATTTAAAAGTCCTTACGGTCATGCGTGGTTAGAAGATACTTGATTTCATTTTTAAAATTAAATTGGAATACTACTAATCTCATTTGAAAGTCCTAACGGTTATGCATGATTAGTAGGTATTCAAATTCCTGATATAAATGTACCACAAGTTGATACAATTGTATGATTTTATATTAGAACATCATTTCCATCATTCATTCTAAAATTGGAATATGCGCCTAACAAGGGTAGTTATGATTTTTGTTTGATTCTTATTGAAGTTTAATATTTATATTCAGTTTGAGTTTAATGTTGGATTAATATTGATCACTTAATCTCTATTTTTCTCTAACACAATTATTCTTTTGCTGATAACAAAAGGGGGAGAGAAAAGTTAAGATTTTGTCAAATAGAATCAAGCAAAGGTCAAATAATTTTCCATTTGCATCTAGGCTTAATTATATATTTCTATTTGTATGCATATATGTAGGGGGAGCATCATGTAGAAAGGAAGCATTCAAATAGGGGGAGCAATTAGAGTATATCATTGATCAAATACATTTAACACGGTCAAAATCTTAAATATATGTTTGTTATCATCAAAAGGGGGAGATTGTTGAATATGCGCTTATATGTTTTTGTTTGATGATAATAAACATATATATTCATTTAAATGTATTTGGTAATGTACTATTCTATTTTTCATAAATTAAATAAATATTTGTTGAATAAAATAAATTACACAGAATTTGAATGGAATTTGAATTCAAACAGAAATTTTATTCAAACAAATATTTATTACAATCTTGAATAGTACAATTTCAAGCTCTCACTATACAATTACTTTTTTAATACATCACGATTTCAATTTACATTTATAACTTCACTACATATCACTCACACTCGTATTTTGTCTTCAACTGCATTCCAGTTTGAATCCAGCATCTGAGCAATCTGCAAAAATATTCACTAACGCAGTAAAATTGAAAAGGAAATATTTTTGCAATATAAAATAAAATATGATTTTTGAAAGTATGATTTGCCTCAGTTATTTGGGTTGTTCGTCATCATTTACATTTGAATTCATCACACACGAACAGTGTGACATGCACAGTGTATCACTGTACATGCCACAAGGCCATGCACGTCGATATACACTTGATAATGCTACAGGGACAGGTGAGCATAGGTCAAACCCAAATGAAAAGCCAGGTTCAACTCACGTGCAATATATTCAAAATCACGACACGAGCACAAAGTCAAACCCGAGTTTTGAAATTGGGTTCAACACAAGGAAACATCACATGTATGCAAATACCAGAGATACAAATGCAACACAGTGGCAACGTCAAGTTCAGACCAAACAGCAATGATGGTAATGCAACACAGTGCAGACACCAATCATACAAGAGAGGCACAGCAACTACAAAGACCAGCTACAACATGTCAATGCAACACTGCATACAACATGGTGCAGAACCAAAGCCAAGCATGATACAGTGGATCAAATCATGAATAAAAGTGCAGTGATACATGGAATCACATAAACAAGTTCGAACAACCAGTTACAACTACAGAAACCAGAGAAATGCGCAGTGGAATGAAGTCAAGTGATGCACATGTAAAAATACTTGAAAGCTACAGCATCAAGTAGACCAAGTTCATATGCAATGAGAAGAACATCAAAGACAACACAAGTTCAACTATGCAAATGAAACACAGTGGCAACACTGGAAGCACACAAGCTAATGAAGACTGCAATATCAAGTTCATATGCAAAGTGCAATAGCATATACATGAATACCATTACAGTGATCTCAATATAGCAATGACAGAGTACATGCAAATGCATCAACGTGCCACAAGATACAGTAATGCAACAGTGGCCAACCAGAAGTGAAGATTGCAGCAACATCCAGTGACATGCAATGAAGATAGTGGTCAATGCCAAGAAACAATGTACACAAATGAAACACAAGTTAGTTGCAAGTACAACAATGCACAATGATACAAAGCAAATTCGACAGGCAAACAACAATCCCAACAACAATGCATGTATCATGAAACCAAAGTACACAGTGCAGACCAAATGCAATTATACAACAGTGAAGAATAACCAGAGTAATGCAAGTGTCGACCAAGTGACAATGCAAGCAAAAAACTCAAGTGCAACAGTGAACTTCAGTATGGAAGTGAAACATACAACATAATGAAGCAATAACCAATGTCACAGTAAAATCAACATCATCAGAGAAGATGGCCAGAGACAAAGATCACAATGATGGCCGAAGCCATGTCAAGAGCATATGTTAACCAAGTCAGAATTCAACTCAAATTCGTATTCTCTGAAAAAGTCAAAGCAAAGTAGAAGAGGAAAGTTTCTGCAGTGACAATCAAGAGAAAATCGAACGTTTGATAATCAAAGCCGTGGTGGCCACGAAACAAATTCGAAGCCGAACAATTCAAACTGTATCGAATATCTCAAGTTAAAGCCGTGTGTATCAAGGTGTAACAAAATCAGGAAAGCCGTGCGTATCAAGTTGTAACAAATTAGGAAAGTGATGAAGTCGCAAGTGAATACGAACGAACTAAGTGTATTCAAATTCATATAAATACGAGTTCCAAAGTATCATCATCGGCATGAATGAAAAAGCAATCGAATTCAAGCAATGAAACCTGAAAGCAAAAGATACAAATAACATACCAAGGCAAATTCAATTATCTTGAAGCAACCGAAGCCGAACCCTAATTTCACAAATCAAGAGAAGCAGCCGAGCGCGACTCCAAGATCAATAGAGCATCAATATCAAACGGCATCCGAAACCCTAATTTTGATCGAAGGACAAAAGCCCTAAATTATGATCGAAGAAGCCGCCATTTTTCCAAAGGACCGAATAGAAAAGGAAGCGGGTCTAAATAATAAAGGGGCCATTCATTAAGTATTAGGGTTTTAGTATAAGGGATTTAGTTTTTAAATAAGGGATTTATTTGTTTTCTGTTTTAAATTTGTTTTTTAATTTTAAATTTCTTCTCAAACCGTTGTATTTGCTAGTCGTGTGACTAGGGGACAAGCTACGTGGCGTAGCTTGAGAATTCGCAACTCAGTGGCTAAGTTGTGGCAGGGTTTTGAGCGTAGAGTTAGGTTAGTCAGTAGCGGGTGTCGCGAGTTTACGTGTGTAAGAGTGTGACTGTCTAATTTCTAGTAGAAACCTTGGGGGCAGCACGTAGGCAGGTTTTTGCCAAAGTTGGGTAAATTCTGTGTCGTTCTATTTCTGCATTTATTATTCTGCTTTTATCTGTGCTTCTACTATTCTGTGATCTGTGTTGAAATTATTTTATAAACTTCCGCAATTAATTTTTATAATTTATACTATCACCCTATTCACCCCCCCTCTAGGGTGAAATCGATCCTACAGGGTTGTGTTATTTGCATGATTTTCCACTTTTATTTGGGGGAAAATGTCCTTGGCTGTGTCTTTGGTCGTATGCTTGTTATGACCTGCCCTCTATCTTGGGGCGTAATGTCCTTGACCATATTCTTGGACGAATGCTTGTTATGACATGCCCTTGTCTACGGCGTAATGTCCTTAGCTGTATGCTAGGTATGACTTGCCCCCTGTTTATGGGGTGTAACATCATACGTATGCTGAGCCACATCTTTCTCTAGCATCACCATTCTCATTTATGGGATTGTCGTGTAGGTGGTACTACTCCCATAGATTGATAGCAGTGAGCTATGAAGGGTAATTTGTTCGTGCGCCTAGCATGGTCCTCCCCCTCTCTATTTGGAGGAGGACTAAAGAAGATTTGACAAAGAAGTTAGGTCGTGTATATACAACCCCATGACATGTGCATAGTTTTTTGTACTGGTTCTGGCTGTCTAATATCCATACATCCCATGTGGTATGTCGGATTAATAACATATAGGTTTTTTAAACTGGTGTAGGCATTCCAATGTCGTTACGACCAATCTTCCTATGATTGTTTTCATAGGAATATTCATGCTAGGGCTGGGTACTTTGACATCCCATCCAGTGTGGTATTTTGGCTGAAAAGCCAGACTCGTGTTGATGCAAGTCCAAGTGTGTAGAGCCAACTCACCATTTTCAGTGTTGAGATTGTCGTTTTCGCCTACTAACTTCGTGTTTCGCTAAATCAGTGACTACTGGCAGTGACCTATGAATGTGCATTTAATTTTTCCACAAATAGTACAAAGATTTTTATAATATTTTTGGATTTATTATATCCCTACATCCGATCTATAGTATTGTTACTTCTTTATGATACTATAGTGTATATCCCGTAGGCAATGTAAATTAGACAAAGTAAGGTCTGAGGTGCTTTGAGTTCCAAGTTCTTGGAATTAGGTTGCCATTATGTGACGATCGCCCTACACCTTCGATGCTCATACCCTCAAATAATGCGCTGCTGGAGCATCCAGTAGATGCAAAACGGTAGTAAAAGGAAAGAAAAAGAAGTAAGGGAGGGAAATAGAAAACAAGAGAAGAGAATAGAAGAGAAGAGAAAGAACTAAAACATCACACAATCACATAACCTATCATATATCTCACGGTGCACCAGATAAAATATAATAGTCATCACAGATATAAAACAGTCAAGACAATAATAACTACATAAACCGCAGAATCAGAGTACAAAGGCTAATACAGTTACACAAAATAGTAATAGAGTTTATACAACTAAGAAATAAACTCAACTGATAAATTGTCTCTAATAATAGTAATTCAACACTTTCTAGGCTACACAGTGTCATATAGCAGAATAAACAATAATAAACTCAAAATATAAATATGAGAACGTGTCACTTTTTGCTAGTCAATCTGCACATCTCCAAGTGCTGTTTACACTTACTATCTAGTCTACTCATTTAAGAGTACTCGAGATAATAAGAAGCAAAGCATAAAATATCGAATCAGATAGAAGTCTAGTATGAGCGATAAATAATCTCAAAACACTATAAAAGTCAGTATGGTATATGGAACATAGGGTATGCGGAAGCATATCTAACCCGTCCCTACATCCATATAGTTAGCACGTAACAGTCGATATATGCAAATCTACTATTAAAGCCATATAAGTGTACTATAATCGAAGTACAATGTCCAATGTCTAGGTATACAATCGAAAATATCTACATCGCGTAACACCCCACAGTGATAACCAATCATGGCGAGCATAGCATCCATCAAACAATCCTCACATCACTCATGTGCAATTGATATATGATAACTTGTATGGCACAATCGCAAATCAGGGACTCTATCGGAATCCTGGTTTCATTGGTGCTCAAATCCATTCCACTCTGAAAGGCTAGTAATCAGGCTCACAATCGCAAAAGCCCAGGGTAATCTACAATCGCAAGATCCAAATAGAATTGCAAATCTAGATGGGACATACCCACATACCCCTACTTTATGAGCACATTAGAAACCTCTAAGTTATCAACGATCCCTTTGCACACATCTCCAAAATGAAACCCAATTGTTATTCCACCACGGCTATCTCCGTGGTATGACACAATCGCAAATCTACTTGCAAGTCCTCATCATTAAGCTTGCCTTTATGGATCACCGTCACGACTCATATCGTAAGTTGTCATCTTCAGAATGCCTTTAGACACCCATCGTAAGTCATAAAGCTATCATAGTAAGTCTCAAAGTCATCACGTCGAAGCATTACGCCATCGCTTCACCATCAAAATCGCTCATCGTAGAGTAATAACATCAAGACTAAGAGTCAACCGCACGAACAAATCACTGCATCGCGCCCCTCAAAGCCTCCTATCATTCATGCCAAAGATCGACCAAATCGGCTATCATCAATAATGGTAGATATCAACCAATCCAGAGTAGTGGATAATGACCACTTTGTGTCATGTACCTAACCAAAAGTGGTTAAATACGAACCAAATGAAAATGTCCGGCATCCATCTCAAAATCCAAAGCACATCCCGAGTCCATACTTTATCTCCAAATCAATCAGCATGCATGAAACTCTATGCATAAAATCCTATCCAATGATACATTTTTAAATCCAATATCGTCTTCGAACGGCTTTTTCAACCAACAAACAAACAAGCATACATGCAACCAACAAGCATAGATATATTTATAGTTGCCTACATACATCTAAAATAACACAATACAATACATCCAAGCAACCAATGTGGGATAAGTATCAAAAATAGCCTAAATCTATCAATATCATTAAAATAATATGTCAATGGGAAAAATGTGATATTTAATTCGAATACCATTTTAAACACTTTTAATTCTTTTTATAAAATAAGATAAATGTTTTAACATTTTACAAATCAAGTTTTAGAAAACATTTCAAAATATCGCTTTAATACTATACTAACAACCATAGTATGGTGAAAGATAATATCACTCACCTCAGCAAAAACTTACCAAATCAATGGTAAATCGTAAAGCTATCCATCATGAGTGCAACGTAAGAAGCCGCATTCAAAACAGACCTCGTATGCAAAAGATATGGCATTTATAAGATATCGAAATATATAAATAATTAAATAACCTAATCTAAATAATTAAATAACCTAATCTAAATAATTAATTACTTTAATTACCTATGCTAATCTCTCCTCCTCGGTTTAAAATTTCATGAACATGTCACGCACCATGAAACCCATTCCTCTATACATTCTCTAACTCGACGAATATTCAAAGAAATCACGAACCAATTTTATCGACGAGTCACGCTATGCAAGCTCGTCGACATAGACCAAAAATAACAAGCTCGGCCTTCGTACATGACATGTACCTGATGGGATCGTTGTCCATAATGCACAAATGTGTTTTGCTCCTCTCAACTGGATCCGACAAGTTTTGGCAGGAAGGTGTCTTTCTTGAAGAATAAAATGGGGGTAGTCTCCATTTTTCATATCGTCGCCTATAGCTCCGCCTAGATCAAACCTTAGACATGGCGATGAATGGGCCGATCTTTCTAAACATATCCGCTTCAAATTCCACTATGGTCAAAGTGAAGATCTCCTCAATACGAACTCAACGGAATTAGTTTCACAATTTTTAGTCGAGCATAGTAGATATAATTTTTTGAATGGATTCTAGGGAGGGCGGCCATGATTTTGTGATTCTAGAATGGAACATTGAATGTAGTGTGAGAGAGGAGGGTTTAGTGATAATATTATATTAATATATGTTTTTTATTTATTTGAATTCTCAAATAAACGGTCGTACGTTTCGAGCTCGCACGATCAAATGGTGCGTCCGATCGCAACAAAACTCGTCTGCATACATTACCTTATTTTTCAGTCCTGATGGTATAAATTTTATCATTATCCAAGACAATGCTCTGAGAAGATAATTTCGCACTTTTCGAGACCGTTTCAACCATTAGCTCATCTATTCTCTAAATACAGCGATCCTTATACTTATTTTAATTCGCAACGTCGATACGAACTCAACGGAAGTGGTCTCGAGTCCTAATTCGGTTGTATGTAAAAAATTATATTTTTAGGACTGCCAATTAATCAAAAGCCCAATATATAAATCAACTATTTACATATATTATCATTAAAAATACGGGTCGTTACATGTCATGTCTGCTATGACTAATGGACCTTCCCAGTTTGGTCCTAATGCGCCATCCATCGAATCTTTTATATTAGCCATTACTCTTTGCAGTACCAAGTCCCCTTTGAAAAAATTTCTCTCTTTGAGCCACGCATTATAATTCTTTGCCATCCTTTGTCGATATGTGGCCACTACTACTACTGCTTCATCCCTTCTCTCCTAGATGAGATCTAGGGCAACTTCTATCAATTTCTTATTATTTTCTGTTGTACATGATATTTTTGTATGTTATGGGATTTCAACTTTGATGGATAACATGGCCTCATATCTGTAGTTAGCGAAAAAAGGATGTGTCCTATAAGGGATCTGGTTGATGTTCTGTAGGCCCATAATACTAAAGAAAGTTCCTCTACCCACTTTCCTTTAGCTTTTTGTAGCCTTTTCTTTAGTAGTGTTTTGACGGTTTTGTTTGCAGCTTCGACCTGTCTATTTTCCTATGGATGAGCGATTAAAGAGAAACTTTTTATTATGTCATTTTTCCAATAAAGCTTTGTGAATTCCTTGCTTTCAAACTGGGTGTCATTGTCAGAAATAATTTTATGAGGTAATAATTATATTCCTTACTACGAAAGTGATTATCTTCTTTGCAGTAATTGTCGCTAGAAGCTCCGCTTCTACCTATTTGGTGAAGTAATATATGGTCACTATGGCATATTTAGCTCTTCCTTTTGACGTTGGAAGTGGGCTTATCAAATCTATTCCCATATATCGAATGGACATGGGATTGTAAGTTGGATGAGCTCATGGGATGGTTGTCTAGGGATAATGGCGAACTGTTGACACCTATCACACTTCTCACAAATTCCTTTGCATCTTGAAGCAAGCCAATAATAACCATGTCTTAGCACCTTTTTTGCCAAAATTTTTCTCCCAAAGTGATCACCGCATTGTCCTTTATGTACTTCCTACATGATCCCCATCTTCCTTGGAAACGCACCTAAGATAAGGGGTACAATACCCTCTCTTGTATAATGTGCCATCAAAGGAGTGGTATAGAGCCTGGTATATTATCTTTCAGGCCTCATTCTTTTTGGAGGTAAGACTTTATTTAGAAGACATTGTTTAACAGGAGTTCTCCTTAATTTGTTAAGGTGAGGATTTTGTTATGTGTTGCTCTTGGCTTTCAACCATCTCCTGGTTTTGTGTGCCTTAAATGGCGGCCCGTTGGGCTCAGGTCAAAACTAGTATTTGACTTGATTCTGTTATACTTGGCTCTGTTTGATGCCCAATTGTTACCACCTTCATTTCATTGGTCATTTTGGTACAAGGCGGTTTTGCTAATATGAGTTATTTTTACAAGGGATTTGTTGTATCTCAGTTTGTTCAAACTGCTCTAGTAATTTCTTAAATAGTTTTTCATATTTGGCCAGGGTCGGTTCCATCGCTTGGTAATTGCCCTACACTTGATTACAATTAACTCAAAATCACTATGAACTTTAATGGTGTTACCTTCATTACCTAGGCTATTCGTAGGATTATAAGAAGAGCCTCATATTCTACTACATTGTTCATTGCTCTTAAACCAAGCTATATTGCACCATGTAGTTTTACTTGTTCGGTGTGATTAATATGTATCTAATTCTTACCTCTTTCTCATTTGATGCTACATATACGAATAGGTGGCAGAACTGTGGGGTGTTTGTTTCCTCCTCTTAATTGGGTTCGGTTGGTAAAGTGAATTCCGCGATAAAGTCTGCAATGACCTTTAATTGCCTTCCTGGAGCAGTTGGTAATGTCATACTGGCTAAATTCCATTGTCTACTTTAATAGGCGACCTAATGTCTCTGTTTTTTGCAGTATTTTCTAAGAGGTTTGTCCGTGAGAACTTTGATGGGATGCGCTTGGAAGTAAGACCATGGTTTTCTTACTGTAAGAAGTAGGTTATACATAAGCTTTTCAACAATTGAGTAGTTCAACTCTGCTCTTGATAACCACTTGCTTATGAAATAGATGGGTCTTTGCATCCCTTCATCCTCTCGTACCACTACGACACTAATAGTTTGGTCAAGTACAGCTAATAATTCTATAAATCCTCACCTATTACCGGCTTTGATAGTATAGGAATATTGAACAGATGGTCCTTTAGGTTTTGGAATGCTGCGACACAGTTCTCGGTCCATACGAATTTTCGCCCCTTCTTCACTTGGTCGAAGAACGGGATGCATTTGTCTGTAGCTTTGGATATGAATCCGCTTAGGGCTGCTACTTTACCATTTAGGCTCATTAGATCTTTTTGCTTCCTTAGGATTCCCATCCCTCTTATGGCGTTAATTTTTTCATGGTTTGTTTCAATACCATGTGCACTCACTATGTATCCTAGGAACTTGCCTGATTGGATAACAAAGATGCATTTTAGAGGATTTAGCTTCATTTGATATTATCTTAGGACTGTGACGATCTACTCCAAGTCTTTGACATGATCAGATGTTGCCTTTGGCTTAACTAACATGTCATCTATGTATACTTCCACATTCTTATGATCTTTTTAGCAAACATCATGTTGACTAACCTCTGATAAGTTACATCCGCATTCTTGAGTCCAAATGACATGACTTTATAGTAATATAACACTTTGTCCGTCACAAAGCTAGTGTGTTCTTAATATGGTTCAAACATAAGTATTTTATTATACCCCGAATAAGCATCCATGAATGAAAGTAGTTCATGCCCACTAGTCGCATCTACCAACTGGTCGATCTTTAACAAGGGAAAAACTATCCATCAGGCAGGCCTTGTTGAAATCGGTGAAATCCATGCAGGTTCTCCTTTTCCAATTAGGCTTTCTCACCAGTACTGGGTTGGAAATCCAATTAGGGTAGTATACTTCGCTGATGAAACCATTCTCCTTTAATTTCATAATCTCTTCATGTAGTAAGTTGTATCTTTCTTAGTCTATAATATTGCGCTTCTATCTAATAGGGTGCACATCTGGGTCGATGTTCTACGCATGGCAGATGATGGTCGGTTCTATTCTTACCTTGTCTGAATGGGTCCAGGCGAATACATCTACCGACCATTGTAGGAAGTCTGTCAGTCCGTCCTAGGCCTCAGCACTAAGGTTCTTCCCTATCTTTAGCACCATTATAGGGGTCCTTTTGATCTATTTGTATGTTTCTTTGGTATCATCTACCTGTTTTAATTCTTTCTTTTTTGCCCCTAACCTTGGATCTATTTCACTTTCTGGTTCCTCCTCAGGGGTGAGTTCACATAAGAGGCCTGTCTTTGAGCTTCCTTCGAGAAATACTATGCATAAACTGAATTATATTCATCAGTGCCAATCATGTGCATATATATTCTCTTCTCTTTTCTCTTAAGTTTAGGGGCATAGGAATACTCATAGTGGTATCAACTTCAGTATCCGATACAGCTGCCGTTTTATGTTTCGGTTTTCAGTTTTATCATTACAAATATTAAAAGAAACATCACAATAATTTGGAATAACTTTATTGCTACAGTTAAGAGTTACATGATACAGCTCCCTAGCTAAAAAATGTTCCTCCATACTGATCTATTCCAGTTGGAGTATGGAACTTCATTGAGTAGGTCCTTTTGATATATGATTTCCCCTAGATCAATTAGAGCATGTCTTCCTAAGAAAGCATTGTAAGGTGAGGGTTGATCGATGATTAGTAAACTTGCATAAACAACTTATGTAACGGGGCACTTCCAATTGTAAAAAGCAGACAGGTTGACCCTACTGGAATAGTAGCAGTGTTGTTGAAACCAAAGATCAGTTCGGGGCTTGGTTTTAGGATTTCCGAAGGCAACTTCATTTGGCCATAAGCAGACTTAAAAATGACATTAACGGAGCTTCCTGAATCGACAAAGACTTTCATCATAGTATAATTTGACACTTGCATTATAACGATAAGTGGGTCCGATGTGTAAACATAACCCTACCGCATCAGCCGCCTTGAAGGTTATTTCTGGTGCAGGCCTATATTTGACATTAAAGATCGCCCTTTGGTTTTGGCTTCCCATATGTATCTCTTCTATGCCTTTTTGCTTGCACTAGCAAGGTGTGATCCTTCATGGATTGAAGCTATCATGTTTGAAGGGTTGCTGGCTTGATGTTCATTCGAATCCACAGTCAGATTTTCAAGCCCATCTCCCTCATTTTCCCTCTGAAAGCTGCCCAAATATCCCTTCTTCATTAACCTCTCTATCTCCTTCTTTAAATGTCAATAGTCATTAGTATTGTGACTATTGGCTTTGTGGAAGCAGTAGTAGACTCCACCTTTGTTCTATTCTTGTTTCCTTCCTTTGTTCGACAAGTTATAAGATATTTTATCCTTGGTCATCTCATATATCTACCCAAGAGGATGAGCTAGGGGATCCTTGTTGTGAGGTGAAACTCTTTCTGTCGTTTGACAGGTAGGTAATACCCGTTTGCCCCTCTTTTCCTATCATAGTTGGAGGCAGAAATTTCATGAGATTGGGATATAGACCCAGCTTCCTCCATCTCGGTGAACCCTGCCGCGCTTACATAAAATGCTTTAATGCTATGGCAAGTTTCTCTGGCATTCTGCTGACAAATCTTCGCTAGCTGCTCTATCCGAATTATGAGTTGTTGGATCTTGTAACCTCTCGGTTCAACCTGGGATGCATCTTCGTCATTTCCAATAAATTGGGTCTGTTTTTCTAGTAGCAAAGGGTTTATATTAGTCGGCTTAGTTTTGATCGCGGGGTTAGGCTAAATTTTGCTCTTCAGTTTGGCGTCAGTTTTTAACCCAACATCACCGTTCCCATTAATGGGAGTGCCATTATCGTTCACCTGTTGAATGTTTAGCAACTGTGGAATGGTGGTAGTGAGCTATGGAGTGAGGAGGTGAGGATGGCCCATGAATGACTTGTTGGGTCATTGTTTTTTTCTAATCCTTCCATACGTCAATTTATTTGATGTAGAAGAGTTGGACTGTGGCTTGGATGGTATCTGCAGGAGCCATTGTTGAAGCTCATGCCTCATCCAAGGTTTTTGAGAGTATAAATGATTTGGGGATAGTTTTAGCTGTTAAATTCCTAGATTTTTGAATCGAGGCAACTGGAGAATCGGTGGGATTCATGATTCGTGATGTACTATCTTATTGGATGTGGAAAATGAACAGAAGTACGGAGGTTCAAGCCCTCTTTCTAGCGCCAAAAGATGTTGATGAACTTTTTCGTCCTTTAACTCTTCGATGATGGGGTAAGTATAATTAGTTTAAGTTGACTAATTAAGTTTAAGTTGATAAACTAATTTAGAAACTCAAAAACCTTGGATAATTATACTTGGGAAATCCGTCATGCTAATATTGATGGATTTAAAGTTAATTAATTTAAGTTGATTTCCCATTAATGGGGTAAGTATAAACGTAAATATGTTATTATTTAAGTTTCAGTTGATTAATTTAAAGTTAATGTTGATAAACTCAATATGATTAGTTTAAGTTGATTAATTAAGTTTGATTAATTTAAAATAATCATTGGATGATGGCGTAAGTATAATTACTTAATGTAATTTATTAAGTATAATTACTAAAGTAATTAGTGGATAATTACAAGATGTAATTAATTGAAGAATGAAATGGTTTAATTACTTAGTGTAATTAATAAAGAATAATAAAGTTATTTGAAGTTAATTAAGTGATGTAATTAATTAAGGATAATTAATTACCGATTGTGATTAATCAAGGTGGATTAATGAATAAAGATTAATTATTAAATATGATCAATAATTAATTAAGAAGTAACTAAAGGAATCATTAATTATGTAATTAATGATGTAATTAAGGATTGATTAATTAGTGGGTAATTAATCAATAATAAGTTATTATAGAGTGATTAATTAATGTAATTAATTAAGGATGAATGTAATTAATTATACTTAACTAATTAATGAAGTAATTAAAGGTTAATTATTGTATTGGGTTAGGAATAACTAATTTGTAAAATTAATTAAAGGCTAATTACTTGAATGTAATTAAAGGATAATTAATCAAGGATGATTAATTAAGATGAATGATTAGATGGTGATTAATTAATTGATTTATAATTAACCAATGGTTATGTAAGTAAGATTTTTGTGATGAAAGTAATTAATTTATTTTATTTTAAATTAATTAGAGATGCAAGTAATTAATTTAATTCATTTTAAATTAATTAAAGATAGTGTGATTAATTAATCTTTGCTTGTGTATGGATGGATGATATTGATTGCCTTGAATGGTTTGAAATCTCAAATATGAGATGAGTGATGCTGTGTTATATAGATGCGTTGGTTGAAGTATGATGATAATGAATTATCTATTTGTGATGATAATATGGATTATCTACTTCTGTAATGATGTGAATTATCTATCTATGTGTATAGAGATAATGAATTGAATGTTTTAACTTTAAAATAACTTGGACCTAAAAGATGGCGTTTTGGATTTCGATGAGACCGGGATCGGGTTTCCAGATTTGGATATCCGAAAACCACATCGATCCAAAATAACGATAAGTCAAGAATCTCAAGTGAAGATGAAGATTCAGAGTGCAAGAGCTATCGTCGTTAACTCTGAGGGTGATTCCAAAATGAGTGTAACGAGTGTTTGCACCAAAATTGGGCACAACACTCGTCGGAAGTTTTTGAAGAGATAATAAATGAAGAGTGCAAATTAAAACAGAGGATTATCTAACAAAAACTCCAAATAGCATGTAAATAAGCGCGTAGACAGGCAATTTATAATGGTTCGGCGTATTGCCTACGCCCATTGTGAAGTTTTTATACTTTTATTGACTTTCTTTCGATGATTACAAGTCGGTACATCAAAAAACAGCGAATTACAGTCAGGAATTCGAATTTAACAACAAGTTTATGATGTCAAATGATGGAGATCTCAATCCGGCAGAGTCTGGATGCTTCAGAATTCCAAAAGTCCCTTTTCTGCTGGCCCTAGGGCTCTATTTATAGGCGTAGGCTGTTGATATTTCGCTGAAAACTCGGAAGACCACTTCTGGCACGTGAGGGGGCCTACACGCACGGTCTCGGGAAGTTTGGGCCCACTTTGGCATCGGTTCGAACTCCATTCGAACTGATCAAGAATTCGTCCAATCGAGGTGAAATTTGGTGTGGACATTCTCCAACATGTACGCAAGCTTCTATGAAAATTTCATGGCATTTGGATCAGTAGATTGGGAGATATGATGGATTCGAAATGGGGTTCATTGCCTGGCTGTTTGGTTCGAAACCATGCTTTCGAACCGATGGTTTCGAACCCATCATGGCACGTGACTTCGTGGCGACGTGGAGCGTAAACTTCGAACCAACCCGGTCTCCACTCCGAGTTGACCGCTTCGACTCCATGGATCTTGGCGAATTCGAACCGAAGGAAGGCACGTCATCATGGTTGGTTGACCCAGTGGATTCGAATGAGGCTACACAGGATGGATTCGAACTTGGCATCATGGATGGGTTCGAGCATGGCTTCGTGGATGGGTTCGAACGAGGTTCCATGTTTGGGTTCGAGCAATGATTCTTGTTTGGAGTCGAACTAGGCTTTGTGGTGGGTTCAAAGCATGGCTTTTGTGATGGATATGAACTACGTCACTTCTTCATGGACACGAGGCCCATCGGTTCGAACACGATGGGTTCGAACACGATGGATTCGAAGGTGACGTAGACGAACCCGAGGTGGTTCGGTGGATTCGATGCTTATGGATTCGAACGTGATGGTTTCGAAACATTGGTTTGCGATGGCTTCGAAACCTAAGCTTTCCCCTTCAAATTGAACCGATCATAACTCGAGCGTATGAACTCAGATTGACTTGAAACTCGAGATGTTGACTCCTATGGTCTTTCTTGCCGTGTCCTATCGATTGTAGCTCAATCTGGACTTGGACAAAATTCAGTGATATCCATAGCGAGATGAAGCATGACCGGTCTCTGAGACGAACTATTCTCCGTTTCTGATCGATCTTTTGGTATCGCGGCTTTGCCAAAAAGCGGGATAACATTTTGCCCCCCAAATTACGTCTTGTGGGAACATGACGTGCTTTGAACTGCTGCAATTTCTCTGAACAAACATTGCTCTCTTTTTTGTTGAAACTCGTATGCTGTATTGTTGTAACCTTGCGTTGACATGATTGATTGCTGTATAATAGTGCTTAGCCGTTGGCTGTTGCATTTGTAACAGGATGAATGTTTAATCCCTGTAAATGTTTAAAATCGATTGTTAGTTGCGACATATATGCACATATGTTAGTTTGAAACTTGTTAACGTCGTGCGTCCATGAGTCGCTGTCAGTTCGGTTTGCTATAGAATTTCATATCGATTCTCTCCTGAACAGACTTGGAAATTTGAGTTGAGACAACGCTTGATGGTTGTTTTGAAAAGTCCCTTCGTATCGATCCTCTCCTGAACCGATATTGAAGGCTGAAGGAGTTGAATTTGCATTGTGCGAGTGTAACATTCTGAACCGATGACTTAGGGCATCGATGGATTCGAAATCTGCGTTTGTTATGGGCGCGGTACGCTTGCGCTATGATGGATTCGAAATGGACATTCGAACCGATATGAAGGAATGGATACGAAGTAGTTGATTTGTATAAGAGCTTTTCGAACCGTTGGTCCCATCGTGCGTTTCGCATCGATGTAGCTCGTCGCTTTGTTGTGCGCTTCGCACCGATGACACGTGGGGGTAACTTCGAAACGACAGGGTCCTAGGCCGATGGCTTCGAAAGGAGGCTTCGAATCGATAAATCCTTAGGCATATGGGTTCGAATGGAGATTTCGAACCGACGCGCGTTTTGACCGGTTGCGACCGGTCAAGTTTACTGGGTGGCGAATCGACCCGGTCATCTCCAACCCCCCATATAAATAGCAATGACCTCGGCCTTTTTTACTTTTCACTTTTATACTGTTGCTTTGTTTTACTGTGCACTCGAAACTCCAGAGAAGAAGGTGACGTGCTTTTGTGTTCGAACCATTTGAGATCCAAACCTTCAATTCCTCAAACCCATCATTAAAACTAGGTAACTAATCTTGAATTCACACGGCAAAGCTACCTCGAACTCATCATTCCGTCATCGATCGGCCTTTCTTGGGATTTGGTAAATCCAGATCTGGCTTTTGGAGGAATTTTGAATTGATTCAGAAACTCGTGTACGAATCGATAGGGGGGCAGCACCATTCTCTCTCAGACTTTGAGTCGATCCTTGTGATTCCCTTGGAGGGGGTGCAGTTTGCACCAAGCTAACCATGGTGTTGAGTTGTATCGGTGCCCAACGATCGATACAAGAAGCAGCCGTTGATTGGAATGAAGCTCTCAACTTCGCATCGATACGAAACATTCCTTTACGACCGATACGAAAGGCATCGAGTCGAACTCGAGCGATGTTTAGTTGAGGCTTCCCTGATCGGTACGAACTAATTAACCAAGGATCGATTCGAAGTTATCCCCCACTGATCGATTCGAGCTCGGCGTTTTGATGGATTTGAAGTGTGGCCCTCCGTATCGATTCGAAGTCACCCTTCACTGATCGATTCGAGCTTGGCGCACTGACTATCGATTCGAAGCTTGCTCCTTCGGATCGATTCGAAGGGGTACGATGATGGGTTCGAACAAGTCACTTGTGATTGGTTCGAAATTCCATGTAGTGGATACCAAAGTTTGATATTTTCTGAGAATAATTCCGACGAGCTTCACTCCTGCATATTTGGACATGTTAAACTGCATACTTGACCACCTTTCGAAGCTCGTTGACGGAACAGTAACAATTTTTATTTGAACCAATTTTCCTTATGTGAAGGGTTTTGCGATAACGGCCATCACAACTGGGCTTTGTAGCTTTGTCGTTTGCATGTTTTCTTTAATTCTGCGATATCTATCCAAGTAATGCACAGCACCGCACAACACACATTCATACACTATACACTGGGGAACTCATGGGTCCCTTGTCATCTAATGATGGTTTCTCATGAGTTAGTCAGTTATGGAGCCTTCGAGTTCGCAACAGCAGGAAACCCCACAAGATACCCAGAGTACAGTCCCCCCGAGGTTAGAGGTCCTGGACATTGATCCTGAAATTATCGGTCCAGCGCCGGATGAACTTCCCAACGTGTCATTCATTGCTAATCCATCAGATTCCGTCCCATCTCATATTTCCGAAGATATGCTGGGGAGGATATGCCTGAGGCACGGTTTGTCACTAGATGACGTGTTACTACCGGGGCCAAGTGACAGACCGCACAATCCGCCGGAGGGGTATACCGCATTCAATCGCCATGCGTGCGCGGCCGGGACGCTTTCTCCGTTCAATGAATATATAAGAGAAGTGCTATATTTTTTGGGAATCGCACCATCCCAACTTCACCCGAACGGGTATGCTTCGGTGAACAGCCTGTTCATCGTCTTTATGGAATATCTTCATAGACCACCGGCCCCGACTGAAATCAGATATATGTTTAACTTCAAAACTCGAAATGATTACCCATCTTTTACATTCTTGGAGGCAGTACAGAATTGTCAAGTGGTTACCGGGTCCTGGACTAGGTTAAGCTATTACAGGACGCAGTGGTTCTACGTCAGATGTCCTCCGGGCTTCGCCAGGCGATGGTTATTTAGACGTGAGTATAACCGAGTTTTCAAACAATTACTAAGGCGATTGCAGTCGAAGTGTGACTTATATATTTTTCTTCTGTACAGCGATGATCCAGCGCCCCGACGGTGAAAACTTTAAGGAGATAGTACGAGTGCTCCGAGAAATCCCGAGCGTCGACAGGGATATCGACGTGTTATTGACGGATAGGAATCTCCGGGCCTGTGGATTAATCGAACGATGGCAGAGTATAATATTCGACGGGGTGCAAAGAATTGTTCCGAAAAAACACGCCAAGCACAAGAAACCCAAAGTCATTGTAGCCGAGGAAGTTGATTCTGAAAGAACTCACACTGACGACGAGCCGTTGTTGAAGCCTACAGACGTGGCTCAAGATGTTGAAGAGCAAAGAAAAGGCAAGGCGGCCGTCGTCACATCAACTAAGAAGGGGAGATGGAAGTCGGTCGTCACAGCCCGATCCTCCCCCGGAGTTAGAATTTTCGAGATGTCTCCTCCGCGAACCGAAAGTCTTTACGAAGGGCTTACTGACCTTCCAATCCCGGATGATGTGTCCTTTCAGCATGACGCCGGGTTGGAGGAGTTTCATCGTACTCTTGAACTGAGCGAGCCTTTTATTACTAGCTCGGTCGACACTTCGGGTTGGTCGGGGGAAATGCATATTCATACACATTTCACGACACTACATAGTCCCGAGTCTTGGGTCATCGGTTTCGAGAAACCACTAACTCTGTTCTCCTCTTTGCTTTGTAGGTACCATGTCCAGGCGCGGTTCGATGCTAGGGAGTCTGCGACATGCTCGGAAACCATCGTATCGTGACTCGCGCAGGCGGGAAGGAGATAGGGACTATGATCAGGAATACTCCGGATATTCGAGCCGTGAAAGATATGACACGGATAGGGGTTATAAGCGTCGATCCCGATCGCGTACCCCTCCTCCTCCCAGAGATCCCGTACAACCTACGGCCCATATTTCTCGCCCCTCTGAGCCTTCACGTCATACGTCCACTTCCCAATCTTCCAGGCACGAATCTCACCATTCCAGAAGCGAGGCATCGACCGCCGTATTTGCGGAACAGCCTCCTGTGGGAGTTTCGGGTGAAGGGGCGCTCAGGCTTGCTCAGTTGAAAAAAGACTTCCCAACTATTTGCTTCAACAACTACATTTTTCCCTCACACTTGAAAAGAATCCCTCCGTCGGCGGAGTAGGTGGTGCATGACTATGTGCACGACTTCTACGCTCAGTATAAAGTATGGTTTAAAGCGGTGGAGAAGGCATCGGAGCTGGCCTTTGAGCATGGGGCCGCCAACGAAAAGTTACAGGCGGAGTTGGCCCAGAAGAGTCGTATTGTCGATGTGCTGAACACCGAGGCCGAATCTTCCAGAAAATCAGAGATGGAAGCCATCAAAAAGGCCGATGAAGCCCAACTTACGATGGATAGAATGAAGCGTGAGCATTACGCCACTGTTGAGGACATGAGCCATCGGAATACTCTGGTTACTGCCGAGAGGGATGCGGCGCTAAAGGAGCTAAATGAGCTCAAATCCAAATTCACCGAAATCGCCAAGGATAGGGACGATGCAAACAATGCAGCCCAGGAGGCGTGCGAACAAGCGGTGATACTCCGGACCGAACGGGATGAGGCAGTGGCCAAAGTTCAAGCGGTCGAGGCGGAGATTGAGGAGAGAGTTCAGCAAGCCGAGGCCAGGCTAGAGGCTGACATTGAAGATCTGCTTATCACATACAATGCCAATGTATTGAAGCATAGAAACTTGGCCTGGCTTCAGGATTACCCAGTGCATCTCCGCAGTGCTTGGGAACGATTGGTTGAGGGGGAGGAGCTGAAGCGCACCCGGACGAATCGGTCGACCGATTCGAGCTTGAAAACCGGCTGTTAACAGATGAGGAAAAGAGGGTCCTCCACGATGCTATGATCGCTCATGAGAAAGAGATGGTTGGCGGTCGATCTTTGGAGGCCGGAGAAGGGTCAGGCGTTGAACATCGTGCCACCGCTCTTGAAGTCACCGCCCCACGTCCGTCTGAGCTTGTATCTACGGTTAGCTCACAGACCGTTCCTGCTTACGACCCAGAGCAACCGCGGTTATCACCAATTCGCGAACACGTCTCCGAAGTCGTCCCACCATCAGCGAGCCGAACTGAGGAAGGTATTCTGAACAAATTCCAAGTGCATTTTTGCTAGAACTCTCGTTTCGAAGTGATTGTTCTTAACCCCTTCTCTTCTTTATCCAGTGACCAGGACTACCCCGGTGTCTTCGACCCAGGAGCCGGGTCAAGGGCAGAAGGCTATTACTACTGAAACGACTGTCGTGACAACGGCAACGTCTACTGGAGCGGCGCAGGGAAGCTCTTTGTCTCTTGACGAGCAAATGGTGAGTGAATTGCTCGGTCATCAGGGTGACTTCTCTACAGACTTGCCATTTATCATCAGTGAGCTCCCGCCAGCCTCCAGCTCTTTCGTGCAGACTGGAGTTGCCCCCAGCCATTCCCCATCGACTCGAGATGAAGAAATCTTGGCCGAAATCCACGCTGAATTAGAAGCTGAGGGGCAAAGTGGTAGTGTCGGTGGTGACGCTATTCCATCTTCCGTTGCGGGTTCTATCCCTCCTACTCCTCCTGCACGGAGCCCTCATCTAGACTCAAGTTCTGAGGAGGACGTAGATATTATGCCCCCGACCGAAGAGCAGCCACCGGTGAGGAGGTCGTCCAAACGAAGAATTTCCGTTCCTAGTGATTCTGACGACGAACCGCTAATAAGGAAGCCAAGGAAGAAAGAATAGAGCGGCCCCCCCAGCAGATATTTTGATAGATAGGAACTTGTTTTCGTTTTTTGTTAGTAGGCCGTGTATAGATGCAGGTTCGGCCCCTGCTAGTAGGCATTCTTTTGTGGAAGAACTTATCTGCATGTAAGTCCTTATTTTAAGTTAGTTGAAATAAAATTTAGTTTCTTTGTTTCAACTTTCATTTCCTTTGCGCTTAAGTGTTTGTGGTGCCTTGTTTTCAGTCCGGCGCACTTGTGGTGTTTTTTACCGCCCAGTGGAGTTCATTTTTATTCGCCAAGTTTGACAATCTTGGTCGCGAGTTGTGATCGATGAATAACCGAACTTCGGACATTGTATCACTTTGGTCAGTGATCAACACTTAGCTTTTTCGCCCCTAGTCTCGGGGAACAATATTTGCATTTTTGTGGTTGAGTGCGTATATTGCAAACTTTAAACACATGTCCACATTCTGGGGACTTGAGACAATTTGAGATCGATAATCCGATTCGCACTCCGGGAACTCGAGGGTTATCGATGCTTGTAACACGGTCCGCACTCCGAGAACTTGGAATGATGTTCACATTCCAACTCGCACTCTACGAACTCGGAGTTAGTATTAACATTTCAGTTCGCACTACGGGAACTTTAACTTGGTGTTCATGCTCCAATTCATACGCCGGGAACTTGGATAAAACATGTATGTTTGGGTTCGCACTTCAGGAACCTGAAATTGATGTTTGTACTCCAACCCGCGCTTCGGGAATCTGGAGCTAGCACGGATGCTCCGGTTCGCGCTCCGGGAACCTGTAACTTACGTGTATACTCCAATTCGCGCTCTGGGAAGTTGGAGTCTGTTCGCACTCTGGGAACGATATATTGAATGTTTATACTCCAATTCACGCTTCGGGAACTTGGAGTCCGTTCGCGCTCTGGGAACGAATTATTGAATGTTTATACTCAATTCGCACTCTGGGAAGTTGGAGTCCGTTCGCACTCTGGGAACGAATTATTGAATGTTTATACTCCAATTCACACTCTGGGAAGTTGGAGTCCGCTCGCGCTCTGGGAGCGAATTATTGAATGCTTATACTCCAATTCACACTCTGGGAAGTTGGAGTCCGCTCGCGCTCTGGGAGCGAATTGTTTAATGTTTATACCCCAATTCACACTCCGGGAAGTTGGAGTTAAAGGAGGGATTGTCGTGTATCAATCCCTGTAAATATTCATATGGTGTCCTGCCCCCGAGCTCGGGTTTCACTTAGCGAGTGACCGGTCATATCGCAGCCACTCTCTATTTGAATAAATCCCACCGCATGATGGAACTTAGCTCTCCGTGCGTCGTGGTATTGTGCGTCACACTTAATAAATCACAGCTTTGGCTCGAAGAGATGGCATTTTATTGCTGAAACGAGAAAATATGGCAAAGTCAGTTGCCTTATTACAAATTCAAATCTCGGAATGCTAAAATAAAATGCAAAAGAACAAATTGGCAGAAAAAGCAAAGTCTTTCATGTGTAGTAGCGACGAAGACTCTCGCTATTCCAAGCCCTCGGCAAGGTGAGACCGTCAACGGTCGATATTTGAACGTGCCGTCTCCGAGCTTTTGTGAAATCACGTACGGCCCTTCCCAAGTTGGCTTCATGTGCGAAGGAACCGGGTAAACCCTTTTGAGCACGAGATCGCCGAGTTCAAAGGTTCGCGGACGGACCTTGGCATTGAATATTCGGGCGACTCGACTCCGATATGCGGCTGCCCTCAAATCAGCCTCTTCACGCCTCTCATCCAGTAAATCCAGAGATTGAGCAAGTAATATGGCATTTGTCTTCGGATCGTAATACGTCGCACGATGAGAACGCATTTCCAATTGGACTGGAATAACGGCCTCTGAGCCATACGATAGAGAAAACGGAGTGTGACCGGTTGTAGTTTTGTGAGTTGTTCGGTAGGCCCATAACGCCCTAGGGAGTTCGTCGACCCACTTGCCTCCGGCCTTTTCTAGTCGCTTCTTCAGTATGGACTTTATAACTTTATTAACAGCTTCGACCTGACCATTTGCTTGAGGGTGTGCCACTGCAGAAAACTTCTTATGTATGCGAAATCGTTGGCAGAAATTTTTGAGCTCGATACTGTCGAATTGGGCTCCATTATCGGTGATGATAGTGTGCGGGAGACCGAATCGGCAGATGATATTGCGCACTACGAAGTTGATCACTTTCTTTGTTGTAATCGTTGCCAGAGGCTCAGCTTCGGCCCACTTAGTGAAGTAGTCAACCGCGACGATGGCGTATTTCGCGCCACCTTTGGCCAGAGGCAATGCTCCGATTATATCAATTCCCCATACCGCGAACGGCCAGGGGCTAACCATTTGGATTATTTCAGCAGGCGAAGCTCTAGGAATCCGAGCATGTTTTTGGCATTTGTCACATTTTCTGGCGTAGTCTGATGCATCTCGATTAACGGTAGGCCAGTAATATCCGTATCGGAGTACCTTCTTGGCGAGTGCCTGCCCCCTAGTGTGATCGCCGCATTCTCCCTCGTGTACATCGTGCAACACTCGCTTGATTTCATCGTGTGCGATACATCGGAGTAGAGGGACAGAATACCCCCTTCTGTACATAACTCCGTTTTGAATGACAAACCGTGAGGCTTTTCGAAGGACCTGCCTCTTCTCACTCCTGTGCTCAGGCAGTGTCCCATGTTCAATGTAATTCCGATAGGGGGTCATCCACGACTCCCTACTTGTGGTAGCCTTGAATGCATGGCTGACCTCACTTTGATCAATGCTCGGAGAAGGTAGGGTTTCAACGGGAACAAGCCCCAACTGTTGATCTTCGCCCGTACTTGCCAACTTCGCCAATGAATCGGCCTTCTGATTGTGCTCCCGGGGGATATAGAAAATGGCATAGTAATCGAAACGATCAAGGATTTCCCTGACTCGAGATAAATAAGCAGCTAGTCTTTGATCCTTAGCTTGATATTCACCTCGGACCTGACATACGATTAATTGGGAGTCACAATAGATCTCTACAGCGACAATTCTCAGGTCGTGGGCCAGCTTCAACCCAGTAAGTAAAGCTTCATATTCAGCCTCATTATTAGTTGCACGGAACTCGAACTTTAGGGCGTAACATATAGATCGGCCTTCAGGGGTTTCAAGCACTACCCCTGCTCCCGAACACCGTTCATTGGAGGCACCGTCAGTATATAACTTCCACATGTGTTTAGGAGGTTCGCTACTCTCAGGTAATTCCTTGGGCACGGTGAATTCAGCGACGAAATCTGCTAGAACTTGACCATGTATGGCCCTTCTTGGAGTATAAGCAATGTCAAACTGGCTCAATTCGATATTCCATTTTAGTAGCCTACCAGACGTCTCAGGCCGCGTGAGGACCTATCGTAACGGCTGGTCGGTGTACACGGTGATAGGATGAGCCTGGAAATATGGACGGAGCTTTCTCGAGGCAATGACCAGGCAATATGCCAACTTTTCCAGCTTGGGATAGTTCCTCTCGGCTCCGGTCAACCGTTTACTTACGTAATATACCGGTTTTTGCACTCGGTCTTCCTCCCGGACTAATGCTGCACTGATTGCGCTTTCAGATACCGCCAAGTAAAGATATAATTGCTCGTGATCGACAGGCTTCGAAAGAATCGGCGGTGTAGAAAGATGTTGAACCAGTGACTGAAACGCACCTTCACATTCTGCGGTCCATTCGAAGTTTCGTTTCCCTTTACGGATCAGATCGAAGAAAGGGATGCATTTGTCAGTTGACTTCGAGATGAACCTACTCAATGCTGCGACTTTCCCATTGAGACTCTGGACTTGCTTTATGGTCCTTGGAGTTTGAAGGTTCCTGATGGCCCAAATCTTTTCAGGGTTAGCCTCCATCCCTCGAGCGTTGACGATGAACCCAAGGAATTTTCCGGAAGCAACTCCAAAATGGCATTTTAGCGGATTGAGCTTCATCCCATATCTCCGGAGGATATCAAACATTGATCCTAAGTCCTTTACGTGATCAACAGAATACCGTGACTTTACTAACATGTCATCCATATAAACTTCCATGGTCTTCCCGATCTGGTCGGAAAACATCCGGTTAACCAAACGTTGATAGGTTGCGCCGGCATTCTTTAACCCAAAAGGCATGACTTTGTAGCAGTATAGTCCCAGATCAGTCATGAAGCTCGTATGTTCTTGGTTGGGCACATGCATGGGTATTTGATTGTAGCCCGAGTAAGCATCCATAAAGGATAACAACTCGTGTCCGGCGGTTGAATCAACAAGCTGATCGATTCGAGGAAGTGGAAAACTGTCCTTCGGGCAAGCCTTGTTCAATTCAGAATAATCGATACACGTTCTCCATTTCCCGTTCGGATTCCGGACAAGTACCGGGTTTGACACCCACTCCGGGTATAAAGCATCTCTAATGAACCCATTCGTTTTCAACTTATCAACCTCCTCCTTAAGGACGGCAGATCTCTCTGGATCCATACCATGCCTTTTCTGTTTGACCGGGATATACCGCGGGTCAATGTTTAAAGTGTGGCTCGCGATATCCGGCGAGATCTCACACATGTCAGAATGCGTCCAGGCGAACACGTCAAGATTCGCCCGAAGAAATTCAACCAATTCCTGTTGTGCCCCCTGGCTCAATTGAGACCCAATTTTTAACACTCTCGAATCATCACCATCATCATCGATCGGGACATTGATAGTTAGCTCAGCCGGAGAAGCCTGACTCTCTGTAGACTCTTCATTGTTGTCGTTGTCCCTTGGGTCAAGGTCTTTCTGGAATTGGTTGTGGTGCCCGGGCCGAGGCCCAAGCACCAATTGTCAATCATCGGCAGAACGGACGCAGAGAGATTCCTCTACGCCCTTCCCTTTCTCCCTTCGCTGCGCCTCTCGCAGCTCTGCAACATAACAGGCTCTTCCAGCAGCCTGATCTCCATGAATCACACCGATACCACAATCGGTAGGAAATTTCAAAGTCAAACACCACGGGGCGATCGCCGCCCGAAATTCAGCAAGGGCCGGTCGGCCCAGAAACGCGTTGTACGGTGAATGTATGTCCAAAACAACAAATTGTAACATGCGTACTCTTCTGAACTCACCGATCCCCAACTCCACGGGTAACTCCACAACCCCCGTGGGTATATTAGCACTTCCATCGAAGCCATGAATCCTGTACTGACAGGGCTTCAGATCTTTGGCTTCCATCTTCATCTGATCGTAAGCTCTCTTGAACAAAATATTGACTGAACTCCCACTATCCACCAGTATCCTTTTCATCCAAGCGGGACCAACCTGGGCGAATATAACAAGTGGGTCAATGGTCGGGGCTTCGACCTTGTCTGCATCACGGTTCCGGAACACGATGTCATCTGTCATCGTCTTTTGTTGTTTGCCGGAGCCCCTTCGTCATAACCACTGCAACATTCGAAACCCATATGCCTAACCGAGCTAGCATATGACTCCATCTCTTTCCAACTCCTATCCGCCGGGTGAGGACCACCGCTGACGGTGTTTATCACTAACCTTCTGCCCGTTCGGGCGGGTTCTTCCTGCCTTGGCTGATTTTGCCGATTGTTCTGGTTTGACGGACCCGCACCGCCAGACTACGGCGCCCGTACAAACTGGTCAAACTTCCTTTCCCTGATCAACTTCTCAATCAAATCCTGCAAGTGTCTGCATTCGTTGGTATTGTGGCCGTAACTGTCGTGAAATCTACAAAACTTGCCCGTTTGAATCTGTCTCTCCGACGACGGCTTCGGAGTAGGCTTCTTGTATTGCATGGCGTTACAAGTTTGTAGATATACGTTCTCCAACGATGTATTCAACGGAGTATAATTGTCGAACATAGGGGCCCTACGCCTCGGCCCACGGTTCTGATCCCGCTTCCTGCTCTGATTCCCATTATTCTTCGGTTGTGATTGTTTGTTCTGGATATTTAGCTGCACTTTCCCAGAACTCTCTCCCGATTGTTTAACAGCCACATTACTTTGAATCCCCTCTCCACTGGGTCCTGCGTCGTCCTGTTTCCTAGACTGCTTCGCGTCCTCACGCCTCAAGAACTGGGCGGCTTTGGAGTAGAAGCGATCCAACGACGCAGGAGGTTTTCTTGCCAACCAATTTCCAAAATCCGAATCAGGGTCAATCCCTTTCATCAATGCCATCATAATCGAGTTATCATTAGGATTGGTGATTTCCAAACAGGCCTTATGGAATCTCTCCAAGTAGTTCCTAAGAGTTTCTCCTGGGGCTTGGGTAACACTAGACAAAGTGTTTACGTCCTTGGGCCTTGCTACATGCATGCGGAACTGTTCCACGAACTTCCTGGCCAGCTGATTGAACGAAGAGATAGAACGGGGTGGCAATCACGTAAACCACATCGTAGCAATGCCCCCCAAAGAGATAGGAAAGCTCCTACACTTGACCGCATCGTCTGCTCTAGCGGCGCTCATGGACCATTCATACTTCAGTATGTGTTGATTAGGGTCCGAGTTTCCCTCGTACATCGGTAACGTGGGCATCCCAAATCGCCGAGGGGTTCGGCATACAGAATCTCGTCTGTGAACGGGGTGTGACTCCGGGAGATTCCCCAGTCGTCGTTAGTGAGCCCCTGACTTTCACGGATCATCTGCCTGATCATTTCCGGAAGATCCGTCACAGCTGCGTTCTGGGCATGTTGAGCCAAGGTGTGGTCAGGTTCCACAATGCGGGACTGGACCGGATGCTGTCGACGGTCCGGATCTCGCCTCCTTGGTTCGACATCTTCTGGTACATACGGTTCAGGAGTTTGCCGTCGTCGGTGGTGGTTCTGATCTGACAAAGTATGGATGTCAACCCCTGGCTCCGTAGCAATGGTTGCAGGACGGTTGTCGGTAGTGTGTTGAGGAACAGTGCCTCCCCGGGAGGAAGGCCCTGTATGGAAGCTTGTAGATGGACCGACTCGTAGTTGCCCAACCGTCAATGCCGGAAGGTCTCCGATAGCCTGTGCATAATTCCCATCCATTCGGGGTCGTGAAGGTCGGTGATGATAATCGGTGGAAGCCGAACTCTCCGTGGAAGACTGGGATGCATAATCCCTCCTAGACCGCCTACGCTTATGACTGTGTAGCTGGCGGGTTAATTCAGCGTTAGCGCGTAGTTGCTCCGTCAACTGCTGCCGACTCTGGGTCAGCTCCTAGAGCAACGTTTGAAACTCTTGCGTCGTTACCGGTCCGGAAGACTCCGAAGGCCCGGCGACGTCCTGAGCAGATGGTAGCTGCGCGGGATCTGGCCTATCCCGGCCTTCCTGGTTACCAAGGTTAGAGGTAGTTCTAGTACTCACCATTGTGAATAGTAAGATTCTTTCCTAGACTTTTATCAAGCCTGAATAGAATGGAAGGAATCTAAGCTTGAGATTCGGATCTCTCTCTTAGATTTATGCAATCCGGTATTGATGACAGATCCGTGGAGCGAGAGAAAATCTGGGTTTTCTCAGTGAAAGCACCAAAGTATTTGCACCAAAATTGGGCACAACACTCGTCGGAAGTTTTTGAAGAGATAATAAATGAAGAGTGCAAATTAAAACAGAGGATTATCTAACAAAAACTCCAAATAGCATGTAAATAAGCGCGTAGACAGGCAATTTATAGTGGTTCGACGTATTGCCTACGTCCACTGTGAAGTTTTTATACTTTTATTGACTTTCTTTCAATGATTACAAGTCGGTACAGCAAACAACAGCGAATTACAGTCAGGAATTCGAATTTAACAACAAGTTTATGATGTCAAATGATGGAGATCTCAATCCGGCAGAGTCTGGATGCTTCAGAATTCCAAAAGTCCCTTTTCTGCTGGCCCTAGGGCTCTATTTATAGGCGTAGGCTGCTGATATTTCGCTGAAAAATCGGAATACCACTTCTGGCACGTGAGGGGGCCTACACGCACGGTCTCGGGAAGTTTGGGCCCACTTTGGCATCGGTTCGAACTCCATTCGAACCGATCAAGAATTCGTCCAATCGAGGTGAAATTTGGCGTGGACATTCTCCAACATGTACGCAAGCTTCTGTGAAAATTTCATGGCATTTGGATCAGTAGATTGGGAGATATGATGGATTCGAAATGGGGTTCATTGCCTGGCTGTTTGATTCGAAACCATGCTTTCGAACCGATGGTTTCGAACCCATCATGGCATGTGACTTCATGGCGACGTGGAGCGCAAACTTCGAACCAACCCGGTCTCCACTCCGAGTTGACCGCTTCGACTCCATGGATCTCGGCGAATTCGAACCGAAGCAAGGCACGTCATCATGGTTGGTTGACCCAGTGGATTCGAATGAGGCTACACAGGATGGATTCGAACTTGGCATCATGGATGGGTTCGAGCATGGCTTCGTGGATGGGTTCGAACGAGGTTCCATGTTTGGGTTCGAGCAATGATTCTTGTTTGGAGTCGAACTAGGCTTTGTGGTGGGTTCGAAGCATGGCTTTTGTGATGGATACGAACTATGTCACTTCTTCATGGACACGAGGCCCATCGGTTCGAACACGATGGGTTCGAACACGATGGATTCGAAGGTGACGTAGACGAACCCGAGGTGGTTCGGTGGATTCGATGCTTATGGATTCGAACGTGATGGTTTCAAAACGTTGGTTTGCGATGGCTTTGAAACCTAAGCTTTCCCCTTCAAATTGAACCGATCATAACTCGAGCGTATGAACTCGGATTGACTTGAAACTCGAGATGTTGACTCCTATGGTCTTTCTTGCCGTGTCCTATCGATTGTAGCTCAATCTGGACTTGGACAAAATTCAGTGATATACATAGCGAGACGAAGCATAACCGGTCTCTGAGACGAACTGTTCTCCGTTTCTGATCGATCTTTTGGTATCGCGGCTTTGCCAAAAAGCGGGATAACAACGAGATAATGCCTTCGGTTTCGTTTGAACCCGGAACGAACTTGTATGGATTGAATGCTTTTAGAACATCGTCAGGTGGACGATGAGCATTCTAAGAGATGTGTTCTCTAAAGGTAATCGTAGCCTCAAGCCTCATTAACTGGAATGGATAAAATAGGGGAGGTGCAGCAAGGCTAAGTGGGTAGCACCCAAGTAGGACAAGATTTTCCCCTATCTAGAAGTCCCTTTTTATTCGGCTGTGTGGGCGGTTGGGTCACGGCCAACTATGGGGTTGTCTTGCTCGGGACTATCTAGTAAGGGGTGGTTTCAGCCTTGTGTTGCAGGGGATATAAGGTGGATCCTCGGTACGTTGATCTAGGCCGCGTACTGTGATGGCCGATACCCCAGTAGCCCTGCCATTGTATGGAATCCAAACCCAATAAGTGTCGTACGTTTTAGTTGTGTCCGACTATGTTGGAACGTGAGATGTAAGCATTCCAGCTATTTCTGTATTTTATTTGAAAACCCTAGACCCTATTATAATATCACTGGATTTCCTAGAAAATGTTTTGGTTAGCGTAAGGTAAAAACTTACCCATGTTTATATGTGGGAAGTCTTACGTGATACCTTTTGTTTTCAAAAAGGTTTTTCTAAAGTTAAGCAACTTTAACCTGTTACTCACACCAGACCCATGTCTGACCTGGAGTTTATTTTCTGTTTTTCTTAAACTCTTGGGTACTCAAATTTTTACGAGTAGCTAAGGGATTCGGGTTAGCTTTGACGAATTGTGGAGGAGCAATGGAGCAGGAGGCTTCAGCGTTATAGATATTTATAGTGTTCCGCTGTGTTGGTTTCTCTGTGTTGTTGTTGAGTTGTAATAACTAGACAGGTGTTTATAGCTGTCTAGTATGTGTTGTATAAGCTGTATATCTCTAATGTATATGATACTATGTAATATCTTATGTGATTAACACAATTTATCCGTTCTGCTGTTGAGATTCTAATGTTGTTTCTTTCTTTCTTCTGTATCTTTTCTCTTTTCTATCCCTTTCTTTCTTACTCGTAATGCGTCTTTTTGGGAGGTGAAAGACGGGTCGTGATAGTTAAATGTGATGACCCGAAATTTTCAAACCCGAAAATTCCAGATAGATAGAAAAAGAAGAGAAGAGATAGAGGAAGAAAATAGAAAACAAGACACAGAATCTCACATTCGCAGCAGATCAAAATATAATATCAAATAATATCAGTTATACAAAAGAAAACTGTATCTGTCAATTTATATTCATATACATCAGAGTTACAACATCTCATAAAAACTGGATAGTATAACAACTTGTCCAGATAACAACAACAATACCATAACAGAATACACTCCATACGTTCCTGCCATCCAGCTCGCCTTCTAAGCTCCAGAACGTCCTAACCTAAGAATCTATAATATTCGGTCTGACCCGAGCATTACATCAAAGTAACACCTGGGTTATCACATTCATCTGTTTTAAAACTTAATATTTTTTATAACTCGATGTCTCAACCAGTCCATCCTTGTTCTCACAGAACTTCGGTCATACGTTGATCAGGCGTAGGACTGAAAATCTATAAGTACTTGGTAAAACCGTTTTCAACATCCTGTGAAAATACTTGGAAAATAATTTTAATGAAAATATAGAAAACATTTTTGAAAATAAAGGAAATATCTTTGGTGAGAAGCTTTGAAAATCATCACCCCCATCCATGGTCGCAGTTAACCCGACGGTTACGTTGCCATCCCGGCAAAATCCATAGATAACTATAGGCCTCTACGCCTCTTGATTACGCCATGGAACCCGCTATAGATCGCAGTTACATCTAGGGTTACGTTGGCGTAATCGAGGGACGCAGAGGCCTATAGTTATCTATGGATTTTGTCGGGATGGCAACGTAACCATCGGGTTAACTGCGACCATGGATGAGGGTGATGATTTCCAGAGCATTCTCACCAAAGATATTTTCTCTATTTTCAAAAATGTTTTCTATATTTTCAATAAAATTATTTTGCAAGTATTTTCACTGGATGTTAAAAGCGGGTTTACCAAGTACTTATAGATTTTCATTCCTACGCCAGATCAACGTATGACCGAAATTCTGTGAGAACAAGGATGAACTGGTTGAGACATCGAGTTATAAAAAGTATTAAGTTTTTTAAAATAGAGGAATGTGATAACCCAGGTGTTACTTGATGTAATGATCGGGTCAGACCGAGTATTATAGATTTTCAGGTTAGGATGTTTTGGAGCTCAAGAGGTGAGTTGGATGGCAGGAACGTATGGAGTGTATTCTGTTATGGTATTATTGTTGTTATCTGGACAAGTTGTTATACTATCCAGTTTTTATGAGATGTTGTAACTCTGATGTATATGAATATAAATTGACAGATACAGTTTTCTTTTATATAACTGGTATTATTTGATATTATATTTTGATCCGCTGTGAATGTGAGATTTTGTGTCTTGTTTTCTGTTTTCTTCTTCTATCTCTTCTTTTTCTAACTATCTGGAATTATCGGGTTTGAAAATTTCGGGTCGTCACATTTGGTATCAGAGCTGAAGGTTAAGAGAGAACCTTGGCTCTGGTGGGATTACTCATGAAGTATAGGGTCAATGGTACCCTAGGATGAGTTGAGTGTATGTATGTATGTATGTATATATGAGAGCGTACTTGTTATTTTCTTATATAAAGATTTTATATAAGAATATATTTTGATATATAAAGTAATATTTCTCTCTAATAAATATTAAGGTAATTGGTTGTTAAATTATTGGAATTAAATTAAGTGGTAATGGAAATACAACCAAATTGAAAATAAATAAAGATAAGTTTGAAATGGATTCAAACTAAAATTTAAATCTTGAATTTGGGAAGGAGTTTTAAAATAAGATAGTAATAATGAATTGGTTTAACGACCCAGAATTTTCGATCCCGAATAAACTATAATATATCACAACGGAATACACACCATACGTTCCTGCCATCCAACTCGCCTCTTGAGCTCCAAAACTTCCTAACCTGGAAAGCTGTAATACTCGGTCTGATACAGCTTTCTTTGTATAAAGAATATTATTTGATATTATATTTTATCCACTGCGAATGTGAGATTCTGAGTTTGGTTTTCTGTTTCTTCTTCTATCTCTTTTCTTCTTTTCCTAACTATATGGAATTTTCGGAATCGAAAATTCTAGGTCGTTACATTTGGTATCAGAGCCAATCTCAAACACTTTATACTATATTCTTATAGTATCTTTCAAATCATACCCTTTATGATTTTCATTAAAATCTCCTTTACACAAAATCGATTCCCAAAGTCGATAATTCTTAAACTAGGCTCTCCAAATCCAACATTGATTTTACCCAAAAATCAAAAGCCTTTCCAAATCCAAAGGTTCCAAACCTTTTCTCAAAATCATTCTCATAAGATCCTTTATATATATTTTTAGTAATTGGGAAATAGTGATTTATTTAATATAAAGCTTTTCAAAGCTATTTAATAAATAAATATATGGTTATAAATACTTAAGGTAGATGTTAATTGTTTAAAATTACAGTGATATCATACTGTGATAACCCGCCTTTCATTCCATAGAAAGACGTATCATCAATAAGAAGGAAAGAGGTAGAAATAGAATAGAAAGAATAAAGAACTCAACAAAATCAGAACCTCATAGCGGAACGGAACAAAATATAATATATCACATAGATATTACATAGTCAATACATCAGAATTACATACAGATTACAACAACATTTCACATTAGACAGTTACAAAGATCTGTCTAATCTATTAAATTCCAATACAACAGACAAAGACATCAACACAGCTCAGTGGAAATAGATAGATATAGCTACGTTTGGACTCCTGCTCCATGCTAAAAATAAATCAGGTAAAGAGATTTAAATTTTCTCTTTGATCATATTTTGGGTTTGAGCAGAGAGGAGATACTCGAGTTTTTCTCGAGTTGTTCGCGTAGTTGCTCGAAGCATGGGATGTTTTAAAGGAAGTTGGTTGTGATGGTGTAAAACAAATTATAAAAAAAAGAAGTTACAAGTGTTTATGTTAAGAAAATATTTAAAAAACAAGAAATCATAGTAAAAATATATTCTAGACAGAAAAAAAAAAGAAAAAAAAAATCAAGTTCCAGAATTTCAAAAAAAATAAGGGCTCTGTTCATCACTTTACTTTGTGAGTAGACTTTAATTCTTTTAAGATTAAATCATCTGTATAGTTTTATGCATGCCTCAATCAATGATAACAATAACTTAAATATGATTTGGAATAAGTGTTGTCTGGGTACATGCCTGAATGAACATATGTATGATTCTGTTAATTGCAACAGACCACAACTCTAAACTGCCCGTGTGGAAAATTATGGGCACCCAGAGTTTAGGAAGGGAACAATAAACTCCGGATCAGTCGTGGGATCGGTATGAGCAAACAAAAACAGTTTTCTTTAAAACAAACAACAAAAGATTTTAAAATTGAAATCTGCAATGCTTTTTAGAAAATAAAACTACCATAAGGCCTCCCCGCACAGACACAATGCAAGCGTACAGTTGGAGGAGATTTCTCCTTATGGTAGTCAAAAATGCTTGATATGCGAAAACTATTTGATATTATTATTAGTGCATAGTGGAAAACATTTGCAAGTATAATATTAACCTTAACCAGCATACATACCATTATAGTATGCCTACTATAGCTACCATATTAGATGGCAAGTTCTACAAATAAAACCGTACAAGGCGCGTATTAGATGATTGGATTTTCAACAAATGGTCAGGCTAAGGAACTTCCTAGGCCACATGGAAACGCCTCTGGAGGGACGTCCCGAGAACCTAACTGGATCACTGCCAACACAAGGTCGGGCTACCTCTGCAAAAGTATGTAACTACTGACACGAGTATGCCATCCCCCTGTTGTAACCAACCTTTATCCGAGGATCCTCTATACTAATAACCACAAAGCAATGTATTTGAAGTAACCACATAAGTTAAATATCAGGGATCCATACCTGATACCACTTCTATCCAGAGGGGAATGAACATACCCTAAGGGGCGCTACCCCGTATAACCTTGCTGCATCTTTCCTGTTTCGAACATTTCCGCGGTGTGAGGCTCGACGAAGACTCATCCTCAAAGCTACGCTTTTCACAAAAGCCATGCTTTGATCAATCAACAATCAGCATCACTTAGTATGCCACATTACCAAATTGGAAATGCATCTCTAGTAACCATCAACTACATAACCTCTGAGATCGTACGTCTCAGAGAAGGGTGTTAAGCTAAGAGAATAAATTCTCCGCTACCAAGCAGAAATGTATTTGATAGAAACCAGCTTTACATCTTAAAGTGTAACGTCAGACATACATCCATACAAGTCTGTTTCGAGATCGAACAGGACCGAAGGCACTTCAACAGAAGTCCTTTCAAATTTGGATAATTCCTAATCATGTCCGGACTTCCCATCACAAAGGGTGATAAAATCTCTGTACCGGGGATCAGCCGGTGCAGAGACATTCGATGATGGTGGTTAGAGCTTATTGGATTGGAGTCTTTGTAGCTTTTGGGATGAGCTTTTGGTTTGGAGTTGTAGATTTTGGATTCACTCTTCATCGAGGATCATATTTGAGTTATCTCTTCCGTTGTTATCATATTCCACCGTTGTGTATTTATCTCTGATATTGTTGTATCATATTGTATCAAATATTGTATTCATTATTGGATCAATGTATATTATTCATTTTCTTCCTCTGTGTTGTTGTACTTAATGTGTTATAAGCTCCGGCGAATCGAGTTTTCATGTTCGAAAATCGACACCCGTACTTTGGTTGTACTCGAATGCTGCAGATTCAAACGTTCGAATCCAATCACATCACATAGCATCACAAATCACTTATCAAAGATATCAAGTAGTCCAAGGCATACAATATCATTCAATATCATTCAACCATCCATAAGCAAGATTTATTAGATATATAATTTAAACTCGAAAACTTGGATTATTTTCTTTTAAAACTTATTTATTATAATTTAAACTCAAAACTTGGTTTCCCACGGCACCTCTGGTGGATTGAGCTCCACCAGGATTTGGGGATTGGAAGCTTAGGGGCTATCGAAGGCGTGGCTGGAGTCTTTGATACTCCGGTGGTCGGAGGAGCAAGGTTGAAGTTGTTCCAAGTTTTGGTCTGTGTTCTAAGTTTGGGTTTGAGTGCGCAAATTCGATTTCGAGTTTGTGTTGATGTTTTGGTGATCGAGATCTGGTGAGTGGTGATCGCCGATGTGAGGAAGCCTTCGTGGTTGACCGGAGTTGGTCGGAGCCACCGTTCAAGTGCATGGTGCATTTCTTATACCTGGTAAATTTTGGGTTTGAGCAGAGAGGAGATACTCGAGTTTTTCTCAAGTTGTTCGCGTAGTTTCTCGATACATTGGGGGTTTTGACGTGGAGTCTTTGAGGGATGGGCTCGGGTCACTTGAGTGGTTTCAGGTTTTAAAACCTATTTTTTTTAGATTTTAAAATGCATTTAAAATTTGAAAACAAGATTTTAAACAAAGTTTAAAAACCAAATTTTAAAGTATGGATTCAAATTAATTTTTTAAAGTAATTAAAGAAATTAATTACTCAATGTAATTAATTAAATAAATGTGATTAGTTTAAGTTAATTAATTAATTAGTAGTTATTTAAGATAATCATTTGATGATTTGATAAAAATAATTACTTAGTGAAGTAATTAATGGGAAATTATTTAATGAGATTAATTGAAGAATGGAAGTAATTATGGAATAACTACTTAGTGTAAGTAAGTAATTAGGGTAGTTAATTACTGGATGAGATTAATTACTGGATTAATTAAACTCTATAAGTGATGTAACTTATTTAAACTTGGAAATTTTAAAGGTATGACATTTATAACTGGATTTTTATTCAAGACAAATTAAATGAATATTTCTAGTATAAATTAAATGGAAAAAAAAATTTAGTGTTAATAAATTTAGTTATTTTAAATGGTTATGGATTTACCATGTAAACCTTTCAAACTAAATAATAGGAAAATGAATTGTTGATTTGAAATTCCCAACCCTAGTTTTGAAATTCATTAAATACTCAAAGTTTGAAAATATTGAAATCGAAGTGTTTTATTCAATCTGAAAGTGAATCTAAAAGTTATAGGTTTAGACTGTATTTAAAGTGAATGAAAAATTTTGAAGGTGTGGAAATTTTTTTACTTTTAAAGAAAATTTAAATTCAACTGTTTTATTTATATACTGTTGAATATCTTAACCATTTAAGTTTTGGAAGTTATGGTTTTATAACTATGGATTTCGAAGTATTATGTTGAAAGTTAAAAATCAAATATTTGGTTTCGAGGTATTATAAATTTTAAAAGTGGCATGATTTTGGAAAAGAAATATATTTGAAATAAAATGATATCATATTTATTTGGGTTTTAAAAAGGAAATGATATCGTATTTATGGGTTTTGAAATGGATAATTATATTCTGGTTTTGAAAGTATAATTATTTTTAAATGACCGCGGTGTTATAATAACGTTTGGTTATTGAAGAGACCGGGATCGGAAGTTGTCATACTCTCTGCCAACTCCGAAAACCACTTTAACAACCGTGTACGTGGTGGAGATTCTTGAATGAAGTAGGTTGGTGGCGGCGTTTCCTGTAAGGTAAATACGTGGACCCAACTCCCGTGAGTTGGCATAAGGTGGCTAAAACAGAAGCGATTGACGGGTTAATAAGGTAGCACCTTTGATCGGACACATCCCTTCGATATTATACTTTGATTCTTGGATTGATTCGGTGGCCACTTTTGATTTTTTTGGGGGGTGTGGCTCGAGGTGGGCGGTAGCTGCGGCTACGCGTTACCACCGACCCGGAAGCGTACTTGGTATATCTACCCTGGCATTGCCTAGTTGTGCCGTGTCACCTACCCTAGCGCGCCTTATACGATTTTGGTTTTGTACCATACCTATGGAGTGCCCTCTGACGACGCCCAGTACGCGGGAGATTACGATACTGTATAGACTATGGGAATATATAAATGTGTTAAGGTGGAAAATGTAAAGCCTTAACGCTATTTAAAAGTAAGTTTATTTTACAATTAGACACTATTATAATAGCCCAATATACTACATAGTAAATAGTTTAACGGATCCTTAGGAGATGTAAATCCCGAGCAACTCTTGAGTTACTGCACTCATATTTATTTCTGTTAGTTTAACTTACATAAGATCTTTTAGTTCTGACTCGAGTGGTTTGTCTTTTCAATTCGCTCGGGTCAATCCGAGCGTTTCAGGATCAAAGACTTTAGATCTGGAGGACGAAGACGGAGATTTCTAATATTATTATTAATTATATTCCACTACACTATTTAATTCCGCTGCATTGATTATGATTGGTATGTGAACTCTGATATTTATTGTATAAAGAAGAATCAAATGTTTGTAAACAGTTTATGAACTGTACATTTATTATTATATTTTATCCTTCCGCTGTGAGATTCTAATTTGTTTTTCTTTCCCTGTTTTCCCTTATTTACCCCATAACAATCCGCCCTTCCGTATGGTTTGAAATAGCACGTGTGTCGATTTAAAACATGCGAAAAGGCGGGACGTTACAGGTTTCGTTCGAACTTGGAATGAACTTGTATGGATTGAATGCTTTCAGAACATCATCAGGTGGACGATGAACATTCTAAGGGATGTGTTCTCTATATGTAATCGTAGCCTCAAGCCTAATCAACCGGGAATGGCTAAAACAGGGGAGGAGCAGCAAGGCTAAGTGGGTCATGCCCAAGTAGGACGACATTTACCCCTGTCTAGATGCCCCTTTTTATTTGGCTGCATAGGCGGTTGCTAGCTACAACCGTGGGGTAATCTTGTTCGGAACTGTTCAGTAAGGAATGGTTTCGGCCTTGTGTAGCAGAGGATTTAGGGTGGATCCTCGGTACGTGATCTAGGCCCCGTACTATAACGGGTGGTACCCCAGTAGCCCTGCCATTGTATGGAATCCAATCTCCAATAAGTGCCGTACGTATTGATTGTACCCAACTATGTTGGAACGTGAGATGTAAGCATTCCAGCTATTTCTGTATTTTACTTGAAAACCCTAGACCCTATTATAATATCACTGGATTTTCTATCAAATGTTTTGTTTAGCGTAAGGTAAAAACTTACCCATGTTTATGTGTGGGAAGTCTTACGTGATACCTTTTCTTTACAAGGTTTTCAAAGTTAAGCAACTTTAACCCGTTTACTCACACCAGACCCATGTCTGACCCGAAGTTTATTCTATTTTTCTTAAACTCTTGGATACTCAAATTTTTACGAGTAGCCAAGGGATTCGGGTTAGGTTTGACGAATTCTGGAGGAGATATGGAGCAGGAGGCTTCAGCGTTTGTAGAAATATAGTGGTTCCACCGTGTTGATCTCTGTGTTGATATCTGTATTGTATATTGAGTTGTATAACTAGACAAGTGTTTATAACTGTCTAGTATGTGTTGTATAAGCTGTGTAACTCTGATGTATATGATACTATGTAATATCTATATGATTAATATAATTTATTCGTTCCGCTGTTGTGATTCTGATGTTGTTTCTTTCTTTCTTCTCTATCTTTTCTCTTCTCTATCCCTTTCTTTAACAATGATGCATCTTTCTGTCGAGAGAAAGGTGGGTCGTTTCATTTGGTATCAGAGCATCATCACAAAATTTCATAAGAAACCATTATTTTCCTACTTAAACTTTTAAATTTAAAAGTTTACTCACCTTTTTATTTTATATCCATCTTAAAATTTCATTTCTAATTTAACTTTTAAAATTAACTTAAAACTTTACTTAATAAAATTTAAGTTAAACATTTTAACCTATTAACTGTTGTGGTGATTACGGGTTTTAAAATTTTAAATTTGAAACTAAAAACTAAATTTGAAATGAAAATTAAGGGTTATAAGTTAATTAATTAGAGGTTAATTAATTTATAATTAAGAATTATTAATTAGATAATTGGAGATTACTAATTAATGATTAAAGAATAATTAATTGAGTAATTAAGGTTAATTAATTTAATGGTTTGTAGATAATTAGTTTGTGTAATTAATTAAGGATTGATTACTTAATGTAATTAAAGGATAATTAATCAAGGGTGACTAATTAATATGATGATTAATTAATTGGTTTGTAATTAATTAATGGTTAAGTAAACAAGATTTATGTGATGAAAGTAATTAATTTAATTTATTTTAAATTAATTAGAGATGAAGTAATTAATTTAAAATGAATTAAATTAATTACTTTCATCACATAAATCTTGCTTACTTAACCATTAATAAATTACAAACCAATTAATTAATCATCGTCATAATTAGTCACCCTTGATTAATTATCCTTTAATTACATTAAGTAATTAATCCTTAATTAATTATACCAATTAATTATCTACAAACCATTAAAGGAATTAACCATAATTACTCAATTAATTAATCTTTAATCATTAATTAATAATCACTAATTATCTAATTAATAATTCTTAATTATAAATTAATTAACCTGTAATTAATTAACTTATAACCCTTAAAATTAATTAACTTATAATCCTTAATTATTAAATTAATTAAATCAATTTGGTAAAATTAAAGGTTATAAGTTAATTAATTGAGATTAATTAATTTATAATTAAGAATTATTAATTAGATAATATTAAGGGTTATAAGCTAATTAATTAGAGGTTAATTAATTTATAATTAAGGATTATTAATTAGATAATTAGAGATTATTAATTAATGATTAAAGATTAATTAATAATCTCTAATTATCTTATTAATAATTTTTTATTATAAATTAATTAACCTATAACCCTTAATATTATCTAATTAATAATTCTTAATTATAAATTAATTAACCTCTAATTAATTGACTTATAACCCTTAATTTTATCAAATTGATTAAATCAATTTGATAAAATTAAGGGTTATAAGTCAATTAATTAGAGGTTAATTAATTTATAATTAAGTATAATTAATTTGATAAAATTAAGGGTTATAGGTTAATTAATTAGAGGTTAATTAATTTATAATTAAGAATTATTAATTAGATAATTAGAGATTATTAATTAATGATTAAATATTAATTAATTTAGTAATTAAGGCTAATTACTTTAATGGTTTGTAGATAATTAATTTGTGTAATTAATTAATGATTAATTACTTAATGTAATTAAAGGACAATTAATCAAGGATGATTAATTAAGATGATGATTAATTAATTGGTTTGTAATTAATTAATGGTTAAGTAATCAATATTTATGTGATGAAAGTAATTAATTTAATTTAGAGATGATGTAATTAATTTAAAATGAATTAAATTAATTACTTTCATCACATAAATCTTGCTTACATAACCATTAATTAATTACAAACCAATTAATTAATCATCCTCTTAATTAATCACCCTTGATTAATTATCCTTTAATTACATTAAGTAATTAATCCTAAATTAATTATACAAATTAATTATCTGCAAACCATTAAAGTAATTAACCTTAATTATGTAATTAATTATTCTTTAATCATTAATTAATAATCTCTAATTATCTAATTAATAATTCTTAATTGTAAATTAGTTAACCTCTAATTAATTAACTTATAAACCTTAATTTTATCAAATTAATTATATTTAATTATAAATTAATTAACCTCTAATTAATTAACTTATAACCCTTAATTATTAGATGAATTAATTAAATGAATTTGACAAAATTAAGGGTTATAAATTAATTAATTAGAGGTTAATTAATTTATAATTAAGAATTATTAATTAGATAATATTAAGGGTTATATGTCAATTAGTTAGAGGTTAATTAATTTATAAATAAGAATTATTAATTAGATAATTAGAGATTGTTAATTAATCGATTAAAGATTAATTAATTGAGTAATTAAGGTTAATTACTTTAATGGTTTGTAGATAATTAATTTGTGTAATTAATTAAGGATTAATTACTTATTGTAATTAAAGGATAATTAATCAAGGGTTTTTTTTTTGGCAAAGCCGACGGGGGTAAATGGCCCCGACCATATATTGCTGCACCATCGGAACAAAACACATACAACAAACAAAGAAAACAAGGGGGGACAAGGTGCAACAGGCACAAGGAAACAAACACAAAATAAAGAAAAAGGAAACAAGAAAAGGAGGACAACCCTGCAATCACATGAAGGAAGCATAAATCCCTGGGTCAATTGAGTAAGAGAGGAGACTCAAGGCAATCCTTATCTCATGAAATATCCACTGCTTAAAATTTACGTCCGGTTTAGCATTAACTGCATCAAACAACCTCGTGTTCCTCTCTCTCCAAACCGAGCTGATAAAGGACTTCAAAACTGTATTGAAGGTTCTTTTAGTTTCAGATTTAACTCCCGTTTTCGCGTATATCTTCTCCCACTCATCTTTGTTATCAAGGGATATATCAAAACTGTGCAGCCTTGCTTTGACGTTATTCCAAATCTGCTTGATAACCGAGCATTCAAGAAACAGGTGCTCAATTGTTTCTGGTTGTTCATAACAAAAGGAGCAGTATATATAAACATTCATACCCTTGCTTGCTAGCTTAGCTTTGGTCATCAGAGCACGGTTATGAACTTTCCAAAGAAGGAGGTTTTCCCTCATCCTACTGTCATTGCTCCACGTTCTCTTCCACCACACCCATGTACGGCAAGATCTGTTCTTCGTTATAAATTCGTAAACATTTCCTATCTTAAATTTAGCTCTTTTGTCACCCCAAACCAGACTACCAGAGTTAGAGGACAGAGAGAAAAAGGTGCAAATTCTGGCCCATATATCTTGAATCCTCGGGTTAGAACTAGAATTACGTGAAGATAGAAACGTATGCAGAATATCTCTAACCTTTGAAGCCATGTGAATCCCGGACTGCTGTATCTCACCGTACGTAAGTTGACGACGTAATATATACCCCTTGTCTAACCATGGATCGTCCCAAAAGCTAACACTGTACGTAGGGTTAGTGTTCATTTGTATATGTGGAAGAAACAACTCCTTTATCTTGAATATACTTTGCCAAGTCCAGCTTAAATTTTGAGGCTTAGTCATGCTCCACATACTCCTCCCCCTAATCACGTTCTTATGAGACCACATAGCCCATAGACTTTCTGTACAGTTGTAGAATGTGTCAATGTGTTTCGCAAAAGCAGATGTGTTCCAGTTTTTCAAACTAAGTATACCAAGCCCCCCTTATTCATAGGCCTTTCTATTCTTCCAAATTTAATTGGAGCAATGTATTTACCTGTAGTTGTGCCCTTCCATAGGAATCTCATGCATGCACCTCTTATCATATTTATCAGCTTGAATGGGAGAATGAATGTCCTAGCCCAGTACACTTGCATCGAAAATATAATTGACTTAATAAGAGTGAGACGACCTGCCTTACTTAGAGACCTGGTGGTCCAACAGTTAAGTTTCGCAGTTATCCTTTCATAGAGCGGCAGACATAGGTTAGTTGATATCTTCGAAGTAGACAGGGGTAGACCCAAGTAAGTAATAGTGTTATTATTTAGGGTCAAGCCAGTGATTTGAGAAATGTGAGTACACTGTTCAGGACTTACTCCAGCTATTATGATATCAGATTTAGCCAAATTAACCTTTAGACCCGTCATATTGTAGAATTGGTCTAGAGTGTTCATAATGTTCGTTACTGTGATTATATCAGGAGAACAAAACACCACTAAATCATCCGCAAACATTAGGGCAGAGATCTGAGGGTCATTGCATGCCAGATGAAGCTTGAAACCACCCTGGTATATTAGTCTATCCAGCAGCCTCGTAAGTAGTTCCATGACCAGAATGAAAATATAAGCAGAAAGGGGGTCACCCTGCCTGATCCCCTGCGTACTAACAAAGAAGCCTTCATTCATACCATTTATATTAACTGAGAAAGTCGGAGAGGAGATACACTCATATATCCAAGCTATAAAGTGTGGAGGGAAGTTCATGTAACCCATGATTCGAACAATGCTATTCCATTGTAGCATATCAAAAGCTTTCATTATGTCGAGCTTCATCATCGCTTTTGGAGATGCATTTTTGCGTTTGTAGCCCTTAATGAATTCATGCGAGATGAGGACGTGGTCCAGAATGCTCCTACCAGGTAAGTATGCAGCCTGATTTTTGGATACAATATGAGGAAGAACATGTTTAAGTCTGGTAGCAATGATCTTAGAGATGCATTTGTATATAGTATTACAACAGGAGATAGGACGGTATTCATTAACTCTATGAGCATTCTTAACTTTAGGAATTAGGGCTATATTAGTATAATTATAAGACCTGAATATTTTACATTTCTTGAAGAAAAGGGGTATTGCATTGGTTACATCGGCAGAGACAATCGTCCAACAAGAGGTGTAGAATAGAGCATTCATCCCATCAGGGCCTCCACAAGAACTAGTGTTAAGAGAAAACATAGCTTGTTTAATCTCGTCAGGGGCGACTTCCATGCAAAGGGAGTTGTAGTCTTCAGTTTTAAGTTTAGGCAGGATGTTTTCAGGGATCTGTTCTATGTTTGGAGAGAAGTTGTTAATATTGCTGCAAAAGTCAGAGAAATGATTAACAAAGGCTTCCCTAACTTCAACAGGAGAAGAGTGAAGATCGCCATTCATATCGTAGATAGAAACTATGTTTTCTCTTCTTTGATTATTCTTGAGGCTAGCATGGAAGTATGCACTATTCATATCTCCATTTTCCTTCCATTTTATTCTAGACTTCTGCCTAATCATTTCATTTTCCTTAGCTAAGGCTTCATAGTATTTCATAGACAAAGTACTTTCAGATTCAGAGAGATAAACATTATCAACAGAGTCCATCATAGCAGTTTGGACCTCAGTGAGCCTTTCCTTTAATAGAGTGCTCATTTTATCTCCTTTGCCGTATTTGATGAACGCCCATTGCTTCAGAACTTTCTTCAACTCTTTAAATTTTTCCTGCAAGACAAACATATGATTACCATTTTTATATTTATTCCCTGCAGTAGACACAGTAGTTTTAAAGTCTGGTTCAGAAACCCAAGAATTAAAAAATTTAAAATTTGTTTTCCTCCTCATGTTTGCTTCACGAAGGTGAATTATCTGGGGGGAGTGATCAGAAAGAAGAGGAGGAGGGAGATGGTTGAATAGAAGAGGCCATTTGGAGAGGGCACAACGGTTAGAGAAGGCATGATCAATTCTATAGAAAGTTCTGCATCCATGTCTCCTTTTATTGTTCCAAGAGAATTGCATACCCACAGACTTAACCGAAACAAGATCCGCATCAACAAGGGTGTCTGCAAGAGGTTTGATTTCAGATAAGGAGAGAGGATTACCACCAACTCTATCAGAGAGAAACTACAGTTGAAATCCCCAAGGATAATCCAAGGATGCGAGGATTGTCTGAGAGAAGGAATGGTCGAAAGAAGAGAAGATCTTGATGCATTTGAGTTAAGAGCATAAACAAAGGAAAAATAGAAAGAAGATTTGTCAGAAAGGACAGAGGCATGACAATGGATTAGCTGAGAAGTTGAGAGAATGGGAGATAGTTGAACTTGATTGGGGTCATATAGAACCAAAATCCTACCATACGGTGATTCATTCAAGTTGTGGATGTAGCTCCAGTTTGGGCTAATATATGCAGCTGCTTTGGTAGACAAGGTAAGGTTTAGTTTTGTTTCGAGAATAGCTAAAATTGATAGGTGATGATCTTTGATAAGCTGTTTACATTGGTCCTGCTTGATGACATGGTGTCCACCACGTATGTTCCATGCTCCCATGCAAAACATCATTGTGAAACACATGCATTGAGAAGTTCTGTCTTCATTCTCCTTGTTACTGCCTGGTTAGAGGACAAGTAGTTGGGGATTGCAGATGAAAGAGGAGAGTCTTCATTGATGTTTACATCTTCTAAAAAAGCGTAGATAGTCTGGGGAGTAGATTGGGGAGATGCTTGCTGTGATATTGAGGAAGGGGGTTTGTATGCTGATGGAGGCTTGATTTTGGAGTAAATGTGATGGGGATATAGGGTTGGGGAAGTGTCATTTTGAAGAGTTGATGGGTTGGCTGATTGAGAGTCAATCTGATACGTGATGCATGTAGTATCTTCTTTGCATTTTTCCTTTCATTCTAACAGATTCACTATGCTTGGTGTTCTTGCTACTGTTCTTTCTATATTTCCCCTTACTAGAGTTAGATACAACTCCCTTTGCACTAACACTATTGTGACCTTCATCTTTACTTCCAACATCATCAGAACCCGGATCTTGTTCTTCATTCACTAATTGTTCCACCATATTTGTCACTTGTTTAGAGTTACTTCTACTGTCTTTTTTTGTATAATTAGGTTATCAGCTACCTTTAGTTTCTCTGCCTTGGTACAAACACCAGCTGTTTGTCCAAGAGTATCATCTTTGTTACTTTCTTCTACTTGTTCACTCATGTCTTCCTCATCTTCCAGATTAAACAAGGCCGCAAATTTATTAGAGGTTAAGAGCTTCCCTACTGTATCATGTTCGTCATTATGCCCCTCTATTTCTATTCGTTTTCCCTTGCTCACAGAAACTATCGGAGAATGAATACCTGGTGAGTTACCTTCATTTATCCTTTCAATACCGACATCTTTTTTACCACATTGATCATTATCATGACTTTCACTTTTATCCTCCTCATCATTCATATTCTCCTCAATGCTTCCTGAGTTTTGTGCCTTTTTATTTTCCTTATCAACCATCTCTGTCTTCTTTTTGCTCACACGTTGCCATGTTCTGTTATTTTACTTCTGAAGTGGTCTAACTTTCCTTTTAATACGTACTAATACAGCATTATCAACCCTGTTATCTTTATTTGCATTATTTTTGTTTTCCTCTTTGTTCACAGATTGACATATTTCTTTCTTGTCACAACAAATAGTTTTATGGTCAAAGTTCTTGCACAAAACACACACGTCAGGCTTCCACTGATACTGTACATATATTTTTTGATATCCTCCTTCCACTAACTTAACCATAAATTCTTCAGGAAGCTCCTTATCTGGTTTAATTTCCACTAAACATTTTGCATAGCTTAGCCTTTCCTGCTTTTCTGTCATCTCGTCCATACATAACATTTTCCCCAAGTGACTACTAAGCCAGTTAATCCCAAGAGGCGACCAAGCATATATTGGAAGGTTATACATTTGTACCCAAACTGGAACTGCAGAGATTGAGCCAGTGACATTACTAATAGATGCATCATAGGGTTTGACTATGAACATCTTGTTATTCATAATTATTGGATCACTTTGTAGAATCTTTGCCCTGTCTTCTGAGCACGTGAAATTAAATAAGAAAATAACACCATCAGACTTAACTGAAACTGAGCCTTTTAACTTCCAAATATTTTTCAGTTTCATAATAACTGCCATATAAGACAAAGGTTTATCTAAGAAGAAACCGACCAGAGTTTCCTTCCAGATTACTTCACCAGCTTCAAGAACTTCCTTCGGAGGAACTAAAACATCATGTTCATACTCTGGATTCAGGTCAACGGGGATGTACTTCCCAGCATTCTTTGGTTTGTGCTTGAACAACGAAGTCCATTTCCGTTCACCCAAGGGGGGAGCAGTCAGAGCGCCAGATAAGGGAATATGAGATGAAATAGAAGGAAGAGTAGAGGAGGGGTCTGGCGGTACAAGAGGAGGAATGTCTGGGGGAGCTGGAAATATCGAAGGGTTGGAGATAGAAGGGACTGTTTTAGAAAGGATTGAGGAGGATGGATTGGAAGAGTCAGCAGCTTGATCGGGGACGAAGGAAGAGGGAGGTACAAAAGTTTTGTCAGAGGAGAGATGGGTAGGAACAACTGAGGGGACGTGAGAAGTATGGGATGGTTCTCCATGGGCAGACATGAGAGGACGAAAAAAAAGTTGAAAATGAATAAGATGGAATTTTATTGAAAACTTTGGGGACAGGGAGACTATGTCGCCCTGACCTTTGGTTTGACTGGTTTTATAGTGCCCAGACCACTTATGTCTCATTATTGTGGCCGCTGGGAATCGATCCGGTGCCACTACAACACAATGTAGCCACATCCACTATGTCGAAACCACTGGACCACTATTACTTCATCTCTAATTAATCAAGGGTTATTAATTAGGATGATGATTAATTAATTGGTTTGTAACTAATTAATGGTTAAGTAAGCAAGATTTATGTGATGAAAGTAATTAATTTAATTCATTTTAAATTAATTACTTCATCTCTAATTAATTTAAATAAATTAAATTAATTACTTTCTTCGCATAAATCTTGCTTACTTAACCATTAATTAATTACAAACCAATTAATTAATCATCATCTTAATTAATCACCCTTGATTAATTTTCCTTTAATTACATTAAGTAATTAATCCTTAATTAATTACATAAATTAATTACCTACAAACCATTAAAGTAACTAACCTTAATTACTCAATTAATTAATCTTTAATCATTAATTAATAATCTCTAATTATCTAATTAATAATTTTTAATTATAAATTAATTAACCTCTAATTAATTAACTTATAACCCTTAATTTTAATTAATTACATCTAGTAATTATACATTAATTACTACACTAAGTAATTACACTATTTAATCTCATTAAGTATTCATACTTAATCAATCATCAGGATTGTCTATAATTAATCAACCAATTAATTAATCACATTCATTTGATTAATTACAATTGGGTAATTCATTCCTTAATTACCCCCTTTAAATGGATTAATTAATCTGTAACCCGCCGTTCATTTCACAGAATGACGCATCATTATTAAGAAAGAAAGAGATAGAAAATAGAAAAGATAGAGAAGAAAGAAAGAAACAACATCAGAATCTCAACAGCGGAACGAATAAATTATATTAAACACATAAGATATTACATAATATGCAACATCTATCAGAGTTACATAGCTTATACAACACATACTAGACAGTTGTAAACACATGTCTAGTTATTACAACTCAAATCAATACAGAGATACCAACACAGCGGAAAACTATATCTACAACCGCTGAAGCCTCCTGCTCCATATCTCCTCCAGAATTCTTCAAAGCTAACCTGAATCCCTTGGCTACTCGTAAAAATTTGAGTACCCAAGAGTTTAAGAAAATAGAAAATAAACTCCGGGTCAGACATGGGTCTGGTGTGAGTAACAGGTTAAAGTTGCTTAACTTTAGAAAAACCTTTGAAACAAAGGTATCACGTAAGACTTCCCACATATAAACATGGGTAAGTTTTTACCTTACGCTAACCAAAACATTTGCTAGGAAATCCAGTGATATTATAATAGGGTCTAGGTTCTCAAATAAAATACAGAAATAGCTAGAATGCTTACATCTCACGTTCCAACATGGTTGGGCACAACTAAAACATACGGCACTTATTGGAGTTTGGATTCCATACAATGGCAGGGCTACTGGGGTACCGCACGTCATAGTACGTGGCCTAGATCAACGTACCGAGGATTACTCCCAATCCCAACACAAGGCCGAAACCATCCCTTACTGGATAGTCCCAAACAAGACAACCCTGCAGTTGGCCTCGACCCAACTGCCCACACAGCCAAATAAAAAGGGACTTCTAGACAGGGGAAAATCTTGTCCTACTTGGGTGCTACCCGCTTAACCTTGCTGCACCTCCCATGTTTTAGCCATTCCCGGTTGATGAGGCTTTAGGATACGATTACCTTTAAAGAACACATCTCTTAGAATGCTCATCGTCCACCCGACGATGTTCTGAAAGCATTCAATCCATACAAATTCGTTCCGGTTCGAACGAAACCGAAGGCATTATTTCGTTACACTCATTTTGGAATCACCCTCAGAGTTAACGACAATAACCTTTGCAATCTGAATCTTCATCTTCACTTGAGATTCACGGCCTATTGTAAATTTGGATCGATGAGGTTTTCGGAGATCCAAATCTGGAAACCAATCCCGGTCTCATCGAAATCCAAAACGCCATTTTTAGGTCCAAGTTGTTTTAAAGTTTAAAGCAATTTAATTCTATTATCTATATTCACACAGATAGATAATCCACAATATCAGAATAGATTTCAAATTTATCAAAGGATTTTATACATTTTCTTTTAAAAATTAGCAAGATAAAAATTTAATTTGTATATGTATAAATATTATATAAAATCATATTTAAACATTTGAAACATATAAGTACATGTGTAAGCTAATTACACACACAAATTACAAGTGGAGGCAAATTTGTAACATAATTAAGAAGTGTTAACATGGTATAAATTGATGTTACAAGTGGTATATATTTTTCGCTTTCAAGATTTAATTACATGAAATAAAATGATGAAATGTTTTAGGGCAATTATATAAGCAAATTATTTAATTAATTTCTAAATTTATTTAAAAAAATTAAAAAAATTAAATTAAGTGGATGGTTGAGATAAAATGTTATAAAACTTTAATTAATCAAGGTCTCTAGGAATTTTGTATAAATTAATTTCTCTTTGATTACCTTATTAATTAAATTAATTATGGAAGTAATAATCTTGCCTAGGAAAGACTGAATGATGTTAAGTGCCTTGAATTGGTTAATATCTCTGTTATGAAATGTTTTTATGATATGAGATGTTTGAGTGGACAGGGATAATGTGGTTATCTATCGATGATAAATTTCTGTGTAAAAAGTTAAGTGTTTCTTGGGTAAAGACTCGAGTACTATACGGGTGGGACCCGAAGTTTAATTTTAAACTGTTTTTTTGAAGTTAAATATAAACAAGTTTTAAAAATTAAAATGAATTTAGTTTAAAACTGTTATACGATAGATGTTTTAAAATATTTGAATTAAGAAGTTGTATGATTTGTTAACTTAAGTTGTTAAATACTTAAGTTATTTTAAACTTAAATTAAATTATTTAATTAAGTTAATTTTAAAGATAAAATGTTTTGAATACGATTATGATAATTAAGTAATTAAAAAAAAAGATAAATGGTTTATCTTAAGGTTAATTAAGACCTTGGGTGATTAAGAATTAATTGAATTAATAATGTAATCAAAGAGAAAGTATTTTCAATAATTAAATCAGAAAGTTATCCAATTATCTAATGTTTCCAAAATTCAGGTTATCACATTCCTTCCCCTTTTTAAATATTTTGTTGAAAAGGGTAATTTGTGAATATACTGAATTTGATAAGATAATACAAACTTTTGGCTAAAGATATTAAATTTATTTAAAATTTAATTTAAATAAAGACTTGGCGTTTTCAGTAGAAAATGAAGTGTTTGGTTGAATTGATTGTTTATTTGATAGTTAAATAACCGACTATCAAAATCTAGACCCAAATTTAACTTTGGAAATATATAGAAGAAGTACGGGACTGTATGATACTGTAACCGTTCGAGGTGCTATATTGTACATATAAACTTGTTTCGCTCTTCTAGGACGTTTTTAAGGAAATCCATCCACTAACGGTTAGAAGGTGATCTTCGATATTATCTTCGTCTGTGTATTTCCTAAAGAACCGGGGTTGAGTTTACCAAGAAATATTGAACGTTATTTCGAAGAGAACGGGATCGGATTTGCGATCCAAAAACCACTTCGAGGCAACGAGTACATTTTCGTAATGAAGACAAAAGCTTGGAGTCAAAGATGGAGCAGTGATTTGCAAGGGCTAATCGCTACTAATCCTGAGGGTGATTTCAAATGGATGTAGTAGGAATGATTAATTAAGAAGAATGATTAAATAGTGATTAATTAATTGGTTTGTAATTAATTAGTGATTATGTAAGCATGATTTTTTGATGCAAGTAATTAATTTAATTTATTTTAAATTAATTAGAGATGCAAGTAATTAATTTAGTTCATTTTAAATTAATTAGAAATAGTGTTATGTATGGATGGATGGATGATATTGATTGCCTTGAATGGTTTGAGATCTCAGATATGAGACAAGTGATGATGTGTGATATGGATGCTTTGGTTGAAGTATGATGATAATGTGAATTATCTATTTATGATGATAATATGGATTATCTACTTGTGTGATGATGTGAATTATCCATCTGTGTGTATATAGATAATGAATTGAATTGTTTTAAACTTTAAAACAACTTGGATCTAAAAGATGGCATTTTGGATTTCGGTGAGACCGGGATCGGGTTTCCAGAATAGGATATCCAAAAACCACATCAATCCAAATTAACGATAGGTCATGAATCTCAAGTGAAGATGAAGATTCAGAGTGCAAGGATTATCTTCGTTAACTCTGAGGGTGATTCCAAAATGAGTGTAACGAGATAATGCCTTCGGTTTCGTTCGAACCCGGAACGAACTTGTATGGATTGAATGCTTTCATAACATCATCAGGTGGACGATGAGCATTCTAAAAGATGTGTTCTCTAAAGGTAATCATAGCCTCAAGCCTCATTAACCGGCAATGGCTAAAATAGGGGAGGTGCAACAAGGTTAAGTGGGTAGCACCCAAGTAGGACAAGATTTTCCCCTGTCTAGAAGTCCCGTCTTATTCGGCTGTGTGGGCAGTTGGAATGCGTGCCAACTGCGGGTGTAACAACCCGCATATTTATCGATTTTATATTTAAATATTTTATTTAAATATTTTACCGATACTCGGAATTTTTTCCGAAAAGCTACTTTTTGCATACGGTCGAATTAGGACTCGGGGCCACTTCCATTGAGTTCAAAATGCCGTTTGCAACCTTTTTGAGTATAAGTTTCGATATGTTTGGAGTAAGTTGAATTTTGCTACCTTTTCACTTAGGGCTTTGGGTTGGGTTCAGCCCACTAGCCAACTTAATACCCCAACTGAACCACTCCTCTTCATTCACTCCCTCTTCCTCTACTTTTCAGTTCTAAAGAGATTAACGGTGAGTGGAATGGGAAATTAAAACTCCAAACCCTAGTTTTCTTTTGCAAATCAAGCTCTTGCTCCAAACTAATAGAAGAAACTTTGGTAAGCCTTCTCTTCATCTTCTCCAACTCTTTCTCCATTCAATTTCAGAAATTCCTAAACCTAACTTTAGGAAATGTTTCTCCTTTAAGCTTAGATTCAAGCTTGTTGGGTTAGAATTGAAGAGTGGTTGTTCTTGCCATTGCTTTATAGCTTCTTCTCTATTGATTTTGTGAAATGGTGAGATTTTTATCTCACATCTATGCTTATATCTATCTTTGAAGGTTGGGTATGAATTCCTAACACTTATTCATGTGCCTTTGATTTTGACTTGGGTTGGTTTTGTGAATATTCCAATTTTAGTGTTTTGAAAGCCAAATCCTTAAAAATCATAGCTTTGATCTTTGATCATGATTTTGTGATGCATTGAAGAGCTTATAGGGCCGGCTAGTTGATTGGCATAAACCCCTAGCATCCATTGCTCGTCCGATTTAAATTTGGTGGAGATTTGGCCCTCACTCAGATAGGCCGGGAGGAGCTGGAAACAGGCTCCGGTCGACCGAGCTCTGAGGCCGGCCGACTGACCTGCTACAAAAGTGCATAAGCACTTTTCTGTCTCTGGTCCGGTCGACCAGCTACAGAGCTCAGTCGACCGACCTGCTTCCCGAGAATTTTTCAGAACAGGGTCCGGTCGACCGAGGTCTGTTGCCGGCCGACCGACCTGTTGCTATTTTTCCTATTTCGCCTATTTTGTTGAATTTCCAACTTTAATCGATTCGTGTTGTTTCCCTTTTGTTGTTATCATTTATTATCGACTTTGATAACATTTTCTTTGGGAATTTTCGAAATAACCATTTTGATGGATTTGATATCGATTTCTTTGGAGTTTATTCACGTCTTCGAATGTGAATTTTAGTGATTGATTGTTTCTACAATCATTTTTGTGATTTGTCACTTCAAAATATAAAGGTTTTCAATGCTAGTAGTAAATATCAAAACCCTTTCTTCAAAACGATTTCAACACTATTTTATTACAAAGCTCATTTATTAAAACCGTTTTCCAATCTATTAGTATATACAAACATTTTCCTCACTCGTATGAGAAATCTAATTAAACGGCTTAGTAAAACGAGTGGTATGAAACGCTTGCGTTTACTTCGTTGGTTAATTCTTGGACTTGTTCGATTTAATCTCTTGTGACAATTTTCTAGTGGAGATCTACAATTTGTTCGTAAATATTTAAGTTAAGCTAGTGGTTATGGGACATGAAGCTAAGCTCATATATTTACTAGCTTAGAGTAATTGACACTTTCTTGATGATCGTTGAGGATCATTTTTGTGATTATGACTAGCAATATGCTATGTTTCTTTGTCCACGTAGGGGACAGTACCTCGTTTTATTGAGTTTCGTCTCATTTTTATTATAGGCTAACGACCTATTTATTTCTTGGGGTTTCGACCCAATTTTTGTGGGCTAGCGACCCACGTTTTTATGGAGTTCGGATCTTCGGGCGTACCGTTGTACTACGTCGTTGTTTCGAATTTTACAAGTTTCTGGTTCTTTGGGCGTACCGTTGTACTACGTCGTTGTTCCGAACTATTCGAGTTTCTGGTTCCTCGGGCGTACCGTTGTACTACGTCGTTGCACCGGCTCTATGGTTAGCGACCATGGGATAGTGTCCCGTTTTGTGATACACGTGTTGGTGAGTTTTCATGCTCCCGTTTTGTGATAGGCCTCCCCCTTTTTGTGATTGATCGTTTCTACGATCATTTTTGTGATTCCTGGATTTCTATTGATGATTTCTAGAATTTGAATTTCACCAATTTTATGATTGGCATTTATATGTTGTCAATATTTGTGGCTTGGTGAATGAAATAAGGAGTATGACATTCCTTTTGAACTTTGAGAAGATTTTTGTGATATTGATTAATCTCATGTTGATTTTCAGTTACTTATTTATCACAGCTCGGCATTGTGATTATTATACGTTTAGTCATATCTCTTATTCTATATCATTTTATCTGATATTTATAGCTAGACTGATCCGTTTATTATTTTCTTATTAAATAATACTCGGGTCAGACCGAGATGTTACAGGTGCTTCTGCTTGACTTCACTTCTAGGATTATCATCCTGACTTTTGGCTAACTACTTAGATTAGTAGTTTTTGGTCGTATACATTTGAGATATAGACTTATAGTTGTGTACGTATTTTTTTGTATAGTACATGTTGCTATTATTTTGTGTCATTGTGGATCTTTAAGACCACTACTCTGATGAACACTTTTATGTGTTATATATATTCATGTCTATTTCCGCCTTTGTGATATGAATCATCTATGACTGATTTGTGTTATGTTTATTTCTATATTTGTTTCCAAAGACATTATAGCCACTGTGTAGTAGCTTTGAGTTTGTGTCGGTTTGTCGGATTTCCTCTCGAAAAGAATGCAAGTTATATTTTATCTGGCATATCGGTACTCGCACAAAGCAATTATACAGATGGTCGCTCCTCAACAACCTTATTCTCCATGCTAGTTGACGGCATTACACCGTAGTGTCCTTGGCTAGCGTGGGTATAGAGGTGGGGCGTCACAACTTGGTATCAGAGCCAAACTTCGGAACAATGTAGAATAATTTAACAAGGATCATCGTCCTTAGTCCTTCTTAGGAGTCGTGCCTTAGGATTTAATTCGAGTCTTCGTACCGATTCATCCTATTTTCTCTATGATTTCTTGTTTTATCTATCAAGATTGCTTGATATTCATTTGTGAATAACCTTTTTCTTCTTCCTTCTCCTTTCTTAGGGAAGAGAAATGATTAGACCTGGCCGTCCCAGCGCCGGTCAATCTAGTGCCACTCCCCAGGATTGAGTTTTTATGTCCGCCCAGCAGCTTCTTGATCTAGTAAAGAATGCTCAGGAAGCCGGTTCTAATTCGGAGCTAACTCATCCTAAGTCTGGATTTGCACGCTTGTGCAACGATTATACCAACTTGGGTGGGAAACCATTCAAGGGTTCTGAATCTATTATTGAAGTACAGGCTTGGCTGAGATCATGCGATCGAATCTTTTCTCGCATGAATCTTATTGATCTTCACCGAGTTCAGGTGACTTCTAGTATGCTCCAAGAAAGAGCATTAGACTGGTACTAGCTTATGATTTCTGAAATTGTTGAAGCGGATCTTACTTGGGAGAAATTCCGAGAGCGTTTCGAGTTAAAATTCGTACCAGAAGCTGAGAAGGTGACTTTGGCTCGCCGCTTTATTGACCTTGTTCAAGGTGAATCTTCTGTGACAGACTATGTCGCATCTTTCGAATCTCCTTCTAAATACGGGGTTGAATACATTAACACCCCATTGAAGAAAAATCAGAGATTTGTTTATGGCTTGAACAAGAGCCTCAAGAATCCCTTACTTCTAAAGCTAGAAGTTTCATTTGATCAGCTTATTGATATCGCTCTTCGTCTTGAAGAGGCCGATAAAGAGAGTGATGCCGATGTTGTGGGTGCCAAACCAAAATTCAACAACAACAAGAAAAGGCCTATTAAGTTCAAAGGGTCTTATCCCAACAAAAAAGGGAAGCAAGCAATTCCGGTAGCAAAAGCTTCTGTCCCAAGTGGTGGGCAATGCTACAATTGTGGTTCTATGGATCATTATGCGAACAAGTGTCCAAAACCTCTCTTTTGTCGCTATTGCAAAAGTTCGGACCATTATTTATCTTCTTGTCCCAAACTCCAAGGTAGGAAGGAGGGAAAGCTTAATGTTGCTCAAGCCCCTGGCAACACATCTCGTGGCCAAGGTATTTCTCATTCTATCATTGATGGCATTATTTTATTTCGTGATCATCCTATTCGAGTTCTTTTTGATACGGGTGCGTCCCATTCTTTTATATCAAAAGAACTTATTGATACCTTTTCTTTGGATGTTATGTGTTTAATGACTTCTTTGAGAATTGCTAATCCGTTTGGTGGATCCGCAACAATCAGTTTATTGTGTAATGATGTCGAGATTATTTTGTGTGATCTTTCTTTCCGTGCCGACTTGCATGTTATGCGCTACTTAGGCTTTGGAATGATTTTGGGAATGGATTGGCTTAACCGCTATGAAGCCCAAATTCTATGTCCTGAGCGGACTATTCATCTTCGACATCCTCAATCTATTAAGCAGATTTCTATTAATCTTAAAGATTCGGATTCCAGCTTGGTTGCATCTTTATATTCTTTAAATCCTCATGATGACGATAATGATGATGAGGAAGATATAATTTCTCTTATTCACGTTGTTCGTGAATTTTCTGACGTATTTGAGCCCGTTTTAGGATTACCACCTAAGCGAGCAATTGAGTTCAGAATTAATCTCATTCCTGGAGCTCAACCTATCACTCGTCCTCCTTATCATATGTCCAATAAAGAAAATGAGGAAATGTGCAATCAATTATCCGAATTGGAGGCGAAGCAATTTATTCGCTCTAGTTCCTCTCCTTGGGGAGCTTCGGCTATTTTTGTGAAGAAATCCGATGGTACACTTAGGCTTTGCGTTGACTACCGCAAGCTTAATGATCTTACTATCAAGAATAAATATCATTTACCTCGGATTGATGATCTATTCGATCAACTTAGTGGTGCTAGAGTCTTTTCACAATTAGACTTAGCTACTGGTTTCCATCAGCTTCGTATTGCAGAGGATAGCATTCCTTTGACATCGTTCCGTACTCGGTATGGATCTTATGAATGGCTTGTTATGCCATTTGGGTTAACGAATGCCCCAACTTATTTCGTTGACCTAATGAATCGAGTTTTCAAAGACTTCCTCGATCGATTTGTTCTCATCTTTATTGATTATATTCTTGTGTATTCTAAAACCGAGGAGGAGCATGAAAAGCATCTTCAGATTGTATTGGAAACTTTTAGGAGTAATCAATTAAAAGCAAAATTTTCTAAATTCCATTTTTGGCAATCTAGTGTGAAGTTTCTCGGTCATATTATTTCCGAATCCGGAATTTCCGTGGATCCTTCAAAGATTGAAGCGATTCAAAATTGGAAGAGTCTTCAAAAAGCTTTGGGAACGAAGCTTAATTTTAGCACCGCTTATCATCCTCAGTCCGATGGACAAATCGAGCGTGTGAATCAAATTCTTGAAGATCTTCTTCGTGCATGTGTTCTTGATTTTGGTGGAAGTTGGGAAGATCATATTTCTCTTGTTGATTTTTCCTATAATAATAGCTTCCAATCTAGTATTGGTATGGCTCCTTTTGAGGCACTCTATGGAAGGCCATGCCGTTCCCCTTCTTGTTGGCTTGAGGCCGGTGAGAAGGTGGTTTTAGGTCCAGATTTTATTCGTGATTCCACAGAAAAGATTGATCTTATTCGTCATAGGATGAAAGAAGCTCAGAGTAGGAAAAAATCCTATGCCGATAACCGGAGAAGGAAATTAGAATTTTCTGTGGGAGATCTTGTGTTTACCCGTGTTTCACCAATGAAGGGTATTGTGCGTTTCAGTCGATCGGGAAAGTTAGCACCTCAATATATTGGTCCATTTCCCATCACCGAACGTATTGGTTCCGTGGCTTATCGCCTTTTATTACCGGCTCAGTTTTCTGCTATTCATGACGTGTTTCACGTTTCTCAATTGCGGAAATGCCTTCGAGATTCCGATTCTATTCTTGAGCCCGGTGTTGTGAAAGAAGTTGAAGTTTCGTCTAATCTGACTTTGAGCAACACCCTATTCGTATTATTGCTTCGGAAGTCAAATGACTTCGAAATAAAGATGTTCCGCTTGTGAAAGTTCAATGGTCCTCAAATCCTAAAGATTGCTCTTGGGAATCTAAAGAATTCATCGAGCGAACACATCCGCACTTACTTTCTCGTGCTCTTTGAGGTGAACTTTTTATTTCAAATTTCTTTTGTGTTGAATATGCTTTTATGGTCGTTACTTTATATTTTCTTCTTAAATATTGCGAGGACGCAATTTCTTTAAGGAGGGGAGTCTGTAACAACCCGCATATTTATCGATTTTATATTTAAATATTTTATCGATACTCGGAATTTTGTCCGAAAAGCTACTTTTTGCATACGGTCGAATTAGGACTCGGGACAACTTCCGTTGAGTTTAAAATGCCGTTTGCAACCTTTTTGAGTATAAGCTTCGATATGTTTGGAGTAAGTTGAATTTTGCTACCTTTTCACTTAGGGCTTTGGGTTGGGTTCTGCCCACTAGCCAACTTAATACCCCAAACTGAACCACTCCTCTTCATTCACTCCCTCTTCCTCTACTTTTCAGTTCTAAAGAGATTAACGGTGAGTGGAATGGGAAATTAAAACTCCAAACCCTAGTTTTCTTTTGCAAATCAAGCTCTTGCTCCAAACTAATAGAAGAAACTTTGGTAAGCCTTCTCTTCATCTTCTCCAACTCTTTCTCCATTCAATTTCAGAAATTCCTAAACCTAACTTTAGGAAATGTTTCTCCTTTAAGCTTAGATTCAAGCTTGTTGGGTTGGAATTGAAGAGTGGTTGTTCTTGCCATTGCTCTATAGCTTCTTCTCTATTGATTTTGTGAAAAGGTGAGATTTTTATCTCACATCTATGCTTATATCTATCTTTGAAGGTTGGGTATGAATTCCTAACACTTATTCATGTGCCTTTGATTTTGACTTGGGTTGGTTTTGTGAATATTCCAATTTTAGTGTTTTGAAAGCCAAATCCTTAAAAATCATAGCTTTGATCTTTGATCGTGATTTTGTGATGCATCGAAGAGCTTATAGGGCCGGGTAGTCGATTGGCATAAACCTCTAGCGTCCATTGCTCGTCCGATTTAAATTTGGTGGAGATTTGGCCCTCACTCAGATAGGCTGGGAGGAGCTGGAAACAGGCTCCGGTCGACCGAGCTCTGAGGCCGGCCGACTGACCTGCTACAAAAGTGCATAACCACTTTTCTGTCTCTGGTCCGGTCGACCAGCTACAGAGCTCAGTCGACCGACCTGCTTCTCGAGAATTTTTCAGAACAGGGTCCGGTCGACCGAGCTCTGTTGCCGGCCGACCGACCTGTTGCTATTTTTACTATTTCGCCTATTTTGTTGAATTTCCAAATTTAATCGATTCGTGTTGTTTCCCTTTTGTTGTTATCATTTATCATCGACTTTGATAACATTTTCTTTAGGAATTTTCGAAATATCCATTTTGATGGATTTGATATCGATTTCTTTGGAGTTTATTCACGTCTTCGAATGTGAATTTTAGTGATTGATTGTTTCTACAATCAGTTTTGTGATTTGTCACTTCAAAATATAAAGGTTTTCAATGCTAGTAGTAAATATCAAAACCCTTTCTTCAAAACGATTTCAACACTATTTTATTACAAAGCTCATTTATTAAAACCGTTTTCCAATCTATTAGTATATACAAACCTTTTCCTCACTCGTATGAGAAATCTAATTAAACGGCTTAGTAAAATGAGTGGTATGAAACGCTTGCGTTTACTTCGTTGGTTAATTCTTGGACTTGTTCGATTGAATCTCTTGTGACAATTTTCTAGTGGGGATCTATAATTTGTTCGTAAATATTTAAGTTAAGCTAGTGGTTATGGGACATGAAGCTAAGCTCATATATTTACTAGCTTAGAGTAATTGACATTTTCTTGACGATCGTTGAGGATCATTTTTGTGATTATGACTAGCAATATGCTATGTTTCTTTGTCCACGTAGGGGACAGTACCTCGTTTTATTGAGTTTCGTCTCATTTTTATTATAGGCTAACGACCTATTTATTTCTTGGGGTTTCGACCCAATTTTTGTGGGCTAGCGACCCACGTTTTTATGGAGTTCGGATCTTCGGGCGTACCGTTGTACTACGTCGTTGTTTCGAATTTTACAATTTTCAGGTTCTTCGGGCGTACCGTTGTACTACGTCGTTGTTTCGAACTATTCGAGTTTCTGGTTCCTCGGGTGTACCGTTGTACTACGTCATTGCACCGGCTCTATGGTTAGCGACCATGGGATAGCGTCCCGTTTTGTGATACACGTGTTGGTGAGTTCTCATGCTCCCGTTTTGTGATAGGCCTCCCCCTTTTTGTGATTGATCGTTTCTACGATCATTTTTGTGATTCCTGGATTTCTATTGATGATTTCAAGAATTTGAATTTCACCAATTTTATGATTGGCATTTATATGTTGTCAATATTTGTGGCTTGATGAATGAAATAAGGAGTATGACATTCCTTTTGATCTTTGAGAAGATTTTTGTGATATTGATTAATCTCATGTTGATTTTCAGTTACTTATTTATCACAGCTCGGCATTGTGATTATTATACGTTTAGTCATATCTCTTATTCTATATCATTTTATCTGATATTTATAGCTAGACTGATCGGTTTATTATTTTCTTATTAAATAATACTCGGGTCAGACCGAGATGTTATAGGTGCTTCAACTTGACTTCACTTCTAGGATTATTATCCTGACTTTTGGCTAACTACTTAGATTAGTAGTTTTTGGTTGTATACATTTGAGATATAGACTCATAGTTGTGTATTTATTTTTTTGTATAGCACATGTTGCTATTCTTTTGTGTCATTGTGGATCTTTTAGACCACTACTCTGATGAACACTTTTATGTGTTATATATATTCATGTCTATTTCCGCCTTTATGATATGAATCATCTATGACTGATTTGTGTTATGTTTATTTCTATATTTGTTTCCGAAGACATTATAGCCACTGTGTAGTAGCTTTGAGTTTGTGTCGGTATGTCGGATTTCCTCTCGAAAAGAATGCAAGTTATATTTTATCTGGCATATCGGTACTCGCACAAAGCAATTATACAGATGGTCGCTCCTCAACAGCCTTATTCTCCGTGCTAGTTGACGGCATTACACCGTAGTGTCCTTGGCTAGCGTGGGTATAAAGGTGGTGTGTCACAGCTTGGTATCAGAGCCAAACTTCAGAACAATGTAGAATAATTTAACAAGGATCATCGTCCTTAGTCCTTCTTAGGAGTCGTGCCTTAGGATTTAATTCGAGTCTTCGTACCGATTCATCCTATTTTCTCTATGATTTCTTGTTTTATCTATCAAGATTGCTTGATATTCATTTGTGAATAACCTTTTTCTTCTTCCTTCTCCTTTCTTAGGGAAGAGAAATGGTTAGACCTGGTCGTCCCAGCGTCGGTCAATCTAGTGCCACTCCCCAGGATGGAGTTTTTATGTCCGCCCAGCAGCTTCTTGATCTAGTAAAGAATGCTCAGGCAGCCGGTTCTAATTCGGAGCTAACTCATCCTAAGTCTGGATTTGCACGCTTGTGCAACGATTTTACCAACTTGGGTGGGAAACCATTCAAGGGTTCTGAAACTATTATTGAAGTACGGGCTTGGCTGAGATCATGCGATCGAATCTTTTCTCGCATGAATCTTATTGATCTTCACCGAGTTCAGGTGGCTTCTAGTATGCTCCAAGAAAGAGCATTAGACTGGTACGAGCTTCTGATTTCTGAAATTGTTGAAGCGGATCTTACTTGGGAGAAATTCCGAGAGCGCTTCGAGTTAAAATTCGTACCAGAAGCTGAGAAGGTGACTTTGGCTCGCCGCTTTATTGACCTTGTTCGAGGTGAATCTTCTGTGACAGACTATGCTGCATCTTTCGAATCTCTTTCTAAATACGGGGTTGAATACATTAACACCCCATTGAAGAAAAATCAGAGATTTGTTTATGTCTTGAACAAGATCCTCAAGAAGCCCTTACTTCTAAAGCTAGAAGTTTCATTTGATCAGCTTATTGATATCGCTCTTCGTCTTGAAGAGGCCGATAAAGAGAGTGATGCCGATGTTGTGGGTGCCAAACCAAAATTCAACAACAACAAGAAAAGGCCTATTAAGTTCAAAGGGTCTTATCCCAACAAAAAAGGGAAGCAAGCAATTCCGGTAGCAAAAGCTTCTGTCCCAAGTGGTGGGCAATGCTACAATTGTGGTTCTATGGATCATTATGCGAACAAGTGTCCAAAACCTCTCTTTTGTCGCTATTGCAAAAGTTCGGACCATTATTTATCTTCTTGTCCCAAACTCCAAGGTAGGAAGGAGGGAAAGCTTAATGTTGCTCAAGCCCCTGGCAACACATCTCGTGGCCAAGGTATTTCTCATTCTATCCTTGATGGCATTATTTTATTTCGTGATCATCCTATTCGAGTTCTTTTTGATACGGGTGCGTCCCATTCTTTTATATCAAAAGAACTTATTGATACCTTTTCTTTGGATGTTATGTGTTTAATGACTTCTTTGAGAATTGCTAATCCGGTTGGTGGATCCGCAACAATCAGTTTATTGTGTAATGATGTCGAGATTATTTTGTGTGATCTTTCTTTCCGTGCCGACTTGCATGTTATGCGCTACTTAGGCTTTGGAATGATTTTGGGAATGGATTGGCTTAACCGCTATGAAGCCCAAATTCTATGTCCTGAGCGGACTATTCATCTTCGACATCCTCAATCTATTAAGCAGATTTCTATTAATCTTAAAGATTCGGATTCCAGCTTGGTTGCATCTTTATATTCTTTAAATCCTCATGATGACGATAATGATGATGAGGAAGATATAATTTCTCTTATTCACGTTGTTCGTGAATTTTCTGACGTATTTGAGCCCGTTTTAGGATTACCACCTAAGCGAGCAATTGAGTTCAGAATTAATCTCATTCCTGGAGCTCAACCTATCACTCGTCCTCCTTATCATATGTCCAATAAAGAAAATGAGGAAATGTGCAATCAATTATCCGAATTGGAGGCGAAGCAATTTATTCGCTCTAGTTCCTCTCCTTGGGGAGCTTCGGCTATTTTTGTGAAGAAATCCGATGGTACACTTAGGCTTTGCGTTGACTACCGCAAGCTTAATGATCTTACTATCAAGAATAAATATCATTTACCTCGGATTGATGATCTATTCGATCAACTTAGTGGTGCTAGAGTCTTTTCACAATTAGACTTAGCTACTGGTTTCCATCAGCTTCGTATTGCAGAGGATAGCATTCCTTTGACATCGTTCCGTACTCGGTATGGATCTTATGAATGGCTTGTTATGCCATTTGGGTTAACGAATGCCCCAGCTTATTTCGTTGACCTAATGAATCGAGTTTTCAAAGACTTCCTCGATCGATTTGTTCTCATCTTTATTGATTATATTCTTGTGTATTCTAAAACCGAGGAGGAGCATGAAAAGCATCTTCAGATTGTATTGGAAACTTTTAGGAGTAATCAATTAAAAGCAAAATTTTCTAAATTCCATTTTTGGCAATCTAGTGTGAAGTTTCTCGGTCATATTATTTCCGAATCCGGAATTTCCGTGGATCCTTCAAAGATTGAAGCGATTCAAAATTGGAAGAGTCTTCAAAAAGCTTTGGGAACGAGCTTAATTTTAGCACTACTTATCATCCTCAGTCCGATGGACAAATCGAGCGTGTGAATCAAACTCTTGAAGTCTTCTTCGTGCATGTGTTCTTGATTTTGGTGGAAGTTGGGAAGATCATATTTCTCTTGTTGAGTTTTCCTATAATAATAGCTTCCAATCTAGTATTGGTATGGCTCCTTTTGAGGCACTCTATAGAAGGCCATGCCGTTCCCCTGCTTGTTGGCTTGAGGCCGGTGAGAAGCTGGTTTTAGGTCCAGATTTTATTCGTGATTCCACAGAAAAGATTGATCTTATTCGTCATAGGATGAAAGAAGCTCAGAGTAGGAAAAAATCCTATGCCGAGAACCGGAGAAGGAAATTAGAATTTTCTGTGGGAGATCTTGTGTTTATCCGTGTTTCACCTATGAAGGGTATTGTGCGTTTCAGTCGATCGGGGTATTGTGCGTTTCAGTCGATCGGGAAAGTTAGCACCTCGATATATTGGTCCATTTCCCATCACCGAACGTATTGGTTCTGTGGCCTATCGCCTTTTATTACCGGCTCAGTTTTCTGCTATTCATTACGTGTTTCACGTTTCTCAATTGCGGAAATGCCTTCGAGATTCCAATTCTATTCTTGAGCCCGGTGTTGTGAAAGAAGTTGAAGTTTCACCTAATGTGACTTTGAGCAACACCCTATTCGTATTATTGCTTCGGAAGTCAAATGACTTCGAAATAAAGATGTTCCGCTTGTGAAAGTTCAATGGTCCTCAAATCCTAAAGATTTCTCTTGGGAATCTAAAGAATTCATCGAGCAAACACATCCGGATTTACTTTCTCGTGCTCTTTGAGGTGAACTTTTTATTTCAAATTTCTTTTGTTGAATATGCTTTTATGGTCCTTATTTTATATTTTCTTCTTAAATATTGCGAGGACGCAATTTCTTTAAGGAGGGGAGTCTGTAACAACCCGCATATTTATCGATTTTATATTTAAATATTTTATTTAAATATTTTATCGATACTCGGAATTTTGTCCGAAAAGCTACTTTTTGCATACGGTCGAATTAGGACTCGGGACCACTTCCATTGAGTTTAAAATGCCGTTTGCAACCTTTTTTAGTATAAGCTTCGATATGTTTGGAGTAAGTTGAATTTTGCTACCTTTTCACTTAGGGCTTTGGGTTGGGTTCTACCCACTAGCCAACTTAATACCCCAAACTGAACCACTCCTCTTCATTCACTCCCTCTTCCTCTACTTTTCAGTTCTAAAGAGATTAACGGTGAGTGGAATTGGAAATTAAAACTCCAAACCCTAGTTTTCTTTTGCAAATCAAGCTCTTGCTCCAAACTAATAGAAGAAACTTTGGTAAGCCTTCTCTTCATCTTCTCCAACTCTTTCTCCATTCAATTTCAGAAATTCCTAAACCTAACTTTAGGAAATGTTTCTCCTTTAAGCTTAGATTCAAGCTTGTTGGGTTGGAATTGAAGAGTGTTGTTCTTGCCATTGCTCTATAGCTTCTTCTCTATTGATTTTGTGAAAAGGTGAGATTTTTATCTCACATCTATGCTTATTTCTATCTTTGAAGGTTGGGTATGAATTCCTAACACTTATTCATGTGCCTTTGATTTTGACTTGGGTTGGTTTTGTGAATATTCCAATTTTAGTGTTTTGAAAGCCAAATCCTTAAAAATCATAGCTTTGATCTTTGATCATGATTTTGTGATGCATCGAAGAGCTTATAGGGCCGGGTAGTCGATTGGCATAAACCCCTAGCGTCCATTGCTCGTCCGATTTAAATTTGGTGGAGATTTGGCCCTCACTCAGATAGGCTGGGAGGAGCTGGAAACAGGCTCCGGTCGACCGAGCTCTGAGGCCGGCCGACCGACCTGCTACCAAAGTGCATAAGCACTTTTCTGTCTCTGGTCCGTCGACCAGCTACAGAGCTCAGTCGACCGACCTGCTTCCCGAGAATTTTTCAGAAAAGGGTCCGGTCGACCGAGCTCTGTTGCCGGCCGACCGACCTGTTGCTATTTTGCCTATTTCGCCTATTTTGTTGAATTTCCAACTTTAATCGATTCGTGTTGTTTCCCTTTTGTTGTTATCATTTATTATTGACTTTGATAACATTTTCTTTGGGAATTTTCGAAATATCCATTTTGATGGATTTGATATCGATTTCTTTGGATTTTATTCACGTCTTCGAATGTGAATTTTAGTGATTGATTGTTTCTACAATCATTTTTGTGATTTGTCACTTCAAAATATAAAGGTTTTCAATGCTAGTAGTAAATATCAAAACCCTTTCTTCAAAACGATTTCAACACTATTTTATTACAAAGCTCATTTATTAAAACCGTTTTCCAATCTATTAGTATATACAAACCTTTTCCTCACTCGTATGAGAAATCTAATTAAACGGCTTAGTAAAATGAGTGGTATGAAACGCTTGCGTTTACTTCATTGGTTAATTCTTGGACTTGTTCGATTGAATCTCTTGTGACAATTTTCTAGTGGAGATCTACAATTTGTTCGTAAATATTTAAGTTAAGCTAGTGGTTATGGGACATGAAGCTAAGCTCATATATTTACTAGCTTAGAGTAGTTGACACTTTCTTGATGATAGTTGAGGATCGTTTTTGTGATTATGACTAGCAATATGCTATGTTTCTTTGTCCACGTAGGGGACAGTACCTCGTTTTATTGAGTTTCGTCTCATTTTTATTATAGGCTAATGACCTATTTATTTCTTGGGGTTTCGACCCAATTTTTGTGGGCTAGCGACCCACGTTTTTATGGAATTCGGATCTTCGGGCGTACCGTTGTACTACGTCGTTTTTTCGAATTTTACAAGTTTCTGGTTCTTCGGGCGTACCGTTGTACTACGTCGTTGTTCCGAACTATTCGAGTTTCTGGTTCCTCGGGCGTACCGTTGTACTACGTCGTTGCACCGGCTCTATGGTTAGCGACCATAGGATAGCGTCCCGTTTTGTGATACACGTGTTGGTGAGTTTTCATGCTCCCGTTTTGTGATAGGCCTCCCCCTTTTTGTGATTGATCGTTTCTACGATCATTTTTGTGATTCCTGGATTTCTATTGATGATTTCTAGAATTTGAATTTCACCAATTTTATGATTGGCATTTATATGTTGTCAATATTTGTGGCTTGGTGAATGAAATAAGGAGTATGACATTCCTTTTGATCTTTGAGAAGATTTTTGTGATATTGATTAATCTCATGTTGATTTTAAATTACTTATTTATCACAGCTTGGCATTGTGATTATTATACGTTTAGTCATATCTCTTATTCTATATCATTTCATCTGATATTTATAGCTAGACTGATCCGTTTATTATTTTCTTATTAAATAATACTCGGGTCAGACCGAGATGTTACAGGTGCTTCTGCTTGACTTCACTTCTAGGATTATCATCCTGACTTTTGGCTAACTACTTAGATTAGTAGTTTTTCATTGTATACATTTGAGATATAGACTCATAGTTGTGTACTTATTCTTTTGTATAGCACATGTTGCTATTCTTTTGTGTCATTGTGGATCTTTTAGACCACTACTCTGATGAACACTTTTATGTGTTATATATATTCATGTCTATTTCCGCCTTTGTGATATGAATTATCTGTGACTGATTTGTGTTACGTTTATTTCTATATTTGTTTCTAAAGACATTATAGCCATTGTGTAGTAGCTTTGAGTTTGTGTCAGTATGTCGGATTTCCTCTCGAAAAGAATGCAAGTTATATTTTATCTGGCATATTGGTACTCGCACAAAGCAATTATACAGATGGTCGCTCCTCAACAGCCTTATTCTCCGTGCTAGTTGACGGCATTACACCGTAGTGTCCTTGGCTAGAGTGGGTATAGAGGTGGGGCGTCACAGCGGGGTTGTCTTGTTCGGGACTATCCAGTAAGGGATGGTTCCAGCCTTGTGTTGTAGAGGATTGGAAGTAATCCTCGGTACGGTGATCTAGGCCCCGTACTATGACGGAGGTACCCCGGTAGCCCTGCCATTGTATGGAATCCAAACTCCAATAAGTGTCGTACGTTTTAGTTGTGCCCAACTATGTTGGAACGTTAGATGTAAGCATTCTAGCTATTTCTGTATTTTACTTGAAAACCCTAGACCCTATTATAATACACTGGATTTCCTATCAAATGTTTTGGTTAGCGTAAAGTAAAAACTTTTCCATGTTTATGCGTGGGAAGTCTTACGTGATACATTTCTTTTCAAAGGATTTTCAAAGTTAAATAACTTTAAACCGTTAACTCACACTAGACCCATGTCTGACCTAAGTGTTTATTTTCTGTTTTTATTAAACTCTTGGGTACTCATATTATGTATGAGTAGTCAAGGGATTCAGGTTAGCTTGGACAAATACTGGAGGAGAAATGGAGCATGAGGCTTCAGCGTTTATAGATATATATATAGTGTTCCGCTGTGTGTTCTCTGAGTATTTTCTTTGGTCTGTATATTGTGTTGTAATAACTAGATAGGTGTTTATTACTGTTCTAGTATGTGATATGTAAGTTGTGTAACTCTGATTGTTGTTGTATACTATGTAATATTTATGTGATTAATATAATTTATTCGTTCCGCTGTTTAGATTCTGATGTTGTTTCTTTCTATCTTCTTTGTCTTTTCTCTTTTCTATCCCTTTCTTTCTTATTAATGATGCGTCATTCTATGGAGAGAATGGCGGGCCATTACAGTGGTATAAATTTTAAAAAGTAAAGCTAAGATGTAAAGCAAAGTTTTAAACAAAGTTTAAATCTGGATTCAAATCTAATTTGGATTTTAGTTTAGAGATAAATAAAGTTTTATAAAATTGAAATGTTTTAACAACTTTAAAATGTTAAAGTATATTTAATAAAATAAATTGAATTTAAGTAATTTGTTTTAAAAATCTTATATAAATTTCTTTTATAAAGATAAATGGTCTTTAATATTTGATTAAGAAGGTTTTTAAATTGTTTTTAAATTTTGTTAAAATTTAATTTGTATTTAATTTGAATCTTAATTTGAAATAGAATTTAAAAGTAAATTTGAAAGTAAAATGTTTTCAAATGTGTTTGTAAATGATAATTAAATCATTAATAAGAATAATGTTTTTATTTAAAAGTTAATTAAGATTTAATGATTTAAAATTCATTAAATTATTAAGATAATTAAAGAATAATTAAATTAATTAATTTATTAATGATTTGGATTAATTAACTTAGTAATTAAGGGTTAAATTAATTAATTAAGGTCTAAGATTAATTATTTAAGGAATAATTAATTTATAATTAAGAATCATTAATTAGATAAGATTAGATTATTAATTAATGATTAGAACTTAATTAATCAAGTAATTAAAGATTAACTAAGTTACAGTTAAGCACTTAATTAATTAAATAACTAGAGGTTAATTATTTGGTTATTAAGGATTAATTAAATTGTCATTAATAATGATTAATATAAGTTTAATTACTTAAGAGAAGTAATTAAAGAATTGTTACTAGTTAATGAAGATCATTAACTTGGGATTATTTAATAATTAATTAGTGTGATTAATTTTAATGATTAATTATATTAATTAATTAAAATAATAATTTGTGGAATTGTTTAAGTATAATTACTTAATGGAAGTAATTAAAGGAATTAATTACTCAATGTAGTTAATTAAAGTAATGTAATTAGTTTAAGTTAATTAATTAAGTTTAATTAATTTAAGATAATCACTGGATTATTTGTTAAGTATAAATACTTAATGTACTTAATGAAGAATAATTACTTAGTGAAGTAATTAAGATGAGTAATTACTGGATGTAATTAATTGAAGTATGGAAGAGATTTGGGATTAATTGCTTTATGTAATTGATATGAGGGATAATTACTTAAAGAAAGTAATTAGTAATTAATTACTTAGTGTAATTAATTTAAGAATTGATTAATAAAGGTTATTTGAAGATAATTAAGTGATGTAATTAATTAAGGGTGATTAATAAATTTAATTAATTAAAGATTGATTATTAAATGTAATTAATTAAGGAGTAATTAATTTATTTAATGAAGTAATTAAGGTTAATTACTGCAAATGTTTAAGGATAATTATTTTTGTGTAATTAATTAAAGCCTAATTACTTGAATGTAATTAGAGAATAATTAATCAAGGATGATTAATGAAGTTGACTAATTATAGAATGATTAATTAATTGATTTGTAATTAATTAATGGTTATATAAGCAAGATTTATGTAATGAAGTACTTGGTTTAATTTACTTTAAATTGATTAGAGATGGAAGTAATTAATTTAATTCATTTTAAATTAATTAGAGATAGAGTGGTTAATTAATCATTGCTTATGTATGGATGAATGATATTGATTGCCTTGAATGGTTTGAGATCTCAGATATGAGATAAGTGATGTTGTGTGATATGGATGCTTGGTTGAATTGTGATAATAATATGAATTATCTATTTGTGATGATAATGTGAATTATCTATTTGTGATGATAATTCAGATTATCTATTGTGATATTGTAAATTATCTATCTGTGTGAATATAGATAATAGAATTGAATTGTTTTAACTTTAAAACAACTTGGACCTAAAAGATGGCGTTTTGGATTTCGATGAGACCGGGATCGAGTTTCCAGATTTGGATATCCGAAAACCAAATCGATCCAAATTAACGATAGGTCGTGAATCTCAAGTGAAGATGAAGATTCAAAGTGCAAGGGTTATTGTCGTTAACTCTGAGGGTGATTCCAAAATGAGTGTAACGAGATAATGCCTTCGATTTCGCTCGAACCTAGAACGAACTTATATGGATTGAATGCTTTCAGAACATCGTCAGGTAGACAATGAGCATTCTAAGAGACGTGTTCTCTAAAAGTTATCGTAGCCTCAAGCCTCATCAACCGGGAATGGATAAAACAAGGGAGGTGCTGCAAGGCTAAGTGGGTAGCACCCAAGTAGGACGAGATTTACCCCTGTCTAGAAGTCCCTTTATATTCGGCTGTGTGGGGCAGTTGATTGCAACAACTGCCGGGGTTGTCTTGTTCGGGACTGTCCAGTAAGGGATGGTTCCGGCATTGTGTTCCAGGGGATTTAGGGTGGATCCTCGGTATGGTGATCTAGGCCACGTACTGTGACGGGCGGTACCCCGGTAGCCCTGCCATTGTATGAAATCCAATCTCCAGTAAGTGCCATACGTTTTAGTTGTTCCCAACTATGTTGGAATGTGATATGTAAGCATTCCAGCTATTTCTGTATTTTATTTGAAAACCCTAGACCCTGTTATAATATCACTGGATTTCCTATCAAATGTTTTAGTTAGCTTAAGGTAAAAACTTACACATGTTTATGTGTGGGGAGTTTTACGTGATACCTTTTCTTTTCAAAGGTTTTCAAAAATTAAGCAACTTTAACCTGTTACTCACACCAGACCCATGTATGACCCAGAGTTTATCTTCTGTTTTCTTAAACTCTTGGGTACTCAAATTTTTACGAGTAGCAAAGGGATTCGGGTTAGCTTTGACGAATTCTGGAGGAGCAATGGAGCAGGAGGCTTCAGCGTTGTAGATATATATAGTGTTCCGTTGTGTGTTCTCTGAGTCAAATGTTTGTGTTGTATTGAATTGTAATAACTAGACAGGTATTTATAACTGTCTAGTATGTGATATATAATCTGTGTAACTCTCATAGATGTTGTATATTATGTACTATCTTATGTGATTAATATAATTTATTCGTTCCACTGTTGAGATTCTGATGTTGTTTCTTTCTTTCTTCTCTATCTTTTCTCTTTTCTATCCCTTTCTTTTTTAAAGATGATATGTCTTTCTGTAGAGAGAAAGTCGGGTCATCACAGTTGGTATCAGAGCAACGTGTCACTGGGCAATTAAAATAACTTGACTGATTCAGGTTTCTTTATGTAAAGAATATTATTTGATATTATATTTTATCCGCTACGAATGTGACATTTTGGTGTTTCTGTTTCTACATTTCTTCTATCTTTTTTCTTCTTTTCCTAACTATCTGGAGTTTTCGGGATCGAAAATTCCATGTCGTTACATTTAATTATGGATTAATTACTTATTTAGGGTTAATTAATTGTTATTAAGGATTGATTAACTGATTAATTAAGGATTATTAATTTCTTAATTATTATTAATTAAGAAATCCTAATTATTAATTAATAAAAGTTAATTACAAATTAAGTGCCTTTTTAATTACAAATTAATTAACCTTAATTACTTAATTAATTAATCTCTAATTATTAATTAATAATCTCTAATTATATAATTAATTATACTTAATTATATAATTAATTATACTTAATCATAAATTAATTAATTTATAATCCCTTAATAAATAAATAAATAAAATCAATTAATTACTCTTAATTAATTCCTTAATTAATCCTTGATCATTATTAATTAAATTAATTACCTATACTTAATTTCCCTTAATTAACTTAATTAATTTCAACCCATTAAAACCTTAATTATTTTAAGATAAAACATTATCTTAATTAATGACTTAATTATCATTAAAAACACTTTGTCTTAATAATTAATTTTACTTAATTAAATCAATAATTAAGTTTTAAAATAATTATTAACTTGATAAATTAAAGTTAACAAACTTCCTTTAAATACTTAAAATATTATCAAGTAATAGTTTTAAACTAGTTTCAATTTAAATTTAAATCTGGCTTTTATAAAAACTTTTAAAAGAAATTTTCCTAACTCAAGTTTTAAATTTACTTATCAAAATTTAAATTAACAAACTTCAAAAATTCTTATATAAATTTACTATATATAAAATAAATGTTTTCTTAAACATTTTGATTTAAGAAGTTTTGAAGTTTGTTAATTTAAATTTTGATAAGTAAATTTAAAGTAAATTTAAAACTTGAGTTAGGAAAATTTCTTTAAAAGTTTTTATAAAAGCAAGTTTTAAATTTAAACTGAAACTAGTTTTAAACTATTACTTGATAATGTTTTAAGTATTTAAAGGAAGTTTTGTTAACTTTAATTTATCAAGTTAACATTTATTTTAAAACTTAATTATTGATTTAATTAAGTAAAATTAATTATTAAGATAAAATGTTTTTAATGATAATTAAGCTATTAATTAAGACAATGTTTTATCTTAAAATAATTAAGGTTTTAATGGGTTGAAATTAATTAAGTTAATTAAGGGAAATTAAGTATAAGTTAAGGATTAATTAAGGAATTAATTAAGAGTAATTAACTGATTTAATTAATTTATTTATTAATTAATTAAGGGATTATAAGTTAATTAATTTATAATTAAGTATAATTAATTACATAATTAGATATTATTAATTAATAATTAGAGATTAATTAATTAAGGTTAATTAATTTGTAATTAAAAAGGTACTTAATTTGTAATTAAGTTTTATTAATTAATAATTAGGCTTTATTAATTAATAATAATTAAGAAATTATTAGAGTTTAATAAAACAGAAAAGAAACTCCAGGTCAGACGTGGGTCTGGTGTGAGTAAACGGATTAAAGTTGCTTAACTTTGAAACCTTTGAAAGGAAAGGTATTACGTAAGACTTTCCACGCATAAACATGCGTAAGTTTTTACCTTACGCTAACCAAAACATTTGATAGGAAATCCAGTGATATTATAATAGGGTCTAGTGTTTTCAAGTAAAATACAGAAATAACTGGAATGCTTACATCTCACGTTCCAACATAGTTTGGCACAACTAAAACGTACGGCACTTATTGGAGTTTGGATACAATGGCAGGGCTACTGGGGTACCGCCCGTCACAGTACGGGGCCTAGATCACCGTACGGAGGATTACTCCTAATCCCCTGCAACACAAGGCTGGTACCATCCCTTACTGGATAGTCTCGAACAAGACAACCCCGCAGTTAGCGCGCGTTCCAACTGCCCACACAGCCGAATAAGAAGGGACTTCTAGAAAGGGGAAAATCTTGTCCTACTTATATGCACCCACTTAACCGTATTGCACCTCCCTGTTTTAGCCATTCCCGATTGATGAGGCTTGAGGCTACGATTACCTTTATAGAACACATTTCTTAGAATACTCATCGTCCACCTGACGATGTTCTGAAAGCATTCAATCCATACAAGTTCGTTCCGGGTTCGAATGAAACTGATGGCATTATCTCGTTACACTCATTTTGGAATCACCCTCAGAGTTAACGACGATAACCCTTGCACTCTGAATCTTCATCATCACTTGAGATTCACGATCTATCGTTAATTTGGATTGATGTGGTTTTCGGATATCCAATTCTGAAAACCCGATTCCGGTCTCATCGAAATCCAAAACGCCATCTTTTAGGTCCAAGTTGTTTTAAAGTTTAAAACAATTCAATTCATTATATATATATATATATACACACAGATAGATAGTTCACAATATCACAATAGATAGATAATCCACATTATCATCACAAATAGATAATTCATATTATCATCATACTTCAACCAAAGCATCCATATCACACAGCATCACTTATCTCTGATCTGAGATTCTCAAACCATTCAAGGCAATCAATACATCCATCTATACATAAGAAATGATCTATACAATCTCTAATTAATTTAAAGTGAATTAAATTAATTAGAGATGGTATAGATCATTGCTTATGTATAGATGGATGTATTGATTGCCTTGAATGGTTTGAGAATCTCTGATCAGAGATAAGTGATGTTGTGTGATATGGATGCTTTGGTTGAAGTATGATGATAATATGAATTATCTATTTGTGATGGTAATGTGGATTGTCTATCTATTGTGATATTGTGAATTATCTATCTGTGTGTATATGGATAATGAATTGAATTGTTTTAAACTTTAAAACAACTTAGACCTAAAAGATGGCGTTTTGGATTTTGGTGAGACCGGGACCGGGTTTCCAGAATTGGATATCTGAAAACCACATCGATCCAAATTAACAATAGGTCGTGAATCTCAAGTGAAGATGAAGATTCAGAGTGCAAGGGTTATCGTCATTAACTTTGAGGGTGATTCCAAAATGAGTGTAACGAGATAATGCCTTTGGTTTCGTTCGAACTCGGAATGAACTTGTATGGATTGAATGCTTTCAGAACATCATCAGGCGGACGATGAGCATTCTAAGAGATGTGTTCTCTAAAGGTAATCGTTGCCTCAAGCCTCATCAACCGGGAATGGCTAAACAGGAAGGTGCAACAAGTTTAAGTGGGTAGCACCCAAGTAGGACAAGATTTTCCCCTGTCTAGAAGTCCCTTCTTATTCGGCTGTGTGGGCAGTTGGAACACGCGCCAACTACGGGGTTGTCTTGTTCGGGACTATCTAGTAAGGGATGGTTCCGGCTTTGTATTGCAGGGGATTGGGAGTAATCCTCGGTATGGTGATCTAGGCCCCGCAATGTGACGGGCGTTACCTCGGTAGCCCTGCCATTGTATGGAATCCAAACTCCAATAAGCGCCGTACGTTTTAGTTGTGCCCAACTATGTTGGAACGTGAGATGTAAGCATTTCAGCTATTTCTGTATTTTACTTGAAAACCCTAGACCCTATTATAATATCACTGGATTTCCTATCAAATATTTTGGTTAGCGTAAAGTAAAAACTTACCTATGTTTATGTGTGGGAAGTCTTACGTGATACCTTTCCTTTCAAAGGTTTTCAAAGTTAAGCAACTTTAACCCATTTACTCACACTAGACCCATGTCTGACCCGGAGTTTACTTTCTGTTTTATTAAACTCTTGGGTACTCGTAACTGTAATGACCCTCCATTCTCTCCATAGAATGATGCATCATTAATAAGAAAGAAAGGGATAGAAAAGAGAAAAGATAGAGAATATAGCAAGAAACAACATCAGAATCTCAACAGCGGAACGAATAAATTATATTAATCACATAAATTTTACATAGTATACAACAACTATCAGAGTTACACAACTCATATATCACATACTAGAATAGTTATAAACACCTGTCTAGTTATTACAACACAATATACAACCCAAAGAAAATACTCAGTGAACACATAGCAGAACACTATATATATCTATCAACGCTGAAGCCTCATGCTCCATTTCTTCTCCAGTATTCGTCCAAGCTAACATGAATCCCTCGACTACTCATACGAGTACGGTTGATTAATTATGGATAATCTTGATGATTGATTAAGTATGAATACTTAATGAAATTGAAAGTGTAATTATTTAGTGAAGTAATTAATGTATAATTACTGGATGTAATTAATTAAAGGGAATTACTTAATGGGAAGTAATTAAAGGATAATTACATAGTAGAAGTAATTAAGGATTAATTACTTGGTGTAATTAATCAAAGGATTAATATAATTAATTAAGGAGTTAATTAAGGTAAGTAATTACAGGATGGTAATTACTATTTATGATTAATTAAAATTGATTAATGGAAGTAATTAATTAAGGATCATTAATTAATGAAAGTAATTAAGTATTGATTAATTAAGGTTAGTTAATCAATAATAAATGATTATAAGGTGATTAATTAATTGTAATTAATTAAGGATTAATGTAATTAATCATAGTTAATGAAGTAATTAAGGTTAATTACTTTAATGGTTTGTGGATAATTAATTTGTGTAGTTAATTAAGGGTTAATTACTTAATGTAATTAAAAATAATTAATCAAGGATGATTAATTAAGATGGTGATTAATTAATTGGTTTAATTAATGATTAAGTAAGTACGATTTAGTAATGAAAGTAATCAATTTAATTTATTTTAAATTAATTGGAGATAATGATTTGAATTGAATTGTTTTAACTTTAAAATAACTTGGACCTAAAAGATGGCGTTTTGGATTTTGATGAGACCAGGATCGGATTTCCAGATTTGGATATCCGAAAACCACATCGATCCAAATTAACGGTAGGTCATGAATCTCAAGTGAAGATGAAGATTCAGAGTGCAAGGGTTATTGTCGTTAACTCTGAGGGTGATTCCAAAATGAGTGTAACGAGATAATGCCTTCGGTTTCGTTCGAACCCGGAACAAACTTGTATGGATTGAATGCTTTCAGAACATCGTCAGGTGGACGATGAGCATTCTAAGATGGATGTGTTCTATAAAGGTAATCGTAGCCTCAAGCCTCATCAACCGAGAATGGATAAAACAGGGGAGGTGCAGCAAGGCAAAGTGGGTCATGCTCAAGTAGGACGAGATTTACCCCTGTCTAGATGTCCCTTTTTATTCGGCCGTGTGGGCGGTTGCTAGCTACAACCACGGGGTTGTCTTGTTCAGAACTGTTCAATAAGGAATGGTTCCGACCTTATGTTGCAGGGGATTAGGAGTAATCCTCGGTACGGTGATCTAGGCCCCGTACTGTGACGGGCGGTACCCCAGTAGCGCTACCATTGTATGGAATCCAATCTCCAATAAGTGTCGTACGTATTGATTGTGCCCAACTATGTTGGAATGTGAGATGTAAGCATTCCAGCTATTTCTGTATTTTACTTGAAAACCCTAGACCCTATTATAATATCACTGGATTCCTATCAAATGTTTTGATTAGCGTAAAGTAAAAACTTACCCATGTTTATGTGTGGCAAGTCTTACATGATACCTTTTGTTTTCAAGGTTTTCAAAGTTAAGCAACTTTAATCCGTTTACTTACACAAGACCCATGTCTGACCCGAAGTTTATTCTATTTTTCTTAAACTCTTGGATACTCAAATTTTTACGAGTAGCCAAGGGATTCGGGTTAGGTTTGACGAATTCTGGAGGAGATATGGAGCAGGAGGCTTCAGCGTTTGTAGAAATATAGTGGTTCCGCTGTGTTGATATCTGTATTGTATATTGAGTTGTATAACTAGACAGGTGTTTATAACTGTCTAGTATGTGTTGTATAAGCTGTGTAACTCTGATGTATATGATACTATGTAATATCTATGTGATTAATATAATTTAACCGTTCCGCTGTTGAGATTCTGATGTTGTTTCTTTCTTTCTTCTCCATCTTTTTTCTTCTCTATCCCTTTCTTTCTTAATAATGATGTGTCTTTCTATGGAGAGAAAGGCGGGTCATTTCATTTGGTATCAGAGCAACAACATCATAGGAATTTCGCAACAACAATTATTTAACTACTTAAGTTTTTAATAATTAACTTTTTAATTAAAATATTTTGATACCAAGTGAGACGACCCGTCCTTCTCTCTACAGAAAGACGCATCACTATAAAGAAAGAAAGGGATAGAGAAAAGATAGAGAAGAAAGAGAGAAACAACATCAGAATCTCAACAGCGGAACGAATAAATTATATTAATCACATACTATATTACATAGTATCATATACATCAGAGTTACACAGCTTATACAACACATACTAGGCAGTTATAAACACCTGTCTAGTTATACAACTCAATATATAATACAGATAATAATGCAGAGATCAACACAGCGGAACTCCTATATATATCTACAAACGCTAAAGCCTCCTGCTCCATTGCTCCTCCAGAATTCGTCAAAGCTAACCTGAATCCCTTGGCTACTCAAAAAAAATTGAGTGCCCAAGAGTTTAAGAAAAACAGAATAAACTCCGGGTTAGACATGGGTCTGGTGTGAGTAAACGATTAAAGTTGCTTAACTTTGAAAACCTTTGAAAACAAAAGGTATCACGTAAGACTCCTTACACATAAACATGGGTAAGTTTTTACCTTACGCTAACCAAAACATTTGATAGGAAATCTAGTGATATTATAATAGGGTCTAAGGTTTTCAAGTAAAATATAGAAATAGCTGGAATGCTTACATCTCACGTTCTAACATAGTTGGGCACAATCAATACGTATGGCATTTATTGGAGATTGGATTCCATACAATGGCAGGGCTACTGGGGTACCGCCCGTCACAATACGTGGCCTAAATCAACGTACCGAGGATTACTCCTAATCCCCTGCAACACAAAGTCGGAACCATTTCTTACTGAACAGTTCTGAACAAGACAACCCCGCGGTTGTAGCTAGCAACCGCCCACACAGGCGAATAAAAAGGGACATCTAGACAGGGGTAAATCTCGTCCTACTTGGGCATGACCCACTTAGCATTGCTGCACCTTCCTTTTTTAGCCATTCCCGGTTGATGAGGCTTGAGGCTACGATTACCTTGTTGAACACATCTATCTGAGAATGCTCATCGTCCACCTGACGATGTTCTGAAAGCATTCAATCCATACAAGTTCATTCCAGGTTTGAATGAAACTGAAGGCATTATCTTGTTACACTCATTTTGGAATCACACTCAGAGTTAACGACACTAACCCTTGCACTCTGAATCTTCATCTTCACTTGAGATTCACGACCTATCGTTAATTTGGATCGATGTGGTTTTCGGATATCCAAATCTGAAAACCCGATCTCGGTCTCATCGAAATCCAAAACGCCATCTTTTAGGTCCAAGTTGTTTTAAAATTAAAACAAATTATTATCTATATTCACACAGATAGATAATTCACATATGCATAGATAGATAATTCATATCATCAAAATTTAACCAAATCATCTCATATCACATATCACTCATATCTCATCAGAGATATCAAACAATCAAGGCATTCAATATCAATCAGTCATCCACAAGCAATGATCTATTAATCACACATCTATAATTAATTACTTCATCTCTAATTAATTTAAAATAAATTAAATTAATTACTTTCATTGATATAAATCTTGCTTACTTAACCATTGATTAAATACAAACCAATTAATTAATCATCATCTTAATTAATCACTCTTGATTAATTACCTCTTAATTACATTAAGTGATTAACCCTTAATTAATTACACGAAAATTAATTATCTATAAACCATTAAAGTAATTAACCTTAATTACTTCATTAACTATAATTAATTACATTAATCTTTAATTACTTGTATACTTCATTAACTATAATTAATTACATTAATCTTTAATTAATTACCTTATAATCACTTATTATTGGTTAATTAATCTTAATTAATCAATCCTTAATTACTCCCATTAATTACATAAATTAATGATCCTTAGTTAATTACTTCCATTAATCAACTTTAATTAATCATAAACAGTAATTACCATCCTGTAATTACTTACCTTAATTAATTAACTCCTTGATTAATTATATTAACCCTTTGATTAATTACACCAAGTAATTAATCCTTAATTACTTCTACTAAGTAATTATTCTTTAATTACTTCCCATTAAGTAATTCCCTTTAATTAATTACATCTAGTAATTATACATTATTTACTTCACTTAGTAATTACACTATTTAATCTCATTATGTATTCATACTTAATCAATCATCAAGATTATCCATAATTAATCAACCAATTAAATAATCATATTCATTTGATTAATTACAATTGGGTAATTCATTCCTTAATTACCCTTTTAATAAATTAGTTATCCTTTAATTATAGATTAATTATTCTTTAATTAGTAATTAATTAACCTTAATTATCAAGTAATAAACTTAATAACAAATTAATTAATCCTTAATTAATCAGTTAATCAATCCTTAATAACAATTGATTAATCCTAAATAACAGTTAATTAATCCTTAATTAACTTTAATTATGGATTAATAATTTCTTAATTATTAATTAATAAAGCCTAATTATTCATTAATAAACTTAATTACAAATTAAGTACTTCTTAATTACCTATTAATTAACCTTAATTACTTAATTAATTAATCTCTAATTATTAATTAATAATCTCTAATTATCAAATTAATTATACTTATAATCCTCAATTAATTAAATCAATTAATTACTCTTAATTAATTCCTTAATTAATTCTTTATCATTATTAATTAAATTAATTAATTATACTTAATTTCCTTTAATTAACTTAATTAATTTCAAGACAATAAAACCTTCTTTATCTTAAGATAAAACATTATCTTATAAATACCTTAATTACCATTTATATATTTAAACCATTATATTTAATAATTAATTTTACTTAATTAAATCATTAATTAAGTTTTTTTAAAAAACTATTAATTGATAAATGTTTTTAGTATTTTTATAAGTTATATTTTAATAACTTTAATTTATCAAGTTAAATAATTGTGAGTAAACATTTTAATTAAAAAGTTAAGTAGTTAAATAATTTTAAGGTGAGTAAACATTTTAAGTAAAATAATTGTGAGTAAACACTTGGTATTTTCGTTAAAAAGATTTTAAATGATTTTGTATAAGGATATATTTTGATATATAAAGCAAATCATCTCAGATTCAAACAAACCTGAAAGCAAAATTGAAAATAAGAAGATTCATAAGCAAACAAGGATCAAATCAGTTTAAAAATTAAAAAGCAGCAGTTTAAAACTTAAAACCAGGAAACAAATTCAAATTTCCAGAAGGATTCCCAGCCTTCTATGTTCTTCCAGGATTTGTCAGTATACACAACTTTATTTTTGTTTTAAATCTTACCAAGTGTAACGACCCGATTTTTCGATGCCCGAAAAATCGAACCATTAGGGTTTAAAGAAGAAGAATGTATAGATAAGTAGTTTGGAAAAATAGATAATAACTGATCTTTACACAAAAGAAAACTATATCTGTTTTATACATTACATCATCAGAGAAAGCATGAAACCCATATCCCGTTCTTCTAAATCTAAGACTCCTAAAATTAAAATCATGGTTTTAAATTGGGTAAATTGAGAGAGATTGGTGGATGGTGGCGCTACAACTCCGGCCGCACCATGCCAACAACCCACACTGCCATTCCCCAAAGCCACAAGTCACTCGATCACTCCGAGACAATGCAGAGACCCCAAATCCAAACTCAACCCAAACTAGGGTTTAAAACAAGATTGCCTCACCCCCGTCGCCACAGTGGACTAACACCCTTCCTGTCATTTTTGCCAAACACCCAAATCACTTAGCTAGCTCCAGCAGGAACCCCGACCTTCCCGGTCACTTATATCATCGGAATTTCTCCAAAAACCCAATTCTGGTCATATCCAAAATGCCCATTCATTCTAGTACTAAAATCTTGATTTTTATTTTAAAAATCCTATTTTCCAGAAGTGATTCGAGTTATGTACTTGAATCGATAAATTTCAACAATTGGTTTTTTCATATTATTAAGATTGTTACTGTATTTTCACAAATGCAACCATATTTCAATCTTAAATTCTTATTCATATTTTTAGCACTTAGATTATGCTAAAATTAAACTGTTTTGTTTGAATCTCAAGGTATAACAGAGATCAGATGCAAAGATTTGAATTTTTGATCAAAACCATAGGCCTGAACTAAGAACAGAGGTGTTTTAAACTCAACATATATGCACACATCATAAATACATAGAGGCTTACATATATACATTCATGCAAACAGTCATCATCACAGAAACTCACATGCAACAAATAATTATTATTTTAAATTTTAAATAAAAAGTTTACTCACCATTTTGAAAAGCAGTGGCTTTGAAAAGAACTGGGATTTTTAAAAACTGGAATGAACTTGAATGCTTAGATCTTTGAAAGCTGAATTTGCTTGATTCTTTAAAACTGAAAGGCTTTGAACACTTAAAACTTTGCATTGTTGCTTTGATTAACATACTGGAAAAATTGATGCAAGATGAAGCTTACTTGGTGGTGATTCCAGATTTGATTTTTTTAGATTGCAAATATGAAGATGTTCCAGGCTTTGAAAATTGGTTATAGGCTTTTTGTTTGAGATGGTTGTAGACTTAAATGACAGGGCTTTGATAACATTTTCTCTGATTTGCATTTGTTTTAGAGGAGATGCATTCAGGCTTGAGAAGATGATCACAAGGTTTGATTCATTTCTAGTTTAGCTTTGTTTTATAGGAGATGATTCAGGTTTTAGTTTGGTTTGAGGAATGTTACCAGGTTTGAATTTAATTTAAGCCTAAGTTTTAAAAAGGAAAGTAGTTTTCTCGAGTCTGGCTCGAGTCTATAATGGGTTGAACCCGAAGTTAATGCTTACCAGTTTTAAAACAAAGAAGGAAAGAAGAAGAAGTACATGGTTTTGATTTAAGTACATATGGGTTAAATCCAAAGTAAATGTTTAAACCAATTCTAAATTTTTAAATAAAAGTAATTTTTAAAATTTTAAATAATCAAGTTAAATATATTACTTGAAAATCCATTTCTTCGTAATGAATGGTTTGAGCAAATTAAATTTGTATGATTTAATTAACTTAAATGTATTAAGTTAAATCCTTAAGTTATTTTCAAACTTAATTTGAAAAGTAATTAATTAAAGTATAATTAATTAATGTAATTAATTAACCAACTGTAACAACCCGTCTTTCACTCCATAGAAAGACGAATCATTAATAAGAATGAAAGGGATAAAAAAGAGAAAGAAAGAGAAGAAAGAAAGAAACAACATCAAAATCTCAACAGCGGATCGAATAAATTATATTAATCACATAAGATATTACATAGTATTATATACATCAGAGTTACATAGCTTATACATCACATACTAGACAGTTATAAACACCTGTCTATTTACAGCTCAATATACAATACATTTACAATTCAGAGATCAACACAGCGGAACTCCTATATATCTCCAAACGCTGAAGCCTCCTACTCCATATCTCCCCAGATTTCGTCAAAGCTAACCTGAATCCCCTGGCTACTCATAAAAATTTGAGTACCCAAGAGTTTAAGAAAACAGAAATAAACTCCGGGTCAGACATGGGTCTGGTGTGAGTAAACAAGTTAAAGTTGTTTAACTTTGAAAATAAAGGTATCACGTAAGACTTCCCACACATAAACATGGGTAATTTTCTACCTTACGCTAACCAAAACTTTTGATAGGAAATCCAGTTATATTATAATAGGGTCTAGGGTTTTCAAGTAAAATACAGAAATAGTTGGAATGCTTACATCTCACGTTCCAACATAGTTGGGCATAATCAATACGTACGACACTTATTGGAGATTGGATTCCATGCAATGGCAGGGCTACTAGGGTACCGCCCGTCACAGTACGTGGCCTAGATCACTGTACCAAGGATCCATCCTAAATTCATTTTAAAATGTTAATATAAATCTTTTGTATTTATTTACTATTAAATAAATACTTCCTAAATTTATATAAATAAAACTTTTTCTAAAAGAAATAAAATATAAACCAATTATCATTTAAATAAAATCATATATAATATATTAAATTCATTTTAAATAAACACATTATTAAATTTGAAATTGATTATTCCATTTCAAAAACAACTTAAATACAGTAACGACCCGGAATTTTCGATCTCGAAAATTCCAGATAGTTAGAGAAAAGAAGAAAAGAGATAGAAGAAGAAGAACAGAAACACCAAAGCACAATCTCACATTCGCAGCGGATAAAATATAATATCAATAATACCAGTTTACAAAGGAAAACTGTACTTGTTAAATTACACTTTAATACATCAGAGTTACAACATTTACAAACATTGGACAGATTCAATCAACCTGTCCCAGAAAAACTACAATATCACAGCGGTATACACTCCATATGTTTCCGCCATCCAGCTCGCCTCCTAAGCTCCAGATCATCCTTACCTGAAAAACTGTAATACTCGATCTGACCCGAGCATTACATCAAAGTAAAACCCGAGTCAGGTTGGAAACCAGCGTGAGTAAACCTACATAATATGAAATACGAAACCATAACACATGAGAATATCAAGGTAACTCGTACCCTTTTACGAGTTCAATTAATCAACATTTGTCACACAACAGTTTCAAGTTAAATATCCATATTACACAATTCATTCCATTCCAGCCTGTTTAATACCACATATCCAATATATAAAAAATTGTAGATTACAAATCGAAGTGGTTCCGGGTATTTACCGATACCCGGCTCCAGTCTCTTTGAATCTCGTGTCATCTTAACCCAAGTTATTAAATTAAATACAATTCAAATTTTAATACAGGATGTCAATTTTTACCTAGCAATTCATCATTGATAGGTAACCACATTATCACTATCCACCCAAACATATCATATCACAAAACATTTCATATCAGAGATATCAACCAATTCAAGGCATTTAACATCATTCAATCATTCATAAGCAAGATTGATCACTTTCAAAATTTAATTTAATTTATCCCAAATTAAATTAATTACTAATCCTTAATCACTTAGATTACCCAATATTAATTGATTAGAAACGAATTAATTAATCGTCTTTTTAATTATCATCTTAATTAATCACCCTTGATTAATTATTCTTTAGTTACATTAAAGCTTAATTAATAGCACAATTTATTTATCCTTCACCATTCACATTAATTACACTCACCCTTCTTCAATTAATCACATTTAGTAATTGCCCATTAATTACTTTACTAAGTAATTACACTTTATTTATTACATTAAGTGATTATATTTAATCAATCATCAAATGATTAAATTAAACTAGTTAATTAACTTAAATAAATCTCAATAATTTAATTAATTACATTTAGTAAATAACTCCTTTTACTACTCATTCATTAATTACCTAAAATATACCTTAATTTATCCAAATGAAACCAAGGATTAACAATAAATTATTTTCAAAAGCATGGCTAATACAATAACTTATTAAATTACCTAATTTAAATAGACATAAGTAAAACAATTTTTTTAAAATATTTTAAAATTCTTTTGTTCATATAAAACTTTAAATAAGCATTTACATTAAAGAACTTTGGTTTTTAAAAGTTTACTTTAAATCAACATGCTCGGTTATATGCTTCAATCGGCTATGGATTTATTTTTCTTTTTAAAACAATTTTATTTAAACAAATCAAATTCTGGTATAAATGAGCAACCCAAAAGCCCAAAACTAAACAAACAAAACCAAAAATAAAATTAAAAAAACAACCGATCTTATTAATTAACTCTCCACACAACAACGGGCCGAAGCCCAAATTTAATCACCTAGGAATAACTCGAAATCCCTACCAATAAAACTTCTTCTTCTCAAACTTTGGCTTCCAGGAAAACACCCAAAATACTCAAATGAAAGCACGAGCCAGAGAAAACATCTCCGACCAACTCGACGTCTCCCAACGAACATCGATGCGAACCTATTAATACTCTGATCGAACGCAAAACATTCCCTGCAGAATCCCCCGATTAAAAAACTCATCGTGCACATTGTGCATGTACACATCGCCACACCACTGTTCCGATCGCCATATCGATCTCAGATAAGTCAGTGATAGCTTCGCCGAGGAACTCCACTACCCAGAAGCATGAAACTTCCATCAACACAAAATCGAGCAAAACGACTCAAACAACAACCAAACCTACCCAACGGAAACCCCTCCGCGCCACCGTTTTAGGTTGTTAGAGACCCCTATACTCTGCCCACACCTACGCCGTAGACATACACACCCATCTCACCCACTCCGATCAAGTCCGGTCCAGCCTCACCATCGTAATAACCTTGATTCCATCACCGAACTCAACAGGCCCTTAAACCCGAGTTTAACCTCGACCGGCCACCACCGTCATCTAGCATCACTCCAAACATTTTTTCCATCATCCCAGATCATCAAGCAAGCTTCAGCCGAGACCCCGAACCTACAAATGCCGTCGATCACCAGAGAAAGCACAAAACCCATATCCCGTCCATCCACCAATCTCTCTCAATTTACCCAATTAAAAACCATGATTTTAATTTTAAATATCCTAGATTTAGATGATGATTCAGAATATATATATATATATATATATATATATATATATATATATATATATATATGAAACATGAAATTGTTGAAATCAAAATTTTCTGAGTTTTACTGTAAGATTTCAGATTCCAGAAATATTCAAACTTATTTAATTTGAAATAAATTTTTAAACTTTATCTTATGTCTTAACAAACATAATTTGTTTACATACCTAAGCCTAACAGAGACTAGATTAAGAGAATTGGAATTTTGGTCTAAAAATTTGAACTCCGTATTTCAAACAGTGAAGAACACTGTAACATCAATACATGCACACAGTTTCACATTCATATATATACAATACTTCAATATGCAAACAATTTTACAATCAGCTTCTAAGATTCATTCATGCATCCAGATTTAAAACAAAAATAAAGTTGTGTACACTCACAAATCCTAGAAGAACAAAGAAGCCTGGGTATCCTTCTGGAAATTTGAATTTCTTTCCTGGTTTTGAGTTTTAAACTGCTGCTTATTAATTTTTAAACTACTTTGATCCTTGTTTGCTTATGAATCTTCTGATTTTCAATTTTGATTTCAGATTTGTTTGTTTGAATCTGAGATGATTTTCTTTGCTTTGGGTTTTCAGATTTGTATAAATTTGTTGGGTTCGGATATGCTTTGATCTTCAGGTTTTGATTTTTATTTGAATTTGGTTTCTCATGATTGTAAAAAAAATGGTTTTAGAATATCCTGATTTACACATTTCTCATTTCACAAACATACAACTTTTAGAAAAGAAAAATAAAATAAATTGACACTTGTCTTTTACTCTACTTAACCATTTAACACATGTTATTAAAAAGGCTTATATAACAACACTTGTAATTAGGCATGAGTAAATTAGTTTTTAAATGGTTAAAAAGCTTTTATAATTACTTCCTAATTAATAAATACATATCTTAATTTATATAAATTAAAACCCTTTAAAAGAAATAATATAAAACAACTATATTCTAAATAAAATCATATAAAAATATACTTAGGATATATATCTATCCTTTGAATTTCAATATTCTAATCCAAATTCAAATTCAATTTAAAATTCAATTTAAATTCAATTCACAAATTAAATTTGTAAATAATAATTCTATTTTAAAATCTATTTATACCTATATTTAAAAACATCACATTACTATTATTGTTTGAAAATAACAATTTTTTCAATTCTAAATAATTTATAAAGGAGATTATTAAATAATTATTTTTCCCAAATATAAATAAATTCAATTTTTATTATATTTCCAAATTCATTTACACATCCAAATATCTATTATTATCTGAATTTTATCTGTTCAATTGATTAAAACAGTTAATTACCCATTTATCAGATGTCCGAAACCCGGTTATCACATTCCTCCCCCCTTAGAATCTTTTCGTCCTCGAAAAGGAACGAAGCCAGAATTTATTAAAATACTTAATATTAGTTAAATCAGTTTTGACCATTTTTAAAACACTTTAAAATCTATATAATATTACCAAAATAGTTTTTATAAAAATACTTTTATAACTCAATATTTCAACAAGTCCATCCTTGTTCCCATAGAAATTCGGTCATACGTTGATCAGGCGTAGGACTGAAAATCTATAAGTACTTAGTAGACCCATTTTCAACACCCAGTGAAAATACTTGGAAAATAATTTTTTTGAGAATATAGAAAACATTTTTGAAAATAGAGGAAATATCTTTGATGAGAATGCTCTGGAAATCATCACCCTCATCCATGGTCGCAGTTACATCCTAGGTTACGTTGCCATCACTGCAAAAGTCCATATAACTATAGGCACTCCGCGCCCCTCGATTATGCCATAGAACCCGCCGCAGATTGTAGTTACATCTTGGGTTACGTTGCCATCACAGAAAAAGTCCATGTAACTGTAGGCATCAGCGCCCTCGATTTTCGCTGCCAAAAATGAAACTTCTCCACTCCCACATAGGTCGCAGTCTACCGATGTAAAATCAAACGTAGACTGTTGGCTCTCAGCAGCACACATGACTTTCGCTATGTCACCATAGGTCGCAGTATACCGATATAAAATCAAACGTAGATTGTTGGCTCTCAGTAGCACGCACGACTTTCGCTATGTCACCATAGGTCGCAATACCGATATAAATCAAACGTAGACTGTTGGCTCTCACCAGCACACACGACTTTCGCTATGGTTTGCAGTAGATCGTAGTGACATCGAGTTACACTGTCGTCACAGCATAACCCAAATGCCTCTATAGGCATCAGCGCCCTCGGTTTTCTCTACACACTACACAAAATCCTCAGGAACTAGTTTTGTCCGGACTCATCACAGGATCAACTTTAGAACCCCCCCTAGGGTTCAAGGCAGTACTACCCTGTGGCACTTCTGAGAAGTACATTTCAAGGGAGCGCCTTTTTCCCCAGAGCCAATCTCAAAACACTTTATACTATACACATATAGTATCTTTCAAATCATACCCTTTATGATTTTCATCAAAATCTCCTTTACACAAAATCGATTCCCAAAACCGATAATTCTCAAACTTGGCTTTCCAAATTACCAAAATTGATTTTTTTCCCAAAAATCAAAAGCCTTTCCAAAATCCATAGGTTCCAAAAACCTTTCCTCCAAAATTATTCTCACAAGATCCTTTATATATATATATATATATATATAACTTTAAAAATCTTTGGATCACTTCAAACTTGTATAAATTCCCTTTTTATACTTCAAATACTTTTAAAAATCGCTTTTATTCCGGCTATAGATTCAAGAAGGAGAGTTTCAATTATATATACACAACTTTGTTTATTTCAAATCAAATGTTCAAATTTGATTACTCTATAAAGTCACTTACCATATTACTTACTTTCATAAAGTAAATTTCTATCATGGAAATATCCAATTTCCATTTTATTTCACCATATATTTCAAAAAATATACCATTCATTTCAAAAACCATTCCACATTTCTTATCCACAAATTCCCAGTATCAATTTCATTCAAACCCGTACGATGTACACATATCATCCGTACGCTATATCAATTTGATCGATCACACAATTTCACTTCCAAACTAGTATCGTCCACCCGACTTCCTAGTGCGGACTCGGATCTGGTTCCTTGATCAAAAACCGCCATTCTCCTTGCATAGCCCAACTATGATAGAGAATATCCAGAATCAATCAACAATCCATATCCAGGTTCGCCGTTGAAAATCAAGTGAAAAATCCTAACTCGGATCGATATACTATCTCGAAATTCTGTGCTCGAATCCGGATCAAATCACTATGCGAATAGAATAATAAACGTACATCCTACGTATTTATCTTTATTTATTATTAGCCAAACCAATCTCCTTTTCTATTCACATTCACTTTAATTTCTATTTTCTTATTCACATTTGCCTCAATCCACTTTGGATCATCACTTTAACTCTTCTCTCTATCGGTAACAAATCATAAATAGTTTGAACTTTGTCCAACTTAAATTTAGAAAATAACTAAAAAGTTTAAAATAGATAAGTAGTTGAAAAATAATTATTAGTTCGTAAAATATCTGTAAAATAGTTAAATAATGATAAAATAGTGGGAAAGTGGTCAAATAATTATAATTTTTTTAAATAATTGTAAAATAGTAATTAGTTATAAAATAGTTGAAAGATAGTAATTAGTTTATAAAATAGTTGTAAAATAGTTAAATAGTTCCAAAAATAATCGTAAAACAAGTATAAGATAGTTTTCGGTTTAAAAAGAAAAGTTGTATAGTAAATATTTTGGAAAAATAGATTTATATTTAAGCAATTTATTTTGAAAATAGTCTAAAGTCAAACTGTTCAATTCCCAACCTCCATTTCCAATCAATTCAATTTAAATTTCCACTTCCATTTAAATTGACTAAATTCCAAATTAAATAACTTCAATTTCCATTGAAATTGATTTAACCCCAATTCAAGTTGAATTAATCCTCAATTTCTTTTCTAAATTCAAATCAAATTCCATTTGAATTTACTTATTCAACCTAAATTACAATTTCAATTAATTCAAATCAAATTCAATTTTAACTAATTCAATTCAAATTTCAAATTTAAATCATCCTGAATTATATAAACTTGAGTTAAATTTTTAAATGTTGATTTACTCTTTTAAATCAGATCAACTTATATCTTTAAACCATTTAATTCTAAATCCAAATTCCATTTTAACCTATTTCAAAGTTCAAATAATAATTCAAATCTTTTTTAAGCAACTAAATCTTTGAAATTCAATTTGTCACCAAATTTTAATTTTGAAATCAATCCTTTGAAATTTTATCTTAAACATTCAAATCTTAAGTCCAAAAGGATTCCATTTTATCTTAATAATGGATATATTACCACACATCATTTCTACATTCATTTAAACAAATCCAATTTCAGCTTAAGATTATTAATAACAACATGATGGTATCATTCAAATTATTTTAGAATATCCATACATTTCTAATATCCAGATCTCAAACCCATTTTGAAATAACACAAACTCCCCATTTAAATCAACCATTTAACTTCCCAAGTTAAATCTCAATTTTCATCTTGATTTCCAAATCAGGTTGTTCATTCAAACTTATTTAACTTCTTCTAAGTTAAATTCAATTTAATCCCATTAATCCCACTCCGAATTAGAATTCTCCATTTCAAATTCCAAATTTCTATCACTTAAAAGTTCAAAAACTTATTTAACTTCACATTTCTGGAAAAATCAAAACTCATCACTTTAGAGTTTATTTCAAATCATCTTTGATATTATGTATATCCACACATATATACATATTTACTTCTTGGCCCATCAAGCCAAATTTTAAAAATTTAAACTATCTTTGGTTTTAGTTCAAAATAAATTCTTTTAAAGTTTACAAACAACTTCTTATTCTAAAATAAGATTACATTCAAAATAGTTTGAATAATATTATTTCCTTTAACATTTTGAAAACAATTTCAAATGTTTTAACTTAGAATTCAGAAATTCACAATTTGAAACCCACTTTAATTTACATCCTTTCTAATTTACAAGTTATTCTCATCAAATGGTTACTTCCTTAAAACATTTTATTGTTTATTGGAAAACAATCATCACATTATTAAACACAATAACCATTCTTTTTTCTAGTTTGAAACCAATTCTAATTCATCTTATTTTGAAACTCTTCCCCAACTTCAAGATTTTAAATTGAATCCATTTCAAACTTATCCTTATTTATTTTCAATCTGGTTGTATTTTTATTACCACTTAATTTAATTCCAATAATTTAACAACCAATTACCTTAATATTTATTAGAAAGAAATATTGTTTATATATCAAAATATAATCTTAAATAAAATCATTTACCTTTAAAATCATTTAAAATCTTTATATAAGAAAATAACAAGTACGCTCTCATATATATATACAGTCAACTCATTCTAGGGTACTATTGACCCTATCCTTAATGATTCATCACACTAGAGCCAAGGTTTTCGCTTAACCTGGATCTGATACCAAAAGTAACGATGTGGAATTTTCAATCCCGAAAATTCCACATAGGTAGAGAAAAGAAAAAAAGAGATAGAAGAAGAAGAACAGAAACACCAAAGCACAATCTCACATTCGCAGCGGATAAAATATAATATCAATAATACCAGTTTACAAAGGAAAACTGTACTTGTCAAATTACACTTCAATACATCAGAATTACAACATTTACAAACATTGGACTGATTCAATCAACCTGTCCCAGACAAACTACAATATCACAGTGGTATACACTCTATACGTTCCCGCCATCCAGCTCGCCTCTTAAGCTCCAGATCGTCCTTACCTAAAAACTGTAATATTCGGTCTGACCCGAGCATTACATCAAAGTAACACCCGGGTCAGGATGGAAACCAGCGTGAGTAAACCCACATAATATGAAATACCAAACCATAACACATGAGAATATCATGGTAACTCATACCCTTTTACGAGTTGTAACGCCCCGAAAAATTTTCGACTTTCGAAAATTCAACATCGATACTCACTTTATCGACTGCCGAGAAATCGAACGTCAAAAACCGGAATGTTATGGGTTTTAACAAAAATTTTAAGAAAAGAAAAAGAGAGAAGTAGAAGAAGATAACAGAAAATAGAGAGAGAGGAAGATAGAAAAACAGAAAATTTGATAATAGAAGATAGAAGAATTTTAAAAATAGAACGGACAGAAAGGAAACAACAGAACAACAACAGAATCTCACAATTCGCAGCGGAACAACATATAATAATAAATGAATAATCTTTAAATAAAGAACTATATCAGTTATTACATCACATTATATTTCATTACATCATATCATATCATCAGAGTGTACAACAACATACAACAATAAACAGTGCAGCGGAAAAGAAATACTATATAAACTAGTAATACGCCATGCCATCCAGCTTGCCTCCAGCAACTCTAGAATATCCAAAATATCCTGATAAACCTAACTCTTAACTGCCCGTGTGGAAAATTGGTGGGCACCCAGAGTTTAGGAAGGAAAACAATAAACTCCGAGTCAGTCATGTGACTGGTGTGAGAACTCAAAACAGTTTATTTAACTTTAAAATCAAAATAGAGGAATATTTTTAAATTCAATTCGCAATGCTTTTAAAAATGAGACTACCATAAGGCCTCCCGCACACACACACATGCAAACGCAGAATCGGAGGAGATTTCTCCTTATGATAGTCAAAGATGCTTGATACGCATTTAAAATAACATTTGATATTATTATTAGTGCATAGTGTATAACAAATTCATTTCGAAAGTAGAATATAAATCTTAGCCAACATACGACCATTATCGTATGCCTACTATAGCTACTATCCAAACAGTGGTGACCACCATAAGTGAATAGCAGGTTCTACAACTAATACCGTACAAGTTTCGTATTGGGAATTGGATTTCCAACAAATGGTCAGGCCAAGGAACTTCCCATTGCCACATGAGAATGCCTCTGGATGGACATCCCCGAGAACCAAACCGGATCTCTACCAACACAAGGCCGGGTTACTCCTAACTGAGCAACAACTGACCGAATATGCCATCCCCCGGTCCTTTGGGACCTTTTTCCGAGAGCGCTCTCTAATCAATTCACACAATCATAAAAACAAAGTGTTTCAACATGAGTAAGTATCTGGGCTCCATACCATGATACCACCCTTTTCCAGAAGGAAATGCACATATCCTAAAGGGCGCTACCCCTCATAACCTTGCTGCTTCTTTCCTGTTTTGACCATTTCCGGGATGTGAGGCTCGACGAATTCACGTCCACAAAACATACTTTATACAAAAGCCATGCTTTGGGTCAACAAATGATCAACACAATGATCACTAAGATAGACGATCAAATAAATGATCCTATCACAAATAATCAACACAATGATCATTTCAGCATCACTCAGCATGTCACATTACCAAATTGGGAATATATCGCTGATAACATTCAACTATATAACCTCTGAGCACGTACGTCTCAGAGAAGGGTGTTAAGCAAAGAATAAATTCTCCGCCACCAACAGAAATATATTTGAAAGAAATCGGCTTTATATCTCAACTTGTAATGTCAGGCATACAATCCATACAAGTCTGTTCCGGGATCGAACAGAACCGAAGGCACTTACAAAGAAGTCCTTGCAATCCGGATATTCACAATCCTGATCGGATTCACCATCACATATGGAGTTTCTATACCGGCGCGACTCGGTGCAGAAACAATCGATAGGTCATCCTATCGCTCTTGCAAATATCCGGTCTTCAACACCGATCTTCAATTGCAATTCACAACGACGTATCACATATTCGGAATGGGTTATACGACCCCATGGTCCTTTCCCGGTTAACCCGAATAGTGAGCGCTTATTCAAAAAAATAAGTGTGCATTCAAATTCAATCAATTCACATCAAATACCCATTCAAAGGGAAATATTGATAGTCGATTATTGAACTATCAATGGATATGCATACATCACCAGATTCCAAATAATTTTCCAAATTATTTATTTTCCAAAATATCTTTACAAGATATATTATTTCAACACTTCAAAAATAAATCAACATTTATTTTCATACAAATTCCACTTTCACATATAAATTCCATAATGAATTTATATTTCAAAATATTCATGCATATACGATTTCAATTATCCATTTCAATTTATCTTCAAAAACATAAATTCTAATTATTCACTTCATATTGGAAAACATTTCCATACTTATTATTCATAAGTAATTCACAAAACTTCTTATTTTCAACCTTTGAAAATATTCAATATACTTAAATCGAATTAAGTATATAATTCATTCTTTAAGGAAATCATTCACTTAAACATATTTACTTGGGCCAAAACGAATGTTGCGTAAAAACATCGTTACGACAACCCAAAATCACTAGTATATGGATTCGAAATTAAAATAGATATATAAATCCCAATACTAAACCAAAACATTTCCTTTCGGAAATCATTTACTATAACAACAGTGTTATAGTCCACTATTTCCTTTTATTTCTCGAAAACGTCTATTTCAACAATAAATGTTGAAATCTATGGTTTCGAATCTCAACACATTTTAAAACATCATTAGATTGTTTTAATTCAATCAAACATCTCATTTAAAAACAATTTCTTTAACATATCATTCACTATTCAAAAACGTGAATATACTTCTTTAACAAATTCCATCCTTTTATTCATTTTAATTCAAAGGATTATTCACTATTCAAAATGTGAATATAACTCTATTTCTAAGTTATAACAATTAACTTATCAAAATAAGTCGTTTGCGAATTTATAAAACAACGTTTATAAATTCCATTTCTATTTATTTATAACAACTTCCTTTATAAATCTTCTTTATTTACCTATTCGATTTATAATCTTAATTATAAACCAAAAGTCCAAATTATAAGTCAAACACTTATAATTTATTTATTTGCAAAAATCGTTCCTTTGAACTTTACAAATCTTATAAACCTATTGTTTATAAAATTCCATTTATAACTTCACCGTTATATAATTCTATAAATTTCATTCATTAATGAAATTCATTTACAAATCATTCAAACACTTATAAAAACTCGTTTTATAATGTCAATATTTCAATTTATAAATATTCATTTATAAATCTCTTAATATAAATCAATTTATATTATTCTTTTAAAACGTCTTTAATTTCCTTTATAGTTTCACCATTTTTGATTTATAAAATAATCAAATTTTATAAATCCTATTTTTAAACTTTTATAATATATTCAAAAATCCAATTTAAACTATTTTATAAAATCATAAATCCCCTATTTCTCAAAAATCAACTTTTAACTATATTTCACAAAATCATAATTTTTTTTATAACTTTAAAAATTATAATGTTTATTTATTTAAAATGGATCAATTCCAAAAATATAGTATATTTTCAAAAATCACTTTATAATCATTTTAAAATTCCAAAACTTGGGTCCAATGATGCTACATACCAAATAGTCAATCACGACAACAACGATATCATATATCAATATGATAATCCATCAAATATCAATATATCTGAAATCAAATAAATACTGTTGAGGAATCCAGTGGGATCCCTCCAACCTGTTTCCTGCATCCACAAACATTAGCACAATACCAATTTCGTTCAGTACGAAATTATCGCGGTATATGTTCTTATTAAATATTATCCGCTTAATAACGGCGCAATAGGGTCTCATCCGCTAAAATTACGGGAAATCAATCAACTGCAATATATACATATGCCAATATATATATATTGATATTATTTATAATACCAATTTCACTGTTTATGAAATATTCGCGGTATATGTTTTTATTAAATAACATCCGCTTACTAACGGCGTATAATGTCTATTTTAACAATCAATAGATATTCAATCAACATTCAAACATGCATTCAAATATTTTAAATCTAACTATTTAAAATAAAATCGAAACTGATTCGATTGAGCGAGAAATTCTCACCTTGGTTTTAAATTCCGTTTTAGCGATTTATTTCGAATAAAATTAAACGCGCGTTTAATTTTACCCGAAATTCTCACTAACTCCAAATGACTCCAAACCAACTCCATCGCGTAGTGCTCGTCCATACGATTCCAACGCAACTGAGTTTGCATTTTTTCGACCTCGTATGAAAAAGTTATTGATTTTTGAAGTTTAAACACGATTTCTATAACTAAATTACAACATTAAATATATAATTTTTATACCAAATCTATTCCCAGCCGTATGATTCACATCTCCTTGCATCTCCACCACACATTTCATCTTCCCCAAACTCACAGTATTCACGTAAACAACCTACCCATCAGCCGCCACATGAAACCCATTTATCACGGCCACTTGGATCATCATTGCAACGATCAACAGCCACCAGAATGTTCGCCACTTGAAGCTCCACCCACGCCATGCATACGGTCAAGCTCGGCCCTCAATTTACATGGGAATTCGTGCCCAAAACGCCCATGAACGCGGCCCATTTGCTGTCAATCCATGCCATATAAATCGATCACCACCGTTCAGAACGTAGAGCTCGTGATGCTCTACGAAGTTGCAGTTGAAAGATTCTTGGATCGTTGAGTGGATTGGGAGATTTAGAGGGAAGAAAATCGCAAATTCTCGGCCGTTCTTTTCTAGGTGGCGGCTGGCAACATGTAGTTAGGGTTTTACAAGTTTTTTTTTTTTATTTTTTTTTATTTAGAATGGTGGCTGTTTATAAGAAAACCAAGCGTAAACACTATTCATCCCGGGAATTCCGAACTCCGATTTACGCGCCGTAACCAGCGTTTCTAAGGTTTACCCCGCGTTTCGGACACAATGGAACAGGTTTCGGAAGCTAATTCGGAAGTATGTGCGAGTTATGGCTGAAAATGCTCAATTTAAATTAAACCGATTTAAACCGATTTCTAGGCGTTTTAATTTGTACCGGACAAACGGTAAATCCAAACGACTTGAAATTTGAAACCTTACAATAATATCACATTACGGATCCGATGAAACTGGTTTCGTCGAAATCCGAGACTTTTTGAAAAATGGCTATTTTGACTCGCCAAATTTAAATTAAAAATAATTCGATGCGTTTCGAGCTGCCACGATCAAACGATAGCTCCGATTGATACGAAAATTGAAATCCGATAATAACTAACTATTACGGATCCAATGGAACTGGTTTCGTTCAATTCTGAGACTGTTCAAAAATTGGCTAATTTACAGTCGATTATTAAATATTAAAATATTCAATTTTCACAATTTAAATTTCAGTTCGATTTTAAAAGTTCTAAAATATCATTCCAACTTCAATATGATAAAATAAAATTTTACAAATCATTTTCAATCATATTTAACTAAATTTTCAATTATTTCCATAATTTCACATATTAAATTATCGATTAAATTATCCAATTAAATCCAAAAATTCAAAATAAAATTTATTCGACTTATAAATTCACTTATTAATATTTAAAATTAATTAAATATTCAAATTTTAATTAATAAAAATTCTGGGTCGTTACAATCTTTCCCCCTTAAAAGAATTTCGTCCTCGAAATTACAAGTAAGAAAAGTTAGAGAATCTATTAATTTTCCAAAATCCATAGTTAAACTTCTTATAATAACTTTACTAAGTTTTCAAATCATACTTAGTTATCCTTTCAAAAACAACTACTATTGTTTAACTTTCAATTTCAAAATCAAAGTTTAAGTTTTCAAAATTTTCCTAATTTTCCCAAAATTTTTCTAACGCCTTAAATTTCCGGAAAAATTTGCCATAGTCTCCTTTGCGTGGCTCGATCCGAAAAAAAAAAAATGACAGTATATATATCACAAATATACATCTCATCAAGTAATGAGGCATCCCGAAGGGAAAAAAGTGTAAAAGTACGATATTTAATCCGAGACATGTACCTTATATTTTATTAGCATGCATATACGGCTAATATAGCGCTAAAGCGAACTCCAAATGCGAAGCAAACGCGATCCGCACCTACTAAACTCAACAAACAACATGAGAATCATGCATATAGACAATAATCTCCATGTACAACATATAACATCATAATATCTATATATGCTAACATAGTAATGCAGTAAAACAACAAATGCAAACATCAACCAACTATCACTCATAATCAATGAATATTCATTCATATTCTCATTAATATTCAATGAATTGGTTTTCAATTTAAATCACATTTGATTTATTTACATTGGATTTACTAACATTCATTCTCAATTCAATTAGTTTACATTTACTAATTAAATCCAATTCACATTCAATTCTATTCAAATTTATTTACTTTCCATTTGAATTCAATTTCATAGCTTTAAATTTCACTAATTCAATTTCATTAACTCTTAATGAATTATATACAATCAATCAACAATCATATAACAACCAAAGTATATTAATTGCAACCAAATTCCTTTGCTTATTTGATTTAACACCATCACTTTGAATTGGTTTAATTAAATTGATATTCATTCATTTTTTTTTTTATTCAACTTCTAATAACATTAGATTTTAAATGAATCAACACTTACATTCATTATTCCATATCAACTTTAAATTACATTCAATTGATTAATCATTCAATCCATTAATTCCATTAAATTACCAAAGTTGGATTTCATTTATATAACTCAAGTTTATATTCATTTAATCCACTTGATTATTTACTTCGATACCAAAATCAATTCCATTCAACAACACTTAAGTTGTATTCCATTCAACTTTATATTCACTTTATATTTACAACTCATATTCATAAATATATTCCTATAGTTTCACTTCTTATATATATAAGTTTATTTCACAATTGTACATCACTTTAATTATAATTCAATTCTTATAATTCATTTGCTTATACAATTATTCTTTTATTTAGATTATTCAACAACTAAACAATTACTTATATACACTTTAATAATTTTGAAAAATTGTTCCTTTATATATAAAATATAATCAAGGTAAAATCATTTCATTTACCCAATTTAAAATCAATATCGTGCCGAATTGTTCTATTCAAGTGTTTAGAAACCCCTTCGGCATAGTCTTGCGGACCACGCTGACGAAAGTTCATATGCCACTCAATAAACCAATCATCACAATATAAAACAATTTTTATATTCACTAACAAATACGCTCTCATAGCTATTATTACACTCAAACTCATTCTAGAGTACTACTGACTCTATCTCTAATGAGTACTACCCTACAGAACCATGGTTGTCGCTTAACCATCAGCTCTGATACCAAATGTAACGCCCCGAAAAATTTTCGACTTTCGAAAATTCAACATCGATACTCACTTTATCGACTGCCGAGAAATCGAAGGTCAAAAACCGGAATGTTATGGGTTTTAACAAAAATTTTAAGAAAAGAAAAAGAGAGAAGTAGAAGAAGATAACAGAAAATAGAGAGAGAGGAAGATAGAAAAACAGAAAATTTGATAATAGAAGATAGAAGAATTTTAAAAATAGAACGGACAGAAAGGAAACAACAGAACAACAACAGAATCTCACAATTCGCAGCGGAACAACATATAATAATAAATGAATAATCTTTAAATAAAGAACTATATCAGTTATTACATCACATTATATTTCATTACATCATATCATATCATCAGAGTGTACAACAACATACAACAATAAACAGTGCAGCGGAAAAGAAATACTATATAAACTAGTAATACGCCATGCCATCCAGCTTGCCTCCAGCAACTCCAGAATATCCAAAATATCCTGATAAACCTAACTCTTAACTGCCCGTGTGGAAAATTGGTGGGCACCCAGAGTTTAGGAAGGAAAACAATAAACTCCGAGTCAGTCATGTGACTGGTGTGAGAACTCAAAACAGTTTATTTAACTTTAAAATCAAAATAGAGGAATATTTTTAAATTCAATTCGCAATGCTTTTAAAAATGAGACTACCATAAGGCCTCCCGCACACACACACATGCAAACGCAGAATCGGAGGAGATTTCTCCTTATGATAGTCAAAGATGCTTGATACGCATTTAAAATAACATTTGATATTATTATTAGTGCATAGTGTATAACAAATTCATTTCGAAAGTAGAATATAAATCTTAGCCAACATACGACCATTATCGTATGCCTACTATAGCTACTATCCAAACAGTGGTGACCACCATAAGTGAATAGCAGGTTCTACAACTAATACCGTACAAGTTTTGTATTGGGAATTGGATTTCCAACAAATGGTCAGGCCAAGGAACTTCCCATTGCCACATGAGAATGCCTCTGGATGGACATCCCCGAGAACCAAACCGGATCTCTACCAACACAAGGCCGGGTTACTCCTAACTGAGCAACAACTGACCGAATATGCCATCCCCCGGTCCTTTGGGACCTTTTTCCGAGAGCGCTCTCTAATCAATTCACACAATCATAAAAACAAAGTGTTTCAACATGAGTAAGTATCTGGGCTCCATACCATGATACCACCCTTTTCCAGAAGGAAATGCACATATCCTAAAGGGCGCTACCCCTCATAACCTTGCTGCTTCTTTCCTGTTTTGACCATTTCCGGGATGTGAGGCTCGACGAATTCACGTCCACAAACCATACTTTATACAAAAGCCATGCTTTGGGTCAACAAATGATCAACACAATGATCACTAAGATAGACGATCAAATAAATGATCCTATCACAAATAATCAACACAAGATCATTTCAGCATCACTCAGCATGTCACATTACCAAATTGGGAATATATCGCTGATAACATTCAACTATATAACCTCTGAGCACGTACGTCTCAGAGAAGGGTGTTAAGCAAAGAATAAATTCTCCGCCACCAACAGAAATATATTTGAAAGAAATCGGCTTTATATCTCAACTTGTAATGTCAGGCATACAATCCATACAAGTCTGTTCCGGGATCGAACAGAACCGAAGGCACTTACAAAGAAGTCCTTGCAATCCGGATATTCACAATCCTGATCGGATTCACCATCACATATGGAGTTTCTATACCGGCGCGACTCGGTGCAGAAACAATCGATAGGTCATCCTATCGCTCTTGCAAATATCCGGTCTTCAACACCGATCTTCAATTGCAATTCACAACGACGTATCACATATTCGGAATGGGTTATACGACCTCATGGTCCTTTCCCGGTTAACCCGAATAGTGAGCGCTTATTCAAAAAAATAAGTGTGCATTCAAATTCAATCAATTCACATCAAATACCCATTCAAAGGGAAATATTGATAGTCGATTATTGAACTATCAATGGATATGCATACATCACCAGATTCCAAATAATTTTCCAAATTATTTATTTTCCAAAATATCTTTACAAGATATATTATTTCAACACTTCAAAAATAAATCAACATTTATTTTCATACAAATTCCACTTTCACATATAAATTCCATAATGAATTTATATTTCAAAATATTCATGCATATACGATTTCAATTATCCATTTCAATTTATCTTCAAAAACATAAATTCTAATTATTCACTTCATATTGGAAAACATTTCCATACTTATTATTCATAAGTAATTCACAAAACTTCTTATTTTCAACCTTTGAAAATATTCAATATACTTAAATCGAATTAAGTATATAATTCATTCTTTAAGGAAATCATTCACTTAAACATATTTACTTGGGCCAAAACGAATGTTGCGTAAAAACATCGTTACGACAACCCAAAATCACTAGTATATGGATTCGAAATTAAAATAGATATATAAATCCCAATACTAAACCAAAACATTTCCTTTCGGAAATCATTTACTATAACAACAGTGTTATAGTCCACTATTTCCTTTTATTTCTCGAAAACGTCTATTTCAACAATAAATGTTGAAATCTATGGTTTCGAATCTCAACACATTTTAAAACATCATTAGATTGTTTTAATTCAATTCAAACATCTCATTTAAAAACAATTTCTTTAACATATCATTCACTATTCAAAAACGTGAATATACTTCTTTAACAAATTCCATCCTTTTATTCATTTTAATTCAAAGGATTATTCACTATTCAAAATGTGAATATAACTCTATTTCTAAGTTATAACAATTAACTTATCAAAATAAGTCGTTTGCGAATTTATAAAACAACGTTTATAAATTCCATTTCTATTTATTTATAACAACTTCCTTTATAAATCTTCTTTATTTACCTATTCGATTTATAATCTTAATTATAAACCAAAAGTCCAAATTATAAGTCAAACACTTATAATTTATTTATTTGCAAAAATCGTTCCTTTGAACTTTACAAATCTTATAAACCTATTGTTTATAAAATTCCATTTATAACTTCACCGTTATATAATTCTATAAATTTCATTCATTAATGAAATTCATTTACAAATCATTCAAACACTTATAAAAACTCGTTTTATAATGTCGATATTTCAATTTATAAATATTCATTTATAAATCTCTTAATATAAATCAATTTATATTATTCTTTTAAAACGTCTTTAATTTCCTTTATAGTTTCACCATTTTTGATTTATAAAATAATCAAATTTTATAAATCCTATTTTTAAACTTTTATAATATATTCAAAAATCCAATTTAAACTATTTTATAAAATCATAAATCCCCTATTTCTCAAAAATCAACTTTTAACTATATTTCACAAAATCATAATTTTTTTTATAACTTTAAAAATTATAATGTTTATTTATTTAAAATGGATCAATTCCAAAAATATAGTATATTTTCAAAAATCACTTTATAATCATTTTAAAATTCCAAAACTTGGGTCCAATGATGCTACATACCAAATAGTCAATCACGACAACAACGATATCATATATCAATATGATAATCCATCAAATATCAATATATCTGAAATCAAATAAATACTGTTGAGGAATCCAGTGGGATCCCTCCAACCTGTTTCCTGCATCCACAAACATTAGCACAATACCAATTTCGTTCCAGTACGAAATTATCGCGGTATATGTTCTTATTAAATATTATCCGCTTAATAACGGCGCAATAGGGTCTCATCCGCTAAAATTACGGGAAATCAATCAACTGCAATATATACATATGCCAATATATATATATTGATATTATTTATAATACCAATTTCACTGTTTATGAAATATTCGCGTTATATGTTTTTATTAAATAACATCCGCTTACTAACGGCGTATAATGTCTATTTTAACAATCAATAGATATTCAATCAACATTCAAACATGCATTCAAATATTTTAAATCTAACTATTTAAAATAAAATCGAAACTGATTCGATTGAGTGAGAAATTCTCACCTTGGTTTTAAATTCCGTTTTAGCGATTTATTTCGAATAAAATTAAACGCGCGTTTAATTTTACCCGAAATTCTCACTAACTCCAAATGACTCCAAACCAACTCCATCGCGTAGTGCTTGTCCATACGATTCCAACGCAACTGAGTTTGCATTTTTTCGACCTCGTATGAAAAAGTTATTGATTTTTGAAGTTTAAACACGATTTCTATAACTAAATTACAACATTAAATATATAATTTTTATACCAAATCTATTCCCAGCCATATGATTCACATCTCCTTGCATCTCCACCACACATTTCATCTTCCCCAAACTCACAGTATTCACGTAAACAACCTACCCATCAGCCGCCACATGAAACCCATTTATCACGGCCACTTGGATCATCATTGCAACGATCAACAGCCACCAGAATGTTCGCCACTTGAAGCTCCACCCACGCCATGCATACGGTCAAGCTCGGCCCTCAATTTACATGGGAATTCGTGCCCAAAACGCCCATGAACGCGGCCCATTTGCTGTCAATCCATGCCATATAAATCGATCACCACCGTTCAGAACGTAGAGCTCGTGATGCTCTACGAAGTTGCAGTTGAAAGATTCTTGGATCGTTGAGTGGATTGGGAGATTTAGAGGGAAGAAAATCGCAAATTCTCGGCCGTTCTTTTCTAGGTGGCGGCTGGCAACATGTAGTTAGGGTTTTACAAGTTTTTTTATTTTATTTTTTTTTATTTAGAATGGTGGCTGTTTATAAGAAAACCAAGCGTAAACACTATTCATCCCGGGAATTCCGAACTCCGATTTACGCGCCGTAACCAGCGTTTCTAAGGTTTACCCCGCGTTCCGGACACAATGGAACAGGTTTCGGAAGCTAATTCGGAAGTATGTGCGAGTTATGGCTGAAAATGCTCAATTTAAATTAAACCGATTTAAACCGATTTCTAGGCGTTTTAATTTGTACCGGACAAACGGTAAATCCAAACGACTTGAAATTTGAAACCTTACAATAATATCACATTACGGATCCGATGAAACTGGTTTCGTCGAAATCCGAGACTTTTTGAAAAATGGCTATTTTGACTCGCCAAATTTAAATTAAAAATAATTCGATGCGTTTCGAGCTGCCACGATCAAACGATAGCTCCGATTGATACGAAAATTGAAATCCGATAATAACTAACTATTACGGATCCAATGGAACTGGTTTCGTTCAATTCTGAGACTGTTCAAAAATTGGCTAATTTACAGTCGATTATTAAATATTAAAATATTCAATTTTCACAATTTAAATTTCAGTTCGATTTTAAAAGTTCTAAAATATCATTCCAACTTCAATATGATAAAATAAAATTTTACAAATCATTTTCAATCATATTTAACTAAATTTTCAATTATTTCCATAATTTCACATATTAAATTATCGATTAAATTATCCAATTAAATCCAAAAATTCAAAATAAAATTTATTCGACTTATAAATTCACTTATTAATATTTAAAATTAATTAAATATTCAAATTTTAATTAATAAAAATTCTGGGTCGTTACACGAGTTCTCTTAATCAACGTTTATCACACAACAGTTTCAAGTTAAATATCCATATTGCACAATTCATTCCATTCCAGCCTGTTTAATACCACATATCCAATATAAAGAATTTTTAAGATTACAAATCGAAGTGGTTCCGGGTATTTACTGATACCCGGCTCTGGTCTCTTCGAATCTCATGTCATCTTAACCCAAGTTATTAAATTAAATACAATTCAACTTTAGATACAGGATGCCACTTTTTACCTAGCAATTTATCATTGATAGGTAACCACATTATCACTATCCATCCAAACATATCATATCACAAAACATTTCATATCAGAGATATCAACCAATTCAAGGCATTTAACTTCATTCAATCATTCATAAGCAAGATTGATCACTTTTAAAAATTAATTTAATTTATCCCAAATTAAATTAATTACTAATCCTTAATCACTTAGATTACCCAACATTAATTGATTACAAATTAATTAATTAATCGCCTTTTTAAATATCATCTTAATTACTTACCCTTGATTAATTATTCTTTAGTTACATTAAAGCTTAATTAATAGCATAATTTATTTATCCTTCACCATTCACATTAATTAATTTACCCTTCTTCAATTAATCACATTTAGTAATTACCCATTAATTACTTTACTAAGTAATTACACTTTATTTATTACATTAAGTGATTATATTTAATCAATCATCAAATGATTAAATTAAACTAGTTAATTAACTTAAATAAATCTCATTAGTTTAATTAATTGCATTTTTTAAATAACTCCTTTTACTACTCATTCATTAATTACCCTAAATATAACTTAATTTATCCAAATGAACCCAAGGATTAACAGTAAATTATTTTCAAAAGCATGGCTAATACAATAACTTATTAAATTACCTAATTTAAATAGACTTAAGCAAAACAATTTTTTTAAATATTTTAAAATTCTTTTGTTCATATAAAACTTTAAATAATCATTTACATTTAAGAACTTCGGTTTTTAAAAGTTTACTTTAAATCAACATGCTCGGTTATATGCTTCAATCGGTTATGGTTTTATTTTTCTTTTAAAGACAATTTTCTTTAAACAAATCAAATTCTGGTATAAATGAGCAAACCCAATAAGTCAAGCGCAAAGGCCCAAAACTAAACAACCGAAACCAAAAATAAAATAAAATACAACCGATTTATTAATTAACTCTCCACACAACAATGGGCCGAAGCCCAAATTTAATCACCTAGGAATAACCCGAAATCCCCACCAATAAAACTTCTTCTTCTCAAACTTTGGCTTCCAGGAAAACACCCAAAATACTCAAACGAAAGCACGAGCCAAAGAGAACATCTCCGACCAACTCGACGTCTCCCAATGAACATCGATACCTGCGAACCTATTAATACTATGATCGAACGCAAAACATTCTCTACCGAATCCCTCAATTAAATAACTCTTCGTGCACGCTGTGCACGTACACATCGTCACACCACAGTTTCGATCGCCATATCGATCTTAGACAAGTCGGCGATAGCTTCGCCGAGGACCTCCACTACCCAGAAGCATGAAACTTCCATCAACACAAAATCGAGCAAAACGACTCAAACAACAACCAAACCTACCCAAAGGAAGCCCCTCCGTGCCACCGTTTCAGGTCGTTAGAGACCCCTATACTCTGCCCACACCTACGCCGTAGGCATACACACCCATCTCACCCACTCCGACCAAGTCCGGTCTAGCCTCACCATCGAAATAATCTTGATTCCATCATCGAACTCAACAGGCGCTTAAACCCTAGTTTAACCTTGACCGGCCACCACCGTCATCTAGCATCACTCCGAACATTTTTGCCATCATCCCAAATCGTCAAGCAAGCTTCAGCCGAGACCCCGAACCTACAAATGTCATCGATCACCAAAGAAAGCACGGAACTCATATCTCGTTCATCCACCAATCTCTCTTAATTTACCCAATTAAAAATCATGATTTTAATTTTAAAAATCCTAGATTCAGATGATGATTCAGAATATATATATGAAACATGAATTTGTTGAAATCAGAATTTGTCCAATTCTGAGTTTTACTGTAAGATTTCAAATTCCAGAGATATTCAAACTTATTTAACTTGAAATAAAATTTTAAACTTTAGCTTATGTCTTTACAAACATAATTCGTTTACATACCTAAGCCTAACAGAGACTAGATTAAGAGAATTGGAATTTTGATCTAAAATTTGAACTCTGTATTTCAAACAGAGAAGAACACTGTAACATCAATACATGCACACAATTTCACATTCATATATATACAATACTTCATTATGCAAACAATTTTACAATTAGACTTCTACGATTCATTCATACATCTAGATTTAAAACAAAAATAAAGTTGTGTATACCCACAAATCCTGGAAAAACAAAGAAGCCTGGGTATCCTTTTGGAAATTTGAATTTCTTTCCTGGTTTTGAGTTTTAAACTGCTGCTTTTTAATTTTTAAACTGATTTGATCCTTGTTTGCTTATGAATCTTCCGATGTTCAATTTTGCTTTCAGGTTTGTTTGAATCTGGGATGATTTGCTTTGGGTTTTCAGATTTGTGTAAATTTTTTGGGTTCAGATATGCTTTGATCTCCAAGTTTTAATTTTTACTTTGGATTTGGTTTCTCATGATTATATAAAAAAATTATGGTTTTAGAATATCCTGGTTTACACATTTCTCGTTTGACAAATATACAACTTTTAGAAAAGAAAAATAAAATAAATTGACACTTATCTTTTACTCTTTCACCAAACTTTATGTTTGATCCATTCTCTTTCCTTCTTTTCCTTACCACAGATGGATAGGGCAGTAGGTGATCAAGCCACTCTTGATACTTAGGGAGTTGAGCTTATCTTTGGAGGCCGCTTTTTTTACCATATTTACTCTTTATGCATTTGTTAGCACCATAATTGGTCACTAACACCCTTGAGAAAGATTGTGTAGAGAGATTAATGAAGAAAGTAAATTAAAACATAGAATTGTATGCTAATTAAATGCAAAGACAAGAACACCGGATTTATAGTGGTTCGGCATAACTGCCTACGTCCACTGTAAAGTTAATCTCTATTGCTTTACTCAATGATTGATTACAGATACAATCTGTATACTAACTACTTTAATACAATTGCTAAGTAAAGAGAATGAGTCTTGAATGTGGCAGAGTCTCCCCGGTGTTCTCGAAAAAAGGTCCCTTTCACTGTGCCCCTGTCCCTCTATTTATAGATAAAGATGGGTTGGACTTCCCTAATGGGACTAGAAGCAAGATACCTCAGCCCGTGGTGAGTGACTTCTATGTGTCGAGCCGCAAATGTCAAACGGCAAATGCCGAGCCACATATCCAAGCCGATCGATACCTCTATGCCGAACGAGGCAGTGTGTTGAGTGAAGTGTGTAGGCCGAACGAGGCTGGAGTGTCGAACGAGGCTGGAGTGCCGAACGAGGCTGGAGTGTCGAACGAGGCATGAATGTCGGGCGAGGCTGGAATGCCGAACGAGGCTTCATGCTGGTCGAGGCTTTTGCTGAAAGAGGTTCATGCCTAATGAGGCTGGAATGTCGAACGAGGCTGGAACGTCAAACGAGGCTGGGGTGTCGAATGAAACATGAATGTCGGGCGAGGTTGGAATGTCGAACGAGGCTTCATTCAGGTCGAGGCTTCTGCCGAACGAGGTTCATGCTGAACGAGGTTGGAATGCTAAACGAGGCTGGAGTGCCAAATGAGGCATGAATGCCGGGCGAGGCTGGAATGTCGAATGAGGCTTCATGCCAGTCGAGGCTTCCATCGAACGAGGTTCATGCCGAATGATACTTAAAACGAGCCTCTTATTACCTGGTCAAACATCCAGGTAACACTTGATCATGTGGATGAACATGATGCGCTTTGAAGCATGAGTACTCTGTGTTTTTCTTTTAGCCCTTATTCTATCCTCTCTATCGTGATCCCCTGAATGCCGAACAAGGTCTCGATGCCGAACGATCCCTTAATGCCGAACGATCCCTTAATGTCGAACGACATGTTGATGCCGAATGACACATCGAATGCCGAGAGTCATACTGAATGTCGAATGATATTGATGCCGAGTGAGGGAGATGCCTTGACCGGTTCTACCAATCGCTGACCATTCGCCTTCCTCCTTTCTATCTATAAAAGTCGATACTTCACCCCTTCTTCCCCTTTTACTTTTTACCTCCACTCTAATCACCCTCATGAACTCAACTTTTCCCAAACCTTTGCTAACACCTCAACAACTCCTTTAATCCCCGAATCTCTTTTTGAGCTTCTCGATTGCCTTCAAGAGAAAACCTGAATAAATCTCTACTTCCAATTCAAGTATCTCGCCAGATTCCAACCCCTTCTCTTAGGTACGAAACTATCGCATACCCGACCTTCTTCGATTATAGACTTTGGACAAGACTTCAATTTTTGGCCTTCCTTTAATCCATAAGTAACGGAAGTCTCATAGATAAGGAAGGTGGATTCGAAGTTTAAACAAGCCTTAAGACTAAACCGAAAGGAAGATGGAAGAAGGTGTTGGTCTAGTGAGAGCCGGTGAGGGTTGAGATGTCCGATCACAGGTGTTGTGCGAGTTGAAGTGTGGGAGTATAAGTGTAAAGTTGAGGTTGGGCCTTTCGTGCCAAGCAATGTGGTTTGATATAGCTAGGGCCTGGCATGATCCTCTATGCCGAACGAGGTAATAGGAAGCATAGGAGTGAAGAAAGTATGGCTGTGGCTCGACATGAATTCCACATGCCGAATGATGTGAGGGAGTGCTGGAATGAAGTTGGAGTTAGGTTCATCGTGCCGAGTGATGTGGCCCGATAAGACCATGGCTCGACATGATTTCCTTATGCCGAACGATGGTAGTGGGAGTGCAGGTGAAAAATTGGAGATGGGTAGAGTGCCGAACGAGGTGGCTCGGCATGACTTGCTGGGTGACTCGCCTGTGTCGAGCGGTAGAGAGGGTGTGTAGGAAGGGAGTTGGTGTTGAGGGTGAAGTGCCGAGCGATGCGGCTCGGAATGATTGCGGTTCGGCATGTCTGGCCGCATGCCGAACGGTAATGATGGATGGTAGGAGCATGGTGTACAACAACACTAGTCGAACATAGTGCATAGTTGACTCAACCTATTCTTTATGCCCGAACATATGACAGTGAACAAGTACATGGACTTAAGCAATTAAGCATATCGGACAATCCAGACTGATAACTCCTCCGTTTTGATAACTATAAGCTTTAATTTAACTTAATTAAAATGGACAATAACCTTCAACACACAATGACGATGTTGAGTTCGAAACATAAACCTTCTTATAATAAGCCTTCGCGGACGGTCAGCAATGACTGTCTTCGAAGATGATAGTTTGAAGCCAAACTTCATTTCACCAACTTAGTGACTTTTAATTTCTTGGTACTTATATTTGAATGATCTCACTAGTTCACACACCACACAGGGGGAGTATTTCTGTTGTTAAGTCTAATGTCGATTGTTTTTCATGTATAGTTCAAACAGGTGTTTCGTTAGATTCAACATTCACTAGAGATATCTAGGAAATCTGGCTCTGCCACGATCTCGGACAGACCTGGGCCGTCTTCTCAACAAGAAGTAGTTGGAACTTCAAATCCGCCAATTGCTTCTATACAAGACATGCCGAGCCCCGCGATCGCATCTGTCGACTTGACTCCCGATGCCTTGGATGCAGCGATCTTTTTAGATGATCCGATCGATTCCCAAGCCTCGAAGATGAATGAAAGCATGCTTCGCCGTATATGTTTAGTATATGGGATTCCTTTCGAAGATGTGTTGGTTCCGTCAGGACAGGATCGTCCTCACTTGCCCCCCAGTCGGATATACAGCCTGCAACATATTCATGTGTTGGGTCAGTAGCGTGCCGCCATTCAACTCCTTTCTTCGCGACCTGTTACAGTATATCGAGATCGCCCCATCGCAATTACATCCAAACAGCCACGCGTTCATATACGGCACTTGCATTCTCTTCATGATTGTCTTTTTCCGACTCCCGACTCTACGCGATATCCGCTATATCTATCACTTCAAGAGATGGTCAGATAGCCCATCTTTTGTATTCCTCGAGCCACATAGCAAGTGTCAAATCCTGACTAGGGCATGGATCAAGTTTTCTCAGTATAAGCAGGAGTGGTTCTATGTGCGCTGCCCTTTCGTCTTTGCGAGGAGATGGGTGGAAGGGAGTAAGTCTTTTTTTTGGATCAATACTTGTGTTTAGCGGAAACTGCACCTTTTCTAACTCTTTCTCTATTTTCACAGTTATTAACCCACATCCTGAAGGCTCCGAATATTCTGAAGCTGTTGAAGCTATCCTCGCAGAAGACCGGGACATCAGATCTCTCATTTCAAATGAAACGCTCATGAAGTTTGGGCTGCTGGCGGAAGGTCGCCGAATAAGCCTCCTCCAAGGCATCACTATAACCAGGCCTGCTTCGGGCAAAGGAAAAAAGCAGGCTGGGTCTTCAGCGCGTAATGCCTCTAACACACTAGAGGAGGGGGAGATTAAAGAAGCTAAAACGCCCAAAGTACAGGGTGAAAATGTCAATCCTGCTCGGGACCCGATATTCAAGGTTCATGATATCGAAACGACACCTTCCCCTTCGAAGGGAAAGAAGAAATTGATCTACAAGCTGAGGAAGAAAACAACGGGTGGAACTTCTAAGGTCACCCTTATTCCAGTGGAGAGAAAGACTTCCTCACAACACTTAGAGATTTTTTTGAAAAGCCCGTCGAACCTCACTATACCTGACGATCTGCTTAACTATGGTTTTGACGATCCGGAGGTCCTTAAGCTTCATTCGCTAGCGAGAGGCGGTACAAGCGCTCAGGCTCAAAACCAGGGAGAAAAAACTCCCATTAGTAAAGATAAAGAAACTGGTCCGTCGGGCGAAACACTAGGACACACACAAACACGTGCACTTCACCTTGCACTTAAATTTCTGCCATCACTCTACTCTTTGTTGACTTGTCGTTATCTAAATTTTGTGCAGGTGACATAGGGCATACGCATGGACTTGACTACCTTCAAGGTTCACCTATTTTCCACAACTTCGGTCGGGATTCAGGTTCCGACAAGCGTCGAGACAAGAATGACACCGGTGATCGAGACTACCGCCACCGAGAATCATCCTATCGGAGAAAGACCTATGGCCAGTCTTCCTATCCTCGTGATCCTCCTCCTCAATCGAAGCAAAGCAAAGAGAAGCCCGCACACAAGGGGTCCTAGCCTGAGGCCCATCGAGATCAACACTCCAGTTCATCCAGTACCAGGCAATCTCGAGATCACCATAAAACACCGTAGTCTCTAAACAAACTCCTTCCGTTCCTGTATCTAATCCATCGGTAGCAGAGCGACTTGCTGAGCTTAAAGCCACGTTCCCAAAGATATGCTTTGATGGCTTAAAAATTCTTTCAGCGATTTACCAGATTCCAGGACATGTCAAACAAAGCGCTATTGCTTGTACTAATGACGTCTATGTCCAGCATGATGCATTCGTCCACTTAGCCGAAAAAGTCTCAGAAGTCTCTGTCGAACGTCAACATGAGATTGGTCGCTTGAAGCTTGAGGCTATTCATGATAAAGATATTATCAAAGCTCAATATGAAGAGCTCTCTTCGTACAAATCTCTGCTCGAAGCCGCCAAACAAAACGCTAAAGATACTACGGAGGCCGTCAATCGTTTGGAGACAACTCATAAGAAAGAACTAGACGAAGCGGTCCAACGGTGCGGGGCCCTGGCTTAAGAGAAGGATCCAGTTCAAAAGGAATGGGATGCATTTGCCCTCCGAGTCAAAGAGCTGGAAGATCAGCTTCACAAAGAAAGAGATGAGAGAACTGCTGCCCAGGAAGAGTCGCAAGGATATTGCGACGAGATAATTGCTACGCGACTTCTGAAGGCAAAGCTCGACGACGAGCTTTCTAAGGTCGGGATGCTGAAGGATGAGGCTCGTGAAGAGGGCAAGAGAATGGCATCTGCGGAGATTGACTCTCGCCTTGAGGCAGCCACAGAGGTTGGCAGAGAGGATATTAAGTGCATGTTTGACCCACTAATAGCAGAATTCAACGCCCATGTCCTCATGCATTGGGACTTAACATTTCTTGGAGAGGGCTACCTTGAATCTCTAGCCGAGGCATGGGAGACTTTAATAAAGATTAGGAAGGTCGAGCTGGGCACCGAAGAGGTTGACGAGGAGGCTTTGGTGAAAGAATTTCTTAGGGGGAACAAGCCTTCGGACTTGTCTGCAGCGAAGGCGCTCTACTGCAATGGTTCCCCCTCATCCAAAGGAAAAGACGTCATTGTCGGTCCGTCTGGAACCGATTCTTCAGTCCTTCCTCCTACTCAATCGGCTGATCGGCCTGTACTCGATCCATTCGAGCAACACGCTTGTTATGACCCAGAAGACCCTGGTCTCGGCATCCACATCCTATCTCCTATTCCAGAGGATGAGACCGCCAGACAGTTGAGAGCCAGCAAGAAGCCGATACATAACTCTTCTTTTTAAAGTTCAAGGAGCGGTCGCTTTCGACGAAAGATTATTGTATTCTAATGTTTGTTTCCTGTGATTTTGCACAGGCCGTTCTGATCACGAACCCACTCTAAGGAGCGATGATGCCAAGGAGGAGAAGGGGAAAACAAGTGAGGCCACTCACGAGGGAGAGACTCCCGGTCCACATGCTCAAGTGATTGAGGTGCTTGATGAGGATAAGTCTGAGACTTCGTCTCCTATCGAAGGTAGTTATGAAATTGAGATCACAAGCGCCTCTGAGCCCACTTCTAAAATGAGCATGAAGGAGCAGCTCGCGAGGAAAAGAAAAGGACAGCCGATATTAAAGTCGAGCCCCGAGTCGTGGACCTAGATGATCCTTTAAACAAGCCCTCCCTGTTGGGTCCAGGCCACTGGAGGTCCCTCGTACTTCCTCAGTTGTCACCTTCCCACCAAGAAAAACTTCCAAGAGAAATCGTGTGGAGGAGGAGTCGTCAGAGAAGACGAAAGAGGACAAGAGACCAAGGAAGTCAGATAAGTATTTGTTACTCTCATTCAACGAGAGTTAGTTTATATTATGTAATTATTTTTATTTATTTTCGTAGTCAATGTAAATAGACTTTTGACTCCGAGTATTGGAGGAGTTGTAGTAGAATATTATTTTGGATAAATAAAACTTAGTCTTTTGTCTTTCAAAAGACCTTTATCGTTTATCTTTCTGTATAATCATGGTCGAAACCCAAGCTATTGTGAGTTACATAAACTCCTTAATTCATTTTCATATAAGTCGGAAATTCTTTGGAATTATACACTCTTTCTTTCACGCTTCGGGTACTTAGAATATTTTTTAGTCCATATGTCGGGGACTTGATGACTTCAAGTCATTTGTATCCTAGTCTGAACTCCGGAGACTTAGAGAATTTTAAGCCATTTATACCCCAATCCGCACTCTGAGGACTCAGAGTACTCCAGCCCACACTCAGGGGACTTGGAGATTTTAGTTGTTTATACTCTAGTCCGCACTCTAGGGACTCAGAGTACTCCAGTCCACACTCAGTGGACTTGAAGATTTTAGTCATTTATACTCTAGTCTGCACTCTAGGGACTTAGAGTACTCCAGTCCACACTCAGGGGACTTGGAGGTTTAAGTCGTTTATACTCTAGTCCGCACTCTGGGGACTCAGAGTACTCTAGTCCACACTCAGAGGACTTGGAGTTTTAAGTCGTTTATACTCTAGTCTGCACTTTGGTGACTCGGAGTACTCCAGTCCGCACTTAGGGGACTTAGAGATTTTAAGCCGTTTATACTCTGGTCCACACTCAAGGGACTCAGAGTACTCTAGTTCGCACTCAGGGGACTTAGAGGTTTTTAAGTCCTTTATACTCTGATCCACACTCAGGGGACTCAGAGTACTCCAGCCGCACTTTGGGGACTTAGAGGTTTTTAAGTCGTTTATACTCTGGTCCGCACTCAGGGGACTCAGAGTACTCCAGTCCACACTCAGGGGACTTGGAGATTTGAAGTCGTTTATACTCTGGTCCACACTAAGGGGACTCAAAGTACTCTAGTCCGCACTCTAGGGACTTAGAGGTTTTTAAGTCGTTTATACTTTGGTCCGCACTCAGGGGACATAGAGTACTCCAGTCCGCACTCTGGGGACTTAGAGAATTTTAAGTCGTTTATACTCTGGTTCGCACTCAGGGACTCAAAGTACTCCAGTCTGCGCTTAGTGGACTTGGAGATTTTAAGTCATTTATACTCTGGTCCGCACTCAGGGGACTCAGAGTACTCTAGTCCGCACTCTAGAGACTTAGAGGTTTTTATGTTGTTTATACTCTGGTCCGCACCTAGGGGACTCAGAGTACTCCAGTCCGCACTCTGGGGACTTAGAGGTTTTTAAGTCGTTTATACTCTGGTCTGCACTCAGGGGACTCAGAGTACTCTAGTCCGTGCTCTAGGGACTTAGAGGTTTTTAAATCGTTTATACTCTGGTCCGCACTCAGGGGACTCAGAGTACTCCAGTCCTCATTCTGGGGACTTGGAGATTTTGAGGTGATCGCACGCGTTCGTACGTCAGACAGAATAATGTAACTCTAGTGGTTTTCCATAGAAGTATCATACACAGAAACATCAACAATCAAGGAAAAGATGGCTTCAAGCCTTTATTAATGAAAACAGGCTAAATTGTCTTAATACATGCCAAAAACTAAGAATAAAAATATGCTGGACATAATTGCAACTCAAACATGAAATAAATAGACTAAGTATAATAACGTCACAAATGCTCGCTATTCCATGCTCGGGGGAGTGTCGCACCATCGACGGTCACTAGCTTGAAAGTTTCCTCTCCAAGCTTCCGTTAAATGACGTATGGACCTTCCCATGCGAGATTCATATGCGATGGGACCGGGAAAACTTGTTTCAAAATGAGGTCACCCACATTAAAAATTCTCGGCCGGACCCTTCATTATAATATCGAGTGACTCGGTTTCTATATGCAACCGCTCTTAAATCAGCTTCTTCACGCTTTTTATCAATGAAGTCCAATGATTCCAATAAAAGACCCCGATTCGACTCATCGTAATAAGTTTCCCGATGTGACGTAACTTCAAGTTCTACGGGTATAACAGCTTCCATGCCATATGCCAATGCGAAGGGAGTGTGGCCAGTCACAGACTTGTGGGTGATTCTATAAGCACAAAGCGATGTTGGAAGTTCATCCGCCCACTTGCCTATAGCCTTTTCCAAATGCTTTTTCAATATGGACTTGATTATTTTGTTCACAGCTTCCACTTGTCCATTGGCCTTTGGATGAGCAACTGCTGCAAACCTTTTTTCAATGTCATACTTTTGACAAAAAAATTTGAACTCTTTGCTTTCGAATTGAGTTCCTTTTTTTGTAATGTCAGCCCGTGGAAGGCCAAAACGGCAAATAATGTTTCGTACAACGAAATTAATGACCTTCTTGGTGGTGATCGTGGTCAAAGGCACTGTTTTTGCCGACTTAGTAAAGTAATTGACCGCAACAATCGCGTATTTTGCACCACCCTTGGATATGGGTAAACAACCGATTATGTCGATTCCCCACATTGCAAACGGCCAGGGCTAACCATTTTTGTGAGTTGCGCCGGCTGAGCTCTTAGGATTTTTGCATATTTCTGGCATTTGTCGCATCTCCTTACATAGTCTGCAGCGTCCCGATTTACAGTTGGCCAATAGTATCCATAGCGGAGGATTTTCTTTGCTAATGTCTGCCCCCTCAGTATGTTCACCGCATTCTCCTTCATGGACTTCCTTCAGGAATTGTTTTATCTCATCGTGGGAGATGCATCAGAGTAAAGGGGTCGAGAATCCCTTCGTATACATTATTACGTCCTGCATTACGTATCGCGAAGCCTTACGAATGACCTGTCGTCTTTCGCTCCTTCTTTCGAGCAAGACCCCGTGTAGCAAGTATTGCTTGAATGGGGTCATCCATGATTCCTTCTCGATTTTTGTTTCTAACACGAAATCTACCCCCATCATATTTATACTCGGAGTATGTAAGGTTTCAATGTGAACCAATACCATTTGTTATGCATCGCCAATGCTCACAAATTTTGCCAATGAATCGGCTTCTCTGTTTTGTTTACGCGGGACATGCGAAATATGGTAATATTCTAGATTTGCTAGAAGCTCTTGAAACTGTGCAAGGTATGGGGCAAGTCTTTGTCCCTTCGCTTGATAGTCCCCCCGCACCTGGTATACCACCAGTTGCGAGTCATAAAAGATTTCAACCGATTTTACCCCCAGCTCTCTGATAAGTCTCAAGCCAGCAATCAATGCTTAATACTCGGCTTCGTTATTTGTCGCTGGGAATTCGAGCTTCAAAGCATAACAAACTGATCAGTTTTCAGGAGTCACAAGAACCATGCCAACCCCAAGCAACGGTCATTAGATGCCCCATCGGTATACATCTTCCATTGAACGGGAGGTATGACATTGTTACCGACTGATTCGTTTGACATGGTGAATTCAACAATGAAGTCTGCTAGCGCTTGTCCTCGTATGGCCCTTCGTGGAAGGTAGGTAATATCGAACTAACTCAACTCAATATTCCATTTTAACATCCTTCTAGAGGTTTTCGGTCATTGGGGTACCCACCGCAAGGGTTGATCGGTATAAACACTGATTGAATGCGCCTGAAAGTATGGCCGAAGCTTGCGTGATGCAATCACCAAGCAGTAGGCTAGTTTCTCAATCTTAGGATAATTTATTTCTGCCCCGTTAAACGTTTACTGCCATAGTACACCGGCTTCTGAACTCGGTCCTCCTCGCGAACCAGAGCCGTACTAATAGCACGCTGGGATACAGCCAAGTACGTGTACAACATCTCATGGTCTACCGATTTCGATAGTACCGGGGGACTTTCTAAATGCCTTACCAGAGCTCGGAACGCTTCCTCACAGTTGGATGTCCACTCGAAATTTCTCTTTCCTTTCTTTATTACATCGAAGAAGGGAATATACTTATCTGTGGCTCTAGATATGAATCGACTCGGCGCAGCCACCTTTCCATTCAAGCTTTGTACCTGCTTTATAATTTTGGGTACTTGTATGTCTCAAATAGCTTGAATCTTTTCCGGTTAGCTTCAATTCCCTGCGCATTTACAATGAAAGCTAAATATGTCCCTAACGCAACGCCAAAAGAACACTTCGAAGGATTGGTTTTCATTCCATAATGTCTGAGTGTGTCAAACATCTCCGCTAAGTCTCGAATGTGGTCGTTTGACAGCCGTGACTTCACGAGCATGTCATCCACATAGACTTCCATTGTTCTACCCATTTGGTCTTTAAACATTCGATTCACCATACGCTGATAAGTTGCTCCCACGTTTTTCAATCCGAAAGGCATCACTACATAGCAATATAGCCCCATGTCTGTGACAAAACTGGTGTGTTCTTGGTCTAGAATGTGTATCAAGATCTGATTGTATCCCGAGTATGCATCCATAAATGAAATAACTCGTGTCCGGCCATTGAGTCAACCAGCTGGTCGATTCTCGGTAAAGGGAAACTATCCTTCGGGCATGCTTTGTTTAAATCAGAGTAATCTATGCAAGTTCTCCACTTTCCATTTTCTTTCCTTACAAGCACAGGGTTAGACACCCATTCAGGGCAGAGGGCGTCGCAGACGAACCCATTGGCTTTGAGTCTGTCCACCTCCTCTCTGAAAGCAGCGGACCTCTCCAGGTCCATGCCTCTCCTTTTCTATTTTACAGGAACGTACTCGGGTCTATGTTCAACATATGACTCACAACAGCAGGTGAGATCCCGCACATATCAGAATGTGTCCAAGCGAAAACAACCAGATTCGCTCGGAGGAAATCAGTATGATCCTCGGCCACTGAGGGGTCGAGTTGTGATCCAATCTTAAGAACTCGTGACGGGTCATCCCGGCTTACTAGAATGTCAATCGTCAGCTCAACCAGTGCTGCATTCGCTTCCCTAGATTCGCCATCATCATCTCTCGGATCTATGTCTCTATAGATCCAAGAATGTCACCTAAGCTAGGGCTTGGGCACTACTTGTCAATTGTCAGTATTTCGGATGCGAACGGAGTTGTCCACAACCTTTCCTTTCTCTCTTCTCTGAGCCTCTCTCAGCTCAGCCACATAACATGCACGACCGTTCGCCTGATCGCCATGCACCGCACCAACTCTTTTGTCTGTTGGAAACTTCAAAGTCAAACACCACGGGGCCAAAGCTGCCCTGAACTCTGCCGGGGCCGGTCGACCCAGAAATACATTGTATGGATAATCAACATCCAAAACTATGAAAGGTGGGATTCGTACCCTCCTACGTTCACCTTGTCCCAGTTCAACTGACAACTCAACATATCCTACTACATAAGTCTCTGCACCATTAAAGTCATGGATTCGGGCTTTAGATAGTTTCAAATCCTTTGTCTCCATCTTCATTTGGTCATATTCCTTTTTGAAGATGATGTTAACAGAACTTTCACAATCAATCAAAATTATCTTCACATATGCTGGCCCGATCATCGCAGATATGACCATCGGTAGGAGCCTCTACCTTGTCCACATCTCTGCTCCTAAATACTATATCGTCTGTCATCATGCGTTGCTGCTTTGAGGAGGTCCCATCCTCCACATTCGAACAACACTCAATAATCCGCATTCCTTAGGGAGTTAGAATATCGCTCCATCTCCTGCCAATTCTTGTTTGCAGGGTGAGGTCCAACGACTATCATGTTTATGACCAATCTGTCCACGGTTCGGGCAGGTTTCTCTGGTTGGCGTGGAGCCAGCCCGCATCCGGGGTCTGATGTTTCTTGCCTACCCACCTATGGGTTCTTGACAAATTCCTATAGCTTTTTTTGCCTGATCAACTTTTCTATGGCGTCGTGGAGGTGTCTACACTCCTCTGTATTGTGCCCATAAGTCTCATGGAAGCGACTGTACTTCCCCGTCCGCTTCTGTTCCTCTCTGGACTCTTTGGGCGCGGCTTTCTGTATTGAAAAGTGTTACAAGTTGACAAGTAAATATTCTCAAGAGATGCATTCAGTGGCGTGTATTCGTTGTAGGTTGGAATTCTTGGCTTCCATTTCCCTGCTTATCTTTTCTTTATGGGATTTCCTCCTCCGGACCCTTTAGATTGCCCACGCTTGTTTTGAATGTTGACTTGAACCTTTCCCGAGTTATCGCCGGATTGTTTTACGGCGATGTTGCTTTTCATATTCTCCTGAACAGGCCCTGATGCCTTATCTCGCCTCATCCATCTAGCTTCTTCTCTTCTTTAGAATTGATGAGCCTTTGAATAGAAACGCTCCAGCGTTGTTGGAGGCTTTCCTGCCAACCAATCTCCAAACTCTGAATCCGGATCTACTCCTCGCATTACCGCCATCTGCGTGGTCGTTAGGGTTGATAACTTCAGTAGCCGCAACATGGAACCTCTGCAAATACTCCTTCAACGACTCCCCTGGAGCCTGGATTACACTAGATAGGGACATCACATCCTTGGGACGAGTGGTGTGTATCCTAAACTGTTCTACAAATTTCGTCGCCAATTCGTCGAAGCTGGATATAGACCATGAGGGAAGTCGAGTGAACCATATGGTGGCGGTTTCGGATAAAGTAATTGAAAAGCATCTACACTTGGTTACGTTATTTTCTCTAGCCGAATCCATCATCCATTCGTACCTCATCACATGCTGCTTGGGATCGGTATTTCCTACGTAGCCGGGATAGTTCGCATGCTAAACTTCCTGGGATACTCGGCTTGTAGAATGGTATCGGTAAATGGAGTATGACTCATCCTCCAACCTTCATTGGTTAAGCCTTGGTTTTCTCTCATTAACTGCCCGACCATAGCTGACAAGTCCAGAGTTTGTATGGAGGATGGAAGGTTGGGCTCTGTTCTACGCGACCACTCGGGTTGATGTCCCCTCTATTGGCAATCTGCCAGACGTGTATCTTGAAGACCAGCTTCATTAGGGTCTTAGTGAGTCGGGCATCTGGCCTCCATACGCGCTCCAGCTCCTAGGTTTCCTTTTCTGGCTTAGGTGTGGTCTCTAAGATGTGAATGATCTCTAGTTAATCGATCGGTAGCACCTGCTTGCGCAGTTTCAGTTTTATGGCACCTACGCCTGGGAGGTTCATCGGATGAAGTCGAGCTATCAGATGAAGAATAAGGAGCAGGGCTACCTCTAGCATTTTGATGCTGTTGTTGAGTAAGCCGAGTCATAAGGTTAGTGTTGGCTTGAATCTGCTCAGCGAGTTGTCTTCTACTTTCCATGAGTTCTCTCATCAAGTCGTTAAACTCTGTTCTAGTAACAACTTCTGTCTGGTTATGAGCTCCGGCAATCCCTGCACCTGATTTGCTTGCTGATTGCTAGGTCCTATCTATTGTACGCTAGCAGTCTCGTTGACGTCCGCATTATGAGAGGCTGATCGGGTACGTGGTCTTCCCATAGTAGAGTTATTGATAGGAACTCTGAGTAGAATCTGAATGACTTGGATCTCCTTCAGGGGATTTATTCAATCTAGTAGCTATAAAGCAGATCCTAGCGGCCTGAGAATTCGATTCTCAGTGAAAGCACCAAAATGTTAGCACCAGAATTGGTCACTAACACCCTTGAGAAAGATTGTGTAGAGAGATTAATGAAGAAAGTAAATTAAAACAGATAATTGTATGCTAAATTAAATGCAAAGACAAGAACACCGGATTTATAATGGTTCGGTGTAACTGCCTACGTCCACTATGAAGTTAATCTTTATTGCTTTACTCAACGATTGATTACAGGTACAATCCGTACACCAACTACTTGAATACAATTGCTAAGTAAAGAGAATGAGTCTTGAATGTGGCAGAGTCTCCCCAATGTTCTTGAAAAAAAGTCCCTTTCACTATGCATATGCCCCTCTATTTATAGATGAAGATGAGTTGGACTTCCCTAATGGGCCTAGGAGCAAGATACCTCAGCCCGTGGTGAGTGACTTCTATGTGCCGAGCCGCAAATGCCGAACGGCAAATGCCAAGCCATATATCCAAGACGATCGGTACCTCTATGTCAAGCGAGGCAGTGTGTTGAATGAAATATGTAGGCCGAACGAGGTTGGAATGTCGAACGAGGCTGGAATGCCGAATGAGGCAGGAGTGTCGAACGAGGCATGAATGTCGGGCGAGGCCGGAATGCCGAACGAGGCTTCATGCCGGTCGAGGCTTCTGCCGAACGAGGTTCATGCCGAACGAGGCTGGAATGTCGAACGATGCTGGAATGCCGAACGAGGCTGGGGTGCCGAACGAGGCATGAATGTCGGGCGAGGCTGGAATGCCGAACGAGGCTTCATGCTAGTCGAGGCTTCTGCCGAATGAGGTTCATACCGAACGAGGCTGGAATGCCGAACGAGGCTGGAGTGCCGAACGAGCCATGAATGTCGAGCGAGGCTGGAATGCCAAAAGAGGCTTCGTGCCGGTCGAGGCTTCTGGCGAACGAGGTTCATGCCGAACGATACTTAAAACGAGCCTCTTGTTACATGGTCAAACATCCAGGTAATAGTATTTATCTTTCTTATCAGTACAATTTATCCTTTTTGTCAGACTCTGAGTGATATTTTCTATGCATTCTGTATTGGATCATGTATTGGTTTTCTGAGATTATGATTTGAATATTTTTTGATATGGATATTTTCAATGTTATATGTTTTATTCCTTCTGTTGTGAATTCTAAAAGTGTAGTACATCTTAGATTATATATACTTGTACTATATTCTATGTTGTGATTGTTATAAACCCTGGAGGTCCTCATTTCTTGGCATGGTGCAAGTCTAAAAGTCACATTAGGCATTGGATCGGCATGTCGGGAGGTGCGGGTTGTCACATCTAGGACATATCCAACCACAGGACCCGTAGAGAGTATATGCTTACATATAGATGAAGCAATATCCCCAATAGATAGAGTAGTCTGCTTCAAAAATAGAAAAGGAGTATGGCCTTGATTTCAACAGGCAATCGGGATGGTGAGCGGGACTGGGTACTGTACAGCACGGTTGGTACCAAAAGTTAATGTTAGGGCTGTATAGGGAAAGAACGTCATCAATCCTCAACGGTCAATGGTAAAGATAAGGTTGCCCTTAACTGGTCTTTGCCTCTTACCGGGGTAGATCCAGTTTGGTTATGCACCACCATAGTTGTTTGTTTTTTGTTTATGAGGGCAGGGATAGTTAACCCAAACTGAGTACTTTTTAAATGGTTGGAGTGAATCCATAATAGAAAGCAGAAAAAGTAATAAATCCCCAAAGCGAGATAGAGTTTAGAATATTATTTTTAAAAGCCATCATTAGGCATTATGGGAGTCTCTTGGGTTATACGATGACGAGATCGTGATACGACGAGGGCAATGGATCCTGATGGGGTGCTGATTCAAAGAACTAGCGGGGATAGTATCTAGCTCTATTGGGGGACCGTGGCACTTATATGTATGTAACTATAATTTACAATAGGCATATGGGATGTATCGTACGTAGAATTGGAGTCAAGACGACTAATTAAATAGTAAAAGAAATAACAAGATATAGAAGGCAATCAGTATAAACTAGTGCTGTGTACAAAATGTATAATTTGTTAGTCACTAGAACGTTGTTCTGACCCCATCCTTATTACAAACCACATGATATTTTGAAGGATGGGTATTGGTACTAGGCATGTATGGTGTTAACAAAAATACTAGACCTTGGAAATGTCCAATCTTGGTTAGTAGTTATGTGGCTTATTATATTTTATTTATTCCACTGTGACTTATATCGATAGTGCTTTGATATGCATTCTTTTTTTTATTTGCAGGATACCAAACCAACGATCTGTATTTTGGTGGACTTGGGTTTTCAACTTAGCAGAAATTTAGGCCCATTGAGGTGCGGGTCATTACATTTGGTATCGGAGCTTAGGTTATTCGATCTTGGAAAATAAGGAAATGTCGAGTGATGTATTTTTATTTTTCCTAGAAACATAAATATAGTATATGCCAAATCCTAAGAATTCCAACTGTAGAGTATTAGTAGCGGTATATGGAAAGTATGAGATAGTCAATTATAAGTCAGAATAATGGATAAAAGTTGAAGATAAACACCTACCTCAATTACCCTATGGGAAATAGATCGTATGGAAAGGCATTGATTTTGAAAGAGCATAAGTTGGATGGTACATGACTCCTTAGTCGGGTCTTGATTGTCTAAAGGTTGTAGATCCTTGTACGATTGTTGATTGATGATGTTCAATAGGCCCGACTAAGGGGAAAATAAGAGTCCATTTGTTGTAGATATCCGAAAGCAGTGGGTTTCCAAAAGGAAGGTGTGAAGTAGTCTCTCCAATTAAACAACCAGATTTCTGATACTGGAAAAGAAGATAAGTATTTAAGTTGAAGAGCAGAAGTTTTAGAGAAAGAACAAATAGAAATCCACTTTGAGTCCAACTCAATAGAAAATTGTTTTGAAAGTTAAGAAGAAATTATATTTTTGAACAAAATAGTAAGCAAATATTGTACTTTAAAATATATAAATACAGATATTTAGTTAAATTGAAAAGTTTTCATAAATGGTTTTTACAAAGGCAAATTGTTGAAAATTTATAGAGCATATATAGCTCGCTGACGTTTTTGTAAAGAAAAAAGTGCAAATATGATGTTCTAGTAGAAATTAAAATGCGTAAAAATCTAAAAATTTCAGTAAAGGAAATTCTGTAAAAAGATATTTCTTTTGAAAAAAATGGTAGGGCAATATAGCTCATCGGTTTCTATGTAATGAGAATTTCTAAGCTATAAAAACATTTTTAAGGGTGGATAATAGGAAGCGGTACAAATATGAAATGGGGTAAATAGCACAGGAAAGAATATCTAAAACAAGGCTAGAGGCGAATGCACTACAATGGTTTAACTAAGAAGATGATTAATCGAGATAAAAACAATTGGGATTGGTGCAATTTAGGTTAAAGAAGTGGAATAGTAATAGAGTTGCAAAATATAAAAATAATATTAGGAATTTATATCAAATAATGTTGGTAATTAGAAATAATGTTACGAAGTTATATTAAAAATATTAGTAATCTAATCTAAGAAACTAAAAAAAATATACAGATTTCGTAGTAAGTGCAATAATGGAGCATATCTTTTAGAAGTCCCCCTAATATAATATTAGAGACTCTGCCAAGAATTGAAATTAGAGATAGCGAGAGTGATAAGAAAATATTGGAATGAGAGATGTCATTGTTTACTTAAGTTTTGTTATTAACAATTATAAAAGGATGTTTTAAAAACATTATAAAGTGTATTTTTGAAAAAAAAAATGTTTTGGTGTAACAAATAAGTTTTTGAAAGGAAAACTTAATAAATAGTTTGAACTGAAAAACCCAATTTTTAAGAAGTAAAGTTAAAAAGGTCTTTAAAAGAAAAGGTTGATTTGAAGAAAAAGGAAATAAACTTTTTAAAACTAGATTTGCTAACAATTTCTTATGGATTTAATGAATAAGCTTGTTTGCACCAGAATTGGTTACTAACACCCGAAGAAGAATTTTTATAGAGAGATTAATGAAGAAGGTGAATTAAAACTGAGGAATAACTTAGTAAATGCAGTAATAATTATAAGAAACACGAACACCAGATTTATAGTGGTTCGGCGTAACTGCCTACGTCTACTTTGAGTTTAATCTTTATTGCTTTTCTAAATAATTGATTACAGATACAATCCGTACACCAACTACTCAAATGCAAATGTTAGGTGAAAAAGAATGAGTCTTGAAATCGGCAGAGTCTCCCTATAGTTCTCGAATAAAGGTCCCTTTCACTGTGCCCCTGCCCTTCTATATATAGATGAAGATAGGCTGGACCCCCTACGCAGGGCTCAAGGTCGAGGTGACTTGGCCCATATAAGACGATATTGAGCTGGCCATTCTTGCCGAACCGTGCCTAAATGCCAAAACATGTCGACTGTATCAAACCCGTATATCTTCAGGATCTTCTTGGTCAGAATCTTGTGTTGTGCTAACGATAATATCTTCAACTGTTGTTTTGTAGCCAAGCCAAGGTGCCGGGTAACAGCTAAGTTCAAAAATATTAAGTTTTAAGTTTTAAAAGTTAAGACACCAAGTATTTTTGAATTTAATAAAAGGTTTCTATGTTGTACTTTTTTAAAAACTGGTTTTGGGATCAAGAATTTCTAAAAGTTTTGGAAAAAATGGTGAAGACCAAACTAAGATTTTAAATATGGAGTAGATGGGAATGAGTGTTTAGGTAAGATGGGGTGAAGGGTAAGGGCATAAAGAAGATAGCAATGATTACTCATGGAGTAGTAATAAGAAATCCCCATAGAGTGTAAAGAATAATGGCGAGTACCTAGGAATATTTTGTTAGACATGTGTGCAAACCATAAGATGAATCCGTAAAGAGATGATAAATGGTATTGAAATATGATTCTACGAGTTCTAGGATATGATCATATGAAGGGTCAAAGAAAAAGGAAACAAATACCAAAATTTGAATATAATATTAAGGGATTAGGATTAAAAGAAGATGGTAACAGATGATTATGAGGTGGAAAACACACATAGAGGATTTTGGTAGACCAAAAGTTAAGATATGAGGATCATAGAAGGATGTCATGTTAGAAAAGTCCATTCAAGTCAGAAGCGATAGAGCCACAACACTGTTAGTGTTAGTTGATGTTAAAGGGAAGCTTCCAGCAATTGTTCCTTTTAGGTTGAGTTGTAAGTATTAATTGTCTCTATTAGGTCATAATACGATATTATAGGAAATGTTCTTTTAATGTGTTTTTGGTGTAGGTCATAATGTTATGGGAAAACAATAAGATAAGGAAATTTCAAGAAAAGATAGTCAATTAATTAATCCAACATAAAAGAAAACAGTAAAGACTAGTTAAGAAATAAATTTTGTTAATTGAGTACTAAAATAGAAATGAAATAAGATTGTAAGTCCCGAAAAATTCAAGAAATAAATTTCATTGAGAGGAAGATGGGAAAAGGATGTTGCATAGCCATGGGTCAATGTCCGCTTACCTTTAAAAGCTGAAATTTATAATTGAACTTGTGCACTAGTTTCTAATTTATAAATAAAAGAGAAGTTTTTGAGAAACTTAAAATTTACATCACAATTGAATAGATTCCACTATGCACGCTGAATTGTTGACTAAACCCGATTTCATGAGATGTGACATAAATTATTTTAAAAATATACACACATACAGATACATATACTTTGAAATCTTTGTTAAAAATTCTTGGTTTTAGAAAGAAAAATTTTTGCGAGAAGTTTTGAAACTTTTGTGATGAAATTTTTTTAAAGGCTAGAATTTATAAATATATATAAGTAATATAAAAATATGTTGATTAAAAAGGAAGGACTTTTCAAATTTTTGAAATGCCATATACTTGACATGGGGGGATAGTCGACAAGTAGTATAGATTTTACTGTGCTGTAGAAGTGGCAGTAAAATAAAATACGGTTAGAGTAAGGGAGTTGTTTTAGTTAACGGACTCTTTTCCTATATACCTTGCCATTAGGCGAACAAAAAATAGTTTTTTGAAATAAACCTTGCTTTAAAAACTTAAAAATCTATGCGAACTATACTTGGAAAATTGTTGGGAAATTTATTTTAGGCAAAAGAGAAGGTTCCAAAGTACAGTGGGAAGTTAGGTTCCCAAGAGAAAAAAAGGATACAAATACAGAAATTTTCATCTAAACCATTTTCTAGCATAAAGAAAACAGGTTTAGAAAACTGGATTTTTCTAGCGTTGAATGTCAGCAATAACATGCAAGGATTTTGGGTGATAGGGATTGGATGCAAAGTTGGTTGAACCATACTTTTATTCATAGAAGTATGGGAAATTTTGGATGCAAAAACAAGTTTTTGGTTTTAAAAAGTTGCATGCATATAAAATTGCCTTCATATTTAGGACGTTGCACCGTACCTCGATATTGATTTAAAAGAATGCATTCATATAGGAGGCACCGATTAGAATTGCTCAGTATGCATATCATATATGTGTTGTGATACATCATGCATTTGTACATGATTGAGTGCAAAATTACTTGTTCACTAATTGATTTGTTAGTATAGAATGATTGTATGTTATGTTGCATTGTACATTCCTTGAGGAATTTCAGAGACAAAATTCTTTTAAGTGAGGAGAATGTAAAATCCTATAATTTTAACACTAATTAATTAAAAAGAATTTAATAAATAAATAATAATGCAAAAAATAGAATTTTTACAAATGTCAGAATTTGATTACAAGACTTATACCATTGGATTCATGGCGATTTCTGGTTAACTATCATACATAAAGTTTTCCAATCCGAGTTCAAACAAAAAACTTATTAATTTTTGAAGTTTTTGAATTGAAAATAATTATATATGTAATTATGGTAATAAAAGTTGATCGACGTTAATTACTAATGTTGATCGAAATTAAATGTTAAGAAATGTTAACGTAAAAACAAATCTCAGAGAATATTTATTGTCGAAAACGAATTATAGAGATCGGTTAAACAAGTAATATAATAAAGAAAATCAAAGACACTAATTGATTAAGGTTGAAATATGTCATAGGTCGATCAAAGAGGAACTCAGATCAACCAGTAGCGATTGACCCTAGGGCTTGGGTGGTCGATCCTGTTGGAACTGAGTCAGTCAGCCTGTAGTGGAAGAAATGGGTGAAAGCAAAAAATTCACCATTTTGGATCAATTGGTCCTATGAAGTTAAAAGTTATACTAGATCCAATCTAATAAAATCTTAAATATGATCTTATTTTATTTAAAGTTGGTTAAAAGGAAGTTTAAAATTAATTTAATTTAAATGTACAGTGCATCAATTACGCCTAATAATTATTTATAAGAGTTAATTTAGGGAAGGAAACATATCGTTTCTTTTTCTAAAAACAGATAATTAATTAAGAGCTTAATTTGTAATATAGGAGAGAGAAACCTTTCATTCTGTAATTAAATTGATTTTCTCATTAAATGTCATTAAATAGCAATTTATTCATGGCATGAAATGTAATTATGTCAAAATGTATTCTACTGTAAATTATGTAAGTGCAACATATTAGATTATGTACAAAGACGATGTTTCCTTCGTATGTGCCTTTATTGTCCATAGTATTGGTTAAAATACATATATAGATTTACATACAATAGATTTATACATCTAAATGTGTTAAATTAAGTTTCACTATTTTATAAGTTTAAAATTAAAGACAACAATTTTGAACCTGATTTCAAAACTGAAAGAGTTTAAGATTAAAAATTACGATTTTACATAAAAGTCGATCTTATAAATTTTAAGTCAAATTAATATATATATATATATATATATATATGTGTGTGTATATATATAAACACGCACGTAGATATACACACACAAAAAAATCACTGTAAATAATGTTTTAAACTTAATACAACATTTTTATGTTAAAATTTATAATTTAGTATATGTTTTAATATGAAGTAACAAATTAAAGTCTAACTTTAATTTAAAAGGAAATTCAAGGATTTGTGGTATTTTGCAATAAAGTCCAGTTATGTTTATAAAGAAAACCTTTTTTTACTTTAAACAGAAGTGTACAAAAACCAAAAGGTTGGGTTTAAAATAATGAACACAAAAATACAGACAAACATTAATAAACTACATATTTTTTCTAATTGAGTTAATAATAGAAATATTACATTAATTAGGACTTAGACTTCAATCAAAAGAAGGTTTTTCCTTTTAAACAAAAAAATTGAAAAAACAACAAAATGGATAGGACAAATCAGACACATATGTATATGTTGCAAAGGTTTCAGATCTATATTATAGGCAATATGAACAATTAATTAAACATGGATCATATGATATAGATCTAGTAATGACAATATGTATAGGCAAGCAATCGAAATGTATTTTAAAACGGATCCAAACAAAAATAAAAGTGAACATGTATAATTGATTAAGATGGAGCAAAAGGGGATCTACTCTATGGGATCGAATAAAAAAAATACTCAGATGAGGTGAAAAGTGTGATGGATCCAAATTATATAAACAAGGTGAACATGAATAAATAAAATTAGAATTATTACCTTGAGACGTTGCCAAGAGAAAACACCTTGAATGATGATGTCTCCTCATATCTACAAGATCCCCATCCAATCCTTGCAAGAGATGAATGAACCATCTTTTTTTATTTGGAGTTGAAAGATTTCTAGAAACTTGATTTTTGTTTTCTTCCATGAAAAGCTAGAAGGAAAAAAAGAAAAAGAATGAATTATATACATATATAGAATGAATTAGAGAATATGTTTTACTTGAAAGAATGAAACATTTCTCATTCTTTAATTAAAATTTCCCTAATTAATTCCCTAGATTTTCTCTCGCTCAAATCCTTTCTTTTAATATGATATGTTATCAAATGACATAAACTTTCCACAAATCATTCCATCAAATGACATAAAATTTCCATAAATCATTTTTATAATTATCTTTTATTTGAATTACATCGATATCGTATATTAATGCGTGCAAATATAACTTTTATAAATAAATTAAAATAATTACAAACAACTTTAAAATATCAAATAAATTAAATAATAATTTATATTTCTAAAATATCAATTAATTTAATCAATTTACAATGTTTTATAAATTAATTAAATCATTTGGTTTTTCAGAGAATTCATCATTACGGTTGTGCGACTCAAAGGTGTGAATTTGGTCAGCGAATAATATTGAACCATTGAAATATTAACATTCACACGTTACTTAGTAGATGATGTGACATTAGAGAATTTATCGCTTACCCATCTTTTAGTAAAATCTAATTTTATTTATTATAAGCGGTACTTGATAGTGACAATTATTTACACCAATTCTCTTCGTCAAAACTATATCACATTAGGACTTCTGGAATTTGGTAATGGTCAAAATTCCAATACCGTCCACATTCAACTTTATAGTCCAAACACAAACTCCTTGGTTCAATAATAACAGTTATTATTAATTGAACTGCTCTGGCTAGAGACTTTGACTATGAGTTGAAATAAGTTGACTGTGATACTAACCTCATATAACTAACGAGCCGAATCCACACTTGAATGGTGTTTCACTTCCAATGCTTTCACTCGACCCAACTATAGTCATTCGTTGGACGTCGTGCCACGATTTAGCTGTAATCAAAGCGGAGCTTCCACATTAAAGATTAACAATATTCTTAAGCCGAGAGAATTGTGTAAATTAGTTACATCGATATTTTCTGTTTGAAGTTAGTTATATTAACCAACAGAAAACTGTCGAGTGAGTCATTCCATTGTTATCCAATAATTATCAGTACGTAACCACTTGGTTCCCCTACCAGTCATGAGTAATACACTACCCAACATTTGAAAAGCATTACGTACTCTAGTCTTAAAAGATGTGTCGATATCCAGTCTCGATACATCTTGACTAAGAATATTTAAAATGGTATATTATTTTCACTTTGATAAATTATTCATGGTTACAACACTTTATAGCTAAAATCACAAAACATACCATTTATGGATTTTCTATTAAATATACTTTTAATTAAATTAATTAATTAATATAACACATTATATCAAGTATATGATAGAAAGTAAACACCTTTTAGTTTGAACAAGGTTGGTTATCAAATTAGATATATGTAACAAATTATATAATTTCCCTTAAGGTATATCCCTAACTCTATCAATCTCCACTTGTACTTGTGATCAATTATGGAATCTCATTCCAACTTCTCCGATCAATTTTCTCAAAACCAATTAGGTCAGTCCCTCAATGAACGGGTATGCTATTATGTTTTAATTTTCTACTCTATCATTCAACTCTCTCCGATGCTGATAAACTACCTTTATCATATGGAACAATTCAGAGTGTGTCTCTCAACTTCTAGTGAGTTCTAAGTTCTGTTATGTACCACATTATGAAATTGTTACCATGTAACAATGTTACGGGGTCCTCAACAATCGGAATCACCAACGACTCAGTTATAAATTTATGCATTTATATTTATACACATTGATTTTATTGTCGCGCTATTCAAGGCGATGTACGTAGCCTTTTTTCATTGAATCGGTCGTAGTCTTTTATTTGGAACATTTCCAACATAAAGAATCTTAACTTTAATTTATTATTGACATATTATAGTCAATTATCACTTATGAAATTTGAGTCCGAACACTCCTTCATAAGGAGTTTGTTATTTCTGTAAACAATTCTCAAATATTTCATAAATACATGAGAACACTTCAAACAACCATTTAGTGATATTAATTTGGATTTGATATTTTTTTCACGCATCCACTACATAAACAAAACACGAGATCATAGAGAATATAACATGTATAATAATTCATATTGTCAATGCATAAAGAATCAGCCTTACATGTTCGGTATTAAACATTTTAATAAGATGTCCTTGCATATCGTTTGGGACATTACCAACATCTTTTATACTTACTATAAAAGACATCATTTATAAATCCAATATAGAGTGTTTAAACAACTAAAGCTAATTTCAACATAAGTACATCATTAACAATCAGCATTATATTGTTTATTTATGTTTAGAAATATCTATGAGCCTTTTTAACTTTCTTTCTTATGAGTACATGCTTCCTCTGCAATTTGTTTGATAATCAAACTATTTTATATTTTTATCAAAACACTTGTTCAATTTTGACGCTTTTTTGAATGATACTTATACATTCCTTCTTGAATCATATCTGAAAACTCACAAACTCGATATCGCTCCAACTGACTTCGAGACACTTTTATTCTTATGTGTAAATAGTTTACTCTAAGTCATTATTTAGAATTGTCTATTTCAATACATACGTACCAAAACATAACGTCATACTATGCGACAATTTAGTGAGTAAAATTTGAACCAGCTTGAGCACGTTGAATGGTGAATCTATTACGTTAATTTCAACAATTGAAGTTTATGGTATTATTATTATCAATGTAGCTTACAATATTCCAGCTGTATTTGTCTTTCTCTTAAAGACACATATTGTGGCCAAAGGGATCATATCCTTTTGGATACAACTATCAAAATCATAGTTTGTTGTGTACTTAGAATCTATTTTGGATTTGTGCATTATACGTATTGTTGAATCGATACTCTTATTGGTGTAATTGACAGCCGAGGATTATCTATTCTCGACATCGATAAGAAACACATAGTTTCTCTTCAATGTACAAGAATACTTATTAGACATTCTAATGTGCTGTATTCAATTTGGTTTGCTTAATTTCATAACATCCCTTCCAATCAGTTTTATCTTTGGATCATATCCAAATCCATGTTATACCAATAATTTTTTAAAGAATTCCTTCGCTACGAAATTGGTATTTCTCGAAACAACGATTATTTCTCAATCCAATGGAACGGATATTCATAAAAAATTTATGAATTTCTTTCTATAAAACTGATTTTGTATTAGTTCATAATATATTTATGTTCACAACATAAATGAATCTATAGTTCCAAAAATTCTCTTGGGACGATTCATACAAGATCCCCTACATATAATTATTACGTGCAGTTTTTTGATCCACGCAGCCTGTCAACTCCTTGGCTTAGGATATATAGGGTATTTTTTTTACAAACCATTATCTTATATAGTTTGTAAACTATTCTTTGTATGATATTAGTTTTAACCTAGTACACTACTCTTAAGTACACGCCTTATATAAAGAATTTATCTCAACTTTACTCATCATCTATCATACTTTGTCCAAAAAAGTTCGATTACTCTTTATTAATACATCATATATGTTATAGGAAGGAGTTATCTTTGAATTGATTCTTTATTCATTTTTAGGTACATTCAGAACTCTTTCCAATATAATCACCTATTTGATCAAATCTAATCATTTTATTTTTTTACACTTTATTTTATTTACTTTCATTTTATATCTATGATCTTATCATAGACATACATGTGTATCAAATACACATGTCTATGTTGGTGATAAATTATTAATGTATATAACCAAGTACATGGAACAGATTTGATACTAATGGATTCGCGATTGCATACATCAATATGTATGAATCTGAAGAGTTCATCAAATCTTATGATGCTCCCACTAATTGGGTGCATAACTCTTCAATTGTTTGAGATATAATTAACCAGCGTCATAAGATTCATAATCATAGAATAAAAATTATTTCTCAAAATAACGACTTAGGCTATAATTTCAAAATAATTGTAAATAATTTTAGTTACTTCTGTATTGTTAATGCATCACTTTTGTTGTAAAAACAAATACCACATTAAAGTTTTACTTCATAACAAATATTCATAACATTCACAATGAAAGATACTATGTCTATTTTTCAGTCGGCATTAAAAAGTTAGTCATTATTCCATAAATAATGTTTGGTGTGTTTTATGAAAATAATTTTCATAACTTGATGCAATCAATAAGTGCTATATGATAAGCTCCCACTATTTCTGCCATTACTATTATAGCATACTAAATTTGGAGGTCTATCATCCACTTAATATAGTTTATTTCATATATTATAACTAATTTACAGTGGAGAGTTCGTTGATTAACTATCCTGAACCTAAAGAAATAAATCTTAGAAAACAATTTTCTATACGAAATTATATTTCAAAATAGAAATAACATTTCTTCTTCCAATGTTAAGTATCATATCATATCATTACAATTCTAATCTGATGTTTCTTTATGACGCAGAAGCATCCATTCTCTTTCTTCATCCCAACTGTATCTTAAGTCACATCTACTCTTGTACATTTGTTATTCTTCCTAAATGATCAAACCATTCAAAACCCCGTACTACAATATCATAAGAACTCTTCGCAAATGCTCATTTGGTTATCCTTAACTTTTAAGGACGTCAGATATGTTGTGCTTTGCGTAAACTGATCAACTAACATTTCAGCGATAGAAGTTCTTAGACTTATATTGCAGTTTTGGTTTAGTGTTACATTTAACATGACATGATCCTTTTGTAATCAATCAAATTGAATACTCATCTCTCACTAAAGTTTATTTGGTTTTACGGATGAGCAAATAGAATCAAAATATTGTACATTACAAACTTTGATTGCTCACCATATAACATTTATATGCAATTGAATATGAATCAAATATCAATAGTCTTGTATTGCTTGAAAATCACAGAATGCAATACATGGTCGTGACCAAATAAATGCGTAAGTGACCAAACTACGAATGTATTTAGCGTTGTAAAATCGGGCACTTGCATGGGTGTTGAGACATTAACATGCAATAATCTTTTAGTGGTGAGTGTATGTTATATTTCTATATGTCAACCTTCAATTCATTCGTATATCTTAATTGATAAATATTTTATCAATCTCATTAAATGCACAAATTTATCAATATAGATTATTATAACATTATATAGCACATGTTCACATAATATTAGAAAGGTTGAATGTTATCATTCATTTTTCTAATAAGGCTTCCACTAGCGTTTTATGTTTCACTAAACCCTAAGCGGAACATAGATTTCTTTTGACTTTACTTGTAGGTGTTATGACTCGTCTATCTTGGTATTTCGACCTTGAGTTTGCTCAACAAATCATTGCCCCACAAATAATGGATAGCTCCTTATTGGTGTATCACATATAACTCCTAACCTATGTTTTCTTTTCATAATCCCATTTCGACCTTGAGTTTTCTTAACGAATTGAAAAAGATTATTCACTCGTACTTACTACATCGCAACAGGCTAAGTACAGTATATGTACATTGAGTTTACTCAACAAATACATATAGCTATCTTACCTCGTCCATTCAATATATCAATAATACTAAACATAACATCGCTAGCTTGAGTTTGCTCAACAACTAAGGAGTATGCAAGTAATTTATTAATATATATATGGTAGAGGACAATATTTATTGAAGATTTATAATCTTCAATATATATATATATTTATATATATTGAGTGATATCAACTTATGGAATAATGTATTTCTTATGAAATATTATCGTAATTCAAGTGTTAGACACATCAAAAATCATGGTATACGTACATTTACGTACGTGTTAATTCCTTAAGTCTATTTGGGTTTCTTTAATGTTCCACCTTTAGTTTATACATTCATATCATATAAGTTTTATTATTATATAACTTTTATATTACTTATCACTTATATAATAGTCTTATATATAACATTATATTAACTAAATCTTATTTAAATAATTTTTAATTAATTAACTCTTTAATTAATTTTAAATTAGTATTCCAATACAACTTTTATATTAGACATATCTGTTATAACATATATGGTATACACATATTTCTCATATATGCGTATTTTTATCTAATTAAATAATTTTAATTAAATTATATTAATTTTGGAAATTTATCTTATATACATACATGTATACTTATGTTATCTTAAACTCTTTAAAATAACATAACGTATATCAACATATATAATACATGCATATAAGTATCAATTAATTAATTAATTCAATTAATTTATTTTATTAATCTTATTAATAAATTTTATATTTCGAAATTAAAATTTAAACAGCTTCAAACATTTTAAACTTTTCATTAACTTTTCAAACACTTTGGAACTTTAGTTATATTATAACCTTTTATAATAAATATGTTTTTATTTTAAATTTAAAATTTAAAATCTTGTCTTAATTTTCAAAATTATTTTAAAAATTAGCCCGATGCCCAATTCAAATTGGGCCATTTCTAATAGGGGCAACATTTAGGCTCACTTCACCTTTCAGGCTAGGCAAGGAACCAGATAGGACAGAGTACTTGATTACCTAATTCCAATCCTAGACAACACCTTTCTAGACATCGTACCAAGTGCGCAAGATTAATTAGTTAGCTCTAACATGACTAATTTAGACCTCATAGGCTATTGGGATCTGATATCATTGTTGGAACTAGGTTAGCCCGTAGTAGAAGAAATGAGTGAACTTCAAAAAAAATTACCATTTTGGATCAATTGGGCATATAAAGCCTAAAGGTATATTGATCCAATCTAATAAAATCTTATTTTATTTAAAGTTGGTTAAAAATATGTTTAAAATTAATTTAATTTAAATGTATAGAGTGTCAAATACACCCAACATTATTTATAAGAGTTAATTTAGGAAGGAAACCTCTCGTTACTTTCCCAAAAAATAGGTAATTAGTTGAGAGCTTAATTTGCATTATATGGAGAGAGAAACCTTTCATTCTCTCTCTAATTAGATTGATAGATTCATTAAATGTCATTAACTAGCAATTTATTCATGGTATGAAATGTAGTTATGTTCAAATGTATTCTGCTGTAAATTTTGTAAGTGCAACATATTAGATTGTGTGCAAAGATGATGTTTCCTTCATATGTGTCTTTATTATCCATTGTATATTAAAAATACACACATACACATGTGTATTATATACAATAGACTTATACATATAAATTTGTTAAAACTAAGTTTCACTATTTTATAAGTTTAAAATTAAAGACAATAGTTTTGAACCAAATTTCAAAACTAAAAGGGTTTGAGATTAAAAATTATGATTTTACATAAAATTCCATCTTATAAATCTTAGTGAAATTAATACACACACATGCACACACAAATCATTGTAAATAATGTTTTAAACTTAATATAATAATCTTATGTTAAAATTTATAATTTAGTATATGTTTTGATATAAAGTAACAAATTAAAGTCTAACTTTAATTTAAAAGGAAATCCAAGGGTTTGTGTATTTTGCAATAAAGTCCAGTTATGTTTATAAAGAAAACCTTTTTTAACTTTAAATAGAAGTTTGCAAAAACCAAAAGATTGGATTTAAAATAATGAACACAAAACATACATACAAACATTAATAAACTACATATATTTTATATTTGAATCAATAGTAGAAACATTACATTAATTAAGTCTTAAATTTCAATCAAAAAAGGTTATTCTGTTTAAACAGCAAATTTGAAACAACAACAAAATAGACAGGAAAAATCAAACACACACACACACTCACACACACACACACACACACACATATATATGTTGTAAAGGTTTCAGATCTAAATTATATAGGCAATATGAACAATTAATTAAATATGGAATCATATGATGTAGATCTAACAATGATAATATGGATAGGTAAGCAATTAAAATGTATCTTAAAACGGATCCAAATCAACACAACAAGGTGAACATATATAATTAATTAAGATTGAACAAAAGGAGATCTAATCTATGTGATCAAAGAAACAAATACTCAGATGAGATGAAAATGTGATTGATTCAAATTATATAAACAAGGTAAATGATGAATAAATAAAATTAGAATTATTATCTTGAGATGTTGCTAAGAGAATGAATCTTGAATGATGATGTCTCCTTACATCTACAAGTTCCCAATCCTATCCTTACAAGAGACCACCTTTTTTAATATTTTATTTGGAGTTGAAAGATTTTCGAAATTTGATATTTGTTTTCTGCCATGAAAAGTTGGAGAGAAAGAAAAAGAATGAATTGTATGTACGGAATGAATTAGTAAATATGTTTCATTTAAAGTGTGTTACTAAGAGCACCTAAAAATATGCGTACAAATACCATTGCTAAAAAATACGATATAATTTTATTATGTACTCTTCCTAATATTAGATTTTTAAAGGGCTACCAAGGGTATTAATTTCGACTTAATTTGCATGGTAGATAACCACCGAGCTACACAGTTTTCCAAGGCAATCAACCATCGAATAACTGATGTTCAACGATTGTTGGCCATGGAAAATTCTGTTGGTCGGCGGTTGTTTGCCATGAAAATTGATTTTTGTTGTTGGATGATAACCATGTAAAATGACTTTGGTATTAGAAAGCAAACAAATTTTATTGCATTTATTATTTTTATGTGGTATTGGGAAGCATATTTCAAGGTGTCCTTAGCACCACATTATTTGAAAGAATGAAACTTTTTTCATTCTTAATTAAAACTTCCCTAATTAGTTCTCTTGATTGTCTCTCTCTAATCCTTTCTTTTTACATGATATGTCATCAAATGTTATAAAATTTTCACAAATCATGACATCAAATGACATAAAATTTCCATAAATCATTTCATGCAATTATATGTTATTTATATTACATCGATATTGTACATCAATGCTTGCAATATAACTTCGGTAAATACATTAAAAAATTAATATTTCTCAAATATCAATTAATTTAATCAATTTACAATATTTTATAAATTAATTAAATCATGTGCTTTTTCAGAAAGTTCATCATTATGGTCGTATGACTCAAAGGTGTAAATTTAGTTAGCGATTAGTATCGGACTATTCAAATATTAATGTTCACATATCACTTGGCAAGTGGCGTGACATTTTGGTTGAATTTATCGCTTACACATCTGTTGATAAAATCCAATTTTACTTATTCTAAGTGGCACCTGATATCGATAATTATTTACACAAATACTCTTTATCAAAACTATATCATGTTAGGAGTTATGAAATTTGGTAATGGTTAAAATCTCGATAGTGTCCACATTCAACTTTATAGTCCAAACACAATGTTCTTGGTTCAATAATAACAATTATTATTAACCGAACTGCTCAGGTCGGAAATTTTGACTTTGAGTTGACATCAGTTGACCAGGATACTAACCTTGTATAACTAAGGAGACGAATCTTCTCTTGAATAATGTTTCACTCCCAATGCTTTCAATCAAACAAACTATAGTCGTTTGATGGAGGTTGTGTAAGGATTTAGCTATATATAATCAAAGTAGAGCTTCCGCATTGAAGATTAACAGTATTCACAAGCCGAGAGAACTATATAAATTAGCCACATCGATATTTTCTGTTTGACCTTAGTTATATTAACCAATAGAAAACTATTGAGTGAGTCATTCCATAGTTATCCAACAACTATCAGTAGGTAACACCTTGGTGCCCCCATTAGTCATGAATAATACACTTTCCAACATTTGGATAGCGTTACATACTCTAGTCTCAATGGATGTATCGATATCCAGTCTCAATACATCTTGAATAGGAATATTTAAAATGGTATATTTATTTTCATTGTGATAATTTACTCAATTATAATACTTTGTAACTACTACCACAAAACATACCATTTATCAATTTTCTATTAAATATACTTTTAATTAAATTAATTAATTAACATAACACATTATATCAAGTATATAATAGAAAGTAAACACTTTCTAGTTTGAACAATATTGATTATCAAGTTAGAGATATGTAACAAATTACATAATTTCCCGTAGGGCAACCCCTAACTCTGTCAAACCCTTGCTGGTGCTAAAAGGTGATTATAAAATAAAGAATGGATGGCACTAATGGACCAATATATTTTACTTCAGTATGAAGTGATTAAGTCGTGTCAAAGATTAAACTAAAATTTCTCTAGGGTAAATCTAATTCTACGTGTTAACTCCAAACCCCTATAAATACAAGCCTAGTTTCTCACTTCTCTTCTCATATGCTTTGGATCAAAGTGTGAAGCTCTATCATTCACTTTTCTCTACAATTTCTAGAATTCTAAAGGTAATAAAACTGTCACATATATAAGAGGGGAAAAGCGGAGAATAAAAGAAGAGAAGAATAGGATTGATTCAGAATGAAAACAAAGGTAAATTCATAAATTGGAAACTTTATTTTAAAATTTATTCAATTCTTTCCCCAAATCTATAGTCTTAGCGGATGTATACCCTTTTATTATTTTGGATTTGAAGTAAAAGGGAGTCAAATAGAAAGGGAATGAATCCAGATCTAGAGAATTGGAAAGCTAAAACATAGTGAGTAGAAAATTACATTTTTTTGTAATAGGATTAGACATATATCACTGAAATCTATTTCATATATGTTTAAAATAGTTTAGGATTTCTTATTCTAAATGCGAAAGAAATAGATATAAATCTCGATTTGGAACTTTTAATTTGATACGTGTTTTGATAAAGAACGAAATGGAGAATAAATTGTATAAGTGAAATGATTATGGAATAGATTCAAAGAAATTAATTTAATGAATTGATTATGGAATAGATTTAATGAAATCAATCATGGAGTAGATTTAATGAAATTGATATGGAATAGATTGGGGGTTAATAATAGTTAGAACCAGTTTAGATTTCTAGATTTGGTTTGATTATTACTGCGATTAATTGTAACTAGGTTGGGATTTGATAGATTTTAATTCATTGGAACGAAAATGAGTAATAATATAACTCTCTATGAATCATTTAGGTTACAAATAAAAGTGTATTGTCTGAAATAACAAGGAATGCAATTGTAAAGAAAGGGATGTACAAAATAAGGGGAATCCCCTTTTTTATACTATCTATTTCTATAAAGAAATGAAGTATAATTACTTGTAATTTCACACAAAACACAAGCCTCTTTTAAGTAATTCATAGATAATTATAGCGTTAACAACTCCTTTTGAAAGGGAAAGTTGTTCCAATGCATTAAACTATAAAAATCCTGAAGTATAACTAAAATAATGTAAGTATGAATAATAACAAACAATTTAAATGGGAAACATAAAGTATGTAATTTAAGATGGTGTAGTAAACAAAGAAGATATAATTGAACGAATAGGAAAGCAATAAGTCTAAGTGGGCAATTAAAGAGAAATATTGGTTAAAAAGGAAACAAGAGATTTTATCCAAATGATGATGAATGGAAGGGAAATAATAAATAACACTTAAAATAAATTAGAAATGAATAACAAACGATAATAAATGAAAAGAATAAATCAAGTGTACGTTATGTAAGATATATTAAACATCAGTGATTGAAAGGAAAGAAAAGTAATATTTAAATGGATATATATATATGTATGTATGTATGTATGTATGTATATAAATATATAAATATACATTATGACGAGCATGGAATATATATATATATATATATATATATGCAAATAATTTAGTATGGATAGAATGACATTAGTCATTAGATTAGGTTGAAATGCGAGGTCATTTAGTGTTACACAATAGAAGTCTGCATACCATAAGGGGCTACCAGCAGTTGTGTAACATTTTACTAATCTGGGACATATCCAACCATAGGACCTATGGAGAGTATACACTTGCGTATAGATGAAGAAATACCCACAATAGATAGAGTAGTCTGCTTCAAGTATATAAAAGAGGGGGTATTGCCTTGATTGCAATAGGCAATCTAAATGGGATGGTAAGTGGGATCAAACACTATACAGCTTGGTTGGTACCAAAAGTCAGGGGTAGGGCTGTATAGGGCAAAAACATCATCAATCCTTAATGGTCAACGGGAAAGATGGTGTTACACCTAATTGGTCTTCGCCTCCTATCAGGGTAGATCCAATTGGGTTATGCACCGCCAGAGTTGTTTGCTAGTTTTTTATTATGACAATGCCAGTTAACCCAAAGAGAGTTCTTTAAAAATGGTTGAGGTGATCCGTGGAACTAATTCCACAATAAGAAGCAGACAAAGTAGTAAATCCCTGAAGCAGACAAAGTAGTAAATCCCTAAAGCAAGATAGAGTACGGCTTAATATTTTGAAAAGCCATCACTAGGCACTATGGGAGTCCCTCGAGTTACAAGGTGACGAGATCGTGATACGGTGAGGGCGAGATTCTGATAGGGTGCTGATTGAGAGATACTAGCGGGGATAGTATAAGTCTAATATAAAGGACCGTGGTACTTATATACTTATATATTTGTAGCTATAATCGACAATGGGTAAATAGGACGTATCATACACGGACGTTGAGTCAAGATGACTAGTTAGATAATAAAAGACATCACAAGAGATAGAAGGCAATCGACATAAACTAGTGTTACATGCAAAATGTATAATTTACTAGTCACTGGAACATTGTTCTAACCCCCTCCTCATTACAATTGAAGGACGGGCACAACTACAAGGCGTATACGGTGCTGACAAGAACATTAGATCTTGAAAGTGCCAAATCTTGATCGGTAGTTATGTGACTTGTTATATTGAATTTATTCCATGTGACCTGTATATTTAGTGCTCTGATTTTCATTCATTGCTCGTAGGATACCAACCAACGATTTATATTTTGGTGAGTTTCCGATTTATCGAAAATTCAGACCCACCAGGGTGCGAGTTGTTACAAAGCATGAATGAGAAAATTTCTTCATCTAACATTTCTGTCTTCCACCAGTATTTTGTCCCTCTAAATCTATCATGTGGGTTGTAATGAGGAGGGGGTCATAACAATGTTATGGGGACTTGGAAATTACATACTTTATCCAGGGCATAAATTTACGCTGATAGATTTCAATTTAAACGTTACATCCACTATTCACGACTAATTCATGTAATTCCATCTCCACGTACGATATATCTAAACTTCTCTAGGGTATAACAATATATATGTCTGTATACATATATATCTAAATGTTGTACTGCACAAAAGAAAACCCCATCTTACCTAGGCAATCATCACTATCTACTCCATATCAAAAATTGTTTTGATTATTACCACTCTTTATAAAATTAAAACTTCACAGTCATGACGTATCTAATTCAAAGCCTTTATCTTTGAAAATATAAATTTAGAAACCTTTTTATTAAATTCAAAAATTGCTTGGTTTCCAAAAGGGGCCATGAAAATTTCCCTATTCCAACCAACTTTCCCTTTTCAAAAACTTTACATAATAAAGATTTACTTCTTCAAAAGTAGGGTTTTAGCACAAAACATATATAACGTTTACACCTAAAAACCCAATCGTCATACCAAACCACTTTCCAAAAACGTATTCTATAACTTTAAATGATGAAAACTGGAGTAGACAAAGATAAAGATAACTTCCATCATATTATTTTGCTACTACTCGTACTATTTCCACTTTCAACCTTAACGGAGATTCCAACAGCCTATGGGGGACATCTAAAAGATATGTGCAATTATTGCACACACTTATGGAAATTAACCATTTTTCCTAAGCTTTGCCTCACATTCCTTACATTGTTCCTAGCTAGATTACTACACTATTCTAATATAAATTGCCAACGTATTATTGAGGCTTTATAATTTCCTACTGTGAAAATTATACTACCTCATAATATTTAATTCTCTTATTCACTACAAACCTATTCCTACCTTATACGCTTATTACGTATCTCCATTTCCCTCTTACGTCCTATATATGTCAATTGTCAGTAATAAATGGTCATTATATTCAAATTGGACAATCCCTAATGACACTTATTTATTTGCTATAATTCAAACTTTTATGCCTATTTCATTTTCCTCGTAAATGCCCTATTAAATTCTTTAACCGGTCTCATTAAATGTATTTATGTCCAATTTAATTCCTATAACTTCCCATCAACTACACATTTATTGCCCACTAAATTTGCTTACTCATAAATTTTGGAGTTACCATCTCGTTTCCATTTCAACCTCTCAATCTTATGGTATGCTATGCTACTAGTAAATAGTTTTCCTAATTATAACTAATATGAATATTAATGCATATTATGCAACACACACGCACACATGTGTGTGCGTGTGTTTAGCGTCGAAAATGGCCGCTAACACCCAAATAGTATGAAAGCACCACTAATCTAATGACCAAGTCCAAACAGAATGAAATAGAGAATAAAACATGAAGAAAAGAAAATTAAAATGGAAAGAAATGAACACCGAATGTTTTATAGAAGTTCGGCATACTCCGGCCTATGTCCAGTCCAAATATTTTTCTTTTATTTATACTGTAGTTTACAATTATAGTCCGTATAATAGCCTTAGAATAATAATGGAGGAAAACGAAAGTCAGCCAGAAGATCCAGAATGAGTGCCATACTTGCTGTATTTATAGAAGAAGACGACGAAATATCCAACTAAAAACTCGCTAACAGAACCTCCAGATCAGGCCGTCCCCGCTTCCCGAAATTGAGCCTCGTTGGGCCCACTTAGGGGATCGATGCCGAACCCTATAGGGGGACTGTTGCCGATCTTTTAAGACAAGGGAGTGGGGTCCAACGATCCCTCTAGGGGGCCCCCTTGATATCTTCTTCTAGTTTTTTAATTTGTTTGTATAGTTCCCTAAGCATTTTTGAAGTAACCGATCAATCTTTGATGAATGGACCTGCTGAGTTAAGCGTTCATATCCATAGTGATCTGATCTGATCCCCTATCTAGAAGAAGGGATGGGTATCGATCCCCTGCCTAGAGGAAGCACTAATCCATACTTAGATAACTCCGAGTTGCCATTCGTTTGAATCTGCTTGACTATCATCCATAGCCTTGCTTATAACTGATTTTCGATCCTAATAACCATCTCTTTGGGCTTTCGTCCTTGATGGTCACGGAATCTGTTTTGCTAAATCCATGGTATCACGACCTTGCCAAAAGGCGGAATAATATATATATATATATATATATATATAACTCAATAATTTCTACGCTTAGGAATTTCAGAATATACACTGTATGTACATTCTATAAAGAACAATTATTTCCACATTTTAAAATATTAGAGTTATCCTTCCCAAAAAGGATTATCGTTATAACTTCTCATAAATTACCCAAAGTGGGACATTTTCTCCATTTAAAATTACAAGGAATTATCTCTTTTCTTTTATTGAGATGGACAGTGAAAACCGTGGAGAAGAACATTCGTACTTTACACATCTCTTTCCTTTTGGTATATTCCTTATAATTTCAAATGACACACTTTTATCTATAGTTATGGAATTAGATAATTTATGAAAATTATAGAAAATGGTACAATTAAATTGTACCCACAACGCTCCCACAAATTAAAATATAAAAATTCACATTCCAAGTCAAATTAGGGCAATCTAAATTTATACTAACAATTTATAACCCAATTATTATAAATCTGGAATAACTCCTATAATCTTATCAACATTATACTTTAACAAATTTAGAGACCGATTTTCAAATTTTCAGATTAGGGTGTAAATACCATTCTTATTCCAATTACCTGACTTATAGAATATATGTAACGACCGACCTTTTTGGACGTTTTAAGCAGACACACATGCCAGACTCAAACCATTAAAAAGGGAGGATTGTTATGGGATAAATAAGAAAAAGAGAAAGAAACAAAATAAATACAGAATCTCGCAGTGGAATGACAAAATATAATAATCAAATAACAGTTCATGAAGCTGTTTTGTAAATACATTTGATTATTCTTTACAACACAACATCAGAATTACATAAACATGAATGCATAAATAAATGCAATGAAGCAACATGATGCGGTGGAATAAATATAATAATAATAGTACAAATCTTCATTTTCGTCCTCAGAAATAAGGTCTTCAACCTTGAAATGCTCAGGCTGACCCGAGCTAATTGAAAAGACAAAACACTCAAGTCGGAACTAAAAGATCTTGTGTGAGTTAAATCAACGGAAAATATGCATGCGACGGCGTCAGAGATGTTTACGGCATTTGACATCTCCTATCCAGTGTCTAATGTGAGTGTAGTAACTTAAGAGAAGTTCGGGATTCACATCTTTTAAGGATCCATTAAACTATCTACTATGTAGTATAATACACTATTATATTATGTCTACAGTGAAGTAAAAGTATTAAAATAACATTAAGGCGTTGCTTATATCCCCCTTGACACATTTTATATATTCCCATAGTCTATACAATACCGTAACTCCTCCGTAAACTAGAGGTTATCAGAGGACACTCCATAGGTATGGTTCAAAACAACTCGTAGTAGGCGCTCTAAAGCATGTGAACATGGCACTCGAGGCAATGCCAGGGTAGATATACCAATTGTGTATCCGGACAGGTGGTAACGCATAGCAGCTACTACCGCCCACCTCGGATCATACTCCCAAATCAAAATTAAGGGGTGGCCACCAAATCAATCATAAAGTAATAGAATGGTATTGAAGAAATGTGTCTGATAGGAGGAATGACCTAACTTAGCCCGGTGTGGCTTCTGTTTTAGTCACATCTAAGCTGACTCATGGGAGTCAAGGTCACGTCATACCATATACATAAATCATTTTCCAAACCATCCTACTTCATTTCTGGAATCTCCACCACGTACACGGTTGTTAAAACGGTTTTCGGTTTTGGCAGAGAATATGACAATATCCGATCCCGGTCTCTTTAACAACCAATCGCTTATTTCACACCAAACGGTTCTTTTACATTTCAAAGGTCAATTTATAGTTGATATCAAAGTATCATATTCTCAATACCATATCACTTTCAAAATCATATTTACTTTTGAAATTATCGATAAAATAGGTTAATTAAATCCTCATTCCAAAACAATCATATTTACTCAATTATGTCATTTCACAAAAGGGTCAAATTCCAAATTCAGGTTGTACCATCATCAAGGATTTAAATATAAATACTTCAACTTTACACAATCTAAAATTTTAGAAAATAGTCTAAATGGTCATAAATAGTTTTTAACAGTTTAAAAATAGTTTAAAATAGTTAAAATACTTTAAAATAGTTTAATTGATTTAAAATAGTTTAAAATAGTTTAAATAGTTTAAATAGATTTAAAAATGGTTTAAATAGATTTAAAATATATTAAATAGATTTAAATTATATTAAATATATTTAAAATAGATTAAATAAATTTAAAAAATATATTAAATTGGATTAAATAGATTATAACAGATTAAATAAATTAAAATTTGAAAAAACTAAAATAGTTTAAATTCATTAAAATAGTTTAAATTAATTCAAAATAGATTTCAAAGTTGTATGAAAACATTTTCAATAACTCAATTCCGAGAACTTTATTTATATTTGACACTTCAACTTGAAACTTCAATTTAAATCCTTTAAACAATTCATTAAATCAATTCCAAATTTAGCTTTAAAACTCGTATTATCGAAAATAATTAAGTTTATATAAATCAGTTTCTATTTCAAAATATCAGTTAACTGAATTCAAAATTTTAAAGATTCAAAAATCATTTAATTTAACCAATCCGGTGTCCGTATATAATTTTCTACCATAAGGTCAAGTGATGCAGATATTTATCATTTTAATCCGCAATTTACAATTTTACAGTTATATATCATTTCAAACCGCAATCCCGAATTAAATAAAAATATAAAAACTCGCTTGAGTCTATCATTTTAACTCATAACGATTTTTCCCTAATCTATAGATTGTTCGGGTATGTATCATTTCAACGCATAGGAAACTTGCAGTGTTATAACAATGTAAAATAAAACATCCAGTCATCCAATATCAATATTCACAATCATCATCCAAATCAATCAATAAACATCAATAGATAACTGAAAATCAATAACGGGAATTAAATTGACAATTAAATTAAATATTCAATTAAACGCTGATTAAATGCAATAGAAGTCAAATTTAACTAGAATGATAATTTAAATATACCAAACGTCAACCAATCAATTTCTAAACACATCATAAATCTAATTTAACTAACATAAGATAATTTAATAGTTGTGAGTGGGTTAAAATACTCACCTTTGATTTCAAATCGGTTTGAAATCCAAATAAAATCCCAAAATTCTAATAGAAGAAATCGCGCATGAATCAAGTTTATATGCAAAAGATATTCATGTTATAAGAAATATCATTAAAATAATAATTTGTACACGTTTTAATAAAAAAACATACTTACATTTTTCTCAAGATAAAACTTCAGGCAAAGATTGAAGTACATACTAAGACGTAGGCAGGACATGTAGGAAAAATGAAAAAAAATGAAACTAATGTTTCATAAAAGAAAGCTTTTGAATTTGCAAAAATGAGAGCTTTTGAATTTGCAAGTTCACATTAAAATGATTCAGGGGAAGGAAGAATTGAAATGGAGATCTAAACAAAGAAAATGAAGCGGTGAAAAAAATGAAGAAACAGTTAAAAAAATATGAACAATTTGCTGATGAGACTATAGCTTCAGCAAAGAATAATTTGAACTAAATGAGTATGAGGTGTCAGGAGAAACAAAACATGAAAGAAGAAATAAAGTGGTAGGTTATTTAATAATAAAGAAATGAAGGTGGAGGGACAAAAATGAATGTCACGTTTCTAAAATGATGGCTTTAGGAAATATAGGCTACGAAGATAAAAACAAAAATATGAGGTTGTGGAAGAAGGCTACATGAAAACAAAATGAAAAGAATTGAAGTGGCTGTAGAAATATGAAATGATATGGAGAAAACAACAAACTCACTTTTTTAGGAATTGGAGGTAGGACATGGTGTAAAGAAGTGAAGAAAGGTTAAATAAAAAAAATATATGTATACATTTAAAATGGAACTCACGTTTGAGAAGATGCAGCTTCAGGGAAAAGAGGAAGGAAATAAACAAAACTGAAGAAACAACAAAAATGAGGAAAGAAATGTGGTTTGTATTAAATAATGATAAAGGAATGCAAAGACCATATGTATACTAAACCTTTGGATTTCAAATATTTTGAAACGAAACCAAATTAACTTCATTAACTCAAATAATATTCAAATGTGTATGCATTTAGGTTTTTATCTATGCATAATAAAAAAAATATACTTACCTTAAAAATAAAAACGTTTAATTTTGTTTTTCCAAACGATCTTTTATTTCCATTAAAACACCCTTTTTGTTTAACACAAAACCTGCATTTCTTTTATTAAATCTATTAATTGCAATCAACGTTTTCTTTCCCTTTAATTGAAATATTTGAATTACATTAATTGCAATTACTTACAATGTTAAACTTCAAAATAGACAACTAAAATGGATGAAAAATATAACAATTGTTTATTTAAACACATTTATAAATTTGTTATTTATACACATGAGAAATAAATAACTTACTGAAATAGATTATTTTCCTATTCGTGTAATCAATCTGTAAGCTAAAACACAATTTGAATAAACATATATTTCTTCCTTTAAGATCAATCATTCTATTCTTTACTTTAATGAAATTAAACCTACATTCACACAAATGAAAGATTCATTTTATTTGATGTAAATGTTCATTTCATTAAATCAAACTTTTCTTATATTTTCACAATAAGCTACTTTTAATTACACCTATTAATTTACAATTTAGTATTCTCTCTCCTATTAATTGAAAATTTTCAATTGCATTAATTTCAGTTGATTAAGTTTCAAAATGGACTAAATGAATGTAATCAGAAGTAATACAATTATTTCCTATCTAATAGTAATTTAAACATATTTATACACTATTGGATACAAACAGTAATTATATATTTCTTACTAAATAATAGTTTCTCGTCTCTACAATCATTCTTTCAGCTGCCAAACATTTCAAATAAATAAACATATATTTACTCCTTTACTAAACTTATTTATTTTTATTTTTTTATTTTGATTTACACCGCTACTATTAAATCATCCAATATCTTATGAAAGTATTAACATAGGTTTCTATCTTTTATTTAAATTAATTATTGTTTCACGAATATAATTGAAATTTCTGTACATTTTATTGCATTTACACTTTACTGTTATTGTCTTAACTCAAATCAATGTAATATTTATTTACATTTATTTGTAATTGATTTATTAAATTGGTAACAAATAACAATTGTCACCATTTCTATATTTAATAACATTTGTAAGTCCATTATTTACCACCAATTGTTATAACAACTCCACTAATTTTATTCAATTTCCATTTGTTGCATATTATTTCATTAATTAATCAACATCTAAATTGTCCATTACTCTTTAAATACTATTATCCATTAATACATACATTACTATATTTATTTACAACCTATATCAATTATAACTCTTTAATTCTTTTAATTAATTGGAATTTACATTTAAAGCAGCTATCAGTTACCTTAATTTAATAATACTACATTCCATTCCAATTACATTCTTATTATTAAATCACAAAATTTTATTTCTTCCAACATTAAATCACAAAACCTTATTGAATTAACTATTTTTAATTATCGAAAATTATGGGTCGTTACAATATATAGGCGATATTCCAATTGAATATGTTCTTTCTAAGCCTACAACTCCACAAATCTTGCATATGCATAATAATTAAATAAAACTCAACGGTATAAATTTCAATGTTATATATAAATCATATGAATTCCCATTCACATTTCAAACTTTCTAAATCTCACAAATCTGAATTCATCCTTTTAATTTGACTCCTTTTCCATCCTAATTCAAAAGAATATGTATAACAAGATATATACATGCCATTAAAATTATAGATCTGAAAAGAGATTTGAGATTTAGGGAGATATAGATTTATAATTATAGAAATTACCTTTTTTCGCAGCATCAATTCACTCCTTCTCTTCTTCTCTTTTATTTTATGTCCTTCTTCGATAATATATATATATATATATATATATATATATATATATATAATATAATATAATATTTTATAATTAATAGAAAAAGCAGAGAAGAAAAAATGGTAGAGCTCTACTGCTTTGATAAGAAAATATGAAAAGAAAAGTGAGGGGCTAGGCCTATTTATAGGCATTTGAATTAATCGTATCTATTATATTTAAATTAATTAAATATGGACCTCTCGGCCAAGGTTTAGCCCTAGCCATCACCTTTCCAATTAGTCAACCGCTCCTGTATAGGCGCGGTCGACCGACCCAAGAAGGGGGTCGATCGGCGAGGCATGCGCAGTTAATATAATTTATTCCTTTTTAAATCCTATTTAATAATTTTTGTTTTAAAAACTTCAAATGCTGATAACTTCTTCGTTGAGCTCCGATGGCAAAACTTCAAATATGAAGGTTCCTCAAAAAATCGCCACGATCACAGTGGTGCAAGTTTCATGGCCAAATTTTGACATTTTCTCAAATTCCATTTTTAAGCCTTAATAATTATTTATTATTTACGATTAATTTTTCAGAGTGTTACAGTGTGAGTCTAAGGCATCAATATTTCTTTAAGTAAATTTTCTTTTTGAAATAAATGCTATTTATTTACATTTACAACGATTTTATATATGTTTTAATGTTTCTCCTTAATTATAAATGCATTAGATCTCATTAAACAACAATTTTAAATAAAACAATTTATTTAATACAAAATTAGAATCAAAAATATGTATATATATACATATATAATACTTCAGCCTTATATATATGTATACTTTAATACTAAGTAGTTAATATCAATATCACTTACGTATCAGTCAAGTAGCGATATGAGATATTCTAAAATTTCGTGATAATATTGAATAATATCGGCAAAATATCGGACATGTGTCCAACATGTTATAAATAATATTATGCTGTGTTGTAATGTTATATTGATGCTAAGCTTTAAAATATTGGGATAAATAATGCCAAATTTCTATCAAAGATTGATTACATATAGTTTTTATATTTTTATGTTTCCTGAGATATTCTGTTAAATTCAAATAATAATATGGGCTCACAAAAACTAAGAAATTCATATAATGTACGTCTTTATTATTTTCTTCATTTTTATACTACATTCATTGTTTTTTCAGTCATCCAATCATCTGTATTGCTTTCATACATTTTCATATTTATAGTTCGTTGTTTTCATTTTCACTTAATTTATCGAATAAGCAATGTTGATTTGATACCAATTACCACTTTAACTTATTCCTTATTGATATGTAAATATATTACTTTACTGCTCTTCGGCTTTTATTTCTTGGTGCATGATATTAACTAATAAAATAAATTTTCATAAGCCAACTAACTAATTAAAAATGATAAATAAAAAAATAACTAAAAAGAGAAGTAGCTCTTTAATGATCTTGTCATTAGTGGCAAAATCTTCAAGGAAAATAAAAAATAAAAAATAATGGATTAAGTAGAATTTTCTTTATTGAAAGACTAACTAAAACTGTATGGTTAAAACCATAAAATTTATGCACTGAAAATTCTAATATAGTCTACATATTATCATTCAACATATACAGAAAACAAATATTAAGAATATAAAGATATTTATTTGTAAACATATGTCATTCAACAAATACAATAATGAACGATATTCTTAAAAAATATCAGGTATTTTACGATAAATATCACAGTGATATATCAACAAATATTGAAAGATATATCGACAATGATTTTTTAAGCAATATTTTGGCTTAGAAGCAATGTAAGATATATCGGTGATATATCAATGATATTATCCAATATTAACTACATAGCTTTAATATATATTATAGTTTTATAAGAATTATTGATAAATTTTTAATGATTATTTATTAGTTTTATAACCAAAAAATCATTCAAATCATATTTAAAAGCAAATATCAATATATTAAATTATTTAAAATAAATTTCCACTGATTAAATTAAGTAAAACTTTTCTTGTTGAAATTTAATCATATTGTATTATATTATAGATATTATCCATTAATTAATATAATGTATACCTTTGATGTTAATATATATATATATATAATTAGCTTTTGAATTAATTTTTTTTTTGTTTCTAACTAAACAAATAATGTTTCGCATATTTCAAAATATTAATTTTTTTGAAAACACGATTTTAGTATTTTGATAATAACAACTATATGACGATGATACTAATTTGTTTGTTAAGTAATTTCGGGTCAAGCACCCATACGATGCATAATGGAGTTCAAATAGAAATATTAAAGAACAAAAAAATGGAGCAGACACATTCACCGCAAAGGCCGTTAGTAGTTTATATTTTGGCACTGAAATAGAAGAAAAGCAAAAGGCTGAAAATATGGAAAATGGAAGATGAAAATTAAACAGCCGGGAATTGAACCCAAGTCAATAAGGAGAGAGACAATGTGACGATGCGGATTTTGTCCGCTCGAAAATCGACATCCATACTTCATATCGTATTCGAATGGCATAGATTCGACCGTTCAATTCCGATTCGCCGGAGCTTATAACAACATTAAGTAAACAACACAGCGGAATAAAAGAATAATATATTGATATACAGCTTTGATACAATATCTGATACAACAGATGATCCAATAGATATCAATATACATCAGAGACATGATACAATAAAATAGCAGCGGAAAAGAAAAATAGATGACATCTAGCAGCGGAACAAATAACTCTAAGATAGTCTTCAAGGAAGAACTCCAGAAACTATAACTCCATTTCCAAAAATCAATCCAGTAATAGCTTGAACCCCCAATAACGATGCACCAAGCTCAGCAAGACTGGTGTGATCCAAAGACTGAACTAACTCTAGATAATCTACTAAACCTGACTATCTGAAAAACCCAACTCTAGACTGCTCGTGTAGAAAAATTTTGAGCACCCAGAGTTTAGGAAAGAAACAATAAACTCCGGATCAGTCGTGGGACTGGTGTGAGCAACAAAAACAGTTTATCTTATAAAAAATCAACAAAAGATTTTAAAGTCAATTCGCAATGCTTTTGAAAAATGAGACTACCATAAGGCCTCCCGCAAACACACACAATGCAAACGCAGAATCGGAGGAGATTTCTCCTTATGATAGCCAAAGATGCTTGATACGCATTAAAAGAACATTTGATATTATTACTAGTGCATAGTGTAGTAAAAATCATTTCGAAAGTAAAGATATAAATCTTAGCCAACATAGACATTTCGAACTATGCCTACTATAGCTACCATCCAAACAGTGGGGCGCCACCATAAGTGAATGATAGGTTCTACAACTAAAACCGTACAGGGTTTCGTATTGGGAATTGGATTTCCAACAAATGGTCAGGCCAAGGAACTTCCCATTGCCACATGAGAATGCCTCTGGAAGGACATTCCCGAGAACCAAACCGGATCTCTGCCAACACAAGGCCGGGTTACCCCTAACTGGGTAACTACTGACACGAGTATGTCATCCCCCGATCGTAAACGACCTTTCTCACGGGATCCCGATAACCAACAACCACAAAGTAATAAATTCGCAGTAACCACGTAGGTTAAATATCTGGGCTCCATACCATGATACCACCTCTATCCAGAAGGAAATGCACATACCCTAAAGGGAGCTACCCCTCATAACCTTGCCGCATCCTTCCTGTTTTGACCATTTCCGGGGTGTGAGGCTCGACGAAGTCACGTCCACAAAAACATACTTTATACAAAAGCCATGCTTTGGGTCAACAAATGATCATAGAAATGATCACCCAGATAGACGATCAAACAAATGATCCTATCATAAATAATCAACACAATGATCATTTCACAGCAACACTCAGCATGTCACATTACCAAATTGGGAATATATCGCTGGTAACCTTCAACTACATAACCTCTGAGCTCGTACATCTCAGAGAAGGGTGTTAAGCTAAAAGAATAAATTCTCCGCCACCAACAGAAATATATTTGAAAGAAATCGGCTTTATATCTCAATTTGTAACGTCAGACATACTATCCATACAAGTCTGTTCCGGGTTCGAACAGAACCGAAGGCACTTCCGAAGAAGTCCTTGCAATCCGGATATCCACAATCCTGATCGGATTTCCCATCACTTAGGGAGAACTCTATACCGGAGCAACTCGGTGCAGAGTCAATCGACAGGTCATCCTATCGCTCTCGCAAATACCCGGTCTTCAACACCGTTCTTCAAATGCTATCCATAACGTCGAATCACATATTCGGAATGGGTTATATGACACAAAGGTCCTTTCCCGGCTAAACCGAATAGTGAGCAAAAAATATTTTTTAAAACATATGGATATGGGATTTCAATTAAGTCACAACTTAATAATTCAAAACTTTCTTTCAAATGGTTTAATCCAATTACCATTTCAATCTTTAAACAAAAAGATTCATTTTCACAACCTTTAACGGTTTAAACAATTTTTGCATTTTAATCTTTTAAACAAAAGATTCATTCACAGATTTTCCAAATCAATTTTCATTTCAATTTGATTAACTCGTTAAATCTTTAAATCAAAGATTTAACTTATAGCCTTCAAAACAATTTCATTTCAATTTGATTTAAACAAATCATCAATTTAAATCTGTTAAGAATAAACAGATTTAATTCATAGCTTTCAAAAAGAATTCATTCATAACTTAGGAAAATCATTTCTCTATTCAATCTTGAAATTCCCCTAATTAACTGGAATCTCAGTTCTTATCTAAAAGTGTTTATCATTTGAAAACAACAGTTTTCATTTTGGAAATCTGATTCATTTATACGAGTTGAAATCCTTGGGTTAAATTCAGATTCCCAAAAATAATACTTTAAAAAATGGTTTAACTCATATATAACTAGTATACTATCGTTAATCCCTAGTTTAAATCATAGAATTCAATTTCTAGTATTGCATTCAAATTTAAATAAAAATATTTAAATTTCAAATCTTAATCAAGTTATTCAAAATATATTTCATCTTTGAAATTCCATTTCAAAAGCTTTTCACTTTTAACCCTCTCCATTTCCAAAACATTTGAATTCAAATATTCAATTTTATAAATCATTTCAAAATCTGTGACTTAATCAATTTCCTTGTGAAATCCAATTTGTGTGTGTATAAGTGTTTGTCAAAGGGTTTAACACAATAGTGCAACATCATTCAATTATCACAGATCAAACACAGAAATATAGTTGATAAGCGATATAACTATAAAGCTTATCGCACATTCACAGATTCACATATAATATACAAATGTAAATAAATGAATAAACTATACACAGTCACAGAACAAAATATCACAAATCAGATAGGACAACCAATTCAAGGCATTTCATTCAATACAATCATTCATAAGTAAGGTCAAGTATTCAATAGTCATTTATATGCAGGATTAATTAAATCGTTTTTAATCCTAATCAATTCAATTTATTTCCAAGTAAATTTATTACTTATGAATTAATTATCCAATCCTGATTTATTAATTACAAATTCATTTAATATAAATTAATTGATTTAATTATACTTAATTAATTAAATTATACTTAATTAATCATATTTATTAATTAATCTTTAATTTATCTCCTTTTGACTAATTAATTTATCTTTAATCACTTTCATTAGTTAACGAACCTTTAACTATATATATAAATCTCAATTTTATTACCTTAATTGATTTATCACATTATTCTTGAATTAATTATTGCTCAACCACTTGATTAATCAACTTTTAAACATTAATTTATATTTAATCAAAAATCCTCAGTTGTCTCTCGATTAATTTCAAGTAATTATACTCCAATTACTTTTATTAACAAACATCATCCAATTAATTACCTCCAATAATTATCCACCAATTACTTCTCCAAGCAATTATACTTCCAAATATCAAATGATTAAATCCAAATTAAATAAACTAAATTAATTTAAATTAATCAAATTACTTCATTAATTACAATAAATAATTAATTCCTTAATTACTTTCATTAATTAATTAACCTTTAATAAATTAATTATTCTCAAGTACATTACCTTAATTAATTTATCACATTTTCCTTAAATTAATTTATTGCTTCATCACTTGATAAATCAACCTTAATCATTAATTAATATTTAATTGATAATCCTTAATTTACAAATTAATTTATTCCTTAATTAATAAATTTTTAAATCTTAATTTGTCATTTAAAACATTTAATTACTTATTTAATTAATCCAATTTATTAATTAATAAATTGAATAATTTATACATTTTAATTGACTTAAAATTGATAAATTTCAGATTATCATTGTATCTTTATCACTTAAGTTAAAACTCATTTTCAGTAGTGATTTAAATATCATTAATTAATTTATCCTTAAATTTATTTTTTATTTTTTTTACACTAGAAATCAAGAGAATTTAAAGCCCGATCTCATTTAATCTCAAATTAATTTACAAATTTATTCTATCATTTAAACTATTTAAAACAATTTAAACTTAAAAACTCTTTTTATTTCAAGACTAAAATTTAAATTTATATTCGAATCCAAATTTAAACCTCTTTCCAAATATTTACACTTTGATAAAAAAAAAATCAAATTTCCTTTCCTTTTTAAAATTTTAAGATTCAAAGTTTATTTGAATCTAACTTAAACTTGATTTAACTTTATTTACAGCTAGCTTACCAATTTAAATTCACTTAAATTTGGTTTGAATTCCAACTTGCAGACAGTTTTGAACAAAACTGTAACCCTGTTAAACCAACCCGAGGCAACAGCATGGTACTTCGAGTCGAACCCTCCCTTGCTTCGAGTAAACACTCGAGTGACCCCAGGCAAAACCATGTTTTACACGAGCTACTCCATTACCCTCAACCCCATCTTCTTCTCCAACAAACCCTTTCCCAGATACACGATCCCACGCGTGCACGTGCACACTGGGTCGAAGCGCCACCGACCATCATTCCGATCACCCCCATGTCACCAGCGATCACGCATACAATCCCTTGTACTCAGATTTTCGAAATTGTCAGAGAATCAAAATAGCACTATGCCAACCGTTCCTGGCACTAACATGACCAACCCAAAACAACTCGCGTCCCCACATGCCGCCACCAGAAGCTTTGCAACTCCGGCTGAAGCTCGCCCGATCACCCACAAGTCGTTTCCCCCATGACCGATGTAATCCGAAGTCCTGACGAAATCACGGTGACCAGTTTCACCCCCCTCACTAAAAACTAGGGTTAAATCCAAAATCAACCTCGTTCGCCATCCACAACCCATTATAAAATTATCGAATATTTTTCCGATGGTCTTCAATCTTCCAGCGAGCTTCAACTTCAATATCGAGATCTAAAAACCCTCTGAGCATCATAATTTCGTTAAAACCCAATTTAAGTTCAACCAGCAAGTTTTCATAATTTACTAATTTAAAAATCGTGGTTTCTCTTTTAAAAATCATGATTTCTTAAAGTAAATCATGCCATATAAGTAAATCAAAAATTTATGATACCTTAATTTTGACATTAATTTGAGTTTTACTGCATATTTCTTCTTCCAGTAAAAGTTATTTTCAAAATTAACTTAAAACAATTTTTAAAAGTTAGATTCTGATTTTTTGAACAAAGTTTGTTTAAATCTTGAAGCCTATAATGGATCAGAGAAAGGAGTATTGTTTTTTTTTTTTTAATTTGCAGCCTGTAAGTTTGAACAGGATATATTCATACCTGTCATCAGTTATAAACCCAACCACACACTTATATACACATAAAACAGGCACAACATTCAAATATATTCACAACATAGCTTCTCATACGAATCCAAACATCCAGATAAAAATCAGAGTTAAGAGGTTTGCTCACCTGTTTTTCCAGGAAAAGAACAGAGTTGATAATGTTGAACAGGCTTGAGTTCTTTGCTTGCTGAAGCTTTTAAGTCTTCAGTTTTGAATTGATTTAAGTTGTTTGTTTGTTTGAATCTTGTTTAAGTTTTGAGTGTCACTTGCTTTTGCTTTTTTTTTTCTTTCTCGGTTTTGAAGAATGAAACTGTAATGATACTTTGATGTGTATATGAAGTTAAAGTATACAGGGTAATACTTCTTTTAGTACAACCAAGCAGTGATATCTTTTTCATTACTTAGTGGATGGTGTGAAATCAAAGCATGGCTTGCATTAATTGCCTTGATACCTTGTCCCCATGCTTAGCCCATGCTTGCTTGTCTCGGCTGCATATTTTTTCTTTGCTTGTATGGTGGCTGAGATGATGTAATGGGTGCTGGCCTTTATTATACTTGAATATATTTGCTTTGCTATTGTTTCACTTTATCATATTTTTACTTTATTGGTTTGTACATACTTTTTGCCAGGTTGCTTTTAAACTTGATGTATATTATTGCTTTGTAATATTTCATACAGGTTTTCTTTGTACTGTTTTCCTTTGCGAGCACTCTCTTTACATGCTCTGGTTTATAAGCTTTCATACTTATATTTTTTTTTTCTTCTCTTTAGCAGGTACACTCATATGTATCTTGTTTTTATTACTTCTTACAGGCTATATATATATAATTTTTTTTCTACTTGCCTACTTTCTTTTGTTTACACATATATTTATTTACCACTTTGTTTCATATTTAAGTGTCATTTCTTTTCTTTTCTTATGACTTAATAACATAAATAAATTTCTATTTTATTATGTTTATTTCTTTTATTTTATCTGTGTTCATACTTATTGCTTTTACTTTATGTACATCTTATTGCCTACAAATATTTTATTACTTTGTATATTCTAGATAATGTGTTGTTTTAAATTTAGCAAATTCGTTTATTTTATTTTATAGAATTCATTTTGAATTTTAAAATCAATTTATCAATAAATTTCACAATTTTTATTCAAAAATTAATTTAATCATCAATTTAAATTAAATTAAAATCCGGGATCGTTACAGACTTCCCCCCTTAAAAGAATTTCGTCCTCGAAATTTGCAGGCACAAAAATAACAAAGATAGATGAAAGATAGAGAAATACCTTTTCAAATCAAACTGGATATCAATTCTGCATTTGGCTCACCAAATCAGAATATCAACAATAGATACAAGAAATTATAATGGAATTTCAAATTTGGTTTTAAATGATATCATTTTATTGATAGAATTCAATTTAGCCTTATATTCTGTTAATCAATTTAACTCAATTTAAATTTCCAATTTATTCAAAATTTTCAATTCCAAATTTCCAATTCATATTCATTAAGGTTTAAAATCAAAAACCGATAAGAAACCGATGAAGATACGAAGTAAGAATTTCCAACAACAATTCGTAGGGCCATCATCACATCAAAACTTCTTCTAGAGCTATCACAAAGAAATCAAAAGAATTTAGAATCGAATCAAAGAAATTGATAAGAAAGTTATTTCCACTGTTGCAGGGTGTTGACCAATATAGTCGTATTTCCCTGTCCTCTATCTCATTCTCTTCTTGCACTCATACTCACTATCAGTGGATAGTAAGAGAATTTGCTGAGACATTCAAACGGATATCTTAGGGAATACTCATTCTAGGGATACTTCACCCTATCTCTAATGAGCTACTTAACGTGTTATACTCCTGAGCTAAAGTTTTAACCCTTAGCTCTGATACTAAATGTGACGATGCGGATTTTGTCCGCTCGAAAATCGACATCCATACTTCATATCGTATTCGAATGCCATAGATTCGACCGTTCAATTCCGATTCGCCGGAGCTTATAACAACATTAAGTAAACAACACAGCGGAATAAAAGAATAATATATTGATATACAGCTTTGATACAATATCTGATACAACAGATGATCCAATAGATATCAATATACATCAGAGACATGATACAATAAAATAGCAGCGGAAAAGAAAAATAGATGACATCTAGCAGCGGAACAAATAACTCTAAGATAGTCTTCAAGGAAGAACTCCAGAAACTGTAACTCCATTTCCAAAAATCAATACAGTAATAGCTTGAACCCCCAATAACGATGCACCAAGCTCAGCAAGACTGGTGTGATCCAAAGACTGAACTAACTCCAGATAATCTACTAAACCTGACTATCTGAAAAACCCAACTCTAGACTGCTCGTGTAGAAAAATTTTGAGCACCCAGAGTTTAGGAAAGAAACAATAAACTCCGGATCAGTCGTGGGACTGGTGTGAGCAACAAAAACAGTTTATCTTATAAAAAATCAACAAAAGATTTTAAAGTCAATTCGCAATGCTTTTGAAAAATGAGACTACCATAAGGCCTCCCGCACACACACACAATGCAAACGCAGAATCGGAGGAGATTTCTCCTTATGATAGCCAAAGATGCTTGATACGCATTAAAAGAACATTTGATATTATTACTAGTGCATAGTGTAGTAAAAATCATTTCGAAAGTAAAGATATAAATCTTAGCCAACATAGACATTTCGAACTATGCCTACTATAGCTACCATCCAAACAGTGGGGCGCCACCATAAGTGAATGATAGGTTCTACAACTAAAACCGTACAGGGTTTCGTATTGGGAATTGGATTTCCAACAAATGGTCAGGCCAAGGAACTTCCCATTGCCACATGAGAATGCCTCTGGAAGGACATTCCCGAGAACCAAACCGGATCTCTGCCAACACAAGGCCGGGTTACCCCTAACTGGGTAACTACTGACACGAGTATGTCATCCCCCGATCGTAAACGACCTTTCTCACGGGATCCCGATAACCAACAACCACAAAGTAATAAATCGCAGTAACCACATAGGTTAAATATCTGGGCTCCATACCATGATACCACCTCTATCCAGAAGGAAATGCACATACCCTAAAGGGAGCTACCCCTCATAACCTTGCCGCATCCTTCCTGTTTTGACCATTTCCGGGGTGTGAGGCTCGACGAAGTCACGTCCACAAAAACATACTTTATACAAAAGCCATGCTTTTGGTCAACAAATGATCATAGAAATGATCACCCAGATAGACGATCAAACAAATGATCCTATCATAAATAATCAACACAATGATCATTTCACAGCAACACTCAGCATGTCACATTACCAAATTGGGAATATATCGCTGATAACCTTCAACTACATAACCTCTGAGCTCGTACGTCTCAGAGAAGGGTGTTAAGCTAAAAGAATAAATTCTCCGCCACCAACAGAAATATATTTGAAAGAAATCGACTTTATATCTCAATTTGTAATGTCAGACATACTATCCATACAAGTCTGTTCCGGGTTCGAACAGAACCGAAGGCACTTCCGAAGAAGTCCTTGCAATCCGGATATCCACAATCCTGATCGGATTTCCCATCACTTAGGGAGAACTCTATACCGGAGCAACTCGGTGCAGAGTCAATCGACAGGTCATCCTATCGCTCTCGCAAATACCCGGTCTTCAACACCGTTCTTCAAATGCTATCCATAACGTCGAATCACATATTCGGAATGGGTTATATGACACAAAGGTCCTTTCCCGGCTAAACCGAATAGTGAGCAAAAAATATTTTTTAAAACATATGGATATGGGATTTCAATTAAGTCACAACTTAATAATTCAAAACTTTCTTTCAAATGGTTTAATCCAATTACCATTTCAATCTTTAAACAAAAAGATTCATTTTCACAACCTTTAACGGTTTAAACAATTTTCGCATTTTAATCTTTTAAACAAAAGATTCATTCACAGATTTTCCAAATCAATTTTCATTTCAATTTGATTAACTCGTTAAATCTTTAAATCAAAGATTTAACTTATAGCCTTCAAAACAATTTCATTTCAATTTGATTTAAACAAATCATCAATTTAAATCTGTTAAGAATAAACAGATTTAATTCATAGCTTTCAAAAAGAATTCATTCATAACTTAGGAAAATCATTTCTCTATTCAATCTTGAAATTCCCCTAATTAACTGGAATCTCAGTTCTTATCTAAAAGTGTTTATCATTTGAAAACAACAGTTTTCATTTTGGAAATCTGATTCATTTATACGAGTTGAAATCCTTGGGTTAAATTCAGATTCCCAAAAATAATACTTTAAAAAATGGTTTAACTCATATATAACTAGTATACTATCGTTAATCCCTAGTTTAAATCATAGAATTCAATTTCTAGTATTGCATTCAAATTTAAATAAAAATATTTAAATTTCAAATCTTAATCAAGTTATTCAAAATATATTTCATCTTTGAAGTTCCATTTCAAAAGCTTTTCACTTTTAACCCTCTCCATTTCCAAAACATTTGAATTCAAATATTCAATTTTATAAATCATTTCAAAATCTGTGACTTAATCAATTTCCTTGTGAAATCCAATTTGTGTGTGTATAAGTGTTTGTCAAAGGGTTTAACACAATAGTGCAACATCATTCAATTATCACAGATCAAACACAGAAATATAGTTGATAAGCGATATAACTATAAAGCTTATCGCACATTCACAGATTCACATATAATATACAAATGTAAATAAATGAATAAACTATACACAGTCACAGAACAAAATATCACAAATCAGATAGGACAACCAATTCAAGGCATTTCATTCAATACAATCATTCATAAGTAAGGTCAAGTATTCAATAGTCATTTATATGCAGGATTAATTAAATCGTTTTTAATCCTAATTAATTCAATTTATTTCCAAGTAAATTTATTACTTATGAATTAATTATCCAATCCTGATTTATTAATTACAAATTCATTTAATATAAATTAATTGATTTAATTATACTTAATTAATTAAATTATACTTAATTAATCATATTTATTAATTAATCTTTAATTTATCTCCTTTTGACTAATTAATTTATCTTTAATCACTTTCATTAGTTAACGAACCTTTAACTATATATATAAATCTCAATTTTATTACCTTAATTGATTTATCACATTATTCTTGAATTAATTATTGCTCAACCACTTGATTAATCAACTTTTAAACATTAATTTATATTTAATCAAAAATCCTCAGTTGTCTCTCGATTAATTTCAAGTAATTATACTCCAATTACTTTTATTAACAAACATCATCCAATTAATTACCTCCAATAATTATCCACCAATTACTTCTCCAAGCAATCATACTTCCAAATATCAAATGATTAAATCCAAATTAAATAAACTAAATTAATTTAAATTAATCAAATTACTTCATTAATTACAATAAATAATTAATTCCTTAATTACTTTCATTAATTAATTAACCTTTAATAAATTAATTATTCTCAAGTACATTACCTTAATTAATTTATCACATTTTCCTTAAATTAATTTATTGCTTCATCACTTGATAAATCAACCTTAATCATTAATTAATATTTAATTGATAATCCTTAATTTACAAATTAATTTATTCCTTAATTAATAAATTTTTAAATCTTAATTTGTCATTTAAAACATTTAATTACTTATTTAATTAATCCAATTTATTAATTAATAAATTGAATAATTTATACATTTTAATTGACTTAAAATTGATAAATTTCAGATTATCATTATATCTTTATCACTTAAGTTAAAACTCATTTTCAGTAGTGATTTAAATATCATTAATTAATTTATCCTTAAATTTATTTTTTATTTTTTTTACACTAGAAATCAAGAGAATTTAAAGCCCGATCTCATTTAATCTCAAATTAATTTACAAATTTATTCTATCATTTAAACTATTTAAAACAATTTAAACTTAAAAACTCTTTTTATTTCAAGACTAAAATTTAAATTTATATTCGAATCCAAATTTAAACCTCTTTCCAAATATTTACACTTTGATAAAAAAAAATCAAATTTCCTTTCCTTTTTAAAATTTTAAGATTCAAAGTTTATTTGAATCTAACTTAAACTTGATTTAACTTTATTTACAGCTAGCTTACCAATTTAAATTCACTTAAATTTGGTTTGAATTCCAACTTGCAGATAGTTTTGAACAAAACTGTAACCCTGTTAAACCAACCCGAGGCAACAGCATGGTACTTCGAGTCGAACCCTCCCTTGCTTCGAGTAAACACTCGAGTGACCCCAGGCAAAACCATGTTTTACATGAGCTACTCCATTACCCTCAACCCCATCTTCTTCTCCAACAAACCCTTTCCCAGATACACGATCCCACGCGTGCACGTGCACACTGGGTCGAAGCGCCACCGACCATCATTCCGATCACCCCCATGTCACCAGCGATCACGCATACAATCCCTTGTACTCAGATTTTCGAAATTGTCAGAGAATCAAAATAGCACTATGCCAACCGTTCCTGGCACTAACATGACCAACCCAAAACAACTCGCGTCCCCACATGCCGCCACCAGAAGCTTTGCAACTCCGGCTGAAGCTCGCCCGATCACCCACAAGTCGTTTCCCCCATGACCGATGTAATCCGAAGTCCTGACGAAATCACGGTGACCAGTTTCACCCCCCTCACTAAAAACTAGGGTTAAATCCAAAATCAACCTCGTTCGCCATCCACAACCCATTATAAAATTATCGAATATTTTTCCGATGGTCTTCAATCTTCCAGCGAGCTTCAACTTCAATATCGAGATCTAAAAACCCTCTGAGCATCATAATTTCATTAAAACCCAATTTAAGTTCAACCAGCAAGTTTTCATAATTTACTAATTTAAAAATCGTGGTTTCTCTTTTAAAAATCATGATTTCTTAAAGTAAATCATGCCATATAAGTAAATCAAAAATTTATGATACCTTAATTTTGACATTAATTTGAGTTTTACTGCATATTTCTTCTTCCAGTAAAAGTTATTTTCAAAATTAACTTAAAACAATTTTTAAAAGTTAGATTCTGATTTTTTGAACAAAGTTTGTTTAAATCTTGAAGCCTATAATGGATCAGAGAAAGGAGTATTGTTTTTTTTTTTTTTAATTTGCAGCCTGTAAGTTTGAACAGGATATATTCATACCTGTCATCAGTTATAAACCCAACCACACACTTATATACACATAAAACAGGCACAACATTCAAATATATTCACAACATAGCTTCTCATACGAATCCAAACATCCAGATAAAAATCAGAGTTAAGAGGTTTGCTCACCTGTTTTTCCAGGAAAAGAACAGAGTTGATAATGTTGAACAGGCTTGAGTTCTTTGCTTGCTGAAGCTTTTAAGTCTTCAGTTTTGAATTGATTTAAGTTGTTTGTTTGTTTGAATCTTGTTTAAGTTTTGAGTGTCACTTGCTTTTGCTTTTTTTTTTCTTTCTCAGTTTTGAAGAATGAAACTGTAATGATACTTTGATGTGTATATGAAGTTAAAGTATACAGGGTAATACTTCTTTTAGTACAACCAAACAGTGATATCTTTTTCATTACTTAGTGGATGGTGTGAAATCAAAGCATGGCTTGCATTAATTGCCTTGATACCTTGTCCCCATGCTTAGCCCATGCTTGCTTGTCTCGGCTGCATATTTTTTCTTTGCTTGTATGGTGGCTGAGATGATGTAATGGGTGCTGGCCTTTATTATACTTGAATATATTTGCTTTGCTATTGTTTCACTTTATCATATTTTTACTTTATTGGTTTGTACATACTTTTTGCCAGGTTGCTTTTAAACTTGATGTATATTATTGCTTTGTAATATTTCATACAGGTTTTCTTTGTACTGTTTTCCTTTGCGAGCACTCTCTTTACATGCTCTGGTTTATAAGCTTTCATACTTATATTTTTTTTTCTTCTCTTTAGCAGGTACACTCATATGTATCTTGTTTTTATTACTTCTTACAGGCTATATATATATAATTTTTTTTCTACTTGCCTACTTTCTTTTGTTTACACATATATTTATTTACCACTTTGTTTCATATTTAAGTGTCGTTTCTTTTCTTTTCTTATGACTTAATAACATAAATAAATTTCTATTTTATTATGTTTATTTCTTTTATTTTATCTGTGTTCATACTTATTGCTTTTACTTTATGTACATCTTATTGCCTACAAATATTTTATTACTTTGTATATTCTAGATAATGTGTTGTTTTAAATTTAGCAAATTCGTTTATTTTATTTTATAGACTTCATTTTGAATTTTAAAATCAATTTATCAATAAATTTCACAATTTTTATTCAAAAATTAATTTAATCATCAATTTAAATTAAAATAAAATCCGGGATCGTTACAGACATGCATCAGTTCCATCACACACCATGCAAGCTTTTGAGATAAAGTCAGTTACAAGTGTAAATGAAAGCCATTGATAAATAGCTGCAAAAGAAAAAAGGCCACACTAAGTTTCAAACCCAGGATGCTAACGGCATTAAAGCACATCCATGCCACTACACCAAAGCTGCAACAGCCCGCCTTTTTGCACGTTTTAAATCGACGATAAACCATACACGTCGGACTCCAACCATACAAAGGAGCGGATTGTAATTGGGGTGAATAAGAAAAGCAGAGAAAGAAATAATACAAAATAGAATCTCGCAGTGGAATGAAAAAATATAATAATCAAATAACAGTTCATGAAGCTGTTTTACAAAACATTTGATTATACTTATACAACACATATCAGAGTTACACGTACGAGAGAATAATAAATAACAATGCAGCGGAACAGCATAAATGTAGTGGACTAATATGATAAATAGTAGTAATACAATCTTCGTCTTCGTCCTCCAGAAGTAAGGTCTTCAAATCCTGAAATGCTCAGGCTGACCCGAGAAAATGGAAAAGACAAAACACTCAGGTCAGAACTAAAAGATCTTATGTGAGTTAAATCAATAGAAATAAATATGAGTGGAACGACGTCAGAGATGTTTACAGGATTTGACATTTCCTATCCAGTGTCTAACGTGAGGGCAGTAACTTAAGAGATGCTCGGGATTCACATCTCCTAAGGATCCGTTAAACTGTCTACTATCTAGTGATATTTCGCTATTATAATAATGTCTATAGTAAAATAAACTTACTTTAAAATAACGTTAAGGAGTTACCCAATCTCTCCCTTAACACAATAATAGTCCTAGTAGTTCATCCAGTATCATGGTTCCTCCTGATAGTATCATGGTTCCTCCTGATAGTATCATGGTTCCTCCTGATAGGGGATCCACCGGAGGAAACTCCACGGGCTACGGGAGAAAACCAAACTCGTATAAGGCACGATACATGACACAACTAGGCAATACCAGGGTAGATATACCAATTAGTATCCGGACTGGTGGTGACGCGTAGCGTGCAGCTACCGCCAACCTCGAGCCACACCTCCAAAAAAATCAAAGGGCCCCAATCAATCACAAGGTAATAGAATGGTATCGAAGGAGTGTGTCTGATAAGATGAGCTACCTTACTGGCCCGGAATCGCTCCAGTTTTAGTCACCTTATGCCAACTCACGGGAGTCGGGTCCACGTACATACCTCAATACACCATCCTACTTCATTTTGGGATCTCCACCGCACACACGGTTGTTAAAGTGGTTTTGGGTATCGACGGAGAGTATGCCTATATCTGATCCCAGTCTCTTCAACAACCTAACGTTATTATTACACCGCGGTCATTTTCAAAATAGTTTATACTTTAAAACCAAAATATCATTGTCTTTTCAATACCAAATCAATATGATATCATTTCATTTCAAATATATCCCTTTTCCAAAAATCATAGCACTTTCAAAGTTATAACACTTCGAAATCAAAAACACTTGAAATATAACACTGTCAAATCATAATACTTTGAAACTCATAACTTGAAACATAACTTCCACTTAAATGGTTTAAATATTAAAATTCTTTATATAATAAATAGCTTCTTCAATTTCACAAATCAGTTCCAAAACAACTCAAATTCCAAAATTTTAGATTTAACCAAATCTCAAATCATAGATTTCGATTCAATTCAGTTTTCAAATAAACCATTCCAAATTTTGTTGATTTCAAAAACAAATTTAATCCACAAAATAAACCATTTCAAATTCAGTATATTTCAAACTTTAAGTATTCAACTATTTCAAAACTAATTCAATTTTCTATTATTTAGTTTTGAAACATTTACTTAATAAATCCATTATCATTTAAATAAAACCCAAATTACAAATAACTAAATGTTTCCTTCAATTTATTTATGCTTGAGATATTTATTTAATCCACCTTAAACCAAAATCAAGTTATAAAAACCATACCTTTCAAAATTTCAAATTTAATAAATTTCACATTAAATTTATTTGAGTTCAATCCTTAAATAAATTCAATTTCAATTAAATTTCAAATTTATCTTCCAACCTTAATTTATTTAAATCATTATAACTCTATATTAAAATATAATTTAAATAAATACTTAACCATATTATCTTTAATAAAAATCAACTTGTTATTAAGCTTATTCTCTATTAAAACAAGTTTGTACATAGCTTAAAAATCAAGGATAAAATAACATTTATATAATATCTAAAATTAATATTTATCTAAAATCATATATTTCTTTACAAAACCATAGAAATCATTTCAAAATATTTATTTATATATATAGACCATGGTGTCTGTATATAATTTTCTATCATATGGTCAAGTGACACGGATATTTATCATTTTAATCCGTAATTTAAAATATAAATACAGTTATATATCATTTCAAACCGTAATCCCGAATGAAATAAAAATCCATAACAACTTGCAGTTTATAACAATATAAAATACAACATCCATTCATCCAATATCAATCATCAAACATTTATCACAATCATCATCCAATTCAATCAATAACATCAATATAGAACAGATAATAAATAACAGGTATTTACTAGCATTTTATATTCAATATTAAATTAAATAACTGTTTTATCCAAATAAATTCAAATAAACTGAGACGACGATTCAATATATGCCAAACAGTCATAAATAAATTTCTAATCACATCGTAAATTAATTTAACAAACATAAGAAATTTTAGAAGTTGTGAGTGGGTTAAAACACTCACCTTTTGAATTTAAATTGAATTTAAATCAAATTTAAACCCAAATTAAAATAGTCTCAAAAGTCATCCAAACCAGGATCAAAATGCTCGGAATTTCAATACGATCCTAGCGGAGAAAAGTGTGCGTGAATCGGACCTTGTATGTGGAAGTTACTCGAGTTAGAACGATTGAATCAGAATTTCAGTAAAAAAAATTAAAATAAAAGGAAAGCCACCAACCAAAAGAAGACACGTCGTCTCCTTCTATAGCAAGCCCTAGCATGCAAAATTCACGAACAGTTCTCGTTCGACCTTCAAATACTCGCGTCGCCCCATCACTAGCCGAGACGCCGATCATATTGGCAAGCCGTCGCCTACTCGAGAACCTTCCCCCGTGCTCCTCGACGAACGCCAACGCCCAAATCGATGCATGAAACCCGCAGCCGCCGCACATAAATCAAACCCTAGACGAATTTTAATGCCAAATTCAGCCATCGATTCGCCAAACAAACTGCATAAATGCACTCCACACGTTGATCTCTACGCCACGGTACCATTTATTTGACGATCAGATGATGTCGATCAACAAGCGATGAATGGCCGAGATTTATTCCTCGAATCCCGGCCACACAAAAATCCATATTGAAAAACGGATAGCAGAATTGACATGCGCTCTTCGAGAGCTTCGAATCCATATAAAATTTGATAGGTATTAAGGAGTCTGAATTTTTGTTGTTGGATTTTGAATTGGAATATTTAGAGTTTTCAGCCATTAAGGAAGAGGAGCAATAGAAGTTTCTATACGTACAGAAAGGAGAAATAAAAAGGCTGCTAGGGTTTATAACCAAATATATATATATATATATATATATATATATATATATAAAGCTGAAAATAGAGAAGCGGATACGATTGATTTGGGTTTTGAACGATAATTGACCCGAAAAGCCCATTTCGATTTCGGAACGGAAATGGATCAACCCATATATCAAAATATGTGTTTTTAAATATTTTAAATTAATGGAATAGGTTTCAAGTCCTCATTCCATAGTATGAAGAAGTTATGCCAAAATCAGCTTATTTCAAACTGATTTCAATTGATTTTAATTAAATTGATTTTCTCGGCGTTTCGAGCCCGTACGATCAAACGACAAGTCTGATTGATACGAAACTTGAAATCCTATAATAATTCACCGTTACGGATCCGATGAAACTGGTTTCGTCAAAATCCGAGTCAGTGGCTAAAATGGCTATTTTCCAGTTAGTTAAATAAATTAATATTAGTTAATTAAATCACTTTTTCAATTTCAATTTCATAATTAACAAATATTATCATTTTTGATTTCTTAGACAATTACAATAATTTAAACAAATTTAGATGTCAAATTAGAATTGATTAATACATCAATTTCAGTGTTTAATTTCAATTTCATTAAATTCAAAAATTATAAATTAAAATTCTCAAAATCCATTTATTAAATTTTTGAACCTTGTTATTCACGTCTTTTATTACAATAAGAATATAACTAACATTGGTTCGTGATTTATTACATTAAGATCTTCAAATTTCATCTAAATTCCTAATTTCGTAATATTTAAATATTAGATTTCATTTATTTTCAATAAATCCAATTACTATCTTTTAAATTCAAATAAATTAATAAATCTCGATTTCCATTCTTTTTATTTAACCAATTATCATATTATGAACAAAATTAACATTACTTCCAAATATTAACTTAATTCACATTAAAATAATATTTAGTTACATTATTGAAATTTGTTTCCAGTTTAAATTAACAGGTTAAATAGAGGGGTAACATACAATAATTGTTACCGTTAGCTTTTAATTACACTTGTAAGTTATTATTAACAAACCAACGTCACAATTGTTTACATAAATTTTTTTTAATCCAAATATCAATAATTATATACCAATCCACCAATTGATTCAATATTACACTTGTTTTCTTATATTCACTTTATAACCAAGTTATAACTTTCAAATTATTTTGTTTAATTAGAATTTCATTCAAGTTCATTAATTGTTAACTTTAATTAACTTTGTTACGTTTCAACTTAGTTATTATTTCATTATTACCTTACAACTTTTTATTTCTTCCAATATTAAATAACAAGATTCATTAAATTAACAAATTAGATTATCAAAAATCAACGGGTTGTTACAAAAGCCACATTTGTTAACTGGACAGGTTGTAGTATTTTATTCTGCAGAGAAGCAAAAATTAAATTATTGAAAATGGTGGCAAAGGTTGGAATCAAACTTGGGTCTTCAAGGAGAAACGCACACACCATTCCACCATGCCACACCTGCTATAAGTAGATATAAACTAATGGTTTTATATAAGCATTATAAAACGAATAGGCAAAGAACTTTTCCAAGCCTTCTCTTCAACATTCAATGGACGCATCTCTTTCGAACCAAAATTTATGAAGGATTACAACTTTTATTGGCTTCCAGCCACTCATATATAAGCCTTTTATCATTTCAAAATCACACACACAATCCTACTCTCTAATACCATTCTCATATTGCTTACAAACGCTCCAAATTCAATATTTATTTCAAAAGTAAACTTAGACCAACGCTTTTTCACTCCACAATATTTGAATTTGGTCTTAATTCACTTCCTAAACCTCTGCTTACTCAATCTGCATTATTTTTACTGGTTATAGAAGTTGTACTCCAGTTCGACTACTCATTGTATTGAAGACACAATATATAGTCAAGTTATTTCTTTGTAAAAGAAAATATGGAAGTCACATTTGGCTCCTCGGGCAAGTGTACTTAAATCTTGTTCTGCAGCTCAGGTGCCTATTCCTCCAGCCGAAGTGAAGGTAATAGTTAAATTCCAAAAGGAGTCTGGGACTGGATGTAGGACTGAAGGTCCGAACCAATATAAAAACTTTGATGTGATTGACTTCTTGCTTTACTTTTCTATTTGTTCGCGCTACTATTATATTTATATCGCTACTGCTGTGATTATTGCACGTCAACTCTGTATCTATATAATTGGCCATCATCGATCCGTTGCATAGCGACTAACTAATTTATAATATGTATTGTTTATACATACCCGTGTAGTTAATACCCCGCTATTACCCCGCTATAACCCCGCTATATCTCATAGTGGATTTCTACCACTATGATTTTTCCATATAGCCCCAAAATATAGCCTTTCCGCTTTAATCCACGCTATTTCCGCTATATCCCGTTATTCCCGCTATATTTTGCTATTTCCGCTATATCTTCTTCAATAAAATGAATTTAAAAATTGCATTTATACATTATAAAAATTATGAAACTAATTTATTTGATTTAATTTTTAATATATTTTCAGAAATTAAAATACTTTAGTATTCTACTAAATTCAATTATGTTATATAACAGTTTTACGTTTATTTAAAGTATATTCGCACATATTTTTTGTTTAAAATTATTTATGTATTAATTATAATTCAATTGAATAATAATTTTTCATTTAATTACCATTTATATATTTGTAAAAACATTAAGTACGAGTTTTGTATGCTATTTTAGAGCCATCCGCTATATCCCGCTATATCCCGCTTTATCCTTGCTGTATCCACGCTATGACTTTTTGCACCTCTACCGCTTCGAATCTGCCGAGCGCTTTAACTGCACAGATACATACTAAAATTATGTAATTTAAACGAATAAAAAATATATAAGTAAATAAATAAAATATAAATTTATTTTCGATTGTTATAAATAATTTTATATAAATATACATATTTAAATTTAATAGAGGATAACTGATATTTTTAAGATTTAGTGTTTAATTTTAAACTGTTGTATTAAGTCATAGACATTTTTAAATACAAAATTTAAACTTAAAATTTACATGCTTAGTCAAAATTAGATTAGATATTTTATATTTAATATATATAAATATTTTATAAATCTATATTTATATTCATATATTTTATAAATATATTAAATATTGAGACAATTAACACATATATAAATGACCAATGTTTATGCAGTGGATTTAAATCTCAATATGTATTTATGTAAACATTAACTATATACACATTGCTGTGTTGCACATTATACTTGTATATGTACATGAGTGTATATTGATACACTCAATACATATAAATGTTATATTAGTTAATTAAATAAATCAAGAAAATTGGATAAAATATAATTTCATATAGATACTTAACTAGATTCGATTTGGAATAACTATTAGACTTCATAGGCCCACTAAGGTTAGAGAATTATTTTTAAATTCGCCCATTTTATCAGCTGTAGACCGTTCCAATTCCATCATCTATAACTACATGATTTGATTTGCATGTGATACCCATTTTCATATTTTCATTCATGTTTGTATTTCTTCTCACTGCAGAATCAATTAATTAAATGAATATATCAACTAATTTTCTTTCCTTTTATTTTCTTGAATTTAATTTTCTTTCCTTTCTTGTTTCCTATACCGCTTAACTGATTAATTGATTAAATCTAGCAATCGGTTTCCTTTCTTTATATATTTGAAAAAAAATATTTGAATCACACGAATTAACATTAAGTTGCTTATGTAAACATATCTATATCATTTGATCATATGAAATACATTTTTCATAAATATGGTACAACTCAGTTTAGCTAAAACATACAAATTTAAACTCATTATATACATTGCATTACAATAATGCAATAAACATGTTTTTATAGAAATAAATAATTCAAAAGTTTTAAACAGTTTGCATTGTAAACAAAAACACCAAACAAAAAAAGGGATAACATAACAAACACCCTATATGAAACAATGATACGTCTTTAGATTGTATATCCAACGATATTGAAATTGATTTAGATTGCCATAAATTAATCATATTTCATAAAAGAAAAAAATACCATAACTTTGAAAATTTTATAGTTATTATTTATTACATCATTTCATTCAGTATAATGCCAAGGCGCCATGACCTTCGCTAAAGGCACTGGGGTCAGCAAATACCGACCATGATACCCTGATGCAGTGCTAAACAGTCACACGTTGTTTGATCGGTGATTTAGCTTCGTTCTAGGTACTACGATCAGTGTTTTACAGTCGATTGCGGTTTCTTAACGAAAAGACGACCTATTTAGCATTAATTTTAGGATAAATTTTGTATTTAGGCCAATTTTGTAAACAAATTACAAGAATAGCCCACTTTGTAAACTAATAACAAAAATAGACCAGTTTTCGCCACGTAGGACGCCACGTGTGCTGACGGCATCTCAAATGCCGCCAGTACACGTCTATGTTGCATAATAACATTGGCGGCATTTGAGATGCCGCCAGTTTACGGCATCCCAAATGCCGCTGGTTCTGCTACTTTATTGGACAGACACCTTTTAATGTTTGTCTTGTTCCAAACTTTGCTTAAATCTACTAAAATTCTAAACTTCAAACTGTTAAATTATTTGCAAAGTGTAGTTTAATCTTGGTTGGATTCAGACCCACAGGAGGAACAACATCTAATTCTTCCTCTTCGACAAGTTATTAGCTATAGCAGGTATGTTTTTTTTGAAACCTAGTTCTATTTTATTTTTTAATTTCATTTGTTGTTTGGTATCAACTGATAATAGTTTACTAGTTGATTGAATAAATTATAGAATGGCTCCCAAGTGTGTACCGACCATATGTTATTTCGATGGCGAATTGGTTGTTGATGAACTTAATTGTGGAAAATATGTCGGGTGGTCGTGTAAGCCAGCTAAAGTATTGAGAGGTTGTAATTTGATGCGGCTGAAAGGATCGATCTATAAAGTGACCAAGATAAAATCTGAAGAATTTGACATAGAGGTAGTATGTAATTGGTCGACGGACTCAGGATCGAAAGCCATTAAAATAGCCGATGATGACGATGTCGAGCTAATGTTTTCAGCGACATCGAAATCAATTGAGCTGTTTGTTGGAAAAATTAGGCGCTTGCAAGTAGAAAAACCCGTACGAGAACAAGAAGTTAACAGTGTTATTGAGGAGCACCGAAGAACGGTTGAGGCAGTAAGTATCAGCCACGGAAACGCGTCCTCGAGTTTCATTAATCCGACTATGACAGCGATGTACGGTCAACAACAAGGTTTATATGGATATCCTCCGTGTATAACCTATCCACAGGGCATTCAGTATACGTACCCCTATCCAAGTCAAGGCAGATTTACGCATTTGCTTGGGAGGTGAAACATTTATTTATGAAATTTAGGTCCTATTAATTTGATAGTTGTGGGCTGCTTAACATTTTTTTGGCCTTATATGCAGTTATCTTCCTTGTCGACCAACACCGCCTAGTCCCGCTGGACCATCACAATGCCATATGTCTCAATTTATGTATCCAACTCCGTCCGAATTATATGTTCTTAGTCAGAGGCATGTCTCATGAAAAATCAAATTTGTGTAGGTAGTAATTACGGTAATGGTTTTAAAGTAAAACGTATGTTTGAATAACAGATTCCTCGCGAAAGATACTGCTATGCAATCTAATGCTGACTTGGAGAATGTAAACGTAAACGTGAACAATGAAGATGTTGATACTGAGATGGACGGGAAAGAAGGTGAAGATGTCAATGATGAACCCCCCGTAAATAGTATGGATTTAGTGAACATGGTGGAGAATGACATGTCGTGGATAGGTAGTATGCAAGTGAACAATGAACTTTTGAACTATGATTTTCCGGTTGAAGACAATATTTCCGAAGACAGCGATGAAGTGAAAATGGTAGTTTCTTTGGATGATGATTTGTGCAATGCACAAATTATGGCAAGGTCAATCCTTGCAAATCTTGGATTCAACAATGAGATGTTTTCAACCGTAAGCGTTCAGAATGGATTTAAAGTTGGTTTGATTTTCGAGACGAAAGCCAAGTTGTTACAACAGTTGAGCGAATGGTCGATTTTGCATGCCGTTTCTTTTAAAGCAATAAAATCAAATAAAACCAAATACATCGCCCTTTGTAGTATAGATGGAAATTGCCCATGGAGAGTTCATGCTATTGTCTCAAAAAAATCAGAGCAGAATTGGTGGATTGTAAGAAAATATCCCAGCGGACACAATTGTGTTAATCCAACGGTGAACTCCACCCACAAGCAGTCGACGTCTAACTTTGTAGTGGCAAAAATATTACCTTTTGTGAAAGCCGATCAAAACATTACAGCCGGAACGGTACAAGTTTTAATGGAAGAACAGTTGTTTGTAAAAATTAGTTATATGAAGGCTTGGAGTGCTTTGGGTAAGGCGGTGGAAAGAATTTATGGTGATTGGGCTGAGTCATATAGTAGTCTAAGGCAATATTTTGCTGAAATAACTAGATCGAACCCGAAAAGTGTTGGACACGTTACGACCGATGATTATTGAGTCTTCGATCGAGCTTTTTGGGCCTTTGGACCTTGTATTGAAGGATTTGTTCATTGTCGTCCGTTGTTATGTATTGATGGAACACATTTATACGTGAAATATAAAGGGACGCTACTTGTTGCCACTACTGTTGATGCGGATGACCATCTATACCCTTTAGCATACGCAATTGTAGAGTCCGAATCCGGGGATAGCTGGAGGTGGTTTTTTGCCTGCATGCGGCGGTTCATTTACAGTGTTAACAATCGACGAATTACCTTCATTTCGGATCGAATGAAAGGAATACCATCAGCCTTGGATCGAAATGGTGTTTGCCACATAAACATAGATTTTGTGCTAGACATCTTAAAGCTAATTTTCAAGCTGCAGGGTTTAGAGAAAAATGATTACCGGGCTATCTTATGCTGCAGCTTGTGCTGCGGAAGAAGCCGAGTACACCAGAATACATGAAGAAATAAAAACTATAAGCAGGGCTCACAATTGGATAGAAAGGAGTTTGGGAGCGCATGAGGAGAACTGGGCGTTGTGTAAAGATGATGGCGGTCGATTCATGTCATGGCCACCAATTGTGCAGAAATTTTCAACGGTGTTCTTAAAGGAGCATGGTCTTTACCTGTCAAAGCTTTAGTACCACGCACCTTTTTCAGGTCAGTTGATTATTTTTGTCAACGAAGAGAAGCGGCAGCAAAACTGACTTCCCTTCTAACTCCAAAGTGGGAAGCCAAGATCGCTGAAAGAGCTAACGAAGCTAGGCATGCAAGAATTATTCGATTTAGTCAATCTGAGTGGCAAGTTGTACACTATTTCGGTGACGAGTTCAAAGTACTAATCAACGGTAATAGTTGCTCTTGTACGTGCATTATCCCTCTTTTAGAGCGCATACCGTGTATGCATGTTATGGCCGCTTGCTCAACGGTTTCCAACGGAGCAAATAGAGCCCATCACGACTTTGTATCAACATGGTATTCCACAGCGAATTACCTGGCAGCTTACACCACTGAGTTTCACCCGGTACGAGATAAACGTTATTGGAGTTCAAGTGACAGCCAATTGGTCCTACCTCCGGTTGCTAAAAGACAACCAGGACGCCCACGTTCAACTAGAATTAAAGGTACAATAGACGAGATGCAGACCACCAAAGGAAATAGGTGCAGCAAATGTTGTGTTCATAGTCATAAAAAAATCATTGCAATACAGCAACTTAATGTTTTTATTTTATTTTGTCTGTAATCCTAATTTGAACGCATTCTACTTTGTCTGAGAACAAATGTTTATGTAATCTAATGTTGGACGGAAATGTTATTTCCAATTTTATTATTTTGTCGTTAGCCTTCTAACGCAAACTGTATTCAATGTGTATTGAAATGCCGCTTGGATGGGGCAATCGAAATTCCGCAGCATGCGTCATTTGAAATGTCTCTTTTTGCGGCATTTGAAAAGTCGCCTGCCGCGGCATTTAAAATGCCGCGTGCTACGGCATTTCAAAAGACCCTGTTAGCGTCATTTCGGATCCTGTCCATCTGCTGCCTCAATATTTTCCTATGTTTTTCAACTACCCCACCCACACCCTAACTTTACCAAATTTATTTTAGCAAAAACTCCAGGTTTCATATTAGTATACTATTCTCGTTCGATTTCAACAATTTGCAACAACCCCTCCCCATATTTCAATTCAATATTGTCGCGCCGAAGGTAAGTATTATACCTTTCTCGTTCAATTTCATCAATTTTTTGTCGATGTATTTTTGGGTGTATTCATAGGTGTATAATGGACAATTGGGAAATTGATGACGTAACAATGATGAAAATGTACGACGAATTCGAACAAAATAGAGGAAAGAGGATTTCAAGCGGCGCCGACCTTGAAGTTGATTTTGTACCAGAGACACAATTCGAAGAAGAACCCCTGAATGAGTATAGTGGAACATCAAGTGGAGAAGCAGCGGTTGACAGACCAGTCCAACAATCGCTCCATGCACGTCTTTTAGGTGTCCTAGGTCGGCAAAATCATGGAAGCTCAAGCTCCCATGCTACATGTGTAGTTTGCGGCTGTGGAGAGGAATGCGAAGTAGTCGTTTGCAGAAATGATGGAAAGGCTGAACGTCGTTTCTACCACTGCACTGGATACAACGATCACAAAATTGAGGCGAATCAGGTTGAATGCTGCAATTTTTTTAAGTGGCTAGATCCACCACTATGTCCTAGAGGGGTGGAATATGCTTTAGAAATGCAAGCGGAAGTTAGTCGTTTGGAAAAGTTGAACCTGTAATAACGAAACGAATTGTTGGTTCATGGATATAAGTATTCGGCGTTGTGGCCACGTAGATCGTTGAAGGACAATTGAAATGTAACGTAATGATATTAGAAACTTGCTGTGTGATGAACAAATATCTAAAATGATCGTTCGAAGTGTGTTATGCACCGTTTGAAGTATGTTATGCATCGTTGAAGGATAATTGAAATGTAATTGAAGTATATTATGTTATGCATCGTTTGAAGTATGTTATGCATCGATAATTGAAGTATGTTGTGAATTTTTTGAAGTATGTTATGCATTGTTCGAAGTATGAAATGTAAAATCTAAAGTAACAGAGCGACTTTTCAATGCCGCATGAGACGTCATTTGAAATGCTGCTAATGGCGGCATTTCAAATATTGCTCCATGCGGCATTTGAAATGTCGCCCCAAGTGGCATTTCAAATGACGCCCCATGCGGCATTTGAAATACCGCTCTGTTGCTTGCTCACACAAACTGCAAATGGAAAATAAAGTGTCCATAATTCGACACCAACGTAATAGTCGTTTCTGAACCTTGACCATTGCAACTTTCTAAGCTCATGACTACATTTACCAACATCAAATACAAGTCCAAAACCAGTAACATTCACACCAACATCGGAATACTAGAGTCACTTCTACAATCACAACGACAAACGCTAGTCTACATTAGTTAACAACCGAACAACCCAAACGAACAAATACAGACCATGAGCAGTCAATACTACAGTCAATATACCACACAAACGATCAATAAACATTACAGTCAACAAATACAAACCACAGTCCACTACGGTTAGTCTAAAATTTCATCTCAAAACTTTTAATTCCCTAGAAGTTTTCTTCTTCGGTCTTCTAGGCTTGAGCATGAATTCCTCATCTTTCAGTGACAGCTGTTTACTACCCTCCTCTTGCGTCCCTTCCGTTGGGGGTTGCGATGGCCCGACGAGTTGTGTATGCTGGGAAGATATCTCTCCGGAACTCCGGCCCTCTTTTTTCTTCCTTCTTCCATACTTTCTCTTCGGTGAGAGGGCCGGTGGAACTGCAGCTATGTCCTCATACGACGCGGGATGAACAATATCCTCGATAAGTGGTGGCACTGCAGGAGGAGGAAGAGGCAGAGGTGGGATGGGCCTTGACATCTTATTCTTCGACAAACATGACAGCATAATTTGTTTGATAGAGAAGCATTTTGCCTTGCTCTTTTCAGGAACCTCCTCTACAAGCTCGTCGACGATGTCCAACACATGATACATACCATCCGCCTGCGTACAACATAAACCCGTATGAGTTTCATAAGTACTACATAAGTTGTCAATATTAATATGTACCACATTCCGTTCTCGCGGAGCTCGTGGAGTGTAAGGTGCCACCTCTTGCTCGGGTTCCTCCGCTCGTCTTCGAATCACATAACGACGAGTGATATTCCAGTACCAGCTAAGATACTCCTCATCGGTCAGAGTGACATCGTGCTCGTCTTACGCAGCTATGAAGCGGTTGTTCCATAACTCAATCATCGTTTCGAACTCATCTTCGCCGTATGGAAGCATGTAATATGGAGCATGATACGGTAGGTGCTGTCGAAGACCAAACTGTCTCATGACTCTGTCTGGCAGATGGTATGCTAAATCTCCGAAACAAAAAATCATAAGTCTTGCGCGCCATAACGTCCTGTCCATTGTACAAATAGCCGGAAGTGCATGAAGGTCTGCTTCGGAATACGGATTACATGTTACTGCATTGTAATCTAAGACGTCAAACTCGTTCCGGTAGAAGGTTAAATTGCGTCGGGGTCATTTTTGTATTCTTCGGGCCAATCCATATGTAATAGCAACATGTTATACGAAATTCAAATTTAACGTGTTGATACAACAACACTAACAACACTGTTTTACCTCGCTCCGTAAGGCTTTGAATTGTCAATTATTTGCGTCTTCATAGAAATACGACCAACCGGAAGGTAGGTCCATGACCAAAGCTGCAAGTGTGAAACTTAATTTTAGTTACGGTTTTACGAAATACTCAACTATGCAACAACGAATGACTATGTCCGTACCTGAAGTAGAGTCATACAACCTCCGGCGGACCGTTGTTGGACCAAAGCAACTGTCGTAAGCTCCGTATAGGTGAAAGCAAGCACCTCACTACCTCAGGAGTATTGCCGACATGAATCGAAGTCTTCTAACAATGGAAGCCATTGAAGGGCCACTCTTGTCTTCGATCGATCAAAAAAAGACGTTGCGTGATGATGTGCAACATAATAGCGCGGGCACGTTGGGCAATCTGCAAAGGAGAGGCACGACGGGGAATATCACCGGCCAACTGCTCCCTAAACCACGTGGCCACTATTGATTCATTTCCCCACCTCACGTCTTCTGAAGGAGCCAATCCAAGCAAGGGCTCATACAATTCCATATAATTTCTTGGAAAATCCGGTTTCAGGGTGGGATCCCCGTTAATCGGCAATCCAAGCAATACAACTACGTCTTTCAAAGTGATTACATCTCACCTACTCGAAGATGAAATGTAGACGTCTCCGGTCGCCATCTATCGATCAAAGTCGTCAAAAGATTACGGTCGAGATGTGTATATCCCAACTTATTGACAACACCAAATCCAGCTCTGTCTAACAGTTCCAACACGCTTGGATGCGCTGACGTGACGAGCTTTAAAGTTAATGAATGGTCAATGAAGCCGTCCGACTCAACCCCCTGTCGATACATAGTAACAGAGCAAAGCAATTATGGTAATTACCACCAATTTGCAGAAGTAATAACAAATTATTTGACCTTGTACCTCCATCATATCGATGTTGTTTGTGCGGTGTTGAGGTTGGATGTAAAGCACACTAGGATCGATCGGTTCGGGTGCCGTTTCATCATATTCTACCACAATAACATTGCATAATCATACTCAACTTCAATGGGTATAGAACCATAGATTTGCAACTATACAACTTTCACTGTATACGATGTAAAAACAATTAAACATGTGCTCTATGTGAGTACTCAACTTCATTGTACTATACAATCATAGATCTGTAATCATAGAACAATTTTAGCCCTAAACTCTAAATTGAAAAAATGACAATTAGAGAGAAAATCGATAGATTTCATACTTATAGGATGGGCTTGGGACGATGATGAAGCCATAGTTCAAATTCTAATTAGATTTTGGTAGTTGGAAGCTTGAAATTTTGATTTTTGGTGATTTGGGTTGTGGGTTCGGTTCTTTTTTGAAGATGAGTTGAGAAAAGAAGGAGTGGTGTGGTATTGAGGAAGGACTGCATAATTTACAAGAGCAGCAGAAATAGCGGCATTTGGGATGCCGCAAACTGGCGGCATCTTAAATGTGCGGCATCCCAAATGCCGCCAGTGTTATTATGAAACAGACGTGTACTGGCGGCATTTGAGATGCCGCCAGCACGCGTGGCGTCCTATGTGGCGAAAACTGGTCTATTTTTGTTATTAGTTTGCAAAGTGGGTCATTCTTGTAATTTGTTTACAAAGTGGCCTAAATACAAAATTTATCCTTAATTTTAACATAGCTCAACAGTTTTAACCCAAACAAAATAATTGTAACTTTGGATACAGTATAAATTCCATTTCTACGCCGTTAATGTACAATCTACTTCCAACATCGTTGCAAAGCGATATTTTTGCTCCGGTATCCGAAATTAGTAAATAAAGATAGAATCCGACGGTTGAAATTAACCAACATTGATCGTAAGCTAAAAATTGATGAAACGAGTACGCGGCAAAACTCCATGCATTCCTCCGTCCGTTTATCCCCAAATTTTCTAATTAGGTTTCTACGATAAAAGATCATGAAGGAAAAGAAGTCGTTCTTTCTGTCATTTCTGCCATATTCCTCATATCTTATAATTTGGAGGATGATTTTAAGGAAAAGCGCGATTTGCATCTACTTTTACCCCAATTTAACAAATTTGTTGTCAATGTGATCACATGTAAACGTTCGTTTCTAGTTTTGATTTATATTGTCACTCTTCAAAATTATTTTGGCTACCTTTTGTCCTTGAATTACATTCTATTGAATCGTCATTTGTGTGTAGATATGAATTCTTTCTAACTTTTGTACTTGTATCATCTCCCCATCATGAGTTTACATCATCTAAACCAAATCACCTGTTTAATATTTGTTCCGATGCTAATCCTTAATGTATCTTTTGCTTGTTGCATCAGAAAGTTTAGCTTCTTGCATTCCCAAATAGACTAAAAAAGTATTGTAGAAATGCTGCTTCTAGTTCATGTGATTGAAGCACGGGGCCTACGTGCACGCGACCCGGAGGAGTTGAGTGATCCATACGTTAAAGTCCAGCTCGGAAAGCGAAGATTTAAAACTGAAGTAATTAGAAAGAATTTAAATCCTGTATGGGAAGAACAATTTACCTTTTGGGTGAGGAACCTAAATACCAAGAATAAGCTTATTGTATCTGTCTTGCATGCTGATAACAGTAAGTTGCTGGGCTATTGGAAATTGCCATTAAAGAAGGTAGTTGATGCTGAAAATTTGACTCTCGGAGATGCATGGTATGAATTGCAGCCCAAGAAGAAGGGGGATAATAGAGTATGTGGTAATAGTTCTATTTCATTCCTTTCACATATATGTTACTCCCTTATAATAAATTTACATTGTCGTGGAAGTTTAACTGTACGTGCTTTTAAGATCCATGATCATTTAATTGTTATGCTCTGCTTGTTGAAATGCTTATAGTGTTATTTTATTTCCGTGTCATGTAGAATTGAATATTAATTGTAAACATGTATTTGAAATGTTAAATTAGTTAATGATTTTTATACCTCTGTTAGGACACTGTTGGGATATATTCCCCGTGGCATACAATATCATCATTTACTTGTAGAGTTTCCTCTTCCAGTCCTACATAATTTGGGCAATTCCCAAGTTGATCATAGTTACCATCATAATTGGTTAATTTTTCTTCCAAACATGTATATTATTGCTCATGTTTGATTTTGCTAAATATATGGATCATAAATTAAAAACGACACATAAATGTTTATTATCCGCTACTTGGTAAAATACTTCTTTAAAGTTAAAGTAGAGTGGCACACTATCACCTAGTGCAATGATTGAGCTCCTCAAATATAAATTATAAAAACATGTGTAATTAATCACTGTTACCGGATTTGTATTTTATTTTGAGTTTCCTATCATTATGCTCATACTTCATGCTTGTCTTTAATAGGCGAAATTCGTCTTGGTTTATCTTTTTCACATAATAATTCCTCTGATACAATGCCAAGTAGTGCCCGAACCTCTACAACTGAGCGTCCACCAACTATGGATAAATTATCCGACATATCAGAAGTAAATCAATCCTCATCTTCAAGTGGACATCTTGACCCATCGAATATACCAGACATAGAAGCCAGTGAACCTTCTAATGCAGATGGATCTCAAGTAGCACCGATTGTTGATATTGTACAAGAATATTTAATAGGAAAATCTACAGAAACATTAATAGCTTCTAATAAACAAAATGGATCTTCTGAGGAGTTTGACAATGGTCCATTATCGAATAACGAGGAATGTGGTAACCAAAATGATAATACATGTTCAAACAGTATATCATTCAATGAATTGGTAAAGTCGATGGAATCAAAGGATGAAGGCAACGAAATGCCTGGAAATTTACCTGGGGGTGTTCTTCTTGATAAATCCTATGTATTTTCGCCAGAGGAAATGAATTTTCTTCTTTTCTCACCCACTTCAGAATTTGTTCAGTCAGTGCAAGAGGCTCAAGGAATAAGTGATGTGCAATTTGAAACTTGGCATTTTGGAAATGGAAGTGCATATTTGAAAAGAACAGTGACTTACACAAGACCTGCAAGCAAATTAATTAAGGCAGTTAAAGCTACAGAGGATCAAGTTTATCTGAAAGCTGATGGAAAATGTTTTGCAGTATTAGCAAGTGTTGCAACTCCTGATGTTCCTTTTGGTAGCTGTTTCAAAACGGAGATTCTATACTGTATTATACCAGGACCAGAATTACTGGATGAAAGTTCTTCATGTCGCATTGTTATTTCGTGGCGTATAAACTTTCTGCAAAGTACGATGATGAAAAATATGATTGAAAATGGAGCGAAACAAGGATTGAATGAGGGGTTCTCACTGTTTGCAGACAAGCTTTCAAACTTTGTTAAATTGATTGATATGGAATGTACTACTTCTAGCAAAGAGAAAATATTAGCTTCATTGCAGTCAGAGCAAGAGCCAAAATGGAAAATCCCGTATTATATTTTCGGAAGTTTCACCTCAATGTTTTGTGTTTGTTTGTCTCTGTGTATATTTTTGCATATAATCCTGCAAAAAACTAGCATAGTTGGAGGGCTTGAGTTTTTTGGCTTAGATTTGCCAGACTCATTTATGGAAATCTTGGTTTGTGGGATTTTGATTCTTCAAGGACAATTCCTGTGGAATAGGATAAGACGTTTCTTTCATGCATGGAGGCAAGGAGGTAATTAGTTGCTCTAATATTTCAAAATTTTCATTCACTTTCCCCATTTTGCTTCCGCTAGCTCCCGCTATTAGTTATTTTCTCTCATAATAATACACATGTTTTGTGCCATCTCTTTTGCATTTGACCAAAATAATGTTAATCTTTTTGTGTAAGCTTTAGGCATAAATAAAATTCCGTGCTATAATTTTTTACTGTCCACTATTTTCATGCTAGACATCTTTTTGGATGGATGATTTTGTTATTTATACATGCATATAGGATGGGATTCTGTTCAATCTCATACCCTAAAAATCCCCTTGGCCCCATGAATACCAGTACTTCGGTTTTTTTAACCTTTTTTAACACCGGTTATCATATATGTATAGAGTATTGAACCCAAGACCTCTAGCTATTCAAACGTGCCCTCTTGCCACTATTACCTGTGGTCACTAGCACTTCCATCTTTTTTTTTTATTGTAAATTTCGATATTATCAGAGTTTGAATATGATGCTATTATCATTAAGATCACAAAAACAAAATTTTAAGACAAGCTTACAGCCCATTCTAAACCTTAACCAAATTTGAAAATATTTCTTAAAAGTTAATTGATATGTAGTTTTGAGTTTTCAAAATGATTTACCATTCCGCGAATATGATTAGAACATGAAGATCGTGTATTTAAAACTTTGTTGCATTCCTTAAGTTTTGGAAATGGGAAAGGAAGATACTATATATGATTGTAAGAAAAAGATACAGATCTTTGCCAAAAATTATACACACTCTCACACACACACGCTACTTTTAGTATGCAGTAAATGTATATTGTAATTGTATTATGTCACATGTTTCCTTGTCATCAAGAGAACAATTTGAAGGAACAGAATATACACATACCCAAAAACACATCGATTGAAAGTATCTCATTTCTACTTATGAATTTTGAGCACAAACTAAATATATTTTGGATTTGAAATTATATTCTACACTTAAATAGTTAGATGAATCTTGAAAAGGTTTTATTATGGTAGAAGAACAAAATAATTCATGCAATTATTTGTAAGAATAATTGTCAATTAACCAAAAAAAAAAAAAAGAAGAAGTTATTTTAGGAATGCTATCCTCATAGTTCTTTCATTTAGTAGTGTGGCAAAGTATCCTGGTTGAGAACAATGATAAGGCATGAATAAAAAAAATACAAATCTTGTCATGTTCAACCAATCACAGTGTGATGTATTCCTTTATACTCTAAAGAAAAGTGTGATGGTAAATTTTGAATTATGTAGATATGAATACATAAATAAAGATTTTTCTGAACGAGATAATTGTTATAGTAGAAAGAAGAAACTAATAAAGGCCGTGCATTTTCTTAAAAAAGACACTTTGAATTGGTTCAAAGATATAGCTGTAATTCCACCAAAATTAACAACTCCTTAAAAGTATAAGCATCAGAGAGAGAAAAATTCATGTTGTCAGACCATCAGATAAAGTTATTGGAACAAAGAGAAGTCCATCTGGTATAGAAAGACCGTAAAAGACGTCATCACTATGATTTGAAACCTGAGCTACGGGCTCCATTTCATTAACTGCTGAATTTTGCGTTTAGGATTTTCAATTGCCTTGACTTTGCAAGTAATTGTTAAAAGTTATATTAGCCTGACATGTCCATCTGTTTGGGTATACGGCTATTTAAGCTTTTTCGTTAAATTTGTTCTTGTTAGTGTTTAATAGCTAGCCTAAATTACACCCACTAGTGTTGTTGGTTGATTTTGTTCTAGATTAGCGTCGTCTTTATGTTTTATGGCATAATAATTTCTATAAGAGGAATTTAGTTTAAAAGACAAACTTTCAAAGTTTTTTGGTTTTTAGGACAACATCATCAAAATTTAACCATAAGCATCATTCCTCACATACGCGCCGGCCAAACCGCCGCTTCTCACGCCACCGCACCCCACGCCGCCGCACCCTACCCCTCCCTTCCCCTACACTCAAAACCTAATTCTAACAGACAAAAACATGCTTCCACTTGCCGCCTATCGTGCTGATCACAACATTGTTGCTCATATCATCTTGCTTGCTGATCATCAATTACTGAAAAAATAACAGCAAATAAAAAATTTTGATATGGTATAATGATTATGAGAAAATGATGTAAAAAAGAAATATAAGAAGTACAAAATGCTACCGGGTCGTATCATTTAATTATAAAGTGATACCACAAGTTAATGTCATCTATTACATGATAAAATTGAAATATTAGTGTGCTATTTTTTCTTAATTCAGTGAATACAAGACTGATACTACACACTAGCATTAGAAAACAATTTATGAAAAATAGCATGATAAATATTCAAAAAAGTAAATAAAAGTGATACCACATTCACAAAGCTATACAGTATCATTATACATTAATTTATGAAAATAGTATTACAAACTTTCAAAAAAATAAAATAAAAACGATATCACCTTTTACAAAACATCATAAAATGGTACTAAGAAGTTGAATTTAAAAATATTAATTTAAAAGGATACTACAATTCATAAAAACCTATTACAAACTAAAAAATATTAATATACTTCATAAATTGATACTGCAATTCATAAATGCTATTATAAAATAATACTATAAGATACAATATATTCATCATCTAAAAAGATGCTGCAATTGTTTATAACATGCTATTACAATATGAAAAAACCACAACAATTTAGAAACCGCTACAACAATTCATAAATGCTATTATAAAATTATATTATGAAAAAAATACACATAATTATATTTATTAAAGAACAATGATGCTACACAATATTATTACCATACACATCAAAAAATATGCTACAGTTGTTTATAAACTGTTGTTATAATTTTAAGAAGGCCACTACAATTAAACTACTACAATTCATAAAATGCTACTGTAAAATAGCATTATGAACAAAAATATACGTAATTCTATTTATTTTAGAAATAATAGTAAATGATACTATAAACTATCACTCTACATACATATAAAAAGAAGCTACAATTGTTTAGAAATCGCTACTACAACATAAGTAAACTAGTACAATTAAGAAACCACTACTACACTTTATAAACCGCTACTATAAAATATAGCATTATAAACAAAAATGAACATAATTATATTTATTTAAAAAATATATAAAATGATACTACACGGTATGATTATTACACACAAAAAATGCTATAATTGTTTATAAACTGCTAATACAATTTTTAAAAAGCTTATACTACAATTCAGAAACTGCCACTGCAGCATAGCATTATGAATATGAACATACATAATTAATTTATTAAAAACACAAATAATGATACTACATAGTAGCATTATTACATATTATTTTCTTCTTCTTCTTCATCAATTTGCTTATTCCTCCTCAATTTGTTGCTTTCTCTTTAATACAACCACTGCACCACATCGTTGGTGCCACCAGAGCTGCCCTTTCTTTATCTTTACTCACCGTCATCATATCGTCAAAGTACTTTAGCTCACGCCCCTTCAAAACCCTAGCCGTCGTCAAGATCTGTCATCGTACCAACCTACGTCGTCGTCAATGCCGTCGAAATCTGTCGCGCCTTCACTGAAGTGGTGGCAAACCTCCTCCATCATCCAAACTCATATGTTGTGCCTTGTCATGCTCACTAAAAGTTTTGCCCTTCTGCAAAATTTAGTTGTAAAATTTGTCCTACATACTAAAAAATTAAGAGCCGGTCCTAGGAGCTAAAAATGTGGTAAAATTTGTCGTTCACACTATTTTCCTGTATCTATGATATGGAGCAAGATATCTCCCATATGTGTTTTTTTAATAAATCCGCCATGTTTATCGCAATGTGTGAACTTTGAAAAAGTGTTAATGCAGGTAAAGATCATGGGATAAGAGCGCAAGGGGATGGTTGGATTTTAACTGTAGCCTTGATTGAGGGAAGTAGCATATCAGTAGTTGATCAATCTAACGCATGTGACCCTTACGTAATTTTAACCTGCAATGGAAAAACTAGAACAAGCTCAATCAAATTCCAAACAGCAAACCCTCAGTGGAATGGTAAATGTCATTATCATTTTTTATGTGCTTGTGTAATATACAATTGATTCATGTATAACAAAGATCCCAGTTATTGATACTTATGTATGGCTAGTCTTGAGCTTGTGGCTGTTAATCTTTGTATATATAGATCATAAGCCAATTTAAATAATTTTTTATATGCTGAATTTGAAGCCCTCTAATTACTACATTTTCTTTTTACCCACCAATTTTGCAACCAACCCCCTAAACATATTTGTGTTGTTTTGTTGCAAAATCTGCTTATTTTAAGAACAAATCACATATTTTAGAATTGAAGCATAATGAAATACACTCCTTAAAATCCGTAAAATACTATTTGTATTCAAATAATAGATTAGATAATATATTTATTCTGTCTATTATCTAATCTATTATTGAAATGGATCAGGTTCCTTATACACTCCTTAAATTATTTGTATACAAATAATAGATTAGATAATATATTTTATTATTCTTCAATTCTAAAAATATGTGATTTGTCCTTGAAATAAGCAGATGTTTAGAATTGAAACCCCCTACGTATAATAAAATATTATTTAATCTGATCCATTTCAAAAGATTAGATAAATGACAATTGGGTTTTCTTCTGTCTATCATCTATGATTTGTATATAAATTGTATACAATTGTACTGCATTTTGAAATGAGAATTTTTGTGCTACATCTCTAATATTTAAATCAATAGACCAAAAGAACCTGATCCATATCAGTTTTATAAAGTTGGTCCGTGCATGTAAGACAACTTCCTATTTTTAAAATTGGAAAACAGGAAAAAAGAAGGGCAAAAAAGGGGAAAAAGAAGAAGAAAAAAACTGTTTTGTATCATCAAATAAAAAAGCGCTACCGAATTTACAATAATAAAAGGCTTAGGTTCTTTACCATAACCAAAAAAAAAAAGTAAAATAAAATAAAAAGGAATAAAGTCCAAATTTCTATCTGAAATATAATTTTGTTGTTTTGATATGCAGAAATATTTGAATTTGATGCCACATGTGATCCTCCATCAAGAATGGAAGTGGATGTTTATGATTATGGTGGTCCTAACAATGCATGTACTCTACTTGGTAATTTTGATGTCAACTTTGTGAAATCTAATTTATCGGATCTTTCAGACATATGGATTCCACTGAATGGAAAATTAGGTCAAGCTACTGAAGCAAAGTTACATTTGAGAATATTTCTGGATAATACACGAGGGAATGAAGTTGTAAGGGAGTACCTTACGAAAATGGAAAAAGAAGTTGGAAGAAAGGTTTTGATTGTTGAATCGATATAATCTGAATTTATATCTTAAGTTACTATAGGTTGACTCTATATATAGGAGCTTATCAAAAATAATTTGCAGATAAATTTGCGTTCACCTCAAGCAAATTTAGCATTTCAGAAGCTGTTTGGTCTCCCACCAGAAGAATTTCTCATCAATGACTACTCGTGCTATTTAAAACGTAAAATGCCTTTGCAGGTATACACACACGCACAGACACATACATACATAGATGTATATTTATGTATGTGTGTATGCATACATACATAGTATGTATGTATGTGTATGTATTCATATCAAGATTCAAGTATGGATAGTCTTACAGATATATGCACATATACAACTTAAGTTAATAATTTACAAAATTCACATCCCTCACTATTCCTAAATTGTATGGTTACACATTGATAAGCTGTTTACTAGAGGGGGTGAATTCCGTTTTGTCTTGCATTTTGTAAAATCACTTCAAAGTTTGAAAAACATCTTATATTCAAGGGTCGCCTCTTTCTATCTCCAAGAATCATTGGCTTTCATGCAAACTTATTTGGTCACAAGACTAAGTTTTTCCTCCTGTGGGAAGATATATATGATATCAAATTTGTCCGGTCAACTCTAGCGTCAGTTGGTAGCCCTTCTTTGATGATCACACTCCTTAAAGGAAGAGGCCTAGAAGCCAAGCATGGAGCCAAAACTGTTGATGCAGATGGAAGACTGAAGTTTCATTTTAAGTCCTTTGTTTACTTCAATGGTGCCTACAGGTAATAGACAATTCATCATTGTTATTCATGTGGAAGTTTAACTCATCTGTTCTATTTATGAAACGGCTAATTTTAATGAGAAGGTAGCGTATAAAATTTAATATTGACGTCACATGAATCATGTTATGGGTGGGTTTTGGCATCACGATCATGGTAAAAGGAAAACTGATTGTGTTTGTACTAGACATGGGTCAAGTCCTAAGCACAGCCTCTTGAAACTTCATAAATTCTTGGATATGGCTAACACAACATCATGTCGCATTTGGGACCTTTGCATAGCAAAGAACATTGTGCGTTGGGTTTCACACCTCACATGTGCCTTCTTGTTAGATGTTATGAGACTGTAATAGACTCATGGTATATGTAGTTGCACAGCTATACTTGTTTGATAACAAATATGAAATCTACTGCACAAAGCCATTGGTTATGGAGGGTCGAGGAAGGGGAACCTTAAGAATTGGCCTCGCGAAAATATAAATTCAAAGAATCATGTCAATGGTTCAAACCCATGGCCCGTGACTATTTATTACTTTAAATAATTATGTCATATCATATACTTGTTAACCTTGATAGATCACTTGATTGAGGACAGAGGGTCAATGTAGCATCATTCTGAACAACTTATGAGAATATCCAAATTAACGTTGTATTTTGGAGTGCCCTTGAAGATGGTCAATCAAAATAAATCATTGGAGTATTCGTAAATATAATTAATTTAATTATAATTATAGTGTTGAAATTTACATGCCATAGCTTTCAAATGCTGAAAGAGGTTAAGAACCGACTCCAATCAACATTGCAACCGATATAAACATATTCTGAATACTTCATAGAACATTATCGGTTCTGCTTCTCTTGCAATATCCTTCTTTTTTTCTTAATTCCCATGGCCCAGCTGCATATTTTTTTAATAATGATGTTATAGAGCGTCGTAATGGGGCAATAGAACAAGTATTCATACTTCCTTTGCTACCTCAACATGGAAGCAATAGTCATGTTGCTTCCATGTTTTCTCATAATCGCAGCAGACCACGACTTGGTATGATAACTTACACAAAGTTCATGTGTTATTTCTCATCACTTCTAAAGGTTCAAACATTTTACATTATCATTTTCCTTGTGTTACCCCAGCTGATCGAGGTTGGTCACATGAATTTTCCTTTTCAATTATTTTCTATCTTAAGCTATATCTTTAGTTAAATTGCACATTTTTTTATCATTTTTAATATTTTCTTTTCATGTTAATTTAAGTTGTCTTTTTCTCTTTTTCCTTCCTTATAAATATTATGCACTCCTTTTATAGGTGCATCATTAAGTCTTCTATGTATGTGTCAATACCATCAAAGTTTATTTTCCCATTTTTTTCGTTTTAGGGTGTCACTTCTAGTCTCTCCCATTCTATCATTTGAAACTATATTTATTTATTAATTCTGATTAACATTTTCACTTCTCCTACATTACCTTATTTTACTATTTAGAGATCGATATTCCTACAATATATTTGTTCTAATTATTGTTTGAAAAAAATCTTTTCGTTTATATGTTATTTTTTTACCGCATAAAAGGACACTAATTTGCCTCCATTTTATCCATTATGTGTTAACTTGGTTCGTTGTGTTATCTATCTCCCCATTTTCTAGTATTATTGATTTTAGATATTTAAACCTATCTTTTTCTGGAGATGGCGACGAATGTCAATTAGATTTGATCTCAGGACCTTTGGACACTACAAAGAATAACATCAAACTTCGACGGAATATAGCCGCTGGCAGCCATCGATGACCGACGGAATAGCCGTCGGGATAGCATACGTGCTTCTCGACTCTTTTCGACGAAATCGATCATGACTTTCCGAAGGCTCCCTACGGCTGTTAGTGACGGTTTTTCTACGGCTGACGGTGTACACGTGGCCACGAACCTTACCAATAATCTGGATGATTTTATTTTGTACCAGCAGTCATTCGATTCTCATACAATCCATATACATCAATATATATCACAACTTCATTTCACACACATATATCATATATATGTAAAAGCTAAAATCACATATTATACCAACAATATTAACAACAAATCAAGCTCAAGCAAACATAAAATCAAACATCCAACGTATCCACAAAATGAACCAAGCATATCTAATCAACATCCAACATCTCCACACAATGAATCAAACATATCCAAATCAACATTAAACATCCAACCTCTCATCAACGTATATGAAACATAACAAAACACATCCTAATCACCATCTCCAAGTGCATATATACAATGTCCAAACACAAACACAAAATAACGTACCTATCAAGACTAGTCCTCGCCTCCGGAAACACCTGACGACGAAGGAAATGTCCCATGCTGCTGCACATACTCCGCCAAGCGTTGGTTCAGCTGCACCATCTCCACAACATGGAGGTTGTCTTGCTCCTGTAGTTGTGCAACCATGGCTCTCAGCTTTGCAATATCTGCTTTGTCCTGACCTTTTTGATACGCTTTCTGCGAGGCCCTAGCCTGCGAATAGAAATAATTTGTTATAGAACTTACGTAACTTTTATAAAAATTATGCAACTTTTATAAGGTAGTTTATTTTTATAAATTACCGCTTGGTTCTCAAAGCCAAAACGTTTGATTTCATGATAGAGTTAAAAATAACATCCTTCTCATCACGCATCAATTCTTTTCGTTTCGTTTCCTGCAGCAGTTGTGCTCGTGCTTCCTCAAATTTTTCCTACAATGCAAAAGAAAATACAATTGAAATTTACACAATATTATTTTAATTCTTTATAACTAATTGCTTAACTGATCAATATTAATAACTTAAAATTTAAAATATGCTTACATAGAAAGCGGTTGCTTTATCGTCGTCCTCCAATGCATACGTGAGGTTGTCGGCTTTATCTGTCTGTTTGATGACATGAGTATGAGCAAATACATCCATATATGAGATACGAACTTCATGCGTTCTCTCTTGAGATAGTTAGTATATATGTATTACTGTTGTAATAACTGTTTATTAATAATTAATAACTTAAAATATGCAAATGTAAGAACATTTTATAATTGTAATTAAGAAATATACCAGATCCTCACGATGATGCTAAAATGACTTGGAACCACCGCGATGTGTGACAAAATTCTTGTTTCTTTTCGCAGAGTTCCCCTCCGACTCCGCCTGCAAATTTAAATTGGACATTATATTTTATAGCTGTAAAACAAATTTAAGTGATATATGATATACTTACATTAGTTTGATCGTTGTTCCACCAAGCAACTCAAGCATCCCACACGCTATCGCTCATCTGATTGGCTTCTTCCTCGCTTTTCTAAGGTCAGACATCGTGTTCCGGTAATTCTTAGCCATTTTTGAACTCCAATGGCGCTGGCAAAGGGGGAACCTGAATGGAAAGAACCGCGTCATCGGCGAAAAGACATAATACCTGTCACAAACATATCATTTTATTATGGCCAAACATATCATTTTATTATGCCAGAACATATCATTTAATTATGAGAAAGCCTATCATTGTTAATGAGAAAAATGTAACATAAATAGTCGCATAAACCACCTTCTATTAAAATGTACATTACTAATCAGTCATCGTCGTTTTCTGATTCTGACTCGGTCTCGTACTCTATATTGTTTTCCTCTGCAGACTCAAATGCTTCTACTAATACATTTGATTCATCGTTTAGAGGTCCAAAATCGATTTGATCTTTCCGCTATTGTTATTTCACTATTTTTCTCGATATTTGCTTGATAAGCTTGTTCGTCTGTAATATTCTTTCCAGTTTTCGTCAAACGTAAATCTTGCCCTCGTTTTAAAAACTGTCGGTCAATCTGTTTTATCTCTTTTTAGAGATGGATAAGGAGTGTAATAGACGTGTAGGGCTTGTTTGGCGGGTATAAAAGGATCGTACTTATCACTTATGATAATGCGAGATATGCTTTATTTCAATTTGTAGGGAACATTGGTCGTGCTGCATCTTCAACTAGGCCTGTCAACGGATGCTTTCGGATGTTGATAGTGCCATATCCGTATCCGCATACAAAATCATTTTCGTATATCGGATATCCGCATCAGCTGATAGATGGATATCGGATAATTATCCTATTCGCTAGCGACCGATAAATCAAGAATTATAAAAAGAAAATTTTAGTTTAACATAAATAATTTTCAATCCTATTGATTATAAATGTTAAAAATTAACAAATATGATGATAATAAATAGTTTTAAGCAGTTAAATAGCATTAAAAGCATATAATATAACCTACTAACACAATAAAATAATAAACAAATATCTTTCACTGTACTAAAATACACATACTTTGAATTATGATTTTGACAAAAATCGGACGGAAAATTTTCGAATGTAGATATTCGCATTCGCATCCATTTTTTCGAATATCGGATATTTATCCGCTTTTCGGATGCGGATGCAGATGCAGATGAATTTTGGATTTTCGGGTATTCATTGACAGCACTATCTTCAACATATCTTCTATGAGATTCATCGTAATAATTTCATTACCAACCTCCTCCTCCGACAGTACATGATTAGGTGCTATAATTTCTCCAAGACGATCCATACTAAATAATTCGGCACGAAACCGTATTGGCGCAAATGAAGTCTAACCATATCCGGTATCAAATGAATTTCTTCGTCGTTTTCATTATTACTTAAGCGAATTCAATAAATACGTGTACACCATTATAAAAATGTTCACTTATTGAGCCTCTCATTTTCCTTCGTTGTTGATACATCCAGCTCCGATCAATAAAATAATTGACCATTTTTCTTACTTTTAAAACATATGATAGAAAATTAAAAAAGTATTAATCATTTTATGGATTGACATTTTATTTTTCAATTCAATCATACAGTTTAATGTTTTATATATTATATAGTATTTTTTTAATCTTTAATTTTTCAATTCATTTATACATTTTATTGTTTCTTTAACCATAATTTACGTTTACCATGACTACTATATTTTATTTACGTAAAAGCACGAAGATCAGTAGCTGTTGGAAATATCCGTCAGCGGCCGTCGGAAGTTTCTGCCGCTATTTACTATTGTTTTAGTAGCGGGAGGTGGAATCTAGAGCCTTGCTACCATACTATTGGTCATTGGCTATTTAAAGTATCTTTTTTGTTAATTGGTTAAACTTTGTAGATTTATCTATTATTGCCAACAACTTATTTACAAAAGTTGCATGGCATGTACTCGGTTACAGTTTTGCTATGTTTCAAACCTTTTGATTCCATTACACTTCTTAATTTTTTTCAATTTATGCTCTACCTTTTCTTTTGATATGTTTATTATTAACATAATGTCATCCGCAAACATCATGCACCTTAGTATATCATCTTGAATTTTGTTATTTCGTCCAAAACCAACACAATTAAGTACAAATTTAGAACCGATTCTTGATATAAACATGTTTTTATCGAAAACTCATCAGTCTCATCAAATCCATATATTATCATGACTTTTGAATAAGTTTTGTTTTATATGTTGAACTTTTTTTTTGTTGGCTTGGAACCCATTAAATTTTATCTTTAGGTACTCTATTCTAAGTCTATAGATATCATATGTTGATTTTTTAATCATTTCAAAATTGGTCAATTAATTGCAAGTGTATAGCTTTTATTGTCAACCTATGTGACACAAAATTAGGGCTTTCAATGGATATCCGAAAAATTCGAAATCCGTCCGCATCCGTATCCGAAAAGCGGATAAATATCCGATATCCGAAAAAACCGCATCCGAAAATTATCCGTCCGGTTTTTGCCAAGATTATAGTTCAAATTAGGTATATTTAGTACAATGAAAGATATATATTTATTATTTTATTAAGTTGGTAGTTTATATTATATGTATTTAATACATATTAACTGCTCAAAACTATTTATTATCATCATTTTTGTTTGTTTTAACACTTCCATAATCAATGGGATTGAAAATAATTCATGTTAAACTAAAATTTTCTATTTATATTTATTGATTTATCGATCGTTAGCGGATAGAATAATTATCCGATATCCGTCCGTATCCGCGAATGCTGATATCCGATATCCGAAAATGATTTAAGATGCGGTTGCGGATATGGCACTATCCGCATCCGAAAGTATCCGTTGACAGACCTACATAAAATCAAGCTCATTATCTGACTCCAAAGATTCATTTCTTAATATTTGTTCTATAAGTCTCTTTCATAATTTCATTATACGACTCCTTTATAATCACCACAATTTTGTGTACATGCTTCATTTTGAAGATTGGTATTATCATGTTTTCCCTCCACTCTTTGACATATCCCCTTATCTTATTGAATTAGTTTGTAAGTCATTCTATTGTCTGATAAATCATCCCTATATTCTCATCTATTTATTCTACTTCCTTTATTCTCATCTATTTATTCTACTTCCTTCCTAGTGTTTTCCTTGTTAAATTGTTCAAAATAAAATTTCTGCCTATTTGGCACATCCATCTGTTTTACGAATGTATTATTATTTACCTTTCTAATGCATTTTGTTTGTTCCAAATCTTGAGTTAATTTATCTTCTTTTTTCGAAATCTGGACGAATCAAAGTTACATTTATAAACCCAGAAGTTTTTTTTTTCTTTTTCTTTTGGCTAAATTACAAAATACTATTTTCTCTCTTTTTATCTAATCTAATTTGTCATGCATATTTTTATAAGCATTTTGTTTGGTTATAATAATAATTTTTTGAATCATTTTTTTAATGTATTTCTGAATTCTCTTGCTGTTTACTATTATGCTATGTGTTTAAACTTTTTTCTTTCAAGTATATAGCTTGTTGTAGTTTTTCCCAACAACCATATTTCTTTCTTGATAAACTTTAGCTTTAGTTTCGCCCAAATCTTTTCTGCCTTTTTCTTTTATTTCATTTTCCATATTATTTCATAGCTTAGTTATATCATCCACTCACATTTTGTTTCTTCTCACGTTTTGTTACATTTTAATTTTCTTTCCATTTAACATTTTTATCGTCCATTATCTATATTTCTCAACATCAATCGCTTAATTCGTACCCTAAAATTAGAAGTGGTATTTTCTGGTTGCATTTTCGATGACTATTAAATATCAATCTGTGTTCTTTACATGAAATTAACTCTCTATGTAACTAATAATAAATTTACATTCGACATATCGTGCATAAATCCAGAATTGAAATTTGTGTTACATTTCAGTTTATGCTCAATTTTAAATTTCAGAATTAAATTTTGAATGTTCATAACAAAAATATTTAGATAATAATTTTGGATTTAACTTTTTTTTTTTCTAGTATTTCAAGTGGAAATATTTTGATATATTAGAACATTGAAAATCAGCAGCATTCAAATTCTAATCGAACATTCAGATTCTAATAAAAATTTATGTTGATAGATAAACAACACAGAAATAGATGACACATTTTTTTTCGCCCTTTTTTTAGTGCAATCTGTCTGCTGTGCTTTTTTACCTCTACATTCCATTCACTCAGTGAGGAATAAACAAAGGTAAACGGTGAAATGCATGGGAAAAAGTCTCATTTCAGCATTTATTTTTTTCCTTTTGTTATTTTTGAGAGTCAACCTGTAGCAGTTGAAATCCCGAATGAGATAAGCGTATATCGGGCCTCTATCTTGAATTTACATCTGGGATCCTAAAGTTCATCTCGGTATAATCTTGGAGCATATGTTATTTGCATAGAACTAAACTTAACTAAAAAATAACTTTTATGTGACCATTTCTAAAGGGAGAAATAAAAAGATTACGGAGAGTAGATTTAAAGAGAAAAAATGAAAATATTTGATAGGGTAAAAACTATCATTTTTGTAATCTGTCATTTACATGTTGCAAGAACTTTTTTTTTTTTTTTTAACTTAACGCAAAAAATTGGACCTCATTTCTTCAAATCCTATTTCTCTATCGTAACCTACATTGAAAAAAAAAATAACAATCAAAATCTCTGACCTAAAAAAAACATAAAAATTCTTTTCTAAATAGCTTAACGATTGATTATTTTATGTTATAACAGTAGAAATACTTGTCTTCAAACGAAACTGAAAAGGTGCTACTTGTGTTAGATCCATACAACACAAAACCTTCATGTCATAAGATAGATCCATAAATTTCACCATGATTAAAATAACATAAACGTTTGCTACAGGTTATAATACAAGAAACTAATCTATCAAAACTATATATCACATATTTTCTTTTTACATGATGTATTCTCTTGGTACTTCAATAATTTAATTAAAATGTGTGCAATTTACTTAGACAAATGTAACATAAACATAGCCTAATTAAAAAACTTCCAACCTTTTGTAATCTAGAATAATTTACTTCGGCATGTATAGTTAGGGTTAGGTAAAGATAAATTATGATTACAAAAGTAATAATAGTGTATGGTTTTTGGTTAATTTGCTAATATGTTTAACGGACTAGAAAGGAGTTAAGTATAGAAGTAGGGTTTAATTATGTCCCAGTTCATTAACAAAAAGAAATTGTTTAAAAAAAAAAACACACACCATAAATTCGACCGACATCTCGTAAATAGATTTTGGTCACGTTTGAGATTAACAAATCTTAGCCTAGATTTAGGTAGATCAAATATCGGTCGAGATCTTTGCGGAGATAGATGAGATTTAAAACCTTGTTGCTATCCCACCAGGGAGAATTGGATTGCAACTCCAGTTTCCCATACTATGGTTGGGGATACTCTTAAGAAGTGAAATTGATTGAATTAAACCTTGAATATATATTATATTATTTAGCATCAATAAGTTAATACTAAAAGATTTTGTGAGCGGAAGGTCCCAAATGGTGATTGCATATCTATTATCTATACTGGAATTGGCCCGTGCTTCGCACACAGACTGTTCATATTATTGTAAACGGAAAGTAAGGGCATTTTCGGAATTTTAAAACGACGCCGAGTAAATTAATTCAACGAATTTTCTTTATTAGTAGTAGAGATGTTGTGTACTAACGCCTTCAGCATTTATTGCATCGATTAAGTCCTGGTTAATGCTTTTGCATGACAAGTTAATTTGATTGCGAATTAAGTAAATGCTGTGCATTTGTGTTTACTTGAGTAGGCAAAACTTTTTTGGGTATGTAAAGAAATGATATCAAATCCTATTTATGCAGGCATTCTGCATATACATACTTATATTAAGATTAGAAAGTAATATTTAAAGAAGAAGGGGAAGAATATAATTAGCGTTATTATATGTTGTGGAATAATAGTTCTAATACTTAGAGAATCATGAGATCTATCACAAAACCAATTGGTGATGTGAAGAGTTATCTCTTTAGTATTTATGAGGAACCAATTATATTATTTAGAAGATCTGTGACCTCAATACTTTCTCGTGCCTGTGGTGGTGTTTAGATGACCCAATCGTGTGGATATTTTTTATTGGGCGACGTGAAGTATGGTGGCTGTTAGACTTAACACAAGTGGAAAGATGGACGGTGAAGAGCTTATGTGACTAGTAGGTTTAACACAAACAGAAGGATCTTGCTATGTACCATATTTAGATTACAAGAGTAATATTTAAAGGGAAAAAATGGAAGAATATAATTAGCAGTATCAGATGTTGTGGAATGATGGCTTTGATACTCAGAAATCGTTTGAGTTATTACAAAACCAATTGCTGAGGTGAAGGGTAACATCTTTAGTATTTATGGCGAGTTAATTATATTATTTGGAAGATAGTGGACTATTCTAGATAACTTATGCACACAGTTGTCCCATATATGCAATATTAATGGACTTCATGCATATGGAGTCAAGTACATGCCAACTGTGTATGCTCACAGTTTGGAACAAGTGTTTTCTCATGCTTTAAGACACTTCAAAAAGAGTGTCAATACCAACAATATTTGATAATTGGAGTGGGTTTCATTAGCTCAGCATGGTCTAGTAAATAATAATGTTTTTCTTTTCTTTTTGGTCTTATCATAAATCCATATCTTTCCATAATCTGAAACTTGAAATTACATACTTCATCTCTAACAGAACTATCATGGCATTATGGAGAGCTAGATCCTTGAGCCCTGAGCAGAAGGTCAAGTACATCGAAGAATCTGCTGTAGTAAATTCATCCACTGAAGAAAGTGGGTCCTCATATTGTGCAGAAGATGGCAAACTTTCAAAGGTTTTCTCTGCATCTCTTCATGTACCAGTAAGTCCCATTAAATCACTATGAATTTTTCAAGCTAAAATTACAATTAATAGCTATCAGTATATCTCATTCTGGTATTCCCACTAGGCCAAATCATTAATGGAAATGTTTGAAGGGGGGACTCTGGAGCACAAAATAATGAGAAAGATAGGTTTTACAGAATACTCCGCTGAACCATGGCAACAAGTTAAGAACGATTTGTATCAAAGGAGCATTAATTTTAAATTTGACAAGAATATGTTTGGTGATGGAGGTGAAGTGATCACCACGCAACAAAGATCTTGCTCGGCTGATAGAAATGAGTGGCTTGTTGAAGAGACAACAATGCTTCAAGGGCTATTTCTTGCAAATCATTTTAAGGTAAAAAGTTATTTTATATTTACAGTTTACCTTCATAATATTTGTTTGGTCAAGCACATGAGAAGGATTTTCTAAAATCATCAATGACAAAGTGATTCCTAGATTAATCCCAACTATGCAGAATATTTTGATATCCGACATCTTGTAAATCCTACACTAAACTGAAGTGTGACATTTACAACTTTGTTCATATGAATCAAAGGAGTTGTAGATTTCATGACTTGCAAGAATCTATAAAATATGAATATCAATTTTTTTTGAGGAAATTGCGTTGTGGTACCATAGGTAGGATTCTTAACCAAATACCATAACTTTTCAACTTCCAATGTTACTATACTCATTGACATATGGAGAAGTAAAAAACGTCAAAAAATTGTGATCAATAAGATTTTATATTTTTAAATACTTGTCCTTTAACCTGTATCTATATGATATCATAGTAGTACTATTACAACGTGTATTGTAGTAGTAAACTGATAAGAATTGAAAGGTCATGATATTTTAATGCAATGATGCCAAGAACATATTAGCAGAATACATTTTGTATCTCTGGCCTTGATGCTCTTTTCTTTATGCAAAGTTTGAACTTTATAAACTAGTCTCTTCTTTTTTCCAGCTTCAAATGAAATACCAAATAGAAAGCCCTATATCAAAACCTACAACATGTGACGTCCAAGTATATCTTGGGATTTTATGGCTGAAGCGCGCCAAGGATCAGAAAAAAATAACCAAAAATGTGATATCCCACTCTACTCTCTGCTTTAAAGAAATTTTCCGGCTAGCCGAAAGAGAGATATCATCCTTAAACAACAAAAAGAAAGTAAGCAAAAATGCAGATGAAGTAACATAGACTGGATTCTAAGCTTAGTAGAAAGAAATCTGCTCTTCCCCTTAGAAGCACCCAGTTTTGAAATATCACTGAGGTGATCCAACGAGGAAAGGGCAATATATTTTCTTGTACATATGAACCAGATATGCTATCTTATGTGATACCAATGTCCACGACGTTTAATTTACTAAAGAATATGTAAATTAATTTTTAAAAATTTTCCTTTTGATGATCGGTGAGTCACCGATTGATGCATAATCGGTTGACATAATAGATTTCAATCGGTGTATCTCCTTATAAATGAAAGATCTATCGGTATATTATGTGTGTTCGAGTAGACTTTTCTTATATATATGTATGTGGGCCTGTGAATGGACCGGGTTCGGTATGAGTATTATAAAACTCGGACCCGGGTCCGATTACAATAATTAAAATCCGAGCTCGGTTCGAACCCGCATGGTATTTAAATCCAATATCTGAGTCCGGTCCATCATGCTTTTTAGGTCCATTGGGTAGTAATCATATACCCAACTCAAAATATTTATGTTAAATCCATATTTTAAAACTGCAACTTTGGTAAATTTTTGTATACAAACAATATTAACATATAAATTGGACGGTGATGTAGTCAAGTTCACAACCAAAGTATGCAAAATATGCATATGTAAACAAACAAAATGGTAAATAAATAACATACATACTCATGTTTTTATATGATAGAAAACTAATAGTCGGGTCGAGTCCTAGCTGGGCTTGATTTTGATAAAACCGTACCTGACCCTGGTTGGACCTGAGTCAGGCTTGGGTAGTAAAACACAAAACCCGTACTCGCATTAATAGGACGGGTTCGGGCTGGGTTTGAGCCGAAACCCGTACCATTGACAGGCCTATATGTATGTATATACAAATATGTTTTTCCAACTTCTCCATGTTATATTCAAGTAGCCACACACCATGAATACAAAATCAATATCTGCAAAAGCTAGATGCTATAGATTTATTTTCATTTTATTTTGTTCGACACAACCAAAAATCCGAATGCAACTAATCAAAAATATATTCCATTGTTCAAATACAAACAATCAATTACAAAGCCATGTTAAACACGGTAGAAAATTGAAAATTTGTAGTAGTCAAGGAATATGAAAATTTATTTTTGGTTCAACTATCAATGTTATAATGTGCATCTACCCTGGAGAGCAGATTTTATCATTAACTTTGGAAAGAATATAATTAATTGATTAGCCTGAAGAGGAAATTTTGAAAGCTAAACATAGATGTGGCAGTAGGGCCATTCCACACAAGGGAGCAATTGGATGTACTTGGAGCAAATCACCTAGACCGAGGCTTCGGTGTCCCGATGTACCCAACCGATGAAAGTTCAAAAATTTGCCCAACTGCCCACGATATTTAATTTGCGTCGAGGTGATTTGAACTGGGATTTCATGTACTCGTATCAAAACATTCTTAACCATTGAATAACTGAATTATTAAATCCAAATCATAAAACCATGTGGAGCACAATCTCATGAATCAAATATGAATTCACAAGCGAACCATGTGTGCGAAGATGTGCGAGTTCATGCCTTAAATCCAAAGCTATTCAACATCCAAATTGCAAACTTTCTTTTTCTCCACATAACGAGTTCCACACAATTATTCATAACACACGGATGCTCCAACATCTACCTTTCCAAAAAGCTGGATGTTGGACGAACGCACTTTGTATAGACGAAAACACAAAACTAAAAACGACAAGCCAAACGAGGCCTAAGTTTTGTGATTTGCAATTTAGCCGTCTATTCCAAAGACGCGAGAGGAGGAAGTGGAAAATGAACTTTTGACAAATATCAAAAAACTATCTTCTCATTGATAGAGTTAAAGGACGTGGCATAAGAGCAATTATGTAAGCTACTTATATAATAACCTTTATAGCAATATTTTTTTTCTTCCAAAATTGGCCCTATATTTATTTACATAATTAAAAAAGGTTATAACATTTAATAGATATCCAAACGAGTGAGACAAGAAGTACACAATACAAAAGAATAGAAAATAAGGATATGTTTGCTAACGTTGGCGTCCTTTTCGATGCATCGATGGCGAGACCTACTAAATATATCGTTTGAGTCAACTGTTGAGAATTCAACGGTTAGCGTCAAAGCTGTCCGACGCATCTTACACCATCGTCTTTTTCAAATGGTCTCATCATCTCCTTCCCTCCACCATACAAGCAATCCAAACTTGAAAATTCCATCTATTTTTTTCGATTACTCGTCGATTTTTTGAGATGATTCTTTCATATTCATATTTTACGTATTACTATCTACCTCCTCTATTTTTTTGAATTTTTTTGGATTTTTTATTTACAAAATATCGATCCACAAATCTTCCACCTTCACCCGTCATATCGTTGATTGAACAAAGAAAAGAACGTTGACGTTCATAGATATTTGCTACGAGAATATTGGAGAGAGGAAATGTCGGGTTGGCTATTGGTATTAGGATATCACTGCCATATTCAACAAACGAATATGCATCGAATATACTGATGGCCAGATGAAGAACAAATTCAACAACCTCAGGCGTGGCTGACACCCATGAGATAACCTATAAGAGTTTGTGAGATTTTGTATTGAAGTTGAAAGTGGAAATTTTATTACAAGTTCAAAAAAACTAGCCCGATGCTTTACATTGCTTTACAATATATATCATATTGAAGGACGATTCAATATGTACAGCTGGTAATTTAAAATTACACATATAACCCTGTGTGGTTATAAGACTCGGTTATTTGATATTTCTGTATGCTTCAATTGCCTTCCTCAATTCAAGCTAGAGTTTTCCTCTTTATCCCCAAATTCGTCATCAAACTTTCGGATCTTTAGCTCTTCTCTTAATTTGTAGAATTTTTTTGCCGTTAATGGTTTAGTAAGAATGTCGGCTCTCTGGTAGAAGGCTGAAACATGATTTATGTTGATCTTCCCTTTGTTCACTTGTTCATGAACAAAATACAAGTCGAGTTCCATGTGCTTCGTCCTTGAGTGTAAGAATGAGTTTACTGACAACGATACAGTGCTGAGGTTATCACACCAAATGGTTGTATTATTGATGTCCAACTTAAGTTCGCCGAGAAGTGATTCAAACCACGTCACTTGAGTTGTAGCATTAGCGAGGCTTCGGTATTCAGATTCAGTGCTGGATATAGAAATTGTGGATTGCTTTCTGGAGCACCATGAGATTGGGGATTCACCTAGAAAGATGCAATACACAGCTGTAGATATTCGATCATCTGGATCTGAAGTCCAATCAGCGTCAACAAATCCAGTTACTGTAAGATTTTTTCCTACTTTTAGTGTTAGACCGAAGTTTGTGGTGCCATTTAGATATCTTAGTATCCTTTTTACAACTTTTCAGCGTTCATTGAGTGGTTGATGCATGCACTGACACACTTTCTTCACATTATACGCTATTTCAGGTCCGATTATTGTTGCGTACCGTAGTTCTTCAACAATACTCATGTATTCCCTTTCATTTTGAGCTGGTTCACCCTTGTATTTGGATAGATGTGAGGTTCTAGTCATAGAATTTGGCAGTGGTTTAGCTTAATGCATCTTTGCCTTGAAAAGTATATCCTTGATGTCCTTTTTCTGACATAGATGTATCTCTGATGTTGAAACTCTGTTAACTTCTATTTCAAGAAAGTATTTGAGTTTGCCCAAATCTTTTATTGAGAACCGATTGTCTAAATGTTGAATTACATGCTTTATTTCCTCTGTGCTGCTATTAGTTATTATGAAGTCATCGACATATATTAAAATATACGTCGCGGCATCCTTGCTGAATTTGATGAAAAGTGAGCTATCTGATTTTACTGACTTATAGCCTAGATTGCTAAATGTGACTTTCACTTTGTAAAACCATACTCTTGGTGCATGTTTCGGTCCATATATTTCTTTGTGTAGCTTGAAAACAACACTACTATTCTCTGATTGCCTAAATCTCAGTGGTTGTTCCATATATACTTCTTCCTAAAGTTCACCATTTAAAAATGCATTATTTATATCCAGCTGTCTAATGTCCCATCCTTTGTATAGAGCAATGTGTTAAATGACTCTTATAGTATGATTTGACCACTGGAGAGAATGTTTCCTTGAAATCAAACCTATGTTACTGTGTGTACTCCTTTGCAACTAGCATTGCCTTGTACTTGTGAATTGTACCATCCGGATTTCCTTTAATCTTATATGTCCAGTTGCATCCAGTAACATTCTTGTGTTTCGATAGATTTACTAGGCTCAAGACTTTGTTTCTCATTAAAGCATTGTATTCCTCATTCATTGTATCTCTCCAGATTTTGTCTTTACCGCTTGACCAAAAGTATCAGGTTCTTCAAAGTTTTGACCGCTGCATATGTATTTGGTTTAAATATTCCACTCTTAGACATGGTTATTATATGATGTCCACTTGTTGGTTTTTGGTGTGTGTTGGCTGTATCTTCAGTGTCTTCATCTTGATTATTTCCTTCATTGCTTGTTTGTTGATTACTCACATGTGGTATAGCTTGTGTAATTTGTGCAGAGTGCGGAGATGATTAAGTATTGTCTTGACTTGACCCATTGTCGCATATAGTCCGTTGAGCATCTGGGTCACCTTGATGATTCTCTGCCTGATTTTCATTGCTGGTAACAATTGGTATGGATACTCTTGGGTTATATACTTTGCTTGTGGTTTTCACATTTGATGTTGCAAAAGGAAAGATATACTCATTGAAAACTACATGTCTTGAAACAAAGATCTTTCTATTGCTATCTAAGCACTTGTAGCCTTTCTGATTTCTTACATATCCCAAGAAAGTGCATGGTGTGGACCTGAAATTTAATTTATGAGAGTTATATGGTCTTATGTGAGGAAAATATAGGCATCCAAAAGATTTTAAGCTTTGAAAGTTTGGTTTTACACTATGTAGCACTTCCATTAGATATTTACTTTGCAACACCTTAGTTGATAACATGTTTATTAGGTACACTGCTGTTGCAAATGCATCTAGCCAAAATTTAGTGGCAATGATGCTTGTGCAAGTAGCGTAAGTCTAGTCTCTACTATATGCCTATGTTTTCTCTCAACTATACCATTTTATTCAGAAGTATATGCATATGTCATTTTGTGCATTATTCCCTTCTCTTGAAAAAACTGCTTTAGTGGCTGAAATTCAGTTCCAGCATCAGTTTGTATAGCTTTTACCTACTGATTCGTTAATCTTTTTGCTTGGTTAATAAAATGAATAACTACATTATAAGTTTCAGAGTTTGCCTTTAGAAAGTATATCCATGTGGAATGTAACATCCCGCCTTTTCGCACACTTTAAACCGACACACGTGCCCATTCAAAGCATACGCAAGGGCGGATTGTTATGGGGTAAATAAGAAAAAAACAGAGAAGAAATAAAACAAAATAGAATCTCACAGCGGAAGGATAAAATATAATAATCAATATACAGTTCATGATAACTGTTTACAAAATATTTATTTTACTTATACAATGAATATCAGAGTTACACATACCAATACAATCAATGCAGCGGAAATTTAGAGTGTGGTGCAATACTATAATTAATAATAATACGAACTCTTCGTCTTCGTCCTCCAAAGCTAAAGTCATCGATCCTGAAACGCTCGGACTGACCCGAGCGAATTTGAAAAGACAAAAACACTCGAGTCAGAACTAAAAGATCTTATGTGAGTTAAATTAACAGAAATAAATATGAGTACAGTAACTCAAGAGATGTTCGGGATTTACATCTCCTAAGGATCCGTTAAACTATTTACTATGTAGTATATTGCGCTATTATAATAGTGTCTATTTATAAAATAAACTTACTTTTTAATAGCGTTAAGGGGTTACCCATATAGCCCTTAACATAAATAATGTCAGTAGTCTATACAGTACCGTAATACCTCCTGATCGGGAAGCTACCAGAGGATACTCCATAGGTACGACACAAATAGAAACTCGTAGTAAAGGCTCGGTATGGTAGGTGACACGGCACAACTAGGCAATGCCAGGGTAGATATACCAATTGCTATCCAGGCTGGTGGAAACGCGTAGCCGCAGTTACCGCCCACCTCGGACTAACTCCCCAAAATCAAAATATAGAAGTGGCCACTGAATCAATCCAAAATCAAAGTATAATATCGAAGAGGAGGGTCCGATCAGAGGAATGACCTCATTGGCCTGAGAATCGCTCCTGTTTTAGCCACCTTATGCCAACTCACGGGAGTCGGGTCCACGTATTTACCTTACAGGAAACGTCGCCACCACCTACTTCATTCTGGAATCTCCACCGCGTACACGGTTAGTCAAAGTGGTTTTCGGTATCGACAGAGAGTATGTCCATATCCGATCCCGGTCTCTTTGCCAACCCATCGTTATTATAACACCGCGGTCATTTAAAAATAGGTTATACTTTAAAAATCAGAATAACATTCCATTTCATAACCATGAATACGATATCATTTCAAAACCCAAAACCATATTTTATCACTTATCCCAAATATAATTCTTTTCCAAAATCATAATGCTTTAACTTCATAACGTCTGAAAATCAAATACTTTCAAAGCATAATATTTTGAAAATCATAATTTAAAACCATAACTTCTAAAAACTTGAATGGTTTGGACATTCAACGGTATATGAATTAAATGGTTTAACTTAAATGTTACTTTGTAAAGAAAATAGTTCTCATGGCTTTACAAATACATTTCTTTATTAAAATCTAAACCAAAATTTATATTATCTCTCTCAAGTTCCAAAACCACTTCAATTTATTTATATATATACGTATATCCATTTTGAGTATTAAGATTTCAAACTAAAGTTGGATTTTATGCTTTCAACAAATCAATTGTTCTATTAATTAGTCTTGAATATTCATATAAAATCCATAAATAATAAGACTTCAATTTCTAGTAATAAAATATATATATTTTTTCCCAATTCAAATTATACTAGAATATTCATTTCAATTTATTTTGGGAAAAATCCAATTATAAATATCATATCTTAAAATTTCCAAACTTAACATTTAAACATATGATATAAATTATTAACTCCATTTTTTTAATTTTCTTCCATTTCTAATAAAGATTTTTATACACCTTTTAATTTCAAAATTTTCAACTTCATATGTATATATATATGGAAGAAAAATATTTATACAATATAAAATTTAAGATTATTATAAACCGTATTCCATCCAAACCATAGAAATCACATTAAAATAGTTATATATATAGACCGCGGTGCCTGTATATAGTTTTCTATCCTATGGTCAAGTGATACGGATATTTATCATTTCAATCCGCAATTTAAAAGATATAAAATTTTGCGGTTGTATATCATTTCAAACCACAATCCCGAATGAAAGGAAATATGCATGATAATTTGCAATTTAATGATATACAATAAAACATCCATCAACAACACCCATCATCCAATCAAAATCATCAAGCAATATCAATCAATAACAATTTATATTTGATAATATATAACAGGTAATAACTGGCAATTTTATTCAGATTAAATTTAACAACTATTAATCTAACAGTTTATATTCAGTAATAATCTATATAACTGTTAACTAGCAGTTTATAGGCAAACACAAATTCTAACTGTCAATAAATAAATGAAATTCACAGTTAAATTCAACAAATGCAATTCAACAAATATGAGTGAAATAAACATGCCAAATACTCATAAATAAATTTCTATTCATTTCTAAAATTAATTTAACAAACATAAAAGCTTCTAGTAGTTGTGAGTGGGTTAAAACACTCACCTTTTGAATTTAAATCGAATTTAAATTCGATTTAAACCCAAAAATTCGCCCTTCTCGGAATTCGTCCAAACCAGCGTCATCAGATCCGGAACTAAATTACGATCCTAACAAAAGAAATTTTGCGTGAATCGGAGAACGTATGAAAAAGATATTCATTTTAAACGATTTGAAAACAAAAATAAAATAAAATAAAATAAAACAAAACCCACTTAACTTCAATGGCCACGTCAGCTAAAAGCTACAGCACATCGTCGAAATTTTTTTTTCTGGTCAAACGAATGTCCAAAACAGAAAACGAATTGTACCAGCAGATTACGTGCCTCGAGAACATTAACATATATTTTTTTTGTGGAATTTTTCTGAAGTGTTTGCATTTTCATTGAAATTTGGATTAAAGTAGATCTAGGTTTTGCAACCATTTGAGGAGGAGAAGGAGATGAAGAAATGAATATACAGCAAATGACAATAGGATGGAGCTAGGGTTTATAACTGTATATATATATATATATATTAAATTTCCAAAATTTAATTAAATTTACTTTCCATTATTTATTGTCAATTAGATTGATTTATCATTGGATTCATATTTCAATATGTAAATATCCCCAATTTCATCTGCACTTATATTTACATAGTTTCTAAATATTAAATTTCAAATATTACTTCATTTAACGTTACGTATTTATTATTTATTACTTGCTGCAGTTGATTATCAATTATACTTAATATACTAAATAGATGGTAAATTTTGAATACTTGTTATCATTAGCGTTTTATTTCCACTTACAAAATAAATGAAATTATTACATAAACTCCCTTAATTAAGTCAACCATTATCTTATATAACTTAACTGGTAATATATATACCCAATTGCCCTAATTGGTTTATAGTTATCAGCTAAATACATACTAACTTGTAAATAAATTCGTTTAATTGCAAATGGATCTGATCAATAATAGATTGAATAGATGGGTAAGCAAATAATAAATTTTCCTTTTTGTCAAATTCAAACCCATTCCTACTTAATTATCAATTCCAATTTATTACGAAACATTGATTTTATGCAGTTACCTTTTATTTGCGTATTATTACATCAATTCCTATAACCTTGGATTCATTCCCAATTCACCAAATTCAATTAATTACACTTTAAAATGTGTTTCCAATATATAGGTATTGCCCAAGTTAAATTTATTATCTAACTCATATTAATAAACAAATGACTTATATGAATGATTAAAATTTTCAATTATCTCACTTTACTCCTAAACTTCTGTTATTTAATAATTATTGCTTAGAACCTGATTTTAACCTTCCCATTATCTATTTAATTCCTTCTAGAATCATAGCTAATATTTGTCATCCCTTCATTACCCAAATGTTCTTATCCCATCAAATTTTAAGTTATCGAAATATTAAATGTCAATTTCTTTAATTGCACTAAATTTATCTATTAAAGGTTGCACTTAACCCAAATACATAAAACTTGCCCAATTTCTCCTTAAATCAATAACCTTCATATACAAATATGTTTATCATAAATTTTATCTACTCTTCCTTTTTAGGTAATGTCCTATGTATTAGATTTCCATGTAATTTGCAATAAATCATACTCGTAATTATATCACATTAAATGAATAAATAAGTGTTGACTCTATTCTTTTGATTCAACATTGGTTTACGTTATATTTCATAAATATTTCTACATACATCAGGATTTAAGGCTCGTCTACTTCCCATTTTATATTTAAGGCTTCTAAAACCGATTCATATCATTTCTCTAGTCCAAATTTTATTAATATAACCTTAAATTTAATTTATTCCTATCGATGTAATGGTTAAACACAAATTTCACTTATTTGCAATAAATCCACAAATTGGATTGCAAATTTTCAAATAAATAAATAAATTTTAGTTTATCACTTCTTAAATACCCAAACATCAATGCCTTAATTTAAACTGCATTTATTACATTTTATAAAAATCATCCATCTTAAGTGACAAATCAAAACTACCCTAACTACACAAATCATCGTATTATAAAGATATTTACACTATCCTCCATTTATTACCTTAATTTATTTAAGGTAGCCTTAAATTAATATCTATTGCAATGATTTCAAATTATTATTCCCCCATTCCTTTTTAATTTCAATAACGCCAAATTTAACCGTTATATTCTCTTTATTTATGCGATAAATGCAATTATTGAATCTAATACTCCATTTAATTAATAGATCCTGCTTCCTAGAATCTATATCAACAATAGGTCAAATATATACATAGAATTAGCCTTAACTTCACCTAAAAGAATTAGCTATTTCAACTACCGCACAAAACTACGCTACTGCACTATTTAATCAAATAAATTAATTGAACTTAAATCAGCATAAAGGTTATAAAATTATAAATGTAATCTTAATAAATTCATTTATTGATTTAGACTCTTTCTATACAGTAATTAACCTATTTGTGGGTATAAATAACTTTGGAATTATATTACATCTCATTAGTGCGCGTTTTATTTCCTATAACTTCTCCTTATTTAACTATACCCATTAACAACCAAAAAAAATTTAATTAGCTTTATTTCAATCTATTTCCCTTCTTAACTAAATAAAATAAATGGTTAACCTAAACACTTGTTATCCTTTGATATATTCAAATTCACTTCCAACATTTATTAACAAAAATGTTGCCATAGGTTTAGATTTACATAAATAAATTATACGAATAGGTAGAAAAATTGGTAATCCGCAAATGCCCAATATACACGCATTAATTACTACCTATTGTTAGAATCCATTTATTAATTTACTAGTTAATAACGGTCTTTTTATTTCTATTTACTACCAAACTCTCTATTTTATTATAGTTCCAATATATTAATACTTAGGCACATCAAGTGCTAGCCCTTTTGTTATTTATATTAAATTGGGTATGCACAAATAAGTTGTTAATTAACTATTTCTACAAAATTATATTCATACATTCAGTTCCATATCTTATAGGGTTAAATTCTAATTACTTACGCTTAATCTATCAATTTAATACTCTATTCAAACATGCATTTAAATTCTTTTTTTTTCTAAATAAATTTTATTAAGTGTTGACATCCACTAATAGCATTCACCTTTATTACAACCAAAGGTGACATCTTCACTACTGATTTTATATTAATGAATCTCATTTTAGTTAATATTTTTTTATTAATATTCTCAATTCAACATTTATTGATTTCTTAAAATTTACTTTTAACAAAAAGTGACAAATTACATTATCCAAATCTATTGTCATAAAATTTTATTGTTACACTAGGTTACAACTACTATACCAAATTTCTACATTTATTCTTAAACAAATTAGAAATTATATTAATTTAATTTATTAAATATTATCAATTTAACGGGTCGTTACAATCTCCCCCACTCAAAACTTTTCGTCCCCGAAAAGGAAAAAGAAGGGAGAAGGAAGAATAAAACAGTACATCTTATTCCAAATATTAACTTATAACAATAATTTACTAAATTTATTTTCTTAAATAAAATATACCTATTTATAATCATTATATTATTTTATACTTAATTATTAAAGTTGGGAAAATATTTTCACAAAATTCTAAGTCCAAAATTTACGGAAAATTTTGGCAGAGTCTTCTTTGTGCGGAGAGACTCTGGAGAAAATATAATATCAAAATATACAAATATATTACATATATTATCAAAATATTATATCCCAACACGGAAAAATAGCGCTTTAAACGTAATCCGAAAACGTACCTATTTGTCGGGCAATATACGCTTATTATTTTGGAACCAAAAGCAATAGCAGTTGCTTCCATCATCTGTATTCACTTATATAATCTAAAAGGTTAAATATTTATTTTAAAGTGAACTATTCAAGTGGATTCAATCATTAATCAACCAAACAATTCAACAACCATCAACCTTACCAACAACATACATACACATCAAAGCAACCATTTAATCCATCAACCAAATAGTTGTTTGGGTTCAAACTTGAAATTTGTATGAAATGAAATTAACTATCAAGTGCATCCTTTACTCAACAGTCTTAGATGGAACAAAGATAGATACTTATTCATTTAACCACTTCAAATTTCTTACCCAACAACATAAATCAAACAACACAATTCAAACCAACACCCAAATTTATTTATTATACATTTATCTCATGCTTCAATGGTTTGATTTTCTTTCTTTCATTTATCGAGTGATTTCTTTATTTCTTACAAATTTTCATTTTCCATTTATCACAAAATTCATTATATTTGTATTCCAATTTATTTACTAAAGTTTCTATCATCTATTTATACTACTTACCTTTACTTATAGTAAAATTTCCAATTTAACTTAAGTCTACACAATTAATTCTCATTAATAATAGCAAATTAATAGAATACCTTTATTACCTTACTCTTCACTAGTAAGGTTTCCCTTTACATTTTCCTACTAACATTTGCAACTTTTTATTATATGGTAAGTTATGTATGTTTTAAGAATGTAAGTGAAAATTTACAAGTTTCTTCTCCATTCCTTTAATTAATATATATTTGTTTTATAAATTACAATTTCAACTTACCTTTAATCTCATTCATTTATTTAATGTTGAAATTTCCATTATATTTAATTACAGTAACCCTCTACTTACACTTAATTTATTAACCTTATAACTTGCATTCCTATAAGTGAAAGATTTTACTCATTCATTAACTATGGATTGCAGTCATTTATATTTTCCCTACTTTCCATTATATTAGAATAGGGGGAATTAAAGCATACTTAAGTTAATAACCCTACAATCAAACTTTATAAATTAAGCAATTTCATTTTTACTTTCTTAAGGTTAAAATCACCTATTTATAATACAACCTTTAATTTTAGTAAAATTCCAATCATCACTTAAGTTAATACCATTAAATTCTTATTTATAACAGTAATTTATTGAATACTTCATTTTTTTCCAAAATTCTACTTGCATAATATTCTATTCCACTCTTAATTTACATTTCAACTTTTTATACTTGGTAAGTTATTTATGTTAAAGAAAAAGCAAAAGAACTTATGCAAGTTTAATCTCAACTCTTTTAATTCATTGATTACTTCTTTTATTTCACTAACCTAAATTTTTACAACTAATTAATGGAAATTCAAGAATTAATACCGGGTCAAATTCCAAAATTTCTTTAAAATAATAGATAATTAATTTCTTACAACTTTTATATCTCTAATTACCTTTAAACAATTAAAATTTTAAATAATTTCAAAACAAATCTGCAGTAGAATTTACTACAGTGGCCTTTCCCTTCGAAACTCGAAAATGAAAGTCGATGATGCGGCCGTCATCACCGAAATTATTTTCCAGCGACAGAGAGGAAAGTACAAACTTATTTTCTTCAAAATCCTCTTTAAACCAATTCCTTCGAATTATACTAAATATTTATATAAGAAAATATTTATAAACCAAATCATTATATTTCATAAATCCTTTGAAAGCAGATTTCAAAATCCAGGACTTAAGTTCAAAAATCTCCAATTTGATTTATTATAATTTCAGCTTAGCTTCAATTATTATAAATATTTTATTACCTAACACCCAATCTATAGCAACCAAATATATATATATCTTTATAAAAATATTTTTATATATAGAAAATATAATAGGCAAAATTATTTCATTCACCTATATTAAAACAAATATTATGTCGGTCTGTCCTAATTAAGTGTTTAGAAATCCCTATTGATGACATAGCGTCCCATGCATCAACCGGAATTTATAAATACAAAGTGGAACAGATTAACACAATATCAAAATCTTTTTATAAAACTAACAAATACGCTCTCTCATATATATACTCTCAGCGACTCCCATAGGATATTTCTACCCTACTAACAAAGAGTCAAACCCCACAAAGCCAAGTTTTATCGCTAAACCAAAGCTCTGATACCAACTGTAACATCCCGCCTTTTCGCACACTTTAAACCGACACACGTGCCCATTCAAAGCATACGCAAGGGCGGATTGTTATGGGGTAAATAAGAAAAAAACAGAGAAGAAATAAAACAAAATAGAATCTCACAGCGGAAGGATAAAATATAATAATCAATATACAGTTCATGATAACTGTTTACAAAATATTTATTTTACTTATACAATGAATATCAGAGTTACACATACCAATACAATCAATGCAGCGGAAATTTAGAGTGTGGTGCAATACTATAATTAATAATAATACGAACTCTTCGTCTTCGTCCTCCAAAGCTAAAGTCATCGATCCTGAAACGCTCGGACTGACCCGAGCGAATTTGAAAAGACAAAAACACTCGAGTCAGAACTAAAAGATCTTATGTGAGTTAAATTAACAAAAATAAATATGAGTACAGTAACTCAAGAGATGTTCGGGATTTACATCTCCTAAGGATCCGTTAAACTATTTACTATGTAGTATATTGCGCTATTATAATAGTGTCTATTTATAAAATAAACTTACTTTTTAATAGCGTTAAGGGGTTACCCATATAGCCCTTAACACAAATAATGCCAGTAGTCTATACAGTACCGTAATACCTCCTGATCGGGAAGCTACCAGAGGATACTCCATAGGTACGACACAAATAGAAACTCGTAGTAAAGGCTCGGTATGGTAGGTGACACGGCACAACTAGGCAATGCCAGGGTAGATATACCAATTGCTATCCAGGCTGGTGGAAACGCGTAGCCGCAGTTACCGCCCACCTCGGACTAACTCCCCAAAATCAAAATATAGAAGTGGCCACTGAATCAATCCAAAATCAAAGTATAATATCGAAGAGGAGGGTCCGATCAGAGGAATGACCTCATTGGCCTGAGAATCGCTCCTGTTTTAGCCACCTTATGCCAACTCACGGGAGTCGGGTCCACGTATTTACCTTACAGGAAACGTCGCCACCACCTACTTCATTCTGGAATCTCCACCGCGTACACGGTTAGTCAAAGTGGTTTTCGGTATCGACAGAGAGTATGTCCATATCCGATCCCGGTCTCTTTGCCAACCCATCGTTATTATAACACCGCGGTCATTTAAAAATAGGTTATACTTTAAAAATCAGAATAACATTCCATTTCATAACCATGAATACGATATCATTTCAAAACCCAAAACCATATTTTATCACTTATCCCAAATATAATTCTTTTCCAAAATCATAATGCTTTAACTTCATAACGTCTGAAAATCAAATACTTTCAAAGCATAATATTTTGAAAATCATAATTTAAAACCATAACTTCTAAAAACTTGAATGGTTTGGACATTCAACGGTATATGAATTAAATGGTTTAACTTAAATGTTACTTTGTAAAGAAAATAGTTCTCATGGCTTTACAAATACATTTCTTTATTAAAATCTAAACCAAAATTTATATTATCTCTCTCAAGTTCCAAAACCACTTCAATTTATTTATATATATACGTATATCCATTTTGAGTATTAAGATTTCAAACTAAAGTTGGATTTTATGCTTTCAACAAATCAATTGTTCTATTAATTAGTCTTGAATATTCATATAAAATCCATAAATAATAAGACTTCAATTTCTAGTAATAAAATATATATATTTTTTCCCAATTCAAATTATACTAGAATATTCATTTCAATTTATTTTGGGAAAAATCCAATTATAAATATCATATCTTAAAATTTCCAAACTTAACATTTAAACATATGATATAAATTATTAACTCCATTTTTTTAATTTTCTTCCATTTCTAATAAAGATTTTTATACACCTTTTAATTTCAAAATTTTCAACTTCATATGTATATATATATGGAAGAAAAATATTTATACAATATAAAATTTAAGATTATTATAAACCGTATTCCATCCAAACCATAGAAATCACATTAAAATAGTTATATATATAGACCGCGGTGTCTGTATATAGTTTTCTATCCTATGGTCAAGTGATACGGATATTTATCATTTCAATCCGCAATTTAAAAGATATAAAATTTTGCGGTTGTATATCATTTCAAACCACAATCCCGAATGAAAGGAAATATGCATGATAATTTGCAATTTAATGATATACAATAAAACATCCATCAACAACACCCATCATCCAATCAAAATCATCAAGCAATATCAATCAATAACAATTTATATTTGATAATATATAACAGGTAATAACTGGCAATTTTATTCAGATTAAATTTAACAACTATTAATCTAACAGTTTATATTCAGTAATAATCTATATAACTGTTAACTAGCAGTTTATAGGCAAACACAAATTCTAACTGTCAATAAATAAATGAAATTCACAGTTAAATTCAATAAATGCAATTCAACAAATATGAGTGAAATAAACATGCCAAATACTCTTAAATAAATTTCTATTCATTTCTAAAATTAATTTAACAAACATAAAAGCTTCTAGTAGTTGTGAGTGGGTTAAAACACTCACCTTTTGAATTTAAATCGAATTTAAATTCGATTTAAACCCAAAAATTCGCCCTTCTCGGAATTCGTCCAAACCAGCGTCATCAGATCCGGAACTAAATTACGATCCTAACAAAAGAAATTTTGCGTGAATCGGAGAACGTATGAAAAAGATATTCATTTTAAACGATTTGAAAACAAAAATAAAATAAAATAAAATAAAACAAAACCCACTTAACTTCAATGGCCACGTCAGCTAAAAGCTACAGCACATCGTCGAATTTTTTTTTTCTGGTCAAACGAATGTCCAAAACAGAAAACGAATTGTACCAGCAGATTACGTGCCTCGAGAACATTAACATATATTTTTTTTGTGGAATTTTTCTGAAGTGTTTGCATTTTCATTGAAATTTGGATTAAAGTAGATCTAGGTTTTGCAACCATTTGAGGAGGAGAAGGAGATGAAGAAATGAATATACAGCAAATGACAATAGGATGGAGCTAGGGTTTATAACTGTATATATATATATATATATATTAAATTTCCAAAATTTAATTAAATTTACTTTCCATTATTTATTGTCAATTAGATTGATTTATCATTGGATTCATATTTCAATATGTAAATATCCCCAATTTCATCTGCACTTATATTTACATAGTTTCTAAATATTAAATTTCAAATATTACTTCATTTAACGTTACGTATTTATTATTTATTACTTGCTGCAGTTGATTATCAATTATACTTAATATACTAAATAGATGGTAAATTTTGAATACTTGTTATCATTAACGTTTTATTTCCACTTACAAAATAAATGAAATTATTACATAAACTCCCTTAATTAAGTCAACCATTATCTTATATAACTTAACTGGTAATATATATACCCAATTGCCCTAATTGGTTTATAGTTATCAGCTAAATACATACTAACTTGTAAATAAATTCGTTTAATTGCAAATGGATCTGATCAATAATAGATTGAATAGATGGGTAAGCAAATAATAAATTTTCCTTTTTGTCAAATTCAAACCCATTCCTACTTAATTATCAATTCCAATTTATTACGAAACATTGATTTTATGCAGTTACCTTTTATTTGCGTATTATTACATCAATTCCTATAACCTTGGATTCATTCCCAATTCACCAAATTCAATTAATTACACTTTAAAATGTGTTTCCAATATATAGGTATTGCCCAAGTTAAATTTATTATCTAACTCATATTAATAAACAAATGACTTATATGAATGATTAAAATTTTCAATTATCTCACTTTACTCCTAAACTTCTGTTATTTAATAATTATTGCTTAGAACCTGATTTTAACCTTCCCATTATCTATTTAATTCCTTCTAGAATCATAGCTAATATTTGTCATCCCTTCATTACCCAAATGTTCTTATCCCATCAAATTTTAAGTTATCGAAATATTAAATGTCAATTTCTTTAATTGCACTAAATTTATCTATTAAAGGTTGCACTTAACCCAAATACATAAAACTTGCCCAATTTCTCCTTAAATCAATAACCTTCATATACAAATATGTTTATCATAAATTTTATCTACTCTTCCTTTTTAGGTAATGTCCTATGTATTAGATTTCCATGTAATTTGCAATAAATCATACTCGTAATTATATCACATTAAATGAATAAATAAGTGTTGACTCTATTCTTTTGATTCAACATTGGTTTACGTTATATTTCATAAATATTTCTACATACATCAGGATTTAAGGCTCGTCTACTTCCCATTTTATATTTAAGGCTTCTAAAACCGATTCATATCATTTCTCTAGTCCAAATTTTATTAATATAACCTTAAATTTAATTTATTCCTATCGATGTAATGGTTAAACACAAATTTCACTTATTTGCAATAAATCCACAAATTGGATTGCAAATTTTCAAATAAATAAATAAATTTTAGTTTATCACTTCTTAAATACCCAAACGTCAATGCCTTAATTTAAACTGCATTTATTACATTTTATAAAAATCATCCATCTTAAGTGACAAATCAAAACTACCCTAACTACACAAATCATCGTATTATAAAGATATTTACACTATCCTCCATTTATTACCTTAATTTATTTAAGGTAGCCTTAAATTAATATCTATTGCAATGATTTCAAATTATTATTCCCCCATTCCTTTTTAATTTCAATAACGCCAAATTTAACCGTTATATTCTCTTTATTTATGCGATAAATGCAATTATTGAATCTAATACTCCATTTAATTAATAGATCCTGCTTCCTAGAATCTATATCAACAATAGGTCAAATATATACATAGAATTAGCCTTAACTTCACCTAAAAGAATTAGCTATTTCAACTACCGCACAAAACTACGCTACTGCACTATTTAATCAAATAAATTAATTGAACTTAAATCAGCATAAAGGTTATAAAATTATAAATGTAATCTTAATAAATTCATTTATTGATTTAGACTCTTTCTATACAGTAATTAACCTATTTGTGGGTATAAATAACTTTGGAATTATATTACATCTCATTAGTGCGCGTTTTATTTCCTATAACTTCTCCTTATTTAACTATACCCATTAACAACCAAAAAAAATTTAATTAGCTTTATTTCAATCTATTTCCCTTCTTAACTAAATAAAATAAATGGTTAACCTAAACACTTGTTATCCTTTGATATATTCAAATTCACTTCCAACATTTATTAACAAAAATGTTGCCATAGGTTTAGATTTACATAAATAAATTATACGAATAGGTAGAAAAATTGGTAATCCGCAAATGCCCAATATACACGCATTAATTACTACCTATTGTTAGAATCCATTTATTAATTTACTAGTTAATAACGGTCTTTTTATTTCTATTTACTACCAAACTCTCTATTTTATTATAGTTCCAATATATTAATACTTAGGCACATCAAGTGCTAGCCCTTTTGTTATTTATATTAAATTGGGTATGCACAAATAAGTTGTTAATTAACTATTTCTACAAAATTATATTCATACATTCAGTTCCATATCTTATAGGGTTAAATTCTAATTACTTACGCTTAATCTATCAATTTAATACTCTATTCAAACATGCATTTAAATTCTTTTTTTTTCTAAATAAATTTTATTAAGTGTTGACATCCACTAATAGCATTCACCTTTATTACAACCAAAGGTGACATCTTCACTACTGATTTTATATTAATGAATCTCATTTTAGTTAATATTTTTTTATTAATATTCTCAATTCAACATTTATTGATTTCTTAAAATTTACTTTTAACAAAAAGTGACAAATTACATTATCCAAATCTATTGTCATAAAATTTTATTGTTACACTAGGTTACAACTACTATACCAAATTTCTACATTTATTCTTAAACAAATTAGAAATTATATTAATTTAATTTATTAAATATTATCAATTTAACGGGTCGTTACAATCTCCCCCACTCAAAACTTTTCGTCCCCGAAAAGGAAAAAGAAGGGAGAAGGAAGAATAAAACAGTACATCTTATTCCAAATATTAACTTATAACAATAATTTACTAAATTTATTTTCTTAAATAAAATATACCTGTTTATAATCATTATATTATTTTATACTTAATTATTAAAGTTGGGAAAATATTTTCACAAAATTCTAAGTCCAAAATTTACGGAAAATTTTGGCAGAGTCTTCTTTGTGCGGAGAGACTCTGGAGAAAATATAATATCAAAATATACAAATATATTACATATATTATCAAAATATTATATCCCAACACGGAAAAATAGCGCTTTAAACGTAATCCGAAAACGTACCTATTTGTCGGGCAATATACGCTTATTATTTTGGAACCAAAAGCAATAGCAGTTGCTTCCATCATCTGTATTCACTTATATAATCTAAAAGGTTAAATATTTATTTTAAAGTGAACTATTCAAGTGGATTCAATCATTAATCAACCAAACAATTCAACAACCATCAACCTTACCAACAACATACATACACATCAAAGCAACCATTTAATCCATCAACCAAATAGTTGTTTGGGTTCAAACTTGAAATTTGTATGAAATGAAATTAACTATCAAGTGCATCCTTTACTCAACAGTCTTAGATGGAACAAAGATAGATACTTATTCATTTAACCACTTCAAATTTCTTACCCAACAACATAAATCAAACAACACAATTCAAACCAACACCCAAATTTATTTATTATACATTTATCTCATGCTTCAATGGTTTGATTTTCTTTCTTTCATTTATCGAGTGATTTCTTTATTTCTTACAAATTTTCATTTTCCATTTATCACAAAATTCATTATATTTGTATTCCAATTTATTTACTAAAGTTTCTATCATCTATTTATACTACTTACCTTTACTTATAGTAAAATTTCCAATTTAACTTAAGTCTACACAATTAATTCTCATTAATAATAGCAAATTAATAGAATACCTTTATTACCTTACTCTTCACTAGTAAGGTTTCCCTTTACATTTTCCTACTAACATTTGCAACTTTTTATTATATGGTAAGTTATGTATGTTTTAAGAATGTAAGTGAAAATTTACAAGTTTCTTCTCCATTCCTTTAATTAATATATATTTGTTTTATAAATTACAATTTCAACTTACCTTTAATCTCATTCATTTATTTAATGTTGAAATTTCCATTATATTTAATTACAGTAACCCTCTACTTACACTTAATTTATTAACCTTATAACTTGCATTCCTATAAGTGAAAGATTTTACTCATTCATTAACTATGGATTGCAGTCATTTATATTTTCCCTACTTTCCATTATATTAGAATAGGGGGAATTAAAGCATACTTAAGTTAATAACCCTACAATCAAACTTTATAAATTAAGCAATTTCATTTTTACTTTCTTAAGGTTAAAATCACCTATTTATAATACAACCTTTAATTTTAGTAAAATTCCAATCATCACTTAAGTTAATACCATTAAATTCTTATTTATAACAGTAATTTATTGAATACTTCATTTTTTTCCAAAATTCTACTTGCATAATATTCTATTCCACTCTTAATTTACATTTCAACTTTTTATACTTGGTAAGTTATTTATGTTAAAGAAAAAGCAAAAGAACTTATGCAAGTTTAATCTCAACTCTTTTAATTCATTGATTACTTCTTTTATTTCACTAACCTAAATTTTTACAACTAATTAATGGAAATTCAAGAATTAATACCGGGTCAAATTCCAAAATTTCTTTAAAATAATAGATAATTAATTTCTTACAACTTTTATATCTCTAATTACCTTTAAACAATTAAAATTTTAAATAATTTCAAAACAAATCTGCAGTAGAATTTACTACAGTGGCCTTTCCCTTCGAAACTCGAAAATGAAAGTCGATGATGCGGCCGTCATCACCGAAATTATTTTCCAGCGACAGAGAGGAAAGTACAAACTTATTTTCTTCAAAATCCTCTTTAAACCAATTCCTTCGAATTATACTAAATATTTATATAAGAAAATATTTATAAACCAAATCATTATATTTCATAAATCCTTTGAAAGCAGATTTCAAAATCCAGGACTTAAGTTCAAAAATCTCCAATTTGATTTATTATAATTTCAGCTTAGCTTCAATTATTATAAATATTTTATTACCTAACACCCAATCTATAGCAACCAAATATATATATATCTTTATAAAAATATTTTTATATATAGAAAATATAATAGGCAAAATTATTTCATTCACCTATATTAAAACAAATATTATGTCGGTCTGTCCTAATTAAGTGTTTAGAAATCCCTATTGATGACATAGCGTCCCATGCATCAACCAGAATTTATAAATACAAAGTGGAACAGATTAACACAATATCAAAATCTTTTTATAAAACTAACAAATACGCTCTCTCATATATATACTCTCAGCGACTCCCATAGGATATTTCTACCCTACTAACAAAGAGTCAAACCCCACAAAGCCAAGTTTTATCGCTAAACCAAAGCTCTGATACCAACTGTAACATCCCGCCTTTTCGCACACTTTAAACCGACACACGTGCCCATTCAAAGCATACGCAAGGGCGGATTGTTATGGGGTAAATAAGAAAAAAACAGAGAAGAAATAAAACAAAATAGAGTCTCACAGCGGAAGGATAAAATATAATAATCAATATACAGTTCATGATAACTGTTTACAAAATATTTATTTTACTTATACAATGAATATCAGAGTTACACATACCAATACAATCAATGCAGCGGAAATTTAGAGTGTGGTGCAATACTATAATTAATAATAATACGAACTCTTCGTCTTCGTCCTCCAAAGCTAAAGTCATCGATCCTGAAACGCTCGGACTGACCCGAGCGAATTTGAAAAGACAAAAACACTCGAGTCAGAACTAAAAGATCTTATGTGAGTTAAATTAACAAAAATAAATATGAGTACAGTAACTCAAGAGATGTTCGGGATTTACATCTCCTAAGGATCCGTTAAACTATTTACTATGTAGTATATTGCGCTATTATAATAGTGTCTATTTATAAAATAAACTTACTTTTTAATAGCGTTAAGGGGTTACCCATATAGCCCTTAACACAAATAATGCCAGTAGTCTATACAGTACCGTAATACCTCCTGATCGGGAAGCTACCAGAGGATACTCCATAGGTACGACACAAATAGAAACTCGTAGTAAAGGCTCGGTATGGTAGGTGACACGGCACAACTAGGCAATGCCAGGGTAGATATACCAATTGCTATCCAGGCTGGTGGAAACGCGTAGCCGCAGTTACCGCCCACCTCGGACTAACTCCCCAAAATCAAAATATAGAAGTGGCCACTGAATCAATCCAAAATCAAAGTATAATATCGAAGAGGAGGGTCCGATCAGAGGAATGACCTCATTGGCCTGAGAATCGCTCCTGTTTTAGCCACCTTATGCCAACTCACGGGAGTCGGGTCCACGTATTTACCTTACAGGAAACGTCGCCACCACCTACTTCATTCTGGAATCTCCACCGCGTACACGGTTAGTCAAAGTGGTTTTCGGTATCGACAGAGAGTATGTCCATATCCGATCCCGGTCTCTTTGCCAACCCATCGTTATTATAACACCGCGGTCATTTAAAAATAGGTTATACTTTAAAAATCAGAATAACATTCCATTTCATAACCATGAATACGATATCATTTCAAAACCCAAAACCATATTTTATCACTTATCCCAAATATAATTCTTTTCCAAAATCATAATGCTTTAACTTCATAACGTCTGAAAATCAAATACTTTCAAAGCATAATATTTTGAAAATCATAATTTAAAACCATAACTTCTAAAAACTTGAATGGTTTGGACATTCAACGGTATATGAATTAAATGGTTTAACTTAAATGTTACTTTGTAAAGAAAATAGTTCTCATGGCTTTACAAATACATTTCTTTATTAAAATCTAAACCAAAATTTATATTATCTCTCTCAAGTTCCAAAACCACTTCAATTTATTTATATATATACGTATATCCATTTTGAGTATTAAGATTTCAAACTAAAGTTGGATTTTATGCTTTCAACAAATCAATTGTTCTATTAATTAGTCTTGAATATTCATATAAAATCCATAAATAATAAGACTTCAATTTCTAGTAATAAAATATATATATTTTTTCCCAATTCAAATTATACTAGAATATTCATTTCAATTTATTTTGGGAAAAATCCAATTATAAATATCATATCTTAAAATTTCCAAACTTAACATTTAAACATATGATATAAATTATTAACTCCATTTTTTTAATTTTCTTCCATTTCTAATAAAGATTTTTATACACCTTTTAATTTCAAAATTTTCAACTTCATATGTATATATATATGGAAGAAAAATATTTATACAATATAAAATTTAAGATTATTATAAACCGTATTCCATCCAAACCATAGAAATCACATTAAAATAGTTATATATATAGACCGCGGTGCCTGTATATAGTTTTCTATCCTATGGTCAAGTGATACGGATATTTATCATTTCAATCCGCAATTTAAAAGATATAAAATTTTGCGGTTGTATATCATTTCAAACCACAATCCCGAATGAAAGGAAATATGCATGATAATTTGCAATTTAATGATATACAATAAAACATCCATCAACAACACCCATCATCCAATCAAAATCATCAAGCAATATCAATCAATAACAATTTATATTTGATAATATATAACAGGTAATAACTGGCAATTTTATTCAGATTAAATTTAACAACTATTAATCTAACAGTTTATATTCAGTAATAATCTATATAACTGTTAACTAGCAGTTTATAGGCAAACACAAATTCTAACTGTCAATAAATAAATGAAATTCACAGTTAAATTCAACAAATGCAATTCAACAAATATGAGTGAAATAAACATGCCAAATACTCATAAATAAATTTCTATTCATTTCTAAAATTAATTTAACAAACATAAAAGCTTCTAGTAGTTGTGAGTGGGTTAAAACACTCACCTTTTGAATTTAAATCGAATTTAAATTCGATTTAAACCCAAAAATTCGCCCTTCTCGGAATTCGTCCAAACCAGCGTCATCAGATCCGGAACTAAATTACGATCCTAACAAAAGAAATTTTGCGTGAATCGGAGAACGTATGAAAAAGATATTCATTTTAAACGATTTGAAAACAAAAATAAAATAAAATAAAATAAAACAAAACCCACTTAACTTCAATGGCCACGTCAGCTAAAAGCTACAGCACATCGTCGAATTTTTTTTTTCCTGGTCAAACGAATGTCCAAAACAGAAAACGAATTGTACCAGCAGATTACGTGCCTCGAGAACATTAACATATATTTTTTTTGTGGAATTTTTCTGAAGTGTTTGCATTTTCATTGAAATTTGGATTAAAGTAGATCTAGGTTTTGCAACCATTTGAGGAGGAGAAGGAGATGAAGAAATGAATATACAGCAAATGACAATAGGATGGAGCTAGGGTTTATAACTGTATATATATATATATATTAAATTTCCAAAATTTAATTAAATTTACTTTCCATTATTTATTGTCAATTAGATTGATTTATCATTGGATTCATATTTCAATATGTAAATATCCCCAATTTCATCTGCACTTATATTTACATAGTTTCTAAATATTAAATTTCAAATATTACTTCATTTAACGTTACGTATTTATTATTTATTACTTGCTGCAGTTGATTATCAATTATACTTAATATACTAAATAGATGGTAAATTTTGAATACTTGTTATCATTAACGTTTTATTTCCACTTACAAAATAAATGAAATTATTACATAAACTCCCTTAATTAAGTCAACCATTATCTTATATAACTTAACTGGTAATATATATACCCAATTGCCCTAATTGGTTTATAGTTATCAGCTAAATACATACTAACTTGTAAATAAATTCGTTTAATTGCAAATGGATCTGATCAATAATAGATTGAATAGATGGGTAAGCAAATAATAAATTTTCCTTTTTGTCAAATTCAAACCCATTCCTACTTAATTATCAATTCCAATTTATTACGAAACATTGATTTTATGCAGTTACCTTTTATTTGCGTATTATTACATCAATTCCTATAACCTTGGATTCATTCCCAATTCACCAAATTCAATTAATTACACTTTAAAATGTGTTTCCAATATATAGGTATTGCCCAAGTTAAATTTATTAGCTAACTCATATAAATAAACAAATGACTTATATGAATGATTAAAATTTTCAATTATCTCACTTTACTCCTAAACTTCTGTTATTTAATAATTATTGCTTAGAACCTGATTTTAACCTTCCCATTATCTATTTAATTCCTTCTAGAATCATAGCTAATATTTGTCATCCCTTCATTACCCAAATGTTCTTATCCCATCAAATTTTAAGTTATCGAAATATTAAATGTCAATTTCTTTAATTGCACTAAATTTATCTATTAAAGGTTGCACTTAACCCAAATACATAAAACTTGCCCAATTTCTCCTTAAATCAATAACCTTCATATACAAATATGTTTATCATAAATTTTATCTACTCTTCCTTTTTAGGTAATGTCCTATATATTAGATTTCCATGTAATTTGCAATAAATCATACTCGTAATTATATCACATTAAATGAATAAATAAGTGTTGACTCTATTCTTTTGATTCAACATTGGTTTACGTTATATTTCATAAATATTTCTACATACATCAGGATTTAAGGCTCGTCTACTTCCCATTTTATATTTAAGGCTTCTAAAACCGATTCATATCATTTCTCTAGTCCAAATTTTATTAATATAACCTTAAATTTAATTTATTCCTATCGATGTATTGGCTAAACACAAATTTCACTTATTTGCAATAAATCCACAAATTGGATTGCAAATTTTCAAATAAATAAATAAATTTTACTTTATCACTTCTTAAATACCCAAACGTCAATGCCTTAATTTAAACTGCATTTATTACATTTTATAAAAATCATCCATCTTAAGTGACAAATCAAAACTACCCTAACTACACAAATCATCGTATTATAAAGATATTTACACTATCCTCCATTTATTACCTTAATTTATTTAAGGTAACCTTAAATTAATATCTATTGCAATGATTTCAAATTATTATTCCCCCATTCCTTTTTAATTTCAATAACGCCAAATTTAACCGTTATATTCTTTTTATTTATGCGATAAATGCAATTATTGAATCTAATACTCCATTTAATTAATAGATCCTGCTTCCTAGAATCTATATCAACAATAGGTCAAATATATACATAGAATTAGCCTTAACTTCACCTAAAAGAATTAGCTATTTCAACTACCGCACAAAACTACGCTACTGCACTATTTAATCAAATAAATTAATTGAACTTAAATCAGCATAAAGGTTATAAAATTATAAATGTAATCTTAATAAATTCATTTATTGATTTAGACTTTTTCTATACAGTAATTAACCTATTTGTGGGTATAAATAACTTTGGAATTATATTACATCTCATTAGTGCGCGTTTTATTTCCTATAACTTCTCCTTATTTAACTATACCCATTAACAACCAAAAAAAATTTAATTAGCTTTATTTCAATCTATTTCCCTTCTTAACTAAATAAAATAAATGGTTAACCTAAACACTTGTTATCCTTTGATATATTCAAATTCACTTCCAACATTTATTAACAAAAATGTTGCCATAGGTTTAGATTTACATAAATAAATTATATGAATAGGTAGAAAAATTGGTAATCCGCAAATGCCCAATATACACGCATTAATTACTACCTATTGTTAGAATCCATTTATTAATTTACTAGTTAATAACGGTCTTTTTATTTCTATTTACTACCAAACTCTCTATTTTATTATAGTTCCAATATATTAATACTTAGGCACATCAAGTGCTAGCCCTTTTGTTATTTATATTAAATTGGGTATGCACAAATAAGTTGTTAATTAACTATTTCTATAAAATTATATTCATACATTCAGTTCCATATCTTATAGGGTTAAATTCTAATTACTTACGCTTAATCTATCAATTTAATACTCTATTCAAACATGCATTTAAATTCTTTTTTTTTCTAAATAAATTTTATTAAGTGTTGACATCCACTAATAGCATTCACCTTTATTACAACCAAAGGTGACATCTTCACTACTGATTTTATATTAATGAATCTCATTTTAGTTAATATTTTTTTATTAATATTCTCAATTCAACATTTATTGATTTCTTAAAATTTACTTTTAACAAAAAGTGACAAATTACATTATCCAAATCTATTGTCATAAAATTTTATTGTTACACTAGGTTACAACTACTATACCAAATTTCTACATTTATTCTTAAACAAATTAGAAATTATATTAATTTAATTTATTAAATATTATTAATTTAACGGGTCGTTACATGGAATGAGCATCTACAAATGATATATAATATTTGAAACCATAATCAGAGCTAATGGGTGATAGTCCCCACAAGTCAGTTGCAACAATTGCAGTGGCTTGGAGTACTCAGTTTGTGAGTTTGGAAATGTCAACTTATGACTTTTCCCCATATGACAGCAAGTGCATACATAATGTGTAGGTACATTTTTAATAAAGATTTTATTATCATCCAATACTTTATTTACAATTTTTGCACCAGGATGCCCTAGTTTGTAATGTCATTGTAACGACCGTAAATTTCGTGGATTTAATTTGGTTACATTAATGTGTTTTGTAATTAAATTTAGTAGAAAAAAACTTTATAAACAAATATTGAAATGAACGCTAAATCAAAGTATATAAATGGTGGCTTAAAACCTATTTACTAGCAATTTGAATAAATTTCAATAAATGAAATGGGGTAAGTAATATACTTGGATATAAAATTCATTTAAGGGGAATTTATTTAATATGTTAATGTAAAGTTAGAAAATACTGGAATAAATGATAATTCCATTCATACTTGTAAGTAGTTATTATAGGTTGCATGTTGAAATGGTTGATTGAATTGGAATTTAAAATTTAATGTAAATGAAAAATATAAAGGTTTACAATAACGGAAATTTAGGTAATAAAGTTAGAACAAATTGATAAATAATAACCAAATAAGGGAATAACATTAATATAAATAAAGTTGGAACAAATTGGATATAGAGAAATAAATGTAAGCATTTAATATATTAATTAATGTCGGTTAATGATAACGTTACTTGGTGATTAATTATATAGTAACGGAAGTGTGAACGTAAAGTAATAAAAGCGTAGATTTATGTTAAGTAATAATTTGTGGATTTGGGGAATACGTTGAAATTTTGATAATTAAGATAATTAATACGAAAAATATGTAAAGTAAGTTATATAATGTAAAGTAAGTTATAGAATGTAAATTTAATGTTGTAATTTTAATAGAGTATTTGAAGACCGTAATTAATGTGTTCAATGTATAGAAATACACATTTAAAAACATAATATTCATTCAAATTTAAAATGTAAATAGGTGTATATTAGGTAATGAAATAAAATTAGCATTGAAGATGAAATTTGAATATATCAATGGAATGAAATGTGAGACAAGTGTTGATTGCGATATAGAGTTATAATAGACTCAATTTAAGGGTTGGAATTAAATCAAATTCGTTTGATTGGAAACTTATTAAAATAAATTGGATTCAATTTGTAATAAAGAGATTATTTTAAGAAATTGAAATAAATACTATAATTAGTGAAATAATTTACTTTAAAATTTGAGATGGAAATTTGTTAAAGAATTATAAATTAATAAGGGATACAAGATGATAAAATTTATGAAGTATAAAATTTGAATTGTAAATAGTGGGTTAATTTATCTAATTTATAATAAATTGGATTTATTGCAAATGAATTAAATCAAATATTTAACTATTACGTTAATTTAAAAATTAAGTGGAAATTGGGAAATTTGTAAGTAATAGCTTTGAACCAATGTTAATTTCATCCATTTGACTGTAAGGGATTGAATAAAAAGGAATGAATAGTGAATTCAATGGATTATTGAAAAGTTAATTTATAATTGATAAATATAATGAAATTTGAATTTACGCTGAAATTTACGAGTGAATCAACAATTAATTAACATCTAAATTGGTTTAAATCAGTGTGATTGTTTAAGAAAACAAAACCGATAAGATTTGTAAATTTTGAAAGTGAAATTGAAAAGGCGATTTAATTAATGAATTTTTAATTTATTTAATTAATATAAAAATAGCCATTTTGGTCACGGACTCGGATTTCGACGAAACTAGTTTCATCGGATCCGTATCGGTAAATTATTGTAGGGTCTCAAGTTTCGTAGCGATCGGACTTGTTGTTTGATCGTACGAACGCGAAACGCCTTGAAATCGATTTAATTGAAATCAATTTGAAATTAATTTGAAAATATTGATTTCAGCATAACTTCTTCATACGATGGAATGTGGACGTGAAACATTTTCCATCGCGTTCAGAATATTTTAAAACACCCAATTCGATATATGAGTTTACCCAATTTCGTTCCGGGGTCAGAACGGGCTTTTTGGGCCAATTATCATTCAGCACGTTTGTTTATCGGATCCATCTATTCAAGTTTCTAACCTACCTATATAAACCTAGTTATAAACCTAGCCTCCATCTATTCTCATTTGTTTGTGCGTTCATTTCCTCAGCTCCTTCTCTTCCTCAATGGATGCTAACCCTAGATCCATTTACAAATTCAAAATCAAATCCAAAGCCTAAAATTTAAAGTCCTCGGAAAAATCTCAAAAAAATATATGTTGATGCTCTCGACGAGCGCAACCCAGATCTGTGATTTATTTTTTGATTTGGTTCCTGGTTTGTCCATAATTGCCCAAATCGGTCACGGCCGTTCGTCGTGTCTTGATCAACGTAGTCCGATCGTCGAATCCTTGCTACCGTTGTGTGGAGAGGCGAGTGTGCTATCCATCGGTGCAGTTTGTATGGAGTTTTGATGGTGGGATCGACGAAAAAAATTGATTAGGGTTTGAATTTAGTGGTGGCAGCCGGCTAAAAATTCGCACGCGTCGCCGAAACGTGGGGTTCCAGGGGAGTGCGGGGACGTGGAGTAGGGTCTCGGCGATGTTATGGAGGTGCGGTGGTGAGGCATCGAGGGGCGGCGGCTGCGACGTCGTACGAGAGGGTCGCATGTTTTTTTCCAGAAGGCTCGTGCCTGTAGCGCTTTTCGGTTCTGGAAGAATAATGGGTGCGTCTTGTATATGGTGACGTGGCCCTAAAATAAGTGAGTTTTATTTTGTTTTTGTTTTGTTTTAATTAAATTTTTGTCTTCAAATTTTTAAATCGCTATAACCTTTTCGTATGAACTCCTATTCACGCGCGGTTTGCTCCGCTAGGTTCGTATTGGAATTCCGGACATTTTGGCACTGGTTTGGACGGATTTGGAGACTGTCAAAATTTTGGGTTTAAACTGGATTTAAATTCAATTTAAATTCAAAAGGTGAGTGTTTTAACCTACTCACAACTTCTAAAATTTCTTATGTTTGTTCAAATTGATTGATGATATGAGTAGAAATTCATTTATGACTGTTTGGCATATTTTATTCACCATCTCAGTTAGATTGCATTTATTTAAATTTAATTGTTATTTAATTTTCTTATTACATATAAATTGACAGTTAAATTTATTTAATTTTGCATATAAACTTCCAATTTAACAGTTATTAATTTATTTTGAATATAAACTGTTCGTTGATGCCTGTTATATTTTATATGCTATATATTGATGTTTTGTTTAAATTGGATGATGATTATAATAAATGGTTGATGACTGATGCTTGGTGAATGGATGATGTGTTCTATATTATATAATCTGCAAGTTATCATGCATTTCATTTCATTCGGGATTGCGGTTTGAAATGACATACAACCGCATTTTTATTTTTAAATTGCGGATTGAAATGATAAATATCCGTATCACTTGACCATAGGATAGAAAATTATATACAGGCACCGCGGTCTATATATAAAAATATTTTGAAATGATTTCTATGGTTTGGATAGGATACGGTTTAATAAATATTAATTTTTGATGTTATATAAATAGTATTTTATATATATACATATATAGTTAAATTTTTGAATTTGAGCTATGTATAAATCTGTTAAATAAAAATGAAAAGTTGAAAAATGGAGGTTGATAATTTTTATTATATGATTAAGTACAGGTTTAAGATATTGTATATATATAAAGTTTAAAATGGTTCAAATCAGTTAAGATTTGAAGATAAATTGGAATTTTTTTTAGAATTGAGCTTATTTTTAAAAAAAAAAGAAATTTTAAACTCTACAAGTTGAGGTAAAACCTAGTAAACTTGGAAATTGTAAAGTTATGAGATTTATAACTGGATTTTTATTTCAACATAAAGTATACGAATATTTCTAGCATAAATAAATTGAAGGAAATATTTAAGTTGTTAGTAACTGGAGTTTTATTTTAAATGATTTTGATTTATTATGTAAACATTTCAAAACTAAATAATGGGACAATGAATTGGTGAATATAAATTCCAACCTTAAGTTTTGAAATTGTTAAATACTCAAAGTTAGAAATATATTGAATTTGAAGTGGTTTATTTAACTGAAAGTGAATTTTAAATTTATGGATTTAGACTAAATTTTTATGAATAAAATTGAAAAGTCGCGGAAATTATTTTATTTTATAAAGTAATTTTAAAATTCAAACTTTTTTATTCTATATACCGTTTGAATATCCAAACCATTCAAGTTTTAGAAGTTAGGGTTTTAAAGCTATGAATTTCACAGTATTATGTTTTGAAACCTATAATTCAAATGTTTGGTTTTCAGATATTATAAATTTTAAAGCAGTATGATTTTGGAAGAGAAATATATTTGAAATAAAATTATATTATTGATTTGGGTTTTATAAAAATAATATCAAAATGAGTTGTTTTGGAAATGGAAATGATATCGTACTTATGGGTTTTGAAATGGATAATTATATTCTGGTTTTTAAAGTATAAACTATTTTTAAAGACCGCGGTGTTATAATAACGTTTGGTTGTTGAAGAGACCGGGATCGGAAGTTGTCATACTCTCTGCCAACTCCGAAAACCATTTTAACAACCGTGTACGCGGTGGAGATTTCAGAATGAAGTAGGTTGGTGGCGGCGTTTCCTGTAAGGTAAATACGTGGACCCAACTCCGTGAGTTGGCATAAGGTGGCTAAAACAGGAGCGATTGACTGGTTAATAAGGTAGCACCTTTGATCGGACACTTCCCTTCGATACTATACTCTGACTTTGGATTGACTCGGTGGCCACCTTCACTTTTGATTTCTTTGATTTGGGGGAGTTTGTTCGAGGTGGGCGGTAGCTGCGCGCTACGTGTTACCACCGATCCGGAAGCGTAATTGGTATATCTAACCCTGGCATTGCCTAGTTGTGCCGTGTCACCTACCCTATCGCGCCTTGTACGAGTTTGGATTTCTCCCGTAGCCCATGTGGTATCCTCTGGTGGCTTCTCGATCAGGAGGGACTATGATATTGGATGGACTACTGGGACTATTACGTGTTAAGGGCTATATGAGTAAACCCTTAATGCTAAGAAAAAAGTAAGTTTATTTTATAAATAGATACTATTATAATAGAGAAATATACTATGTAGTAAATAGTTTAACGGATCCTTAGGAGATGTAAATCCCTAGCATCTCTTGAGTTACTGCACTCATATTTATTTCTGTTAATTTAACTTACATAAGATCTTTTAGTTCTGACTCGAGTGTTTTTTGTCTTTTCAAATTCGCTCGAGTTAGTCCGAGCGTTTCAGGATTTGAAGATTTTATTCTGAAGGACGAAGACGAAGATTTGTAGTATTACTATCTACTATATTATTCCACTACACTATTTAATTCCGCTGCATTGATATTTATTGGTATGTGAACTCTGATGTTTATTGTATAAAGAAGAATCAAATGTTTTGTAAACAGTTTTATGAACTGTATATTTATTATTATATGTTATCCTTCCGCTGTGAGATTCTGTTTAATTTTTTTTTCTCTTCTCTGTTTTCTTGTTTACCCCATAACAATCCGCCCTTCCGTATGGTTTGAATTGGCACGTGTGTCGATTTAAAGCATGCGAAAAGGCGGGATGTTACAGCTGGTATCAGAGCTTTGGTTTAGCGATAAACCTTAACTTTGTGGGGTCTGACTCTTTATTAATAGGGTAGTAATACCCTATGGGAGTCGCTGAGTGTATATATATGAGAGAGCGTATTTGTTAGTGTTATAAAAAGGTTTTAATATTGTGTAAATCTGTTCCGTTTTGTATTTATAAATTCTGGTTGGTGCATAGGACGTTATGACATCAATAGGGATTTCTAAACACTTAATAGGACAGACCGACATAATATTGTTTTATATAGGTGAATGAAATAATTTTGCCTATTATATTTTCTACATATAAAATAAATTTTTTCAAATGATATCTATATTTGGCTGTAATAGATTGGTTGTTAGGTAATAAAGTGTATAAATAATAATAGAAATAAGATTGAAAAATAAAATAAATGAACTTTGGAAATTTAGAACTTAAGTTTCGGGGTTTTGAAATTTTTCAAATAAATTTTGGAATATAATAATATTGTTTATAAGTATTTTCTGATATAAATATTTAATGTAATTCGAAAGAATTGTTTTAAAGAAGATTTTGGAGAAAATAAGTTTTGTACTTTCCTCTCTGTCGCTGGAAAATAATTTTGGTGATGGCGGCCGCATCATCGACTTTCATTTTCGAGTTTCGAAGGGGGAAGACCACTGTAGTAGTTCTACTGCAGATTCATTTTTGAAAAAATATATAAATTTTGAATTTAAATATAATTATAGATATATAAGTTGTAAGAATATATTTATCTATTATTTTAAAATAATTTGAAATTTAACCCGGTATTAAATTCTTAAATTTCCATTAATAAATTGTTTCAATTATTGTAGTGAAATGAAAGGTTAGTAATTAATAATTGGAACCTTTAATTAAAGTAAAAATTTAATATAATAGGGAGATAAGTAATGTAAATAAATGATTGTAAACCTTAGTAAATGAATTAATGAAATTCTTTATTTATAAGAATTGATGTTATAAAGTTATAAATTTAAGTGTAATTAAAATGTTACTATAATTAAAAACAATAGAATGTAAGCATTAAATAAATAAAAGGAATTAAAGGTAATTTGAAATTTGTAACTTATAAAACAAAGATGTAATTATTGAACCATTAATTAATTAAAAGAATTGAGAAAAATTTGTATAACTTTCAATTACATTCTTAAAGGCATATATATAACTTACCAAAAGATATAAAAAGTTGAAAATGTTACTAAGAAAATGTAATAGATATTATACAAGTAAATAAACTTGAGGTAATGAAAGTAATTAATGAAATTCTTTAATAAACAAGGATTTGATGTTGTAATTGTTGTAAACTTAAGTTACAATTGGAATTTTACTATATTTGAATATAATTAAAGGTAAGTATCATAAATAGATGATTATAAACTTAACTAAATGTTAAAGTTAATTATTTTAATAAACAAAAAGATGAATACTGTAATAAATGAAATTAAGTAAAAATAAATGAAGCAAACATTTACTGAGTAAATGTAAATTAAAAAGATAAATCACTGTATAAATAAAAAGAAAATCAAACGACAAAGGTATGTAATGAAATTAATAATAAGTTAAGTTGATTGTTGTTTGGATTTGTTGTTGTTTAGTGATGGTTGTTTGGTAAGGATACTTTAAAAATTGGATTTGGGGTGAATGGATAATCTATTTAGTTTTATCTAAGACTGTTGCGTAAATGATGCGCTAGTAGTTTATTCTTCATTCCGTACAATTTAAAAGTTTTGAACCCGAACAACTATTTGTTTGTTTGATTGAATGGTTGTTTTGTATTTGTTCTGTATGCTGTTTGTTGAAATTGATGGTTGTTGTATTGATTTGTTGTTAGTGATTGAAACCACTTAAATATTTCACTTTACATAAATTGTTAACCCTTTGGATTTTATAAGTGAAATGCAGGTTATGGAAGCAATTGCTACCGCGTTTGGTTTCATAAATTAAGCGTAAATTGCCCGACAAATAGGTACGTTTTCGGATTACGGTATAGCGCTATTATATAATTTTCCCGAGTGGGGATATATATTATTTTCAAAATATATGTTATAACTGTTATATTTTGATACTATATTTTCTCCCGAGCCTCTCCGTACAAGGGAGACTCTGCCAAAATTTTGGATTTAGAAATTATTTTGAAAATGTTTTTCCAAACTTTATTTATTTAAGTATAAAAAGATATAATGATTATAAAATGGGTATATTTTATTTAAAGTAATGAATTTTGTAAATTATTGTTTATAAGTTAATATTTTGAATAAGATGTATTGTTTATTTAATTCTTCCTTCTCCCTTCTTTTTCCTTTTCGGGGACGGAAAGTTTTGAGTGGAGGAGAGTGTAACTACCGTAAATTTCGTGGATTTAATTTGGTTAAATTAATGAGTTTTGTAATTAAATTTAGTAGAAAGAAAAAAATTTATAAACAAATATTGAAATGAACGCTAAATCAAAGTATATAAATGGTGACTTAAAACCTATTTACTAGCAATTTGAATAAATTTCAATAAATGAAATGGGGTAAGTAATATACTTGGATATAAAATTCATTTAAAGGGAATTTATTTAATATGTTAATGTAAAGTTACAAAATATTGGAATAAATGATAATTCCATTCATACTTGTAAGTAGTTATTATAGGTTGCATGTTGAAATGGTTGATTGAATTGGAATTTAAAATTTAATGTAAATGAAAAATATAAAGGTTTACAATAACGGAAATTTAGGTAATAAAGTTGGAACAAGTTGATAAATAATAACCAAATAAGGGAATAATATTAATATAAATAAAGTTGGAACAAATTGGATATAGAGAAATAAATGTAAGCTTTAATATATTAATTAATGTCGGTTAATGATAACATTACTTGGTGATTAATTATATAGCATCGGAAGTGTGAACGTAAAGTAATAAAAGCGTAGATTTAGGTTAAGTAATAATTTGTGGATTTGGGGAATAAGTTGAAATTTTGATAATTAAGATAATTAATACGAAAAATATGTAAAGTAAGTTATAGAATGTAAAGTAAGTTATAGAATGTAAAATAAGTTATAGAATGTAAATTTAATGTTGTAAATTTAATAGAGTGTAAAGTATTCGAAGACCGTAATTAATATGTTTAATATATAGAAATACACATTTAAAAACATAATATTCATTCAAATTTAAATTGTAAATAGGTGTATATTAGGTAATGAAATAAAATTAGCATTGAAGATGAAATTTGAATATATCGATGGAATAAAATGTGAGACAAGTGTTGATTGTGATATGGAGTTATAATAGACTCAATTTAAGGGTTGGAATTAAATCTAATCCGTTTAATTGAAAACTTATTAAAATAAATTGGATTCAATTTGTAATAAAAGGATTATTTTAAGAAATTGAAATAAATACTATAATTGGTGAAATAATTTACTTTAAAATTTGAGATGGAAATTTGTTTAAAGAATTATAAATTAATAAGGGATACAAGATGATAAAATTTATGATGTATAAAATTTGAATTGTAAATAGTGGGTTAATTTATCTAATTTATAATAAATTGGATTTATTGCAAATGAATGAAATCAAATATTTAACTATTACGTTAATTTAAAAATTAAGTGGAAATTGGGAAATTTGTAAGTAATAGCTTTGAACCAATGTTAATTTCATCCATTTGACTGTAAGGGATTGAATAAAAAGGAATGAATAGTGAATTCAATGGATTATTGAAAAGTTAATTTATAATTGATAAATATAACGAAATTTGAATTTACGCTGAAATTTACGAGTGAATCAACAATTAATTAACATCTAAATTGGTTTAAATCAGTGCGATTGTTTAAGAAAACAAAACTGATAAGATTTGTAAATTTTGGAAGTGAAATTGAAAAAGTGATTTAATTAATGAATTTTTAATTTGTTTAATTAATATAAAAATAGTCATTTTGGTCACGGATTCGGATTTCGACGAAACCAGTTTCATTGGATCCGTATCGGTAAATTATTGTAGGGTCTCAAGTTTCGTAGCGATCGGACTTGTCATTTGATCGTACGAACGTGAAACGCCTTGAAATCGATTTAATTGAAATCAATCTGAAATCAATTTGAAAATATTGATTTCAGCATAACTTCTTCATACGATGGAATTTGTACGTGAAACTTTTTCCATCGCGTTCAGAATATTTTAAAACACCTAATTCGATATATGGGTTTACCCAATTTCGTTCCGGGGTCAGAACGGGCTTTTTGGGCTAATTATCGTTCAGCACATTTGTTTATCGGATCCATCTATTCAAGTTTCTAACCTACCTATATAAACCCAATTATAAACCCTAGCCTCCATCTATTCTCATTTGTTTTTGCGTTCATTTCGTCAGCTCCTTCTCTTCCTCAATGGATGCTAACTCTAGATCCATTTATAAATTCAAAATCAAATCCAAAGCCTAAAATTTAAAGTCCTCGGAAAAATCTCAAAAAAATATATGTTGATGCTCTCGACGAGCGCAACCCAGATCTGTGATTTATTTTTTGATCTGGTTCCTGGTTTGGCCATAATTGCCCAAATCAGTCACGGCCGTTCGTCGTGTCTTGATCAACGTAGTCCGATCGTCGAATCCTTGCTACCGTTGTGTGGAGAGGCGAGTGTGCTATCCATCGGTGCAGTTTGTATGGAGTTTTGATGGTGGGATCGACGAAAAAAATTGATTAGGGTTTGAATTTAGTGGTGGCGGCCGGCTAAAAATTCGCATGCGTCGCCGAAACGTGGGGTTCCAGGGGAGTGCGGCGACGTGGAGTAGGGTCTCGGCGATGTTATGGAGGTACGGTGGTGAGGCATCGAGGGGCGGCGGCTGCGACGTCGTACGAGAGGGTCGCATGTTTTTTTCCAGAAGGCTCGTGCCTGTAGCGCTTTTCGGTTCTGGAAGAATAATGGGTGCGTCTTGTATATGGTGACGTGGCCCTAAAATAAGTGAGTTTTATTTTGTTTTTGTTTTGTTTTAATTAAATTTTTGTCTTCAAATTTTTAAATCGCTATAACCTTTTCGTATGAACTCCTATTCACGCGCGGTTTGCTCCGCTAGGTTCGTATTGGAATTCCGGACATTTTGGCACTGGTTTGGACGGATTTGGAGACTGTCAAAATTTTGGGTTTAAATTGGATTTAAATTCAATTTAAATTCAAAAGGTGAGTGTTTTAACCCACTCACAACTTCTAAAATTTCTTATGTTTGTTAAATTGATTGATGATATGAGTAGAAATTCATTTATGACTGTTTGGCATATTTTATTCAACATCACAGTTAGACTGCATTTATTCAAATTTAATTGTTATTTAATTTTATTATTGCATATAAATTGACAGTTAAATTTATTTTTGCATATAAACTTTTAATTTAACGGTTTTCAATTTATTTTGAATATAAACTGTTCGTTGATACCTGTTATATTTTATATGCTATATATTGATGTTTTGTTTAAATTGGATGATGATTATAATAAATGGTTGATGATTGATGCTTGGTGAATGGATGATGTGTTCTATATTATATATTCTGCAAGTTATCATGCATTTCATTTCATTCGGGATTGCGGTTTGAAATGACATACAACCGCATTTTTATTTTTAAATTGCGGATTGAAATGATAAATATCCGTATCACTTGACCATAGGATAGAAAATTATACACAGGCACCGCGGTCTATGTATAAAAATATTTTGAAATGATTTCTATGGTTTGGATAGGATACGATTTAATAAATATTAATTTTTGATGTTATATAAATAGTATTTTATATATATACATATATAGTTAAAATTTTGAATTTAAGCTATGTATAAATCTGTTAAATAAAAATGAAAAGTTGAAAAATGGAGTTTGATAATTTTTATTATATGATTAAGTACAGGTTTAAGATATTGTATATATATAAAGTTTAAAATGGTTTAAATCATTTAAGATTTGAAGATAAATTGGAAATTTATTTGTAATTGAGCTTATTTTAAAAAAAAGAAATTTTAAACTCTACAAGTTGAGGTAAGACTTAGTAAACTTGGAAATTGTAAAGTTATGAGATTTATAACTGGATTTTTATTTCAAGATAAATTATACGAATATTTCTAGCATAAATAAATTGAAGGAAATATTTAAGTTGTTAGTAACCGGAGTTTTATTTTAAATGATTTTGATTTATTATGTAAACATTTCAAAACTAAATAATGGGACAATGAATTGGTGAATATAAATTCCAACCTTAAGTTCTGAAATTGTTAAATACTCAAAGTTAGAAATATATTGAATTTGAAGTGGTTTATTTAACTGAAAGTGAATTTAAAATTTATGGATTTAAACTAAATTTTATGAATAAAATTGAAAAGTCACGGAAATTATTTTATTTTATAAAGTAATTTTAAAATTCGAACTATTTTATTCTATATACCGTTTGAATATCCAAACCATTCAAGTTTTAGAAGTTAGGGTTTTAACGCTATGAATTTCATTGTATTATGTTTTGAAAGCTATAATTCAAATGTTTGGTTTCCAGATATTATAAATTTTAAAGAAGTATGATTTTGGAAGAGAAATATTTTTGAAATAAAATGATATTATTGATTTGGGTTTTATAAAAATAATATCAAAATGAGTTGTTTTGGAAATGGAAATGATATCGTACTTATGGGTTTTGAAATGGATAATTATATTCTGGTTTTTAAAGTATAAACTATTTTTAAAGACCGAGTGTTATAATAACATTTGGTTGTTGAAGAGACCGGGATCGGAAGTTGTCATACTCTCTGCCAGCTCCGAAAACCACTTTAACAACCGTGTACGCGGTGGAGATTCCAGAATGAAGTAGGATGGTGGCGGCATTTCCTGTAAGGTAAATACGTAGACCCAACTCCCGTGAGTTGGCATAAGGTGGCTAAAACAGGAGCGATTGACGGGTTAATAAGGTATCACCTTTGATCGAACACTTCCCTTCGATACTATACTCTGACTTTGGATTGACTCGGTGGCCACCTTCACTTTTGATTTCTTTGATTTGGGGGAGTTTGTTCGAGATGGGTGGTAACTGCGCTCTACGCGTTACTACCGACCCGTAAGCGTAATTGGTATATCTACCCTGGGATTGCCTAGTTGTGCCGTGTCACCTACCCTATCGCGCCTTGTACGAGTTTGGATTTCTTCCGTAGCCCATGTGGTATCCTCTGGTGGCTTCCCGATCAGGAGGGACTATGATATTGGATGGACTACTGGGACTATTACGTGTTAAGGGCTATATGGGTAACCCCTTAATGCTAAGAAAAAAGTAAGTTTATTTTATAAATAGACACTATTATAATAACGAAATATACTATATAGTAAATAGTTTAACGGATCCTTAGGAGATGTAAATCACGAGCATCTCTTGAGTTGCTGCACTCATATTTATTTTTGTTAATTTAACTTACATAAGATCTTTTAGTTCCGACTCGAGTGTTTTTGTCTTTTCAGATTCGCTCGGGTTAGTCCAAGCGTTTCAGGATTTGAAGATTTTATTCTGAAGGACGAAGACGAAGATTTGTAGTATTACTATCTACTATATTATTCCACTACACTATTTAATTCCGCTGCATTGATATTTATTGGTATGTGAACTCTGATGTTTATTGTATAAAGAAGAATCAAATGTTTTGTAAACAGTTTTATGAACTGTATATTTATTATTATATGTCATCCTTCCGCTGTGAGATTCTGTTTAGTTTTTTTTCTCTTCTCTGTTTTCTTATTTACCCCATAACAATCCGCCCTTCCGTATGGTTTGAATTGGCATGTGTGTCGATTTAAAGTGTGCGAAAAGGCGGGATGTTACAGTCATACATCAAATAGAGTTGGTTCAGATAAGCTCGATTCAGCTGTATTTCGTTGTCTTCTTGAATTGCTTGACTGTATAGCATTTTATAGATTGAATCTATAAAGTCCCTTGTATGTTTCACCCTGCAGTAAAGTTTTCTCAGTCTGGATATTCCTAACAAGACAATGATTAGGATAAAATTCAAAAAATACATAATTGTCTTGCGCAAATTTAGAAACAGTGATCAAATTTTTCTTAATCTTGGGGACTCTCAATGGGTTATTTAGTTGCATAAGTCTTTGACCTTTGATTTGTGCATTGCCCGTGTGTGTGATCTTAATGCAAGTGCCATTACCCATACTAATATAATGTGTACCTTGATATTCATTGTTGCCTAGATTCAAGTTTTGTAAATTACTAGTGACATGATGTATTGCTCTTGAATCTGGGTACCAACTTTCACTTTGCATATCTTCTATACTTGAAGCATCTGACATATTTATGTGCATCGTTGATTCATTGGTTGTATTTCTTGAATCTTGCTGTAGGCTAGCTATATTTGCATTCATGTTTTGATTTCTTTGATTACTAGGATTTTGAGAGGTGTTGTAACTTGGGTTTAATCTGAAATAACATTTCTTTGTTATATGACCCACTTTCTCACAAATCTGACATTTTGGTCTGTTGTCGCTGCACCATCTACCTCCGCCTCTTCCTCGAGTAGCCTGATTTCCTCTTTGATATGACTGATCACCTTTGTTGCATTGATTCTTGTTCTTGTAATTTTTGCATAGTTAATTGACATATTTGAATCTGGTGGTTTCTTGAAATCAATTCTCCCTTCATGTGCAAGAAGTATTGAGTGTACATCTTCTATTGATGGTACGATTCTTTATGATGGAATAACTGCAATCACTTCTTCATACTCTTCACTTAAGCCACTTAAGATAATCAATGCTTGTTTAGTGTTTGGTACTTTGGGTCCTACTGCCTCCAATAGGTCACAAATTGTTTTAATTTTTACTAAATATTCCCCCATTGATTGATTCTCTTTTCTGATGTTGTGAAGTTGTCTCTTGTAGTGTATTACCTTGGCATCTGATTGTGATTTGAATATTCTTTCAATTGTTGTCCATATTCCATGACTAGTTTTGCTTTCAATTACTTGTGACAACAATTTAACACTAATAGAGTATAGTAGCCATGAACAGATTATGCTATTTTGCCTTTGATATTTTGTGAATTCCTCATTACTAAGGGTTTTGTTTTCTTGATCAATGATGAATCTTCGTGGTATAGTATGTGTGCCAAGAATGAATCCTTCAAGACCATAGCCTTTTATTGCTGTTTTAACTTGCACTTTCCGTAATAGATAATCATCTTCTTCTAGATGAGCAACAATCGGTTGACTTTGACGGCTTACAACGTTATTGAGGAGATTTTCAACGGCTATTTGTTGAAGATTTAAGGTTGTTGAAGTTTTTGAGGTTTCATTTCCTTCTACCATTGATGAATTTCTAGGATTATGATGGTTTAGAACAGAAAAAAAGGTATCAAGAACTCCACAAATGGATTCAGGTACGTCACAACCTTAACTCAAGTTATGAGTCTAATCTGATGAGTTCTTGGTATGGGGCTTACCTTCTTAATTGCTGGTGATGATTTCTTTGATTTTAAACTTCCGTTTCTAGTTTACTTGAAGGAATTTTGCTTGTTAAATGCAAAAAGTTTGATGCAGTTAGTACTTCTTGGCGAGGCACTTGCTTTCTTTGTGAATCTTGAAGTGAAATCCCTTATAAAACTCAAATGATGATGCTAGAATATGACGAGTCTCTGAATTTTCAGAGTTTTGCCGCTAGGCATGATCAGCTCTGATACCATATAAGAGTTTCTGAGATTTTGTACCGAAGTTGAAAGTGGAAATTTTATTGCAAGTTCAAAAAAACTAGCCTGTTGCGTTACATTGCTTTACAATATGTAGCATATTGAAGATACAGTTGGCAATATAAAATTACACATATAACCCTATGTGGGTATAAGACTCGGTCATTTGATATTTCTGTATACTTCAATTCAACCTTCTACAGATTGAAGATGGGTTCTACAATGCAGAGAGGGACACCGTCGGAGGAATTGACGAATGATGGGACTTGATGGCTTGTAGATACAAGAAATTCAAAGTGGGCTTGCCTACAAAATTCGAAGAACTCAATGTGATCTTCGAATGCTACATCGGGACTCCAACCTACAAGTTTCCAATTCCAAACGCTCCACCATCTAAGGTTGTGTTCGACACCTGGATGTATGCTGACTTTCCGAGGAGTGATACGGGAGAGATCAGTAGTCATAAGGGTGGGCGTGGTCGATTAACTGCACAAATTGGTTAATTTTTGTGGTTAACCTAAACTAATATGCGGTTCGGTTAACCTATATTCGGTTAACCATTGTTGGTAGTATCGACCAAACCGCAATATTTAAACCACGGTTAATCAGTCACATAGAACGGTTAACCTAATATTATTCGCGGTTAAACGGTTAGTCGGTTAACTAGTAAAGTTAGAACGGTTTGCCAATGGTTGTTTGCAACTTTGAAATGTTTGCACATAAAATAAATTATTCAGATATGTGCACCTTAATGTACTGAATTAACAGTATATCAGGTAAATGAAACTAAACAAAAATTAGTGCCGCTGACTTTAATTTGAAAGAAAAATACATCATATGGTTTATTTCTTGAATTAATATCTACCAATTTAAAGTTTTAAAGTCGTGCAGTGTGTAGATTTTCATACTTTATATGTACAACATGCTAAAACGAATAGGATATTGCTGTCATTTATGTAAAACATGCTAAAACGAATAGAATATTGCAATATATAATGCATTCTGAAGAACAGAGCCACAACAGTCAACAACTGAAAGATTTAGTTCTGACCACAAAACCATCAACTAAGGTATAAAGATCAGACTGCAATATGTAATGCAAATATACTTAAAAACAAATCTAGTTAATTTAACAAGACTAGTTAAGTCAAAATAAATCCAAAAAACAAACAAAACATTGCAACAACACAAGAACAATAATGCAGCACAAGAACAATGTTACAATAATGCAGCTGAAAGTTATACAGCAGAGACATGTAAATACAATATCAATGGTGATAATAAATACAAGGCTAGTTAATATGATGGTTCAGGTTATTAGAAAATTACAAGATTGAGTTCAACTTACATCACAAAAACATGTAAGCACACTCAATAATTGGTTAACCTAGTAATATAATAAGAATTCTTTGACATTACTGATTACACAGCAACAACAAGCATTACAACTGAAATGGAAACTTCTTCTCCATCCTCCGTTCTTTGACATTTTCTGAAAAGAAAATAATAAGAATTCATCAGTTTGTAGATAACACTGAAATTGATTTAGTATGAACAAATTAAGCCATACTATATATAATGCAACGGTATTTCTAGATGCTCATATATTTTATTGCAAAATTAATTACAGGATTGAAATCGCGCATGCATATGTTTACAAATATGCTATTGTGCATGTGCTGGCATGCATATGTTTACAGTATTGAAATCACACATGCATATGTTTACAGTATTGAAACCACACATGCATATGTTTACAGTATTGAAATCACACATGCATTTGTTTACAAATTACAGTATTGAAATTACAGTATTAAAATCACACACACTTAGTTCATTATGTAGCTTCGTTTCAGGTTAAAAATTGAAATTATAAATAACCATGGCATGTACTAGCTAAATTTATACTGTCTAAGTTTAGTTTATACTGGCTAAGTTAATAAACTGAATATAATTATAAATTGTAAATTGTAAAAAATTGAATAGTAGGACTGAAATAAACTGAGTAAATCATAAATTCTATTAGAGCAATAAGAAAAACCGGCTTAATATACTGAAGTGAATAATGAATATAAACACTGTGATTAAGGAGATACTAACCATGGTGAAAACATCGATGATGGAGATAGACTATCCATGTTGAAAATTGAAGATAATGGCAGTTCACATTGATAACCATTTACAAACTCTACATGGAAAACAAATAGTTAGAGTATTGTATGTAAAATCAAACAAATGTCGAACAAGATTATTTTATGAACGCTACTATCACCTAAGAATGCATCATCATAATAGTAAACATCATCAATTGGAACCTCAATCCGGTGATCCACAAAATTTGGTTTGGACCTTAATCAATTTTGAGTACAAATTAATGCCTCAATCATTCGTGGACTCAAAAGTGCTACGAAAAAGGTCTATAACCCTTCCTTCGGTGCTAAATGCGGATTCGGAAGCAACCGTGGACACCAGAATAGCAAGGAGATCTCGAGCGACTAGAGATAAAACATGATATTTGGAACTATTTACCTTCCACCATAGTAAAACATCAAAATCATTTGGTGCATCCTCAATCGGTGCATTTAAATACTTTTCTAGTTCATTGCCTTCATTATCTCGCTGTCGAACTTGTCTTAAAAAGGTATTTCTTTTTCTAGAAAGAACATCACTAATATTCACAACACTTTCACTATCAATGGAAGTACTAGATCGTGCTCCTTCACATTTTTGTGTTCCAAATGTAGAATCGCTCACGTAGTAGTCAAACAACTTCATCAAAATATCTTTCACACTTTTTAATATGTCATCTGCAACTACTTTATCATACATGTCTTCAACACATAACTTTAGAAATTGAAATTTATACCTTGGATCAAGCACACACGTAACAAGTAAAATTTTGTTCATATTACTTACGCTTCCCCGTTATTTGTCAAACTTGGCTTACATATTAATCCCATTCTTCCAACATAAGGATTCGTTTTCGCAATCAATGCTCGTATCTTGAATTCCACTTAGCTCGGCAAAACAATCATTGAGGTAATAGATAAAGTTTTGCCAAAATTTTAAGTAATATCATAAAATTCTTTAAGATTTAAAACAAAAAACCGGCAATTTACCATCTACGGTACTCGGAGGACGAACTTCTTCATCAAAGTAAGCAACAAAAATACCATCATTTTCTTTCATATCATCAAAAAACCTTCTGTATTTCAAAGATGCTTCCAACATCAAATACGTTGAATTACACCTAGTGGGTACATCTAAAACAAACATAGATTTATTCTCAGTTCCCAAACTTGTACACATCTATCTAAATTTAGAAACTCGTGTTGGAGACGATCTCACAAATTTAAGTGCATTACGAATTCCAATTATAGTATTACTAATTTCTTTTGCCCCATCATGAACAATTAAATTGATTATATGGGCACAACAACGTATGTGAATGAATTCACCATTCAAAACACAACCACCATTATAATCTTTTAATTTGTTTTTCACATAATTGATTGCCACGTCATTTGCACTAGCATTATCAACCGTGATCGACACTATTCTTTTGAGTTTCCATTTTTTGATACATTGGGCAACAATTTTCCAATATTTTCCCCTTTGTGACTAGTAATTACCAAAAATTTATAATCCTTTTAGGTAAATTCCAATTTCCATCAATAAAGTGTGCGGTTAAAACCATATAATTCATATTTTGAATAGAAGTCCATGTATCAGTAGTTAGACAAACACTATGCAATGATTCAAAGAACAACTTTTTAAGAGAATGCATCGAGTCCCAATATAATTGAATTACATCCCTACAAATTGTTCTACGTGAAGGAACTTCAAAACCATGACACAATTGCCGATAAAATTCAAGAAAACCTTCACCCTCCACAAAATTAAAAGGGAGTTCGTCAATAATTATCATTCGAGCTAATGATTTTATACATTCCTCTTTGTTAAATGACCATGTGTTGAGAGTGCAACTATCTTCACTATCGCTACTTTTTCCAAAAACTAATTTTTTTTGCCTCTTATCACTGTCATGTGGAATTGACCTACAGGATTTTGCTACATGATAATTCAAATGTGTAGTGCCATTAAATCTAGAATCGCATGCAAATTGTTGACCACAGTAGTTGCAAGCACATGTGTTAACTTTGGGATTAGTATTTTTAGTAAAATGTTTCCATACCGGAGAAGGCTTTCTAGATGAAGGCTTGCGATTCTGTTGTGGAGGTGGTTTTCCAACATTGATGTTTTCGTCCCCGGTTTCCTCATCATCTGCTTCTTTCACATACTCATCATCAATATCCGTTGTTTCTCTAGAAGAACCACCTATTTCCACCTGTTTTACAATTGATAAAGACATAAAATTAGCGGGAACCGAAGCTCAAAAAAATTGAAATGAATATTATGCTGTATGGGAGTATTTCTTCATCGCCTCCTTCCAATTCAAGTTTACTTATGTTATTGATTAACAAAAGAATAATACACTTTTCGAAATTTAAATGGATGAAGCACTATTACAATGTTTTTAATATCAAATTGCTTTATTTCAATAAGTTAAAAGCTTAAAATTTTCATGGACATCAAATGCAAAGCATCGGATCATCACTAATTTTGTTAAAATGTTGAAAAATCAATCATCATTATGTTATTAGTTCATGATCTTTGGTTATGAGTTTTTGACCTCAAAATGGTTACTTATACGTAAAAGTCATTTGGAATGAAAAACTGGTAAATAATCGGATTATGTACTAACACTGCCACAAAGGCTGTCTAGGACTGGAACAGGCACCGGGATGAATGATTGAAGAGATGCATACAAAAGAAAATAGGCATATCCATTTATTAATTGATCTCCATAATTTCAAATGAATGGAAACAATCTACTTAAAAAATAATTTCAATATCTATAAATGGTTACATGTTGGTTCAAAACAGGAACCAAAACTTGCCAATAAACGAATGATCCAGTTGATTGATAGAAAGAATCGAACATAAACAGAAAATATTCTTGAATAAGATGCTAAGTGACAATATTTTATCATTTGAATAAGATGCTAAGCAATGAATAACCTACGCTTATTTGAAAGCTTAAACCTTAGATTTTCCCGATGGAACAAATACTAATAAACTGTGTATGCAAGTATTGTGACGCTTTTAAACAGTGAAATAAAGTTAGCTGCAGAAAACCTATTTGAAAGACAAAACCTACCCATTTCTCATTGTGTTTTACTAATAACTTGTAGATGTGTTGTGTGTATTCACTTCTTCATTGAAGATGTTTTGGATATATTTACGCAAACTAGAACTACATGTGACTACGAAGCATTTTTGGCATTCTGCTACTGCGAAGATTGAAATCAGAGCAGCAACTTATAAATCAACAAGTTATAAAAACATCACATTGTTAACCCATCATTCTATGTAAAAAAAGCAACCAAATCACGATTGAAACGATGCAAAACGAAAATCAAACTCACATTTTCTCTCTCTTCCTACTAGTATTAACCATTGCTGAAAATGAAATCGACGATCTAGTGAGTAAAGGTTGAAGAGTAAGACGGCACTCGACAGACTAGATTATCATGATTGAGATTCTGATCAAAACGAAAATTAAATGGTTAAGCTAATTTGGGGCGAATTCTTGCGTGTGACTACGGAGTAGTGAATAGCGGCTGAGGAAACAAGGGCAAGCACGCACGAACGGTTAGGAGAAAAGAGCAATGGGTCAGGTAGCAAAACAATTGGATTGGGTAGGCCCAATAATTTGAAAAATAGTTTCGATTAACGGTTAACCGATATATAATTGCGGTTAACCTTTAACCGAATCGATTTTGGTCAGTTAACATTGATCGGTTAGCCTAAAGTTCGGTTAACCAATTTTTTCGATTAAAACAGTTAAGATCGGTTCAGCCGGTTAAGTCGGTTCGGTCGGTTAAATGACCACCCTTAAACAGATTCATCTTTTCGTAACACAAAAAGCTATCCTCTCTCGCGAACCAGTTCTCAAATACTCTCCTTATGCCCCTTTCATGTCTTCCAAAGACGCGCCTAAACACAAAAATAAATAAAAATAAGACAACACTTGCGTGGTACTGCACGTTATCTACTAGTACTCTTCTCTGCTACTCCCAAAGTCACTGTTAAAGTCCCTTCCGCCGTTGCCGATGAACAAACCAAGATCAGGAAACTCCATTTTCAGACCATCTGAAGCTTGAACAACATCTAACTAAGGCGTACAGGTCGGAATTATTCATCTCCTCAGCTTATCCAGATAGGAGATGCTCAATAGACAAAAAGATGCGACCTTTCTCATTTTCTTGCTCATTATTATACTTTGATTTTGTAAGCAATTGCTTATAGTACATTATAATGAGCTTTAAAAGAAGATCTTTCGGCACAGACTTGAATTGAAATAATACGATGTTCTTTCTTGTCATAAATGCAACACCATCGCTGTTATTATGATATCTGTGTTATCCACTGCTAGATCTCTATGTTGCTGATTCTTTGTTATGTTGTCTATGATCTTATTTAAGTTATTGCCACTGTTTCCGTGTATATTTAGACATTGCCTGACCTTACTTCATATGTGGCTGGAGCAGTCACAAGACTCACAACCAAAGAATACATGAGATAATGTGTCTTCCTTTGAGTTACATAATACAGAGTTTAAGGAATCCACATTTAATCACTACCTTAATCTACTTTTTGTTGGCAATCTATATAGTTTTGCCAAATAAGTTGTCATTGATATTTTGGGGCCAGAGCAATGATTCCAAACTTGCTATACCACAATTGAAGATCATTTTTCTTCTGACTCCTTCCAATGCAGATTTAAGTGTGAATGTACCATCATTAAGAGCCTAATGCCACTAATTTGATGCCTTCACTCTATTAATTTAATCCCCTTGATCAGATCACATATGTTCTTTAGAATATCTAATGTAATTAAGTCATATTCCCCATTATTAATCATGTTAAATTTTGGTGACACTATATAGAGAAATTGAAGTGATTGGAAGTAGCTTGGTGATGCAGAAAATGGTTCGCAAATCGAAGCTCGAAGGAAGAAGATATGGTGAAGAAGATGGAGTGGTGCTGAAACAACAGTGACAAACGTCTGAGAGAAAGCGACAGACATCTGTCACAGTAGGGTTTGGAATCCGAGAGTTGGCATAGACTTCTGTCGCCGTAGGTTTTGGAACCCGAGAGTTGGGACAGACGTTTGTCTATTTCGACAGACGTCTAAGGCTTCAACATATTTTCCAATGACCTTGAAAGACGTCTGTCACTTTCGACGGATGTCTGAGTCTTCAGGGAAAATTTTCCCGAGACTTTGGTCAGACGTCTGTCGCATTGAGACAAACGTCTGTGGCGACTTTTGCCAGTTTTTTTTCTTGGGCTTGATATGAAGATTAGTGATATTCGAACGGGAAATTTTGGAATTTTTCCTAGATTTTGTATTCTCCTATATAATCTATTCTCTGGGTTCAGATTTGTATGCAGTAGAAAAGCGACTGCAAGGGTTTGAGCCTCTACTAATTAGGGTTTATCAAAACCTAATTTTCTTCATTTCTCTTCTCCACAAATCAATTCTAATATAATTTTGATCACTGTAATCAATCTCCGTATTCTTCTCATTGATATTAATAAAAGCTCTCTCTTAAAGTGAATGTATACTAACACAACCTTAGTGGAACCACTACAAATCGACGTGTGATTTTTTCTTTTCATTATTGCTCTTATATTATATTGCTTGTTTGGTGATTGTGATTTGTCTTAGATTAGATTGAAATTGAAATTGAGATATTGAGTGGTTGTTTTTACACTTCTTACCACGATCTCGTCTTCCGCTGTGCTTTTGGGGTTTTGATTCGAGTGGTCTCGAGTTAGAATTTCCCACAAAATTTGGTATCAGAGCATTGATGTTGGTAGGTGGTTGTAGAAATCCCGGAATCAGATAATAACTCCAGTATTTCCTCAATGGTTAGTCCAAATGGTGTAGCGCCTTATGTTCGTGGATCGTAGGAGGCTTCAAGAAGACAATTGTTTGTAGACAAGTGGAATGGAGATAATAATTTTGAAAAGTGGCAATGGAACATGAAAGCGGTTCTAAGAAGGAATCAAGTGCATTGGGTAGTGTTTGACATACATTTATTGCCGGCAGGCATCTCAGATGTTGAGAGAGAAGAAATGGAAGAGTGGGCATTCACTACACTTCAACTTGCTATGAGGGAGAATGTTATCTCCAAAATTAGTAGTGAGACTACCGCCAAGGGTAGTTGGAACAAGTTGGAAGAGTTGTATATGAAGAAGTCACTAACTAATAGTTTGATCTTGTTGCGAACGTTCTTCACCTATAAAATGAAGGAAGATACTTCGCTAAAGGCGCACTTGAATACTTTTGATGATTTTCTAATGAATATGAAGGAGGTAGATTTGAAGATTGAGGAACAACAAAAGGCTATGATATTGTGGTGTTCATTGTCAAACCGTTATATGGGTTTCTCAAATAGTTTGATCTATGGCCGAGATGCGTTGACAATAGATGATGCCAAAACAGGTCTTCTTAGCGAGAAGTTGTGGGACCAAATGAAGGAGTTAGGTGATGGAAATAGTGGTGCTAGTAGTGGTCATGGTTTATTTGTGGAGAAGGAGAGATATGTGAAGAAGGAGAACTGTGGGCGCTCTAAATCAAAGAACCTCGGTTGGAGAGGAAAGTCGAAGGAAAGAAAAGGCAAGTACTATATTTGTAAGAAGCCCGGTCATTGGAAAAATGAGTGTCCGCACAAGGAGAAGGAAAATAAGAAGGTAGCATCTTCATCCCAGCGGTGGAGAGTGGAGTTGGTGAGGGAAATGTAGATGTGTTATCTGCGGTAGAATTGGATATTTAGGGTAACAAATGGGTGCTTGATTCGGAGGCATCTTATCATGACACCGAATAGGAATTGTTTTTCATCTTATATTGTTAGAAAAAGAAATTTATTTGTTATGGAAAATGGTGCTATTTGTAAGTCGAAATGCATTGCTTCCGTACAAATTTGAATGTTTGACGGAGTGGTTTGTACTCTCACTAATGTATGCTATGTTCTGGGAGTTCGGAAGTCTCTTATCTCTTTGGGGTTGTAAGATCACTATCGATAGTGATATCTTGCAAGTTTCGAAGGGTGCGCTTGTGGTGATGAAGGGTGTTAAGACTCACGGCGTTTATTTGCTTCAAAGTATGACAATGGAAGGTGAAACTTGCGTAGGAGTTGATAGTTCTTGTGGCTTGGATACGGCTAGGTTGTGGAATTTAAGATTAGGTCATGTCTCAGAGAGGAGATTGGATATTCTTCGAAAGAGGGAAACGATCAATGGAGAGAGTTTCAACAAATTAGAGTTTTGCAAAGAATGTGTCATGGGAAAGCAAACTAAAGTATCATTCGGTGAAGGAAAACATGATTCGAGAAGGGTTCTTGAGTATGTTCACATGGATGTTTGATGATTGGCACCGGTAACTTCTTTAGTAGGAGCAAGGTATTACATTTCTTTTATTGACAGCTTTTCTCGTAATGAAGGCAAAATCAGAGGCATTTGGCAAAGTTCAAAGCATGGAAAGCTCTTGTTGAGAATGAGAGAGGCAAGTCTTTGAAGGTTCTAAGATCTGATAATGGCGGGGAGTATGTTTTTGAAGAATTCTAGGAGTTTTGCAAGCATCATGGTATTTAGAGATATTGTACTACACCGGGAGATCCGTAGTCGAATGGTGTTGCGGAGAGGATGAATCATACTTTACTTGAGAAAGTTCGATGCTTGAATTTTCATCAGGTTTTTCTAAGGGGTTTTGGGCCGAAGCTTTGTCAACCGCAGTGCATATTATTAATTGAATTTCATGCTCGGATATTGGTAACAAAATCCTAGAGGAAGTGTGGAAGGGAAAGAGCATTGTCTTAAGTTATCTTCGTGTGTATGGTAGTCCAGTATATGTGCATGATCCAGGAAATAATAGCTTGAGCCTAGAGCTTTCAAGGGGATTTTTCTTGGTTATACGGATGAAGTAAAAGGCTATCGAATTTGGAATTCGAAAATAAAGAAGGTAGTGAATTCTCCTCATGTTACATTTGATGAGTCCGCATTGTTTAAGGATAATGAGAGCTCATTGGATGTTCCGGATTTGGTTCATGGTGAATCAAAGAAGAAGGAAGTTATCCCCACATTTAGTCCACGGAGTAGAAAGAGTAGAGTAGTTAGAGATGCTTGTGAGGAGGAAGCGGTTGATGTTACATCACAGTCCACAGGGTTCCCCTAGTATGTTGGTGATGTGCATGATTCTCGAGAGGATTAGGTTCAAGGTGGAGTCGAATGAGGTTTGGGTGATGATATCGCTACTCAGCTTGGTCGTCGTACTATAAAGGCATCCGATAGATATGGTGATTGGAACTATCTTAACTTATGTGATAATTTGGACTATGTTTTTATGTTGTCCAAGATGAGCCGATGGACCTTGATGACGTCATGGAGTCGAGTGATAGCTCGAAGTGGATTTGCGCCATGGAGGAAGAGATGCAATCATTGATAAAGAATCAAACTTGGGATTTGGTTCCACTTCCTAAAGGAAACCATGCTATTGGGTGTAAACGAATATACAATGTGAAGGACGATGGGAGGTACAAAGCTAGGGTAGTGGCTAAGAGATTTGCACAAAGGAAGGGAAAGGAGTATGATGAGATATTCGCACCGGTTTTCCGCCATACTTCAATCTGAATATTACTTGTTATAGTTGTTATTCAATTGAATTGGAGTTGGAACAACTTGATGTGAAAATCGCCTTCTTGCATGGTGACTTAGATGAAGACATCTACATGGAACAACCAGAAGGTTTTGTGGTAGATGGTACACCAAATTTGGGTTGCAAGTTAAAGAAATCACTATATGGTTTAAAGCAATCACATAGACAATGGTGTAAGAGATTCGATCATTTTATGCTTGAAAATGGTTTTGATAGAAGCGTCAAGGATGCTTGTGTTTATTTCAAGAATTTGAAAAATAATTGTTGGGTATTACTCTTGTATATGGACGACATGCTCATTGCTTCTAAGGATAAGATTGAAATCAACAAGCTAAAATCGAATTTGAAACCGGAGTTTGAAATGAAGGATCTTGAAGAAGCAAAGAGGATATTGGGCATGTAAATAGAAAGGGGTCGAAAGAGTTTTGAGTTGAAATTTACTCAAAAGGAATGTATAGATAAAGTTCTTTGCTGGTTTAGCATGGGGAATGCAAAGGCGTCAAATACACCTTTACCTTTGTATATGAAGCTTTCGATTAAGGGATCACCTATCTTGGAGAAAGGCAAGCTTATATGAAAAAGTGCCATATGCTAGTGCGGTTGGAAGTCTAATGTATGCTATGGTATATACAAGGTACAATATTGCAAATGTCGCCGGGATGGTAGCCGGTATATGGCTAATCCGGGGAAATCGTATTGGGAAACCGTGAAGCTTATATTGAGATGCCTTAGAGGCACATCATCTCATGGTCTTGTTTTTTGCGGTAGTGATGGAATGAATTGCAAATTGGCTGGTTATTGTGATTCGGACTAGGACAAGTGATAGGGGGTAGGGAAATCAACTTTCGAATAGGTCTTCACACTTGATGGTAGGGCCATAAGCTAGAGATCAAGATTGCAGACAATAGTTACTTTAAACACTTCGGAGGCGGAGCTGGTAGCCGCGGCGGAGGCGGCAAAGGTGGCACTTTATTTGAAGCGATTGTTGTATGACTTGGGATTCGGGCATGATAGTATCGATGTTTGAAGTGATAGGCAGAGTGCTATTCACTTGGTAGAGAATTTGGCGTTTAGCCAACAGACTAAGCATATTGAAGTCATAGAGTCTTTTTTAGTAGCCATGCATGAGGATAAGCAAGTATATCTTTGGAAAGTGCACGCAAAGGCCAACGCGGCGGATATGTTCACTAAGGCATTACCGGTTGGGAAGTTCGAGCATTGCTTGAACTTGATTCGCTTGGTGGAGTGCTAGGTGCCATAGGGTGGTATGGTTGAGGGAGAAGCTTGGTTATGGATGAGGAAGAGTATAGGTGAGAGATTGTGGTCCTATCTTCTTGGTGAGTACTAGTTTACACTCCTTAGCACTCTATTCTTTGTTGAGATGGTTTAGGATTTGTATGGTTTCAACACTTCATTAGCGGCCGGGGGCTTTGCCTAAGCTCATTGATTGAATGCAATGGGCGGTGGCTTTGCAGAGCTCATTGGAAAAGCCTTCACATTTGGCTGAAGGTAGAAGAAGTGATAGTTGGAGCTATCGGTAGTTGTTGATGGTATGGTACCATTAGAGTTGGAGATGGATATAGTGTTGAGGTGGAGTGCTAAATTTTGTGGCGACACTATATAGAGATATTGAATTGGTTGGAAGTAGCTTGGTGATGGAGAAAACGGTTCACAAACTGGAGCTTGGAGGAGGAAGATATGAGGAAGAAGGTGTAGTGGTGTTGAAACATCAACGACAAACGTCTGAAAGAAAATGACAGACCTCTGTCGCCGTAGGGTTTGGAACCTGAGAGTTGGGCAGACGTCTGTCACTTTTGACAAATGTCTGAGGCTTCAGCTGATTTTCCAGTGACCAATGACAGACATATGTCACTTTCGACTGACGTCTGAGCCTTCAAGGAATTTTTTTTCGAGACTTTGGTCAGATGGCGGTCATATTGTGACGGACGTTTGTGGCAACTTCTGCCAGTTTTTTGGCTTCGGCTTGACGTGAAGATTTTAATATTCAAAGGGGCAATTTTAGGATCCTGCCTACGTTTTCTATTCTCTTATATAAGCTATTTTCTGGATCCAGAATTGTAAGCAACATAAAAGCGACTACTAGGGTTTAGCCTCCACTAATTATGGTTTATCAAAACCTAGTTTTCTTCAATTCTCTTCTCCACAAATCAATTCTAATAGAATTTTCTATCATTTTGATCAATCTCTGTTTTTGTCTCATCGATATAATAAAAGCTCTCTCTTAAAGTGGATGTCACTAACACAACGTTAGTGGAACTACTATAAATCCGTGGGTGATTTATTTTTCTTTTTTGCTCTTATATTATATTTCTTGTTTTGTGATTGTGATTGGTCTTGGATTGGATTTGCAATTGAGATATTGATTGGTTGTTTTTACACTTTTTACCGCGATCTCGTCTTCTGCTGTGCTTTTAGGGTTTTGATTTGAGTGGTCTCGAGTTAGAATTTCCCACAACAAATCAATCTACTTACCATATCGTAATGTGAATTATATAGAGCCGTTTAAGATCATCCATGAATGTTCATCATGGACTGACCTTTTAACCAAGGGTCCATCCAAAGATTAATACTTCTTCCATATGTAATTTGCCTTTCAACTAATTTCACACTCATATTTGTTGACCTCAAAAGTAATTTCAATATATATGAGGAGTTATTGTCTACGTTCATAGCCCACAATTTTTAATTTTTACTCATGCATCCATTTTGTTCGTGATGAATCACTTTGAAGAAATTTCCTGACCAATTTGACTTATTGTCTTATGTCTTCCATTTTCCTAATACCAAACCACCTTTCTTTGGTTTGCATACCATATCCCAATTATTTTGAGAGTTTTACCTTGACAAAGGAAGTTAAAACATATTTGTTCTATTTTATGTAATATAGATTTTTGGATTTGACGTATTTGCATCTATTGCTGGACAACTGAATCTATCATTGTTTTTATCATTTCGAGTTTATCGCTTGTATCAAGGTATTGACTCAATGAGTCTAGCTTTCAATGATTTTATAAATTAGCTAACCAAAATCACTTGTCCTTAATTTGTTTGATGAGAATAAGAACACCTAGATATTTAGTTGGTAATGAGCCACTTTACCATTTATGATTTAAACCATTTGATCTTTACACCTTACTCCTTTTCCAAAGAAAATTCGTGTTTTAGAGCATTTATGACTATGTTTGCCTTTTGTTCTAATGCATTAAGAATTTGCGTGATAGCAGTAAGAGTCTGAATAGTGGCTTTTGAGAAAATAAATATATCATCATCATGCAAGTAATCAATTATTGACTTAGTTTGATATGTAGGACAAATATTACATTTAATGTGTTCACTCTCTAACCTTATGAATAAAAGTTCCATTGCAATGGAAAATAGATTAGATGATAAAAGATCCCATTGTCTTTTAAGTCTATTGCTGTAGATAGACCCATAAGGACTATCATTAATGATGATATAAAAAGTGGATGCAGATATGCACTAGTGTACGAGGGAGATAAATTGAGGAAGAAAGGCCATCACTGCAAGCATATGCACAACATATTATTTGTTGAGCTTACCATAAAGTTTTTAAAGATCAATCTTGGGATACATACTCAAGCTTGATCTTCTATTAAAACTTCTAGTCATCTCATAAGCCAATAAACAATTCTTAGCAATGTTCCAGCTAGCAATAAAAGCATTTTGATCGTGAGAAATCAATTCCTTCGTAAGATCTTTCATCTTGTTGTATGGGTGCGTTTATGGACAACTTCGGTTAGAGCATTCACAAATAACTTTTTGGATTAGATGTTGGTTAGAAGTTGCGTAGGATGTAAAAATGTTGAGTAATTTGGAAATGGTTATTTATTTTGTAATAGCTAAATAATATTTTTAGTTGTTAATTTTTAATTAGTTATTATCTATCATTAATTAATTAAATTTAGTATTTAATTAACTTAATATTTTAGAATTAATAATGCAAATCCAAATTCAATTCCAACTTCAAATTCTAAAAACTTACTACTAATTTTAACTGAAATACAAACACAACATTATACTGAATTTTAACCAAAATACAATAGTAAAATAATATATAGATCAACGGCGTCATGCAGCAATCAAAGTATCATTAATTTCATCACGTGTTGCAACAATCTGTTGTGAATATGATGAACTTGCACCATCATGATTGTGTTTAACGCGTTCACACCAATTTTCAGCATAACTTCGTGAAGCTTCTTCATTAACTATTTCTTCAATATCAAGATTTTTACCGTTGTATTTTCTAATAAACTTGTGGATATCATGGCTTGCAATGAAAAACTGTGCTTGTTTGGCAAGACTATATGTCGACATATCTCATAAAATGTTGAACTTTTTTCTTTCAAATATTAATGTTCTTTCAATAGCCTTGCAAAGACTAGAATGATAAAATTTGAAATTTTTTTACTTTATTTTGGAACATTCCGCCTTTGTTGAAATTCTGAAATGTGGTAGCTTCTGTTACCACCAAATATCCTTTCGACCATGTTAAAACCCTATCAAATAGAAGGTAAAGAAGAACAAGGGAGAGAAGCAGTAACAAAAACCTTTCGAAGAAATTGAAAGGATACAACAGCCAAAGACTAGAAGTATTAAAACCTTTCAAAGAGGTCGAAAGGGTCGAAAGGATGCTTCCGCTTTAGTGAACACCTTTCGAAGTAGGTGCTTCCACTTGCATGAAGACCATTCGAATGATTTAAAGAAAAAACTTTCAAAGACGATGCATAATAACCCTTCATATGTGTGCCAAACCTTTCGAGTCCAAAGGTTTCGCCTTCATCCAAATCACTCAGAAGCACACCTTGATCGAAACAACCCTTTAAAAAGAGAATTCAAGCCTTTCAAACTTGTCGAAGCCTTTCATATCCAGGGAAGGTTCAGCATCAAGTAACAAGCAAAAGTTTGGAAGCTATTAACAGCGTCGAAACCATCAGCATTTCAACACCTTCGAAACCCCTAAAAATAGCCTACCGACAAAGTCGAAAGCTCCATCAAAACAACATAAAGAAGAAAGGCGCAACCATCCATTTCAAAAAAAGACAGAAGCATTCAAGCCCATTCAAAAGCATTAAAGAGGGATGCATAAGTGTTAAAGGAATCAAAAGCATTCTAAAGACAATCCTGAAGCTACCTTTCGACCAGATCGAAAGCATTAGGTCGAAAGATGCTGACCCGCATTTATAAATAAGACCCAAGGGGTTTGGTTTGGGGGATCCGAACTCAGTCATTCTACACTTGTATTTTCTTAATTCTACAAAGTTGTAAACCCTAATTTTTAAATCGAATTGAGAAAAAATTGATCAATAAAGGATTCGTTGAGTTAATAAATGAAAGACTTCGGTATTCTTGATTACTTAGTTGTTTCGAAAGCTTTTATTAGTTGTATTGACCTCATCGGGAGACATCTTCCGACCCGTTCGAAACCCCAGCAACTTCAAGTAATCCTAATCCTTAACTCCTAGATATCATACACCAACCTCTGCCTTCTTGTGGATCGAAACCAAAAACTCGACGAGTATCAACTCGGATCCCAGACTAAACTTAAGTCACTAAGAATTTAGCTTTTGACAGGGTCAAAACCATTCAGAACAAATCATACCCTTGAACCTTAGAGCCATCCTTTAGGCTTCTACAACCACTTTGAAAGGACTGTTTCAAAGGGATAACTATGCTACTCTATTCATCTTGAAAGTCCAAAAGGAGGAGTATTTAAACCTCTCGACCAAGTCGAAGGTCAATAAGAAGGAAGATTCACAATAAGGACTGATTCAAGATAATCTAAGGAGTACATTCACAAACTAGCACAATCCAATAAATCATAAGAGACCAAAAATGATTAAATTTTCCTATTAAGTCAACTTTGGGGTGTTGACAAATTTTCTTGTTAACATTTTGGTGCTAGAAGGAGGGTCTGAACCTCCGACTTTGTTAAACATCCAACATCGCCTATCTCTAACCCAATCCTACTTCAAGCTTAAATACTTAAGACCTTAATACATCATGGCTAGTAGAATTAAAAGATCCGAGCAAGGATACTCAAAACTACACTCAATAGGATTCCCTCCAAGATCAACTCAAGATTCCAAACTATATGAAGAGCAAATGCTACGATTGGAAGCTCTACGGATTGTAAAGGAGAAAAGAGCAGAATCATGCGATCCAGAAAAGTGGAGCATAAATCCTTTCCATATTGGCCCTACCCCTATCTTTTCCTTAGGAAAGAGAAATGGAAATGAAAACTTATTTGATCAAATGACGAAAAAGATTCAACACTATTCTAAAGGCACAATCTTCAAAAAAAGGAATAATGGCTTATTACAACGCTTTTGCTCACAAATGGCAACGAGATACAACTGGAACACTTCCAACACATGAATTCCAAAGGGTGTTAAAAAGAAAAAAAACTGATGAGGGTGAAGCTATAAATCCAAGCAACAAAAGACATAGACGCCATTCTCAAGAAACAAGCTTCAAGTCAAGGCTTTCAAAAGAATGCAATCTAATAACATATATTGAGAATGTCTACTTCCTATCAAAAAATGAGCTCAACTATTGACCATCACAAAAGAAGAAATCAAAATATGGAAAGAATCAGGGAAGATCCTATTGCTATTATAATACGATGAATGGTCATGAAACTAACCACTGTAGAGCCTTGGAAGGGATGATAATCAACCTTTTCCGTCAAGGAAAAATCAATGAGTTTGTAAAGAAAAACCGAATGAGATTAATAAAGAGCTACTTTTCTAAAGAGAGTCTACATGTTCGATGGTGAAAAACTCCTTTTATATGGATATTACCTTAAACGATCAAAGCCTTTGTCCGCGATGAGTTGGCCAGGGAAGAACACCTCCTGGAGGGAGGAGTGTAAGCCTTTAATCACACTACACTATTACCATGTTAAAGCATCGACAAGCCCTTGGTTGCGCTTCTGGTCAGGTTAAGGCACCTCCTAGTGGGAGGAGTGTAAGCCTTTCTCCGCGCCACGCTATGGTCAAGTTAAAGCATCGACAAGCCCATGTCTACGCCATGCTATGCCCACGGCAGGGCACCTCTTGGAAGGAGGAGTGTTAGCCTTTATCATTGCCATACTATGGCCAGGTTAAAGCATCGATAAGCCCTCATTCGCACCTCTAGTCAGTTCAAAGCGCCTCCTGGAGGGAGGTTGGATAAATCCTTGGTTCCAGCCTCTAAGAATGAGTTAACCAAGAGCACCAGAAATAACAGACTAAGATGTCCAAGCCCAAGGAGAGGCTCATTCAACAATGGATTAAGGTGTCCAAGCCCAAAGAGAGGCTCAATCAAAATGGACTAAGATGTCCAAGCCCAAAGAGAGGCCCAATAAACAATGGATAAGATGTTCAATCCCAAGAAGCAGCACATCAAACATCGGACTTAGATGTCCATGCTCGAGAAGCAGCCAATCAAACCACAATTATCTACACAGTCTAAAGGGATTACACATGTCAAAGAAGACAAAATATAAGGAGCAGAAATGAACTCCGCTTATTAATACCCAAATCTGGGTTTCGACTCTCTCATTTCTAAACTTCATCTATTAATACCCGAATCTGGGTTTTTGGTCTTTATCAATCACTTACGGTCTTTGTCATACCCGAATCTGGGTTTCGAGACTATTGCTTAACTTCACTTTAATGCCCTAATCGGGGCTTGAGATTTCTATTATGGATTACTGATTATCCACTACTAATGCCCGAATCTGGGTCAAAGACTTCTACCAACAAGATGGTTACTATGAATTTCCAATTATCATCCACTAATACCCGAATCTGGGTTTCAGACTTTTAAACTTTTAAATTTCACTCATTAATACTCGAATATGGGTCATTGGATTTCTACTACAAATTTCTATATAACGATTTCGGTATTTCTATGACTTGATCATATTTAACTCTCTATTAACCATCTCTAGAGGATGATTCTCTAAAGATATTTATACCCCTGGTGGAGAATTAGATTTTCTACCGACTGATTTCAGATATTCCAACAATATGGTTAAATTTAGATTCTTAATTATTTCTTATCATGAACAAATAAGGTTTTCAAGACATTTAACCAAATACAACTACTTTTCATTTATTACTATATTATTGACATGATGATGTATGAATATTCGCGAATGATGTGCAACAGACTTATACATCAATTTCAAGCTAACAATAGGAAATATTGTTTGCTTCAAATTTTTAGGGAAATTAGAACAACAAAGGAGATTAAAAGATCCAGCAAACATAGAAATTGTGGTATAAGCTATCAAACAAATGTTTCAGAGATAACATTACAGGAAAGGATCACAAATAAGGTGATATTTACAAATTTTACACGATTTACGTAACTAATGAAATTATTTACAAGTGTACAGAAAAGATATACACATTTCATAAATATGAATTTTTCATAAATCTTGAGCAGCCTTGTTCAGGTTCTCAGCGATTAAAGGATCTACAATGTGACGGATAGCAATACAAAGAACCTCTTTAAGTTTCTTCTCTTTCTTTCTTATTATATCTGCATCATCAATTACATCAACATTAGTTTTCAAAGCATGATTGAAAGCTTTATTTGCGCCTTTAGGGGTTTTATTTTCCCTTTCCAATTCAGCAATGCACTTCAAAATGAGATATCTTTCGCATTCAAGTTTTCTGAATTCTAGCAGCATATTTGTTTATGTGCTGTGAATATCTAACTTTTTGCTATTAATCAAAATAATTCATCATTTTGAATTTAACCTTTATGCACCATTCGCATACTACCTTTTCGTCTAAGCCAGGAGGAGAATTTGTCATAGTGGAAAATTTCTAGATAACAGGGGAAGTAGACCTTGTAGATTTAGCAATAGATGAAGTAGCATGAGGAACTGGAAGATCAATACTCGAGATATTATATCCCATAATAAATTCCAACGACTCGCACTGTGCTTGACTATCCTTTAATTTCATATCCAAGTCGCTTATCTGTTGGAAAAGTTCCGACATTTTATGGTCAAAGTCAATTGAAGGATTTGACTTAACTTGACTCTTTCGCACGAAAATCACTTCTTTTTTACTATTAACTTCTGCCTCTACATTAGAAATTTGATTCTTATGATTTCGGACAATTGTTTTCTGATGTAAGAATCTTTTATGCCATCTTAAAGCTTCGGTACCATGAAAATGAGCAAGTAAAGTATCTTCAAGAAGTTTACTCTTTTCAAGTCCCACTAACAGGTTATCTTTAAGATTAATAAAGCAGGACACTGAATCTGATGAGAGATGTGCTGCTAAGAACTGTAATTCCTATTTAAATAAAAAAGAAAAAAATAATGAAGTCAAAATCAGAATGAACAATTTTTTTATTACTGTAATATAAGATTACAACTCAAGTAACAATGAAACTAAAGATACAATAGACATTTGTTTTATATCTAAAGATGAGAAACAACATTTCTACTTTATTCAATGAATTGGCAGATGGAATAACTGTAGAGTCAAAAGGAATGTTAAGTCCTTCCAGGGTAATCACTGGTGGATATTTGCTATGGTCTTATTCCCTAGCTGAAGGGTTATCACGACCGCAAATTAATTTAGTATGGAATGTCCGGATCTCCTTATGTAGCTTTTCTTTCTCATCACCAAGGAAATCGAAGCGGAGATGGGGATGTTCCATGTAAAGTTTTTGTAATCTCTAAGAAAACAATATCTTGCTAATTTTGAAGATTTTAAAATTGATGCATTTTCAAGATAAAATCTTCTCAATTTAACATATTGGCTTAAGTAATCTCTAGACAAAGTTGCTTGAGGAACACTCTCTCTGTGATAATATAATAAAATACAGCTAAGTAAAAAAGGAAAAGCAAAACAAAAATTTACAAATCAATATTATTACATATTCACGATTATTCATCTGATTCGTACAAAATTGACTTGGTAAATAATTCTGAAATAAATTTGTTCTTATAATACTTGAATTTTTCAAGAGGTAGATCTTGGGGAATTGATATGACTCGTGGCAAGTTCCAATATGCCCCGGGATGCGGGTCAGATCCGAATTCGTCCAAACATCTTTTGTGCAAACGCGTAAATAGACCCCCACTCAAATCACATAAATATGAAAAATCAACGGTTGGGTGTCCACAATAGGCCTTGCATAAGAAATTAACAAAAATATCTTTTTTCCCAATCAACATCCAAAAGAGTGTGATCAATTCCTTGTTTTCCTTCAAAATCATATCGAAGACGCGCTCTCCTCAACCGTGGGCAGCTTCTTAATGCTTCAAGGATGCTAACATTGTCGCATTTTTATTGAGTCTATGATATTTATCATAAAGAATGTCGTGCTCCTTCAAATGTTTGTCTAACTCCCTATGTAAACTATTTATCTCCGCTTGTTTTCTTTCGAGCTTGGTTTTATATGGGTGGACAAATTTCTTCCTTATCTAAATAAATGATTTACACTATTATTATCTTCGAAGCGAAAGATGTTTAAGTAGAGAATCCCTTACCTGAGATACCAGGATTGACGCTTGGGAAACCTGCTCCTTTTGTTTTGGCACTTCAACATCAATAAAAGCAAGCTCTTTGGGGGGCCAGAGGGTGCAGGAGATTCAGGCGGAATCACTTCATGAGGAGATGAATCCTTTTTAGTGGTCTTCATATTATCATCTCTGTCTTTTTCAGAAGCTTTAGTTTGGCCACCTCTGTTGCCACCCGATCCTTGTTTGCCGTTGATGTTATCATCCACATCATCATCATTTCTCCCCTCCTCTTCGACGACCTCATCATTTTCATCTTCGTCTTCAGAGTCAGATTTGACTTCGAAGGAAGGAACTTAAAAGGAAAGAATTTTGGAGGCGCCAATCTCCTCCCTTTAAGCAGTTTCAATTCCCTGCTCCATCTGTTTGATCTTGACCATAACCCTACCGACAAGAGCAGGGTCAAGCGAGAGAAACCTTAATTTAGGGAGGTGAGCATCAAAACATCTTCAAAAGAATTCATCATAGTATCTTCAAGAGAGGTGTCAAGAAATTGTGACACTCACTGCTTTGCATCAGAAATAATGTCGACTGCCAATTTTAGGAAGCTTTATTCCTTTTCAACTTCTCCTTTAAAGAGGCTTGTTTTTCCGCCATTTGGATCTTTTCCTCCTTGACTTCTTTTAAAGTCATTTTCATTGCTAAATTCTCATCAACGAGGAGTTGGAGAGCTTTTTTTTCCTCATAAATAACAGACTCTGGCTAGGCAAGAGAAGCTCTTAAACACTTCACTTCAATCATAGCATCATTCGTCACTGTGGATAAAGTGGAGACTTGATTCTTTAAGTCAAAAATCTCCTCCTAAGGTTTAGAAGATGCGACAGAAGATTTACACGCATGTTCCTGCAAGGAGAGCCAACTCTTGGAAATCTGAAAGATGAAGTACGACATAAGCAAAAAGTTTAAAGAAGAACAGTAACAATAAAGTCGAATGAAAAGAAACATACCAAAAGTTGTTGTTCTATTAAAGAACGATAATAACCCGCCAAGTCAAGAACAGAGGAAGGTTGGTGCATGGAGGTAAAAGATGAGGAACTCAGAATGGATCAGACTATCTCTTCAAAATTATTTGAGGATGTAGGAGATGATGACCTAGAAGGAATAAGCTTTTGAGAAGGGATTGTAATCTCCAAAGCCTTCCGCATCTGCTCAATCGCACTGGGAGAGCTCAAAACAACGATGCGGGAAAGTGGGTCAACCATGGTGGGAGTCTCTTTAGATTATTCAGGAGGAATTTCAATGGATGGACTCTTTAAAGCTCTATCAATATTTAAAGACTCCTCCTCCTTTCATAGTGGAGAATCAGAAACTTCGACTATTTTTGCTATCTTTAGAGGTGGCTCCACCATAATCGATTTGACCAATTTTCTCTTGACGACCAACTTTATTTTAGCGAGAGTCTAAGAAAAGGATGGCACATGAGAAGTCGAAGAGGGAGGAGCCGGACCAGTGATAGGTTTTTCAACCCGAGGAACAGCTGTAGAGAATTCAAACAGATTATAAGTCAGTAGAATAATTTGAAAAACAATACAGCAATAAATAAAAAAGCAACTTATTGGAGTGATCAGGGATATGGGTGACATTGGGGAGAAGTTTGTGGGATCTCCCAAGTAGAGGAAGCGTTTGCCTCGAAAGGTATGCTGAAACAGGGGAGGTTGGCCAAGAAGCCTCTAACTAGCCAGTCAGAGTGAGTATTTTCGTAAATTTGTGGGGTTCGGCAGCATCAACTTGTTTCCAATCTTTCCTGAAGCTGCAACCACCGACTCCACTATTTTCTTGTCTTCTGCCTTTAATTCTTGAGCAGGAACGCCTGACAAAAAGCATAGATCAGTAAAGAAAAGTAACTAGATAGAAGGATAATAGTCTAAAATCTGAGCTTACGTGGAGGAGGGAAGGTCACGCTAATGTTGGGAAGCATCTAACAAAAAGAACTGGTTCTTCTAGTCTCTGAACTTGTTCACTCCTTTGATATCAGTTTCTTAGAAGTATTTGCCTAAAATATTTGGTTGTTTAAGTGCCGATCTTAACCAATTGGACAAGGTGATTCATTACTTGGGCATTCAAAGAGGGAATGTCGGACTCTAGTGCCATCAATTCCAAAGATAAAAGATAGGTGTATACATTAGGAGATAATTGTATCGGAGCAATTCCAAGATAAGCTAAAAACTTAGACATAAAATCTAGAAAAAGAAGGAATCCTCCATGCCAGATCGCAGTGTAAGCAAAATATACTTTATGAGGGCCGTTGATAGTGTCATTTTCAATAGGGGATGGCTTCCACCCCTAAATACCAAAGTCATTAATGATCACATCCACTTCATTCTGAGTGGATATCAAGAAGCGCTTGGAAGTAGCTTCAACCTTCTTAGGAGAACTCACTATTCTGCTAGGTGAAAACGTTTAAGTTAGAAATTACAGTTTGTTATGAATTAAATTTTTTTCAAGGATTATTAGAAACTTACTACAACAATGTGAACATCATACAAAACATGAAACTTCATATTCTTGAAAGAATGTTAAAGTTAAAAAATGAGATTTATTGAGCTTTCGACAGAGTCAAAAGGAAAATAGAAGATAATACTTAAGAAACACCTTTCAACAATGTCGAATGCCCAAGTATAAACATCTACTGAGCTTTTGACAGGGTCGAAAGGGAGGGCTAAGCATATGTCCAACTGGCACTCTTCAACAATGTCGAATGCTCAATAGAAGGTTTGTTATTAAAAGAGAATAGTTAAAACCTATATAAAAATTTAAACAAGGTGTACATTACCAATATTAAATAAAGGAGAGAAAAAACCCTTCGACACAGCCAAAACCTACAATCTTAGTTTTACCAAGGGATCATGAATGTTGTCTAATCCTTATATACCAATTAAGTCGAAAGGTTTTAAGTTGAAGTCGCATTGTAAAAATAATAATAATAAAATAATAAGACTTAAAAGGTTTCAACACTAATGGAGAAAGACGATTATAGGAGGTTTCGACTCATCGGTTATAAAAGGTTTCGACAGAAACGAGAAGTGGTGTATGGTTTCGAAGTATAACAACAATAAAATTTAAATAAACGTAGTAGGTTTCGGCTAAGTTGAATGCAGTAGGTTTCATCTAAGTCGAAACGTTTGATTTGCAACTTATACAAAGTGTCTTTTTTTTAATCCCCTTTACAAAAAATATGCATTTTAACTTAAACAAATAGGGAATAAGTGCGATCTAAAGGTGTTGAAACCTATGCAACAAAGTTTATGCTTTCAAAAGAGTGAATTGTAATAGCTAACTTCTTCAAAATGTGTCTGAACACGCTAACACACAAAATTGCCTTTAAAAAGGTTGACTCCATGCAGTTTTACTATATAACCTTTCGACGAGGTCAGTCAACTGAAGCGCTATGCTACCTTTTGAACTCATCGAAAGAGGCTAAGAAAGCAAAACAGAAGTTGTCGCATTAATCCCTTTCGAAGGGGTAGAAAAGTAAATTTGTGGCGCCAGTTTTTTGATTCGTACAACGCATAGCTTTTAGGCGAAGTAAACCAAAATTTTTATCTTCCCCAAACCCGTTTTCAACCCATAATTAAAAAAAGGCAAGCGAATAGATTTAAATGCAAATCAACTATTTAAGGATTATTAAGATGAAAATTCAAATATGCTAAAAATAACAATAACAATAAAACCCGAATCGGGAAAATTAAAATGAAAATTAACAGGAAATCAAATCAAACCATGGTAGGAAGCAAAATTATAGATTGTTTCAAAACGAAATAAAACTTAAATAATATCCATTGAATTCAAAGCAATAGTTCAGATCTGGGCCAAAAACATTTTAAGGATTGAAATCCACCATGAAATAAAAGTTTAATTTGGAAAGGAAAAACGAAGGAAAAAAACTTACTGTAAATTTGAATTCTTGTTGTAGAGAAAGAATATTTGAGGATTTGAGAACTGTGATTATTGCTCGAAGATAATTTTGATTGCAGGTAAATGAGAAAGATGAAGAAGAAATCGTGATTTATAAGAAAACTCAGAAAAGAAAGCAGATCACTTGATTAAAATTAAATGAACGGCCCAGATTCACGCAGGAATACAGAAAGGCAGGAAATATTAAAGGTTTCAAGATGATTGACTTGAAAAGTCAAAGGCATCCTTTTACAAGGGAGGGGGAAAATGTTATAACCAAATATCCTTTCGACCATGTCAAAACGCTATTGGATAGAAGGTAAAGAAGAACAAGAGAGAGAAGCAGTAGTAAAACCTTTCGAAAGAGTCGAAGGGATGCAACAACCAAAAGAATAGAAGTATCAAAACCTTTTAAAGAGGTCGAAAGGGTCGAAAGCACGCTTCCACTTCAGTGAACACCTTTCGAAGCAGATGCTTCCGCTTGCATGAAGACCTTTTGAATGAGTTAAAGAAACAACTTTTGAAGATAGTGCATAATAACCCTTCATATTCGCGTCAAACCTTTCGAGTCCAAAAGTTTCGGCTTCACTCAAATCACTCAGAAGCACACCTTGGTCGAAACAACCCCTTCAGAAGCAAATTCAAGTCTTTCAAATCGGTCGAAGCCTTTGATATCCAGGGAAGCTTCCGCATCAAGTCACAAACAAAAATTTGGAAGCTATTAATAGTGTCGAAACGATCAGCATTTCAGCACCTTCGAAACACCTGGAGACAGCCTATCAACGGAGTTCAAAGCTCCATCAAAGCAATATAAAGAAGAAAGGTGCAACCATCCATTTCGACAAAGACAAAAGCATTCAAGCCCATTCAAAAGAATTGCAGAGGGATGCGCAAGTGTTAAAGGAATCGAAAGCATTTTAAGACAATCCTAAAGCCACCTATCGACGAGGTCAAAAGCATTAGGTCGAAGGTGCTGCCCTGCATCTATAAATAAGACCTAATGGTCTGGTTTGGAGGATCCGGACTCAGTCATTCTACATTTGTATTTTCTTAATTCTACAAAGTTGTAAACCCTAATTTGTAAATCGAATTGGGGAAAAATTGATCAGTAAAGGCTTTATTGAGTTATTAAAGGGAAGACTTCAATATTCTTGATTACTTAGTTGTTTCTAAAGCTTTTTTTAGCTCTAACACTGTTTTCCAAGTATCGACCTCATCGAAAGACCTCTTACGACCCATTCGAAACCCAGCAACTTCAAGCAATCCCAATCCTTAACTCCTAGATACCATACACCAAACCTCTGCCTTCTTGTGGATCGAAAATAAAAACTTAACGGTATCGCCTCAGATCTCAGACCTAAACTCAAGTCGCTAAGAATCTAGCTTTCGACAAGGTCGAAACCATTCAGAACAAATCATACACTTGAACTTAGAGCCATCCTTTAAGTTTCCGCAACCGCTTCGAAAGGACTGGCTTGAAAGGATAACTATACTACTCTATTCAGCTTGAAAGTCCAAAAAGAGGAGTATTCAAATGTAACAACCCGCATATTTATCGATTTTTTTATATTTAAATATTTTATCATTCATCGGATTTTAGTCCAAAAAGTCAATTTTTGCAAACAGTCGAATTGGGACTCGAGACCCCTCCCATTGAGTTCAAAATGCCGTTTGCGACCTTTTTGAGTATAAGCTTCGATATGTTTGGAGTTAGTCAAGTTTTGCTACTTTTTCACTTTGGGTTTGGGTTTGGGTTCAGCCCTATATTTAACTTATACTCAAATCTGAACCACTCCCCCCATTCACTCTCACTTTCCCCTCTTTTCAGTTCTAAAGCATCAATGGTGGGAGAGATGAGAAATTAAAACTCCAAAACCCTAGTCTTCCTTAGCAAATCCAACTTCTAGCTCCAAATTCAAGAGAACCCATTGGTAAGTTTCTCTTCATCTTCTCCAACTCATTCTCTTAATCAATTTCAGAAATTCCTAACCCTAATTTTGGGAATGTTCTTCTTTTAAGCTTAGAATCAAGCTTCTTGAGTTGGATTTGAAGAGTGGTTGATTCTTCTTTGCTTTCAAGCTTCTTCTTCAATCGTTCGTGTTTAAAGGTGAGATTTTTATCTCACATCTTTGTCTATAATTATCTTCGATTGTTAGGTATGAATTCCTAACACTTATTCTTGTGCAATTGATTTTGGTTTGGATTGGTTTGGTGTATATTCCAATTTTTGGTGTTTTGAAATCAAAATCTATGAAAATCCTATTATGGATATTTGGACATTGATATTTGAGGCGTATCAAAAAGCCGTTAAGGCTGGGTTGTCGCGTGGCGTAAATCCTTAGTCATCATTTGCTCGTTCGATCGTTTCCGATATTCATTTGGCCATTTTTGGTTGAGGTTCAGGAAATCCTCAAAATTCCAGTTTCAGACATCTGAATTGGCTCATTTTCAAACAGAAAGAAAATATGCTAAAAACGCCTATTTCAGACGTCTGAAACATTTGGTTCAGACGTCTGAATCACGTTCTGGAAATTTTTAATTTTTCCAGATTCAGACGTCTGAACCACTTGTTTCAGACGTCTGAAACTGTAGTGTTTTGCCTGCTTGCCTTTTTGTTTAAGAATTCCAATTTTAAATCGATTCGTGATGATCCTATTTGTTGTTATCATTTATTAGGACTTTGATGACTCCTTTTTAGGGATTTTTGAATATCCATTTCGATGGATTCTTTATCGGTTTCTTTGGATTTTATTCACGTCTTCGAATATGAATTTTAGTGATTGATTGTTCCTACAATCTTCTTTGTGATTTGTCACTTTAAAAGTATAAAGGTTCCAATACTAGTAGTAAATATCAAAATTCTTTCATCAAAATGATTTCAACACTATTTTATTACAAAGCTTGTTTCTTAAACCGCTTTCCAATCTATTAGTATATACAAGCCTTTACCTCACTCGTATGAGAAATCTAATTAAACGACCTAGTAAAACGAGTGGTATGAAACGCTTGCGTTTACCTCGTCGGTTAATTCTTGGACTTGTTCGATTGAATCTCTTGTGACAATTTTCTAGTGGAGATCTACAGTTTGTTCGTAAATATTTAAGTTAAGCAAGTGATTACGGGACATGAAGCTAAACTCATATATTTACTAGCTTAGTGTAATTGACACTTTTCATTGATCATGACGATCATCTTTGTGATTTAGACTAGCAATGTGCGATGTCTCTTTGTCTGCGAGGGAGACTAAACCCCGTTTTGTGGAGTTTCGACTCAAATTGGTGGGGTGGCAACCCATGGACTTCGGGCCGTTTGTGGAGCTTCGGCTCAATTTGTGATGGTTAGCAAACATGGAATTAGCGTTCCGTTTGTGATACATGTGTTGGTGAGCTTTATGCTTCCATTTGTGAAAGGCCTTCCCCCTTTTTGTGATTTCTGGAATTCTTGAGATGATTTCTAGAATTTGTGTTTCAACAATTTTCGTGATTTTCATTGATAAGTTTTATCAATATTTGTGCATTGGTGAATTTGTGTGTCATTGACTTTTGTGATTGATATTGATATAATCGTCAATATTTATGGTTTGGTGAACGAAATAAAGAGTATGACATTTCTTTTGATCCTTGAGTAGATTTTTGTGATATTGATTAATCTCTTGTTGATTTTCAATTACTTATATATATCACAGCTTGGCATTGTGATTATTATGTGTTTAGTCGTACCTCTTATTCTATATCGCTTCATCTGATATTTATAGTTAGATTGATCCGTTTATTATTTTCTTACTAAATAATACTCGGGTCAGACCGAGATGTTATAGGTGCTTCAGCTTGACTTCTCACTTGGAATTGATTTCTCTAACTTTTGGCTAACTACTTAGATTAGTAGTTTATTTTGTTGTATACACTTGAGACATGGACTCATAGTTGTATTCTTTTGTATAGCACGTGCTGTTATTCTTTTGTATTATTGTGGATCTTTTTGACCACTACTCTGATATACACTTCCATGTGTTAGTTATATATTCATATCTTCTTCCGCCTTTGTGATATGAATTATCTGTGACTGATTTGTGTTATGCTTATTTCTATATTTGTTTCCAAAGATTATTATAGCCACTGTGCAGTAGCTTTGCGTTTGTATCGGTGTGTTGGATTTTCTCTCGAAATCAAATTCATGTTATACTATCCGACATAGCGGTGCTCGCACAAAGCAATTGCACGGATGGTCGCTCCTCAACAGCCTTATTCTCCGTGCTAGTTGACGGCATTACCCCGTAGTGTCCTTGGCTAGCGTGGGTATAGAGGTGGGGCGTCACAGCTTGGTATCAGAGCCAGACTTCGGAACAATGCAGAATAATGTAGCAAGGATCATGTCTCAAGTCTTTCTTAGGAGTTGTGTCTTAGGATTTATTCGAGTCTTCGTACCGATTTATCCTATTTTCTTTATGATTCCTTGTTTTATCTATCAAGATTTCTTGATATTCATTTTGTGAATAACCTTCTTCTTCTTCGTTCTTTCTTTCTTAAGGAAGAGAAATGGTTAGACCTGGTCGTCCCAGAGCTGGACCATCTAGTGCTCCACCCTAAGATGGAGTTTTTATGACTGCCTAGCAACTTCTTGACCTTGTCACGAATGTTCAAGCAGCTGGTTCTAATCCGGAACCTACTCACCCTAAATCTGGGTTTGCACGTTTGTGCAATGATTACACCAACCTGGGTGGGAAGCCATTTAAAGGTTCTGAAACTATCATCGAGGTCCAGGCTTGGTTAAGGACATGCGATCGAATCTTTTCTTGCATGAACCTCATTGATATTCACCAAGTTCAGGTGGCTTCTAGTATGCTCCAAGAAAGAGCATTAGACTGGTACGAGCTTCTGATTTCTGAAATAAATGAAGCGGATCTCACTTGGGAGAAATTCCGAGAGCGCTTCAAGTTAAAATTCATACCAGAAGCTGAGAAGGTGACTTTGGCTCGCCATTTTATTGACCTTGTTCAAGGTGAATCTTCTGTGACAGACTATGTCACATCTTTCGAATCTCTGTCCAAATAAGGGGTCGAGTATATTAACACCCTATTGAAGAAAAACCAAAGATTTGTCTATGGCTTAAACAAAAATCTCAAGAAGCCATTACTTCTAAAATTAGAAGTTTCTTTCGACCAACTCATTGATATCGCTCTTCGTCTTGAAGAGACGGATAGGGAAAATGATGTTAAAGTGGTAGGTTCCAAACCAAGCTAAGAAAAGGCCCAGTAAATTCAAAGGCCCTTATCCCAATAAGAAAGGGAAGCAAGCAACCCCAGTGGTAAAGACTTCTTCCTTTGGTCGTGGGGAATGCTATAATTATGGTTCGAATGACCATTACGCGAACAAGTGCCCAAAGTCTCTCTCTTATCGCTACTGCAAAGGTCCCGGTCATGTTATATCTTCATGCCCCAAGCTTCAGGGCAGGAAGGAGGGAAAGTTAAATGTTGCTCAAGCCCCTGGCAACACATCTCGTGGCCAAGGTATTTCTCATTCCATTCTTGATGATATTATTTTATTTCATGATCAACCTATTAGAGTTCTCTTTGATACGGGTGCATCCCATTCTTTTATATCAAAAGAACTTATTGATACTTTTTCTTTAAGTGTTGTTGCTTTAATGACTTCTTTGAGAACTGCGAATCCGGTTGGTGGATCCGCAACAATCAGTTTATTGTGTAATGATGTCGAGATTATTTTGGGTGATTTTTCTTTTCGAGCCGATTTGCATGTTATGCGCTACTTAGGCTTTGGAATGATTTTGGGAATGGATTGGCTTAATCGCTATGAAGCTCAAATCCTATGTCCTGAGCGGACTATTCATCTTCGACATCCTCAATCTGTAAAGAAGATTTCTATTAATCTTAAAGATTCGGATTCTAGTTTGGTTGCATCATTATATTCTTTAAATCCTCGTGATGATGATAATGATGATGAGGAAGATATTATTTCTCTTATTCACGTTGTTCGTGAATTTTCCGACATATCTGAGCCCGTTGTAGGTCTACCACCTAAGCAAGCAATTGAGTTCAAAATTAACCTTATTCCTGAAGCTCAACCTATTACTCGTCCTCCTTATCGCATGTCTAATAAGGAAAATGAGGAGATGCGCAAACAATTATCTGAATTGGAGACGAAGCAATTTATTCGCTCTAGTTTCTCGCCTTGGGGAGCTTCGGCTATTTTTGTGAAGAAATCCGATGGTACACTTAGGCTTTGCGTTGACTACCGCAAGCTTAATGATCTTACTATCAAAAATAAATATCCTTTACCTCGGATTGATGATCTATTCGATCAACTTAGTGGTGCTAGAGTCTTTGTACAATTAGACTTAGCTACTGGATTTCATCAGCTTCGTATTGCAGAGGATAGCATTCCTTTGACATCGTTCCGTACTCGTTATGGATCTTATGAATGGCTTGTTATGCCATTTGGTCTAACGAATGCTCCGGCTTATTTCGTTGACCTTATGAATAGAGTTTTCAAAGACTTCCTCTACCGATTTGTTCTCATCTTTATTGATGATATTCTTGTGTATTCAAAAACTGAGGAGGAACATGAAAAGCATCTTCGGATTGTATTGGAAACTTTTAGGAGTAATCAATTAAAGGCGAAATTTTCTAAATGCCACTTTTGGCAATCTCGTGTGAAGTTTCTCGGTCATATTATTTCTGAATCCGGAATTTCCGTGGATCCTTCAAAGATTGAAGCGATTCAAGATTGGAAGAGACCGGAGAGTGTGACGGAGATTCTAAGTTTTCTTGGATTGGCGAGTTATTACCGCCGTTTTATCAAAGACTTTTCTAAGATTGTCGTGCCTCTCACTAGCTTAATGAAGAAAGGTGTTAAATACATTTGGTCGGACAAATGTGAAACTTCTTTTCAGAAACTGAAGGAACTTCTTTCTGATGCTCCTATTCTTGTTATTCCCGAGGGGAATCAAGATTTCGTTGTTTATACCGATGCTAGTCGTGTTGGTTTGGGTGCCGTTCTTATGCAAAGAGAACATGTTGTTGCTTAGCTTCTAGGCAATTGAAGCCTGTTGAGACTAGATATGCCACACATGATTTAGAGCTCGCGGCTATTGTTTTCGCCCTTCGTATTTGGCGTCATTATCTTTTAGGAGAAAAATTTATTCTTTATACCAATCATAAGTCTTTGAAGTATTTATTCTCTCAAAAGGAACTTGATTTGCTTCAACAACATTGGCTCGAGTTCCTTGCACCTTATGATCTTGATATCCTTTATACTCCCGGAAAGGGAAATCGAGTTGCCGATGCACTTAGTCGCAAGCAACGAGCAGTTGTTTCTATGATGATATCTGAATGGAACGATCTCGAGATCTTATCCACTTGTGAGATTCGAGAGCGCGTATCCGATTTATGTTCATCATTTGTTTTATGTAGCCTTGAGGCTCATCCTTCTCTTTTAGACCGCATTCTTGAAGCTCAAAGGCTAGATCCCGAATTGGCTCTTCTTGGCCAAAATATTAAGGATGATATTGAAGATTTGAAAGACTTTAATATCGATTCTCGTGGCGTCATTCGGAAATTTGGTAGACTTATCGTGCCAAATATTAGTGATCTTCGTAAAGATATTTTAGAAGATTCACATCGTTCTAAATTTACTGTTCATCCCGGTAGTAGTAAAATGTACGCGGATATGAAGCGACTTTATTATTGGGAGGGAATGAAACTTGACATCGCTAACTTCGCTAAGTGTTGCATGACTTGCTAACTCATTAAGGCCGAACATCAAATCCCGGTGGGTTATTGCAACCTTTAGAAATTCCAATTTGGAAATGAGATCAAATTTCCATGGATTTTATTGACGGCCTTCCCCGTTCTCGTTCGGGTCATGATAGCTTATGGGTTATAGTTGATAGGCTTACTAAATCCGCCCATTTTATTCCCATTCGGTCCAATCGGACCGTACCTCTTTTGGCCAAACTTTTTATTAAAGAAATTGTTAAATTGCATGGAGTTCCTACTTCTATTGTTAGCGATCGTGATCCATTGTTTACTAGTGGATTTTGGAAGAGTCTTCAAAAATCTTTAGGAATGAAGCTTAATTTTAGCACTGCTTATCATCCTCAGTCCGATGGACAAACCGAGCGTGTGAACCAAACTCTTGAACATCTTCTTCGTGCATATGTTCTTGATTTTGGTGGAAGTTGGGAAGATCATATTTCACTTGTTGACTATAATAATAGCTTCCAATCTAGTATTGGTATGGCACTTTTCGAGACACTCTATGGAAGGCCATGCCGATCTCCTTCTCGTTGGCTTGAGGCCGGTGAGAAGTTGGTTTTAGGTCCAGATTTTATTCGTGATTCCACAGAAAAGATTGACCTTATTCGTCATAGGATGAAAGAAGCCCAAAGTAGACAAAGATCCTATGCCGATAACCGGAGAAGGAAGTTAGAGTTTTCTGTGGGAGATCTTATGTTCATTCGTGTGTCACTTATGAAAGGTGTTGTACATTTCAGTCGATCGGGAAAATTAGCGCCTCGATATATTGGGCCATTTCCTATCACTGAATGTATTGGTTCCGTGGCTTAACGCCTTTTATTACCGGCTCAGTTTTCTGCTATCCATGACATGTTTCACGTTTCTCAATTACGGAAGTGCCTTCGAAATTTCGATTCTATTCTTGAGCCCGGAGTTGTGGAAGAAATTAAAGTTTCGCCTAATTTAACTTATGAGCAGCATCCTATTCGAATTATTGCTTCGGAGGTCAAACGACTTCGAAATAAAGATGTTCCGCTTGTTAAAGTTCAATGGTCTTCAAATCCTAAGGATTGTTCTTGGGAATCTAGAGAGTTCATCGAGCGAACACATCCGGACTTACTTTTCTGTGCTCTTTGAGGTGAATTTCTTATTTCGAATTTCTTCTTTTGTGTTGATATGCTAATATGGTTGTTACTTTATATTTTCTTCTTATATATTGCAAGGACGCAATTTCTTTAAGGAGGGGAGTCTGTAACAACCCGCATATTTATTGATTTTTTTATATTTAAATATTTTATTTAAATATTTTATCATTCGTCGGATTTTAGTCCAAAAAGTCACTTTTTGCAAACAGTCGAATTGGGACTCGAGACCCCTCCCATTGAGTTCAAAATACCGTTTGCGACCTTTTTGAGTATAAGCTTCGATATGTTTGGAGTTAGTCAAGTTTTGCTACTTTTTCACTTTGGGTTTGGGTTTGGGTTCAGCCCTATGTTTAACTTATACTCAAATCCGAACCACTCCCCCCATTCACTCTCATTTCCCTCTCTTTTCAGTTCTAAAGCATCAATGATGGGAGAGATGGGAAATTAAAACTCCAAAACCCTAGTCTTCCTTAGCAAATCCAACTTCTAGCTCCAAATTCAAGAGAACCCATTGGTAAGTTTCTCTTCGTCTTCTCCAACTCATTCTCTTAACCAATTTCAGAAATTTCTAAACCTAATTTTGGGAATGTTCTTCTTTTAAACTTAGAATCAAGCTTCTTGAGTTGGATTTGAAGAGTGGTTGATTCTTTTTTGCTTTCAAGCTTCTTCTTCAATCGTTTGGGTTCAAAGGTGAGATTTTTATCTCACATCTTTGTCTATAATTATCTTCGATTGTTAGGTATGAATCCCTAACACTTATTCTTGTGCAATTGATTTTGGTTTGGATTGATTTGGTGTATATTCCAATTTTTGGTGTTTTGAAATCAAAATCTATGAAAATCCTATTATGGATATTTGGACATTGATATTTGAGGCGTGTCGAAGAGCCGTTAAGGCTGGGTTGTCGCGTGGCGTAAATCCTTAGTCGTCATTTGCTCGTTCGATCGTTTCCGATATTCGTTTGGCCATTTTTGGTCGAGGTTCGGGAAATCCTCAAAATTCCAATTTCAGACGTCTGAATCTGGGATTTCAGACGTCTGAATTGGCTCATTTTCAAACAGAAAGAAAATAGGCTAAAAACGTCTATTTCAGACGTCTGAAACATTTGGTTCAGACGTCTGAATCACGTTCTGGAGATTTTTAATTTTTCCAGATTCAGACGTCTGAACCACTTGTTTCAGACATCTGAAACTGTAGTGTTTTGCCTGCTTGCCTTTTTGTTTAAGAATTCCAATTTCAAATCGATTCGTAATGATCCTATTTGTTGTTATCATTTATTATGACTTTGATGACTCCTTTTTAGGGATTTTTGAATATCCATTTCGATGGATTCTTTATCGGTTTCTTTGGATTTTATTCACGTCTTCGAATGTGAATTTTAGTGATTGATTGTTCCTACAATCTTCTTTGTGATTTGTCACTTTAAAAATATAAAGTTTTTAATACTAATAGTAAATATCAAAATTCTTTCATCAAAACGATTTCAACACTATTTTATTACAAAGCTCGTTTCTTAAACCGCTTTCCAATCTATTAGTATATACAAGCCTTTACCTCACTCGTATGAGAAATCTAATTAAACGACCTAGTAAAACGAGTGGTATGAAACGCTTGCGTTTACTTCGTCGGTTAATTCTTAGACTTGTTCGATTGAATCTCTTGTGACAATTTTCTAGTGGAGATCTACAATTTGTTCCTAAATATTTAAGTTAAGCAAGTGGTTATGGGACATGAAGCTAAACTCATATATTTACTAGCTTAGTGTAATTGACACTTTTCGTTAATCATGACGATCATCTTTGTGATTTAGACTAGCAATGTGCGATGTCTCTTTGTCTTCGAGGGAGACTAAACCCCGTTTTGTGGAGTTTCGACTCAAATTGGTGGGGTAGCAACCCATGGTCTTCGGGCCGTTTGTGGAGCTTCGGCTCAATTTGTGATGGTTAGCAACCATGAAATTAGCGTTCCGTTTGTGATACACGTGTTGTGAGCTTTATGCTCCCGTTTGTGATAGGTCTTCCCCCTTTTTGTGATTTCTGGATTTCTTGAGATGATTTCTAGAATTTGTGTTTCACCAATTTTCGTGATTTTCATTGATAAGTTTTATCAATATTTGTGCATTGGTGAATTTGTGTGTCATTGACTTTTGTGATTGATATTGATATAATCGTCAATATTTATGGTTTGGTGAACGAAATAAAGAGTATGACATTTCTTTTGATCATTGAGTAGATTTTTGTGATATTGATTAATCTCTTGTTGATTTTCAATTACTTATATATATCACAGCTTGGCATTGTGATTATTATGTGTTTAGTCGTACCTCTTATTCTATATCGCTTCATCTGATATTTATAGTCAGACTGATCCGTTTATTATTTCTTATTAAATAATACTCGGCTCAGACCGAGATATTACAGGTGCTTCAGCTTGACTTCTCACTTGGAATTGATTTCTCTGACTTTTGGCTAACTACTTAGATTAGTAGTTTATTTTGTTGTATACACTTGAGATATGGACTTATAGTTGTATTCTTTTGTATAGCACGTGTTGCCATTCTTTTGTATTATTGTGGATCTTTTTGACCACTACTCTGATATACACTTCCGTGTGTTAGTTATATATTCGTATCTTCTTCTGCCTTTGTGATATGAATTATCTGTGACTGATTTGTGTTATGCTTATTTCTATATTTGTTTTCGAAGATTATTATAGCCAGTGTGTAGTAGCTTTGAGTTTGTATCGGTGTGTCGGATTTCCTCTCGAAATCAAATGCATGTTATACTATTCGACATAGCGGTGCTCGCATAAAGCAATTGCACGGATGATCGCTCCTCAACAGCCTTATTCTCCGTGGCATTACCCCGTAGTATCCTTGGCTAGCGTGGGTATAGAGGTGGGGCGTCACATCAAACCTTTCGACCAAGTCGAAAGTTCAATAAGAAGGAAGATTCACAATAAAGACTGATTCGAAAATTAATCTAAGAAAGGCATTCACATCCTAGCACACTCCAAAAATCAAAAGATACCAAAAAGGATTAACTTTTCCTATTAAGTCAACTTTGGGGTGTTGATAAGTTTTCTTGTTAACAGTTTCATTACGATAAGGTGATAAGTAAGCGTTTCTAAACTTGTATCTTGAGTCGATAAGGTAATCAATTGAAAATTTGATTACCAGGTGGCAGATGTGGAAATGTTTCAACTTCTTTAATAGCATGATTTAACAATTTACTATCATGGATAGAGTCTTCCCAACCACACATTACGAAAATAAATGTTAAATCAAAATTAACAGCAGCAAGAATATTTTATGTTGAAAACTTCTTTCTATCTATATACATCGGTAATTCTTCTTTATCGACCCTGTAGAAATATGTGTTCCGTCTATAGCTTCAACAACTTTATGTAATGGTCAGAGTTTTATATATGCTATTGCAACAGGATATAGGTCTGAAGTCACTTACATTAATTGCAATAGGGGATTTGGTACTAAAGTAAGGAAAATATGGTTTATTTCTTTAGCAAACTTCCATGAAGCAAAAGCAGATACTAAGGCAAGATGTAACTCCTATTTGATTTGCTCTCGATGAACTTTGTTATTTTTTTTTTTTGTTAAATCCATTTGGCCCTAGGCTACTATCATATCTGTTTGAAATGTTGTGTTCCTCAGTTCTTCCATAGAAATGGTTTTAGTTTGTTTCTTTCTTGCACTTTCCGTTAACACTTCTTTTATAGATTATATTCTGGAGCTGTTTTTCCGATTGTGTTGAATTTTATAGGCTACGAAAGTAATTTATTCCCTGTTATGCTAATTTGCTTCAAGTTGATGTCAGTTGCCCATTTTCATCAATAAATTTGTGAAATTGCATTTTACATTTAGTCAACATTACAGTATAAAAGAACTTTGAAGGCTGATCTCCTTGAGTTATCCACTTAACCTTTTCCTTTTGGTGATTTTCAATTGCTCCGAATGCTGAACATATTGCAATTCAGTCAAGCTATGTTTATACATTTGTGCTCGTCATGTGGATTATCTCATAGTTGTTTGATACCCATTTTGCTTTTGTTCCCGAGTTTCAAACCAGATGCTTTTCAATTTAACAAGAAAGCTGAATAATGGATTACCATCACATTTTACGTTTATACTCCTTTGAATGACATCTTAATAACCAGTTTCTAATGGCCATACATTGTTATATTTAAAAGATTTATGTCTATTAGTACCTTGACCATATTTAAGATTTTGTAAGACTGGGGAGGAGTTGCTAGTTTATTGGTTTAATACTTTAGCTTATGCATGAATAAATTGACTCAAAATTATCGAATATTCTTTTGTTTTACCATGTAACCTAAAATTTAGGCCCACTCTCCAAGTAAATAGATTGCCAACTTGATCAATCTATTTTAGCCCGCTGGAATAAATGCATGCCTGAGGATTTAAATCAACTAGCACGTGGTTAGAGTCAAAATTTTTGTCATGATTATATAAGATGCAATTAAAACCCCCCTAACTACCCATGGTGATCTTATATTTTGGGCCTCCTCCTTTAAGTAATTCTACAAATGAATTACTTATATGTCATGACATTTAGCGTCTACAGTAGTGAATGTTATTTTTGTACAATCTTGATTTGTATAAAACAAAGTGATATATGAGACACTTAAGGCTATGAGAGTAATTATGTAATTTACTATATATATTTAACTTTATAACCAATCTTATTCATAATAAAGGGTTTAATTTCTACTATATACTTTGTTATATAGTGATATAATTAATTAAACAAATAATTTAAAGTATATTAAATAGAAAATCCTTAAATGATATATTATGTGATAATACTTATAAAGAGTTGTAATTATGAGAAAATTATCACAAAAATTAAATAACATATTATTTTAAATATACTTGATCAATATGTTTTAAGGAAGGATAATGATACATCCGTTAAGATTAGAATACATAACGCTCTTCAAATGTTAAGCAGAGTATTACTCATAGTAGCTGTGGACACTAAGATGTTACGTACGGATAGTTATTAGATAACTAAAGAATGATTCATTCGAGAGTTTCTATCGGTTAATAATAACTAAGTCAAACATGAAATCTTGAAGTGGCGATATTACACAATTCTTTTGACTTGAGAATACCGTTGAACTTTAATATTGATACTTTGTTTTGATTATAGTTAAATTATGACATGATATTCATCGAGCGACTATACTTGAGTGTGAGTTAAAGCATTAGAAGTGAAACACTATTCTATTGAGAATTTGTCTCCTCGATTGTACGAAGTTAGTAACACAGTCAACTGTAGTCAACCGAAAGTTAAAATCTTTGACCCTATATGGTTAAATATAAATTTTATTATTAAATCAAGAACTTTTTTTATAGACTAACCAAGTTGAATGTGGATTATATTAAAATTTTGACCAAAACCAAATTTCATAAATCCTAAAGTAATATAGTGTCGACGAAGAGAATTATTGTAGATAATCGTTGCTAAAAGGTACCGCTTTGGATTTTACTGACGAGATTTGTAAATGATGAGTTCAGCCAAACTACCAAATGACTAGCAAAGATGACATGTGAACATTAGCTTAAATTGTTCAAATACTAATGGCTGTTTGAATTCACTCTTGTCAGTTACAACTAAATTCATTTCAGTCTTTGGATCGCCACTCGATTTAATTAGTTTATAATGTGTTGTAAATTTATTAAGTTAACTAATATTTAAATAAATATTAATTATTATTGTATTTAATATTTAGGGCGTATTTAATGAATGTTGTAGCCTCTAAAATGTTTTGGGTGTTATTAGTAATTTATTGGGTGTGTATTTAAAAGTTATATATGTGCATATCGATATAAGATATCGAAAAGAATTTAAATTGGATTTAAATGGATTTAACTGCTATTGGGTCTTGAGATTCATTTGGGCCTTTATTGACCAAGTTTAGGCTAGCTAAAATGAGGGAGAGGGGGCCTTAAAGCATGACTTAGTAAGAGGAGATGGTGGAAATATATTTATACTAGATCCCCTATTTAAGGGAACCAAAGCTTCCACATTTTACTTCACTTTTACACCTTCCTCGCACTCCTCGGCCCCATAACCCCACGTACTCTAGTCCATAATCGAGCGCTAACACACCTATAATCAAATACAAAACAATTTCTAGCGGTGGCACTCTGAAGTTTATAGTTTTGGATAGGGATCTAGAAGATCAAGAAGACGATTTGACTCGACGTGTGAATCAAAGGCTACGTCTCTTAAGTATATTCTTTTGTATTTTATACTATTCATTTTATGTTGTGTTGGAATTAGGATAGAACGCAGCGGGGTAAATGGATAAATTTTAAAGAAAAATCATTATTGGATCTTTAATGGACCTATATAGTCTAATTCATTTAGAACTTTTCTAAATTTTCTTTCAAATAAAATCAGTATTTTATTTGAATTTTATAATTAAATTTATTTTATATAATTTGTATTCTATTTTATACACGTGTATCATATACATATATATGTGTGTGTGTGTGTGCATGCACATACAATAGGATAATGTGTACATGGTTTGACATGTCCGTATATAGATGATGAGATTTACATCGCAACGGATATATCAGCCCCTCGTGTAAACTATTATATTGTCTGAATATATATATATATATATATATATATATATATATATATATATGCGCACCAGTTACTATATAAATAAATATAAGTATGTATATAAACATGTATATAAATTTAATATATATATATTGTAAATTACATGTATAAATCATTTATGAAATATAGAGTATATATACATATATATAATTAAATTACAAATTTATTTTAAATATTAATATGTAAAATAATTTAAAATCTTTATCAGATATTATATAAGGAATTTTTTTAATTTGTACATATACATAGATATATTATATATAAACATGTAACTCGTTTATATATATATATATATTGTTAATAAAAACTTACTGTTGCTCACGACTAGAATTTTTTTTACATTTTTTGCAGTTTAAATGATTTTCAAACAAAAATATACATTAAAAGTTAAGTCCATATGGATTTAATAATAAAATATTATTTTAAAAAAATTATTGAAATCAAAATGCATATTTAATATTATTTAATTTTTTATAGAATATTACATTATTTATAAATGTATCATAAATATATTTTGTTTGGTTAACTAATATTAAATTAAATAAATAATTTAAATATTTATAAAATAAATATATTTCTTTACTACCAAATGGTTTTTAGGTGTTTATAAAATTCAAAAATTTCAAAACATATATATCATATGAAATATTTTATAATTAGATTTAATTGATAAAATCATTTTATATTAGTATTTTAGTAATAAAATACTTTAGTTTTCTTTATTATTAGGCCGAGACCAACAAGTCGACACCTATAAAAAAAATTTATGCATGCATACGTATAATCATCGACATATGACAATGCAACAATATGCTGATTCATTATATAGTCTATCTAGTGAGCAAATGATTGATTGATTAACTTAAGCAATTTTAAATATTAATAAATCTGAAACACACCTCTCATCAAGACCTAGAGATCACACTTTGAAATGATGAAATGACTTCTTCAATTGAATTCCAAGTTCTAGAGTAGCTTTCGAATCGTTTTACCACCGACGATCGAATCGAACAGTTTTGACATGATTTGTGCTTGGATATTTTGGAATTTATAAGGGGGTATTTCTGGTCGAAATATTTAGGTAGAAGGAAGAGCAAAAAGTCTAAAAAGAATGAATAGAGAGTGGCTTATCTAAAGAGAGATAGAGAGTGAAAAGTGGATCACAGCTCCTAATATCTCTCTTACCATTTCCACTCCTCTTTCATTCAAATTCACCAAGCCACACCTTATATGGCCGACCTCCCTATGCAACCATCATAGCCAAATTCTAAGCCTCCTTTGGACCTCAAAAATAATTCCAAGGCTGAACAAAGTCTGTTGCATTTAAATCCAAATTTAAACGCGTACTACATATCGTATATCGATTAATATATTTATAACTATTATAAATACATTGTTTAACATCGTTCAACACAACAAATATATTAATATTTCATAAACACTAATTAATTTATAACTAGTATAAGCGCACAAGAAAATGTAGTTCTGGGGGGAATTATAAACGGTAGAGAAACCGACCGCTCGATTGTATAACTTTGATAACAAATACACATTTAAAATTTTTGTTAATATTACTTGAACATTAAGTGATAGTATGTTGGAAAAGAATAAATTGAGATTTGAATCTGAAAATATGAATTTCAAATTTAAATATTAATCAAAGCATTTAAAATTGTCGATTTGAAATTGAAATTTTAGAATTTGAAAATCATAACAGATTTGAATTTGGAATCTTTGATGCGCGAAGTAAAAGGAGGAAGTTTAGGGAAACCGCGATGAGACAAGATTCACTTTTTTAGGAAAACCACGATGAGACAAGATCCACGTTTTTTTGGCTTCAGAAAAATTGATTTTGGCCAGTGACACTAAGCAAACTTTCCTAACGTTCGGTTTGATAATTACAAATTAATTAAATCAGGTGGTAAAAAGTGTATTCCTCGATTTGATTGTATGACTCTTACGTGTAAATTTGATGAGCAATTAATATCGAGCAACTTGAATATTAATGTTCATACGTCCCTTAGCTGATAGTATGATATTATATCCAAATTTATCGCTTATTTGGTTTCGGTAAAATCCAACTTTACTTATTAAGCGTTACTCGGTAGTGACAATTATTTACACTAATTCTCTTTGTAAAACTATATCATTTTGGACTTATGAAATTTGATTAATATTTTATAATATTAATAATATTAATTAATAGTTAAAAATATTAATTATTAATTTATTTGATGTTTTGGACGTCGTTAGTGATTATTTGGATGTAGATAAAGTTATATATGCACGTACTTTCAATACAATTAATTACTTCATGGGCTTTTGGGAAAATTGGTCCATACGAAGGGACATACTTGGCCGACCATGCAAAGGAAGAAGGAAGGATTGATTTGATTGATAATTAATTAGGAATTAAAAGATGAAGTTTTTAAAGAAAGAGTGAGAAATGTTTCTATTCTTTTCTTAACACAAACTCCTCTAATTCAATTTTCTTTTCCTCTTCCCTCATCCACGACTATCTCCTCCATCTCTTTCATGACTAATTTTTTTCTTCAATTTACCCAAATTTATATTGAATAAAATCTAATAAAATGGTTCATCCGTCTCTTGCAAAGATTGGATGTTATTCAAGAATCTAAAAAGAAATTTTCTATCACTATTTAGCCAGATCGGTAAGATGTGATCAAAATTTGATTTATTTTCTTTTGACGTAATATACTTGTTACAATTTTATTTGTACATATTATTGTCTCATCTTGATTTAGAATTTATAATACAATTTAAGCAATCCGTTAAATGATATGATCTGTTTTAACTTGACAAATTAAAAAAAAAAATGTGTAAAACTATGTTTTGGGTTATGTATTTATGTTTTAATATTGCCCAACTATGTTCTAAAGATACCGTTCAATTTAATGATTAAATGTTTCTATTTGTATCTGATCAATCCTGAAATAGAGAGTTTCTTGATATCTTATTCGATTTGACGTATGTAGTTTTAGTTTTACAATATTTTGATTGTTAAAAAAAAACAATTTTTTATCACTTGGGCTGAAATTTTGTTTACACGTACGCATGCGCGTCCAGACATACATATGCGTGTGTATACACATATTTGCAAGTACATAAGAAAAGTTTTATGTAATATAGATTTATATTTTGAATTAATTGAAAATTGTTTTGGCTTAATCATTTCATATGTATGTGTATGTGTGTATTTGGTACATAAATCTCAATATTTGCACATGTTTATGTCCACTATGTTATTATGTGTTGTTTTTGTCATGTAAACATATTAATGTCAGATAATTTTGTATGAAAGTTAAACGAGCATCAATTGAATGTTAAAAGGAAGGTGGAATCAATTAATGTTACTTTATCTCTTTCCTTTTAGATTAAGATGAGATTATTTGAAAATTTAATTTTCATGTTTTTCTCATTTTTAAATGCCAGATAATAATGTTCAATATATATTTCACATGTATGTCACACCGTTTAGAAATAGGATTCCATATGTTCATACTTATTCAATATCATATTTAATTAACATAGATTTAATTAATTCTGAATAAACAATCTTAATAAAATATGGAGTGGTATTAAAATTAGATTCCATAGGTTCACTGCAACTCAATTAGGAAAATAAATTGAAATTTACGCATTTCACGTGTTAGTAAATGAATCAGTTTAATGTTATAGTTGTGTAATGTAAAGAGATTAGGATACACTTCTTCAAGATAGACGTAAATACTCTTTTTTGATTGACATCTCACATACATTAGCAAGAAAAATAGTTGTTACTGATCAAAATTTGAACTTAAATCTACTATATTAGTTTGCAACTGCTAAGAGCAAGAATTTATGGCACGTAGAAAAGAAAAGTCATTCACATATATTGAATCATCCAAATATAGTTGTTCTCAATTCTACATTAGTTCTTCCTAGCGGATTGTAGGAATGAATCATAAATGAAAAAGGACGAGTGGCATAATCAATGATAAAAAACCTTTTGTGTTAGAAGTAACGATTTTTTGAGTGGAATTAGGAATAGATATATGTGTATGTAGGTTGTTGTTGAGAATATTAATTAATTTATATAGAAGATAAAAACCAGCACGTTGACACTCTTGTCAATTGTCATATTTGAAATTGTTATCATTGTGCCCAGTTCCAGTCCAACCAATATAATGCCCCAGTCCAAAATACAAATCCAAGGATGAAAAATTGAAAATCAAATACTATTGTCCCTCTATGGAAATCGAACGTAGCACATTTTAACGGAAAGCATACAGTGTACCACTACAAAGAGTTGTAACTAACTTTATAAGCATATTATATGAAAGAGTTGTAACTAATTTTATGTATTTAAACAATTTCTAACTCAAATGCTAACAAATTTTGCCCCGGTCCAGTTGGTTGCCCCAGCCTATGGGCTTGGTGGGCTGCCCTCTGGCCGGCCCTGCTTGTGCCTTTGCATGGAATATAAATATAGCTTCGTTCTTTCTTCTACCATATGAATCCGATTCAGAATGGAATCTTGTCAGTATGAACAATAGGTTCTAAAGCAGGACGAATCATGTCATTTAGGCGTAGCAATCAAATGAAAAAAAATCCCCTCAGATTTGATCCCATGCCAAAAGCATGAGCCCAAAATAGAAGCCCACGTCTTCAAATAAAAACGAGATAAAGAAAAGGTCAAATATCATCCATCAAATCCACACCTAAACGTATCCAGTGTCACACATATATCTCACGACGTGTCTTATATCATATACAGGTGACGTAGTACAAAGACTGTGGTCATTATACAGTGATATACAAATTCACTCGACGACGACGATGATTGATCGCCTATCATAGACAAAAGTTCTGACATTAAATCTCAACCATTAACGCAACAAATAAATTTTGACCTCAGCTTGAACAAATCTTACAAATATAAATCATTTTGTTTTATATTGATTCTATATTGGTTGGGACAAGAGAGATTGATTAAAAAGGAGATATATAGCGTTTGATTCATATTGAACATGGAAAAAGAGATGCATAATGAACAGACAAGCTAGCAAATTTTCAACAGAAAGTTGGGCATGTACAGCAATAATAATGGTCAAAAGTTGTGAGCCTTGAGCACTCCAGCATTGCTATCGGTCTGGTCTGATAGTTACATTCATGCATATCTTATATCGCTTTGGGACCGTTTTGTCAATGATAATCAAATTAATGTCTCCTTCCTTGTTTTCTTCTTCTTTTTTCCTTTGCCACCTGCGCCCGCTCTTTGTTCGTTTTATCTGACTTGTTTTTCTCTCAACGTTACAAAAGGCATCTCCCTGGCCCGGTGATAACTAGTTTTTTGATGTTCAATTTCTTAGTTCGTTCAAAACGATGCATGTATTTTCAACTGTTAGAATAGAGTTGTAAATTACATCTTCAGAAAGAGCGGATGAATTATTCGTAACGATTAATAATTTAAAAAAAGTGAGTACAAATTTAGACATTATTACCCGCTCTTCTATAATTTCAAAATACACTTCTACCGAAAGCGAGTTAACGTGCGAATGGATGAAACGAGCAGATTTCAATAGAAAATTCTATATTTATATTATAATGGCCTATCAAGTGTAGCAGATTGTACTCGATTCAATCTAGTTAATTTAAATAAAATTCAATTTTATTTAATTCTTTTACCTTAATTGATTAATGTTTTACTTAAAGTTAATTTGTATAATATTTATGAGTATATCATGATTATATACTCAAATGCATATATCGTGCATGTGCAACGTAATAATGTGTACATAGATGTACATACATAAATGTTGAGATTTGCATTTATAACGTTACATCGGTCATTTACATATACATTGGCTATTTCAAAATATTGTTTAATTAATATATACATTTCTAAATTTATTTTATATTAAATAAAATACGCTTTTCGTTTAAATATCTAAATATATTTTGAAAAAGTGAATAAGATTCGAATTCAAATTAATACATAAAATATCCAATTTGACTTAGTACAAATAATTTGAATTTCAAATATAGATCTATAAAATACAAAAATAAAATATCTTTAGTTATTCATAATAAAAAAATACATATTTTATAAAAATATTTTTATTACCGAAATATTTTTTAAAATTTCATAACAAAATAATACATATACATGTATAATGATAAAATAAATATGAAATATACATATTGTATATTCGATTCTTTTCGACTAAAAAAGACAGTTTTTTTTATAAATCTGAAACCGTTATAATTTTATAATACACGCACACGAGTGCACACTCACAGATATATTTAAATATTTATCTATCAATCAACATAATATTATTTTAAAACATTGGATATAATTAAAACATATATTTATTAAAATCTATATCTGCCCTTTTTTAAAAATCCAATTTCTATTTTAAACATATAATTAATTTCAAAATAATTTATAATATATTACATTTATATAAATTATTTAAAAATAACAAACAACAATTTTAATTGATTAAAAATTGGTATCAATATTTTTGTAAGCAATACACAGACACACATATTAAGGCATGGCTAAAAATAAAAATACAATAACTTTTTAATTTAAACAATAGTACTTAATATCATAACTCAATCTGTGATATTAAATTACATATAAAATATGAGACAACTAATGCGTGTATAAATTGTTATGTATACTATCTACTACATGACAAGCATAATAAAAAATGTAAATCAGATATTATACCCTAAGGATGTTGCCTTCAAACACACAATGATTGATGAGATCTCCTAGATTCACCTTGAATCGATGTATGAACTTGACAATGTCCTGCGGTACCATAATTTTATTTGATTTAATGTGTTTTGGGACAAACGTATTTTAGGCCAGAGGGAGTGTTGGATGATACTCAAGGCCATGAAATGAAGGTAAGGAAGAAGAGAGCACCAAAAATGAGGTTATGGGTTTGTTTAATGTTGTCGTCAAAATTGGCCACCAACACTCAATTATGTAAAAGTACCAATATCCAATCCAATCATAGAAATATGAAGAGAAATAAATGAAGAAAAAAATTAAAACAATCAGAAAGAAAATAAAAAAAGATAAGATTTATAGTAGTTCGGCTAACTTCGGCCTACGCCCACTCCCTAAATAATCATTTTTATCAAAATGAAGTTAGTTTACAGTTACAATCCGAAATCCAAAAAAAAAGGGCAGAGTGTAGCCTAGGTTGAAGATAAAGAGAAGTAGAAAGAAGATCCCTTTTTCTGAGGCCATGCCTACTGTATTTGTAGGGAAAGACGTGCACGGATCGGGCTGAAATTTTAAAATAAGGCTCGGGAGACAAAGACGAGGCCACCTAAAAATTTTCAGGCCCATTGAAGCCCACAAAGGGATCGATATCGATCCCTATTAGCGTGTCCAAATGAGCTGCGATCCCTTTAAGGGGTACCCCATGATGTCAGCTACTTGCCCTCTAAAGTTTATGCCATTTCGACTTACGGTTTGTAAGATATCGCGTTTTCCGTATAGTGGTGTTGCTTGAAATTTGATTTCTGCCGATCCCTCTAAATGGTTAGGTACCGATCCCTCCACTCTCTTTCAAATGACATGTTATCCCTAGGGATCCTTTTCATGTCATATTATGCTTATCCTCCAAGTTTCACGCCAATTGGATTGGTAGAACTCGAGTTATTGATCAATCTTTGTTGCAATAAGTTGTGAAGACTGATTATAGCCAATCCAGATGGAGGGATAGGTACCGATCCCTCCAACTTTCTCCAAATGATATGCGATCCTTGTGGGGTGTTCCATATGTTGTAATTAGCTTGCCTTTCAAGTTTCATGTCAATTGGATCAGTAAACACTACAACAAAAAGAGTTGTTTATAGCGACATAGAAGCGCTATTAAACAAAACTATAGCGGTTTGATAAACGCTGTATATCGACATGTTATAAAAAATAATGACATATTTATAACACTGATAAAGCCGCTATAAAACAGTAAGCTTTCGTAGCACGTATATACCGCTATGGTATTTGTAGAGAATAGCACACTACTACCTCTATAAAACATCTCTGTATCAACCCGTTACAAAAAAGAGCATAGTAACATATTGCTGCTATAATATTCTTCTTCTATAGCGCTTTTAAGCCGCTATCCTTGACATACAGTAAGCACCTGTATTACATATAACGCTTATATTATATAACTAATGCTTTCTAAATGCTTTTAGTTATGTGTTTGATGCATCCTGCTATGTATTATAGTTTAGTAATAGCATATCAAAACAAATCTTCTTTAAACACATAACAATACGAACAACGTAAGAATCAAAGAATATACTAATTAGAAAATGTAACACATTATATCAAGCATACCAAATATCTACAAATATTGTATTAAACATTATCAAAAGTACACATAATATCCATTACATATTTTTTTTGCATATACCAAAAAGTAACAGTAGATGTTTTAAGTACACCCTAAAAAATTGTCTATTTTTAGCTGAGAATAACTATATATCACACACAAAAAACATTCCATATGTACTCCAAAAGGTAGTCAACATTCAGATCCTGCTTCTTTCGCACCTGCACCAATATATATGAGAACTTGAGACTGTGTACACTACAATTTTGTTATTTTTTATGAAACTCAGTTAATTTTATAATTTATTAGTATTGTTATTATTGTTATTATTATAAACTTAGTTGATTGTTATGAAACTTGCTTAATTTTTGTAAACATTGTTAGTTGTTAATAACACTGTTATGATTTTTGTTGTTGTTGTTAGTAGTATTATTATTATAAACTTAGTTAATTTTCATAAACATTAGTTAAATTATTATTGTTACCAACTTAGTGATTTATCATAAAAATTAGTTAAGCTATTATTATTATTATTATTGTTATTGTTATTGTTATTGTTATAAACTTAGTTAGTTTTTATAAACTTATTTAACTTTTACAAAACAAAATTGACGAAGTTAATTATTATAATCTTACTTAATTTATTTTGATTATTATGTAAACTTGGTTAATTTCATAAAACTTAGTTAACTTAGTTAATATTTTATAATTTATTATTATTATTATTATTATTATTATTATTATAATAAACTTAATTAATTTTTGTAAAACTTATAGTAATTTATTTAATTTTTATAAATTACTTGGTTAACATGGTTAATATTTTATAATTCATCACTTTATTATGATTATTACAAAATTAGTTAATTTAATTAGCATTATATATCTCAAAATAAAAACAAAGCAAGTATAATATTCAAGTGGAGTAAAGATGCTTGATATAAAGTAAAATACTGTAAGAGGTCAATGAAAGCATAATGCTATAACCTCCTTTGTTACGATGGAATCAAAATGTCAACTTTTAGTTGAACTAATGGTACACATTTAAAACCATTATCCAAAGCTATTGCCAAGCATTTTGCCACTTATTTTACACAACTTCAAGTTTCTCAAAACAAGATTTCGATTGAAAGCATGCATCTTTTTGCGCTTATAGCTTTATGTCATAAAACAAATACATCAGTCCATTACATGCTACATGAAAATTAAATGCAAAGGAATGACGTTGACAAAAAAGGTCCATTAAGATTATCAAGGAGTAAAGGGAAAAAGAAAACACTGACCACATCTTTAGGGTCATTAGGTTCAATATGAAGTTTTGCAAGTAAGGCCCGTGGTTGGAATTTAGAAATAGCTGCCGCATGCGAAATCTTTCCTTTGATTTCTTATTTAGTAGCTTCTGCTTCTAGCAATGGATTCTCTTCATCTTGAAGTGGCATGACATTTGCAGGATCCACCTAAAAAGCATGCATTCAATACGATGGCAAAATAAAATGGAGGAAAATGTGGTTACTCGGTTGTAACAAAAATAGCTACTAAACATCATCCAATACATTGATTTAAGAATCAAAATCAGACTATTTGTTCTGATCTATACAGTAGCTAGGCGAAAATAGTAGACTTACAATCAGGATAAATTTAACATATCAATCCATCAAATACCGTGGTCAAAACTCATCTGAGCTCATTTGAGAATTGTGCGCACATCATGGTAGAGTAAGATAAACTATACATATGGGACTTTATTTTTTTGCATATTCCACCTTGATGTGCCTAGATATAGATAGTCAAACTTCTAAAATGAATTGAATTTGTGTGACCGATCAGTTACATCTTGAGCTCTTTCAAGTAAACTTACTATACAATATAATGCTAGTTCAAAATTCAGTTACATTTACCTTTTGGATAAAACAATTCATGATCATTTTAAGGGATGTAACCTACATGTAATGCCAAATACTAAAAATAAAAAACGTAAATGGCATACACAGATTTACCTCTTCCTTGTTTCCCCACCCACCATGGCTGACATAGTATCCATTTGGAGGATTGCCTCAATAGTTTCTTCATACCTAAGCATTCAACTAGTCAAGCACAGAAAACATAAAAAGGCGTAAAACGGTTGATAGTTGATATTTCTAGTAATAATCATATATTTGCACATACTGTTCCCCATCATCACTATAAATAACTTGAACTTTTGTGCCAATAGGAAATGCACCATGCCTGTTTGTAGCCCGAGAAACTAGTATTGTTAAATCATGAATTAAAACATCCAAAATGTTCAACATTTTATCATGCAAGATGGTCAAAACCAAGTTGGGCATGTTTGTGAGAAACCTATTGTGCAGTATCACATTCTTATATGGGGGCAATATGTAACTTCATGAAAGCATATATTTAGTACAAAATCTTCCACAAAATCGATTACCATAATATTCATTTTGTTTGACAAAAAGGAAAAAGTTACTTTCTTGGTTGAATATGAGTGACAAAAATGCTGCAGTCGCTAAAAAGGCTACAAAAATGAAAATTTGAAAGGATGTATAAAGATTATAGAATCATATCAGGGGAATAATGTGCAATCAGGGAAAGGCCAATCTTATGAAAGGAAAATTGATGGTGTTGTTCATCCAAACATATATCTTAACCATAATGTAGTTCTACCTTCAGTAGATGTATAATTGAAACGATGCAAACTATTCTTTTATTGTTAGACTTGTAGCTTTTTGTCATTTACAATTTTATTTGTTTTGAAATTTAATAATGTTAGTGTATTCCTACCAAAATAAAAACTCTGGTCTGGTATCCAAATTTGTACACGTCGGTATAGACTGTCATTTACATTTCAATCATTTTATGTCGTACAAAATGCAATACTAAATCTAAGGTTTTTTGTTTGTTCACATAACTAGAATAAACCATTATGTGCCTAAATAGAAGCTCACTACAACTGAATACTCTAATTTACTATATAAAATAGTTGGCTAAAAATCATTTTTATTGCAAATTCAGGCAGTATGGTTTATGCGAAAGATATCTTGAATTATATCCTCATAGCGATGTTTACACTATTGGCAAAAGTGACTATAAAAAGGATTGGTTCTTCGTTCATGTTTCAAGGTTTCTTACTTAGAGTTTTAGTTTCCATCATATGATATGAGGCTATAACGAAAATTTACTCAAATGACTACTTAATGGTTCTTGTACAAAAGATGAAAATACTTGAGTACCATGGCAAATTACTAAGTGAACAATAGTAAACTAGCAAAATGCTCAAGTAACATTTTCCTAAGAAGGCGTCTGGCGTCTCCTAAGTTGGGAATAACGTAACGTGAAGTGGTTGTAACAACATAGACCCTGATATAAAGTTAGCCTACTTTCTTTTAGGTTTTGACAATTAGGTTTGATTGTCAAAGTTTCAATCAATACACGTATACCTTTGCTATTCTCTTTAAACTACAATACCCCACAATAACTACAAAAATCAAAGGAAGAAACCAAGCACACCATGGTTTGTTCATTGGTTATGTAATTATAGCATAATATAAACCTGAATTTAGTGGGTCTATCATTGAATCATAAAACTATAAAGCAAGATTTTTTTAACTATATTCATAAAAAAAAGTTTTAATTTTAACTGCAGTCTATGAGGAATAAAGATAAAAGAACACCATTAGTTACTTAATATTACTTAAATATATATCCGATAAAATGAAAAGTAATTTTCCCATAAGCTAGTAAGTTTATAGCTAAACCAGAATAGCACATATTAATATAGACCAACGTAAATTGACAGTTGATATGTGAAATGAATATAAAATAAATAAACCCATTTCACTAAAGTGGCAACATTGAGAAAAATGTTTACTAGTTGAAGGTGTGAAGTAAACTGAAATGAAAATTACTTAAATAATGGAAAATCCAAATTTAACTGAATAACTATGACGAAAACATATAGCTTCACATTACTTTGTTCAGGTTAGATACAGATGATGCATAGCTTGCATTTCAGTTTAACATTCCTAGATAGCACTTGCAAATAATGTGAAGAATCTGAACCTGCTTCTAGAATTTGATGTGTTAGAAAGAAAAACTTTAGTTTTTATGTGGTCTTAGTTATATAAGATCCACTCTTACCTTGTGATTATATTTGCAACTGGACCATATGTTTGCTTTTGAATGGAATATGAGTAGAATTAGGAAAAAGGAAAAATAATTTCACAATATAATTATCAAATTACCAAAGACATGAGGAACAAAATCCCTTAAACACAATAGATTCACTAGCTAAACCCGAATGATTCATCAATTTGTACTACAAAAGTGCAACCAACGTTTAACCTCTCACTCAATACAGGAAATATATTAAGCGATTAAAATAGAGGAAGAGACTGTTGAAACAGAGAAATTTTTTTTCTTCCATATGTCAGTAACCATATTCTCTTAGTAAAAATAATTAAAATAGAAAATTTAGCATTTAAGCACGAATATTCACATTTTGTCGATCAGACATTGTACGCATAAAGGGTAATAGCTTAATTGCTCAATCTTTCAAATTGAACTATATTTATATAGTTGCTTTGCTATGAAATGAAAGATAAACAAAGCTAATTGATTGTAGACTTGCTTATCTAATATTGCTATTGCACTCTGGTATATTAATCATTAAACGATTATGAGTATAATTGTCAAAACAGAATCAAAACTGCAATAGTAATAAGCTATGTCTAACTAAACCAAAACATTTTATTTAGGTAAAAGCTAGTAAACATTCTACACAAAACAGAAAATTAGAAAAATACCGAGTAGCATCAGCACCAGAAACAGTTTTTCTAAGCACAACAATGGTTCTAATACAAAATAAGAAAGGAAGAGAGATTCCAGCAGTTGCAATGGAGAATGCTTGAAGACCCGACTGGTGTGCAGATCTTAGGTTTAGTTTTAGTGTAACGACCCGGAATTTTTAACAATTTAAAATGGAATAATTAATTGATTTTAAATATTTAAAAGTTAATTTTTTAACTTGAATTCCAAATATCACTATTTATTTGATAATTAAATTAATTGAATTATATATAATTCGAAATTGGGTAAGATGTTGAATATGGAATTTTAAGCCTATTACAAATAATCTGAAGACTTACAAAATTTATAATGTTGATACTGAGGATAATAGAATGGTTAGAATTTAATTTAAAGGTAATTTGTTCAATTTTAATAATATATCGTTTAAGTTGATATTTAAAAATAACCTTTCGAGACACAGTCTCGGAATTTGACGTAACCAGTTCCATTGGATCCGTAATAGTTAGTTTTTATCGAATTTCATTTTTCGTAGTGTTTGGATTTACCGTTTGCTCGTACGGGTGAGAAACGCGTCGAAATTAAAATCGATAATTTAATATTTTAAATTGATTTATAAAGCTAACTTCCACATTCAATTAAATTAGCTTCCGAAATACATTTCATCGTGCTCGGAACGCGAGTAAAACCTTATAAACGCCTGTCGGCATGTCTAATTTGGGGTTAGGGATTTCGCGTTACGCAACACGAGATATTTTCAATATTTTACTATATAATAAACAAGCATGCGCAGGAAGCTTTCCCAATTGATATTTAATCTTCAAACAAATCAAACTTATATATATAAAAAAAACAATGGCCGCAGCCTTCGGGTCCAAATCGAGTACAAATCGAGAAAAGGGGGGATTTCAAATCAACTGCGGCTTCCTCTTTCAAACTGAAGAGTCAAACGAACGATATTTGTTCGTGCTCACTTAAATCCTTACCGATGCAGTATCTTCGTCTCTATAACCCTAAGTCGCTCGCTCCAGATTGAAGCAGGTCGCGACTCATTCGAGATGAGGGCACACTCGTGTTGGGATTCGTGGCACGCGCAGTTGCATGGGTTCGCGACTGTGTAGTTGGCTTGTGGTGGTTCACGACCTAGGGCTGGGTTCGCAATCGGTTGTGGAGGGCTTGGGGGATTCGTGGTTGTCGCGCTCGCGTAGAGAGCTTGGGGGATTACCGATGGTCTCGAGTGCGAGAGGGACGGTGCGGCGATGGGATGGCGAAGACATGCATTCGCGTTCGAGCTAGGAAAGGGGTCTGGGCCAATCATCTTCAAGGGTAGGGACTCCTTTTCTGTTCTTTTATTTTGAATTCGAATTTGGGTTTGAAAAGTATGAATTTGAAAATGTGTAAAAGTAATCATGTTGGGTTATTTAATATATAGGTTTAAGATAGGTACAATAAATTATACTGGGAACCATTCTGTTGGTTTAACATTAGATTTGGAAAAGAAATGGGAATTTAAATTTTGAGGAGTTATTTAAAAATAGATTTTTAAATCTATATAGATTATTGTATATTTGCATATGAAGTTTCAAAAAAATAATATGGTTATACACGCATTTTAGATTTATTGTTTTATATAAAATAATGGATTTGAAAATTAATTTGTTCAATCAACTTATTTAATTATTTTAGAAAATTGTTAAATGGAAATTAGTTTAAAATTTAATCATCAGTTTAGAACTAAATCACTAGTAAATAATTAATTTAATTTATTAAATGGAAATTTATTGTTCGATTATTTCGAATATTAATAAATTTTATAAATGTTTATACAAGGTCAAAAATTTGAAAGAAAGCAAGCCAGTTTGGAATGGATTGCAAACAACAAGACAAAGGTGAGTAAATCTCACTCTGTTGGATTTTTATTTAAATTTAAATGGTTAAATTTAAATATTTGGTTGAATGATTGAATTGATAGGATGTACACTGATGATGATGTGACTTGGTTTTGGTTGATTCTCGAGTTAATTGTGGTTTGACTCGAAATATTGGGGTTTAAGTTGTTTTAAACTTAAACCATAAATAAGAAAATGTTTTATTCTTAAGTTAATAAGGGCTTAATGAATTGTGATTCATTTAAATAGTAGGGAAATTAAATAAATAAATAATTAATTCAATTAATTAATAATTTGGGTGAAGTAATTTAGTAATTAAGGGTTTGACTTAATTAATAAATTAAGTTTTAAGTTAATTAATTGAGTGTAAGTAATTCAGAAAAATCATTGGATGGTTTGATAAATAATTACTTAATGGAATTAATAAAATATAATTACTTCATGAAATTAATCAGGAGATTAATTAAGATGATTAATTAAGGAGAAATTGATTTATTTAATGAAGTAAATAAATGGATAGTTAATTTCAGGGTTGAGATAAATCAAGAATGATTAATATTGTGGATTAGTTAATGTAATTAATTTAGGTTTGGATCAATTAAAATATAATTGAAAATCGTTAATTTATATAATCAATGACGTAATTAAAAATTGATTAGTTAAGATTGATTAATCAATAATGAGTGACTTATGAGAAGTTAATATATAAATAATGAAGGATTAATGTAACTAAATAGTTAATTTGTTCATGAAGCAATTAAGATTACTTATCGTTTTGGTTGAGGATAAGTAATATGGTGAAGTTAATTAAATATAGTTGCTTGAATGAAATTGAAGGATAATTAATCCAGGTTGATTAATTAAGATGAATATTGAAGGGATAATTGAATTATTTGATTTGAAATTAATTAATTAACAAGTAAAGAAATCTAAGTGATTGGGGATTGAAATTCAATTAGAATCAATTGAATTAATTTGGAAGTGATCAAATTTGTTGTGAATGATGGAATGGTATTGGATGCTTGAATGAGATGATATTCCTGATATGAAATGTTGTGTATTTCATTTTGATTATTTGGGTTAGGATGACAAGAGTCTCGAAGAGGACGGGGACGGGTATTAGGAAATACCCGAAACCACTTCGAATATTTTTATTGATTGATATGTGAAATCTATATGCTGGAGTGAAGTGATTTAAAGGAAATTGGACTATTTAAATCTACGCCTTGGTACTTACGAAATGGATGTGTGAAATAAGTTATGTCTATAACATATTGTGAACTTGTAAAATTGGTTTGAGTTACCTCGGGTTTTATATAAGTTGTTTACTTTGGTATTCCATGTTAGCTGAGTTACTCACGCTGGTTTCCCGCCTGACACGGGTGTTACTTTGGTGTAATGCTCGGGTCAGACCGAGTATTACAGATTTTCAGGTAAGGACGTTCTGGAGCTCGGGAGGCGAGCTGGATGGCAAGAACGTATAGAGTGCTTTCACTACATTATATTATTGTATATCCATGACATGGTAATTGTGTATATTCCAGTGTCTGTATAAATGTGTAACTCTGATGTATTAAAATGTAATCGATAGAATATTATTCTTTTGTAAACTGATATTATTTATTATTATATTTTATCCGTTGCGAATGTGAAATTTTGGTGTTTCTGTTCTTCTTCTTCTTCTATCTCTTTCTTCTTTTTCATAACTATCTGGAATTTTCGGGTTCGAAAATTTTGGGTCGTTACATTTAGCATATGACCAGACATGCATAAGGAGGATGTGCTAAAGAAGCACGAGGTTTGCTAGGAGCTTTGGACTTGCTAGTTTTAGCTTTTTCCTTTTTGGCAGGAGAGCCCACTTCGAAGGTGGGAGCTGGAGCGGGATCGGAGGACGATTGATCTTCAATGATGGTAGAAGGAGCGGGCAATGACCTTTTCAATTGACGTGGTAGGAATTGGGGATTAAGGGTTTGAGATAATAAATTTGAAATGGAATTCTCTGATTTTGGGATAAAGGACAAAAGTAATTTTGACAAAAAGGCGACAATGAAAATGGAATTATCTACTTTTTGGATGAAGAAGGGAAGTAATTTTGACAAAGAGGCGGCAACGAAAATAAACGAGGGGAGACTGCTTTCAAAGTGTTACCTAGTCCACTACTGTTGAAACTAAAACGAAATTAAAAGAAACAATAACACAATGAAATAATGCGTTATCTATTGGCGCTATCAAACACAACCTTTCTTGTAGTGAGATATTGAGATATTGACTAATCACTGCCAAAATTTGAATATAGCGGACCGCTACAAGGGAAGAGTGCTGACCCTTATGGAGGGATCGGTACTGATCCCTTCAAGTTGCATGTTTTTGGATGCGACCCCTAGGGTGAACTCCCTAGGGCCCCCTCTCCCTGTTCCCAGAGTTTCACTTCGATCCCTCTTGTGGTTGTTGAGTTATTAATTATTTTCTTTCGAAATGCACTTGATCCTATCCGTTGAACCATATTTCGAACATTCTGCCTTGCATATCTATCAATTCCATTCAATCTTGACTTCATGTTATTATCTGCACTTGATTTCTAGGTCCCACTATCATCACTCTGGATTCGTCGGCCTCGATAATCGCGAAGTCTGTTGGGTTAAATCTTCCTATATACTGCCTTGGAAAAGTATGGGTTAACACTTTGTCCCTCAAAACATGCCTTGTGATAGGAACGTGTGTTTTGAATTGCTGTAATCCAAAATCCATAATCCATTGATAACCGTATTTTCCAATTTAGAATCCAATCCATTGCCAATCCAAATCCACGATCTCTCTAGATTGTTAGCGAAATCCATGACTGTTCCGAATCGATATCCAATTCTGAATACATTCCAAATCCTTAGCCTTATCCTTATCTATCCAAAGCCAATAGCCAAATCTGTGATCTCACGGTATCGTTTGCCAAATTCAAAGCCTCGATCTCACCCGATCCTTGTCGAACAGAATCCATATTCAACGACTTGAGTAGGCCGATCCATCACGTTAGAGCGAAGTGACCTACTCCTTGCCAGACATAGTCCATACCCGACGACCTTGATCTCTCCGGATACTTCCCGAGCACAATCCATACTCGACAATTGAGTGGGACGATCCATCGTGTTCGAGCCAAGCTACCGACCCCTTGCTAGGTATAGTCCTTACCCGACGACCATTATCTCTTCGAATCCTTGTCGAGCAAAATCCATACTCGACGAATTAAGTAGGAGGATCCATCGCGTTCGAGCCAAGCGACCTACCCCTTGCCAGACATAGTCCATACCTGACGACCTTGATCTCTCTGAATCCTTTTGAAGTACAATCCATACTCAACGACTTGAGTAGGACGATCCATTAGGTTCGAGTGAAGCAACCTACCCCTTGCCAGGCATAGTCCATACCTGACGACCTTGACCTCTATGGATCCTTGCCGATCATAATCCATAATCGACGACCTGAGTAGGCCGATCCATCGCGTTCGAGCGAAGCGACCTACCCTTTGTCAGGCATAATCCATACCTGATGACCTGAGTTATCTATTACTGAGACGACCCGACTTTTTCTCCACAAAAAATCGTATCATCCTTAAGAAAGAAAGGGATAGAAAAAGGAAATGAAAGAAGAGAAAGAAGAAACAACATAAGAATCTCAACAGCGGAACGAATAAATTATATTAGTAACATAAGTATTACATAGTATTACAACAATTATCAGAGTTACACATACAATACATCACATACTAGACAATTATAAACACCTGTCTAGCTATTACAACTCAATACATTACAGGCAAACACTCAAAGATACTAACACAGCGAAACTATATAACTATACGCAGAAGCCTCCTGCTCCATTTGCTCCTCCACAATTCGTCAAAGCTAACCTGAATCCTAACTTGAATTCCCTTGGCTACTCGTAAAAATTTGAGTACCCAAGAGTTAAAGAAAAACAGAAATAACTCCGGGTCAGACATGGGTCTGGTGTGAGTAACAGGTTAAAGTTGCTTAACTTTGAAAAACCTTTGAAACTAAATGGTATCACGTAAGACTTCCCACACATAAACATGGAAAAAAAATTACCTTACGCTAACCAAAACATTTGATAGGAAATCCGATGATATTATAATAGTGTCTAGGGTTTTCAAGTAAACAAGAAATAGCCAAAATTGTTACATTCATTAAATTCCAGCTACTAGCCACAAAAGTGGGTAATACAATCAAAACCGTTGGCACTTATTGGATTTTGGATTCCATACAATGGCTGGGCTACTGGGGTACCGCCCGTCATAGTACGTGGCCTAGATCACCGTACCGAGGAGTATGCCCGCTCCCCTACAACACAAAGCCGGACCCATTCCTTACTGAATAGTTCCGAACAAGACCACCCCGCAGTTGTGATCAGCAACCGCACCACTAAGCCGAAAATAAAGGGACCTCTAGACAGGGATAAATCTTGATCTTAAGTGAGGGCTACCCACGAAGCTTTGCTGCACCTTTCCTGTTTTAGCCATTCCCGGTTGATGAGGCTTGAGGCTACGATTGCCTTTATAGGGCATATCACTTAGAATGCTCATCGTCCACCTGACGGTGTTCTGAAAGCATTCAATCCATACAAGTTCATTTCGGGTTCGAACGAAACCGAAGGCATTATCTCGTTACACTCGTTTTGGAATCACCCTCAGAGTTAACGACAATAACCCTTGCACTCTAAACCACCATCTCGAATCTATAAGTACTATTCCGTCAACTCATTACGGAATCACCCACAGAGTTATACAGACGTATAGCCCTTACACCTCGAGTCTTCACTCGCTCCACTTGGATTAACGACCTAACGTTAATTTGGATCGATGTGGTTTTCGGATCCCAAATATGGAAACCCGATCCCTGTCTCATCGAAATCCAAAGCGTGTCTTTTAAGGCCAAGTTGTTTTAAATTTTAAAAGAATTCAATTCATTATCTAAATATACACAGATGGATAATTCACAACACAATAGATAATCAACATTATCATCAACAGATAATTCATATCAAATTAGATAATCCATATTATCATCCAAAAGCACAATACATCCATATCACATACATCTCCCATCTCATAGCTGAGATTACAAACCATACCAGGCAATTAATATCAATCATCAAACATAAGCAATGATCTAATGATCACACCATTTATAATTAATTTAAAATGAATTAAATTAATTACCTAATTTCTAATTAATTTAAAATAAATTAAATTAATTACTTCATCATTAAAATTCTGCTTACTTTAATCATTAATTGATTACAAATCAATTTAAATAATCACCATCTCAATATTCATTTCAATTAATCATTACTGATTAATAATTCCCTAATTACAATAAGTAATTAGCCTTTATTATTAATTACACAAGTTAATTAGATTAAGACATTTGCAACTAATTAACTTGTAATTTCTTAATTAATTAATTAGCTAAAATTAATTACATTAATCATTTATTCATTATTAATTATACCTTAATTAATCAATTCTAACTTACATCATTAATTAATTAATTAATGATTTCTGATTACATTTAATCAATCTCTATATAAATTAATTACATAAGTAATTAATCTTCAATTTAAACCATATATATATTAGTCACCCATGATTAATAACCATTCAGTAATTAACTACTTTAATAACTCATCCCATCAATTAATTATTCTTAATTAATTATCTCAATTAATCCTTGAGTAATTTCAAAGTAATTTAAATCTAAATTACTTCTATAATAAATATCTTTAATTACATCCAGTATTTATTTAATTAATTACTCCCTTAAGTAATTACAAATCCATAAATTACATAAAGTAATTATCAAACAATCCTCAAATGTTTAAATTAATTTAACTTAATTAATCTAAACTAATCACATTGATCAAACTAATTACACTAAGTAATTAATTCATTAATTACTTCCATTAAGTAATTAAACTTAAACATTTGATTATTATTAATTAATTAATGTAATTAATTATCAAAAATTAATCACATTAATTAATTGTTAAATAATCTTAAGTTAATGACCTTCATTAACATTTCTTAATTACTTAATTAAGAATTATCTTATACAAATCATTATTAATTATCAATTAATTAATATTCAATTAGAATTTAATTAATCTCTAATTATTAATTAATTAACTGTTAATTAAAATCTTAATTAATCCTTAATCACTTGATTAAATAAATCTTAATCATCCATTAAAATTTAATTAACCATCCTTAATTATAGATTAATTAACCTTAATTAATTAATGTCAAATCTAATTAATTAACCTAAAAATTATTAATTGCTTAATTAAACTTCCACATTATTAATTAATTAAATAATTAATTATTCATCTTAATTACCTTAATAATTTAATGAATCCAATCATTAAATTTTATTTATCTTTTAGATAAACATTTCTTACTTAATTAAGCATTTAAAAACAAAATGTTTTTAAATTTACTTTAAATTCCATTTAACTTCCCTTTTTAAACTTAAGATTCAAACTTAAAAATTTAAAAACTTTACTTACATCTCCATCTTCATTTTTAAATTCAAATTATTTAACCTTTTCTAAAATAGTTAAAACAAATTTAAATTTAAAAACTTATTTTTAAAAAAAACTGTCATTAAAGTCAAATCCCAGTTTTAAAACTGAATTAAAACTTATTATAAATTTTATTTCATAAATTAAAACTCATAGTTTAAATTCAAACCAATGTTCCTTTATACTTTAAAAAGTTTAAAAACTAAATTTAAATTCCCGAATTTAAATTAAATTCAAATTCATTTGCTAAGTTTCAGTTTCCAGATTTAAATTTTGTTTAAATTTTCAGTTACATCTAAAAAATTTACTTTTAAAATTTAAACAGAAAATAGTTTCCTGTTTTGGTTTAACATCTTAAATTTTGAATTCAAACATGTTTCAAAATCCAAGATTTAAATTTTTGAATTCATAATTAAGTTTCAGGTTTAAAAATTCTAGATTGAACTTCATCTTACAATTTGAAATTTTACTTTTAATTTTTTTTTAAAACAGAAAGACAGTTTCTGTTTTGGTTTAAAACCAAACTTGAGTTTGAAAGAATTACAAATTTAATTCAAAGATTCAAAAGTAATCTAATTAAATTCAAATTCCATTCCAGGTCAAGCTTATTTCCAGATTTTTGTTTGCATTTTACCTTTACTTCAATTTTTATAAACCTGGAAAACAGGTTTCTGATTTTGCTTAAGACCAACTAAAATTTTCAAAATTTAAATTATTTGAAACCTAAGGTTTAAACTGATTGAATTCAAATTTACATTCAGTTTTTAAATCTTAGGTTTAAATTTAAGTTTTCATCAAAACCCTTTGTTTAAATTTTAAAAACTGGAAAACAGGTTCTGTTCATTTGAGAAACCTGAAACCAAACTTTACTCGAGAAATCCCAAACTTGCTTCGAGTCGACTCAACCCCTACTTCGAGTTATAACTCGATTTTCCCGAGATCATCACGAGGACAAAACCCTGTAACCCACTTCAACACCAACATGCACAACACCTCCCTGTGCACCATTCATCAACTCCGGCCATCACTGGCCACCATCAACGGTCATCTTCCATCGGCCAGCAACCCCACAACTCACTTCAAACATCAGATCCCCTAGAATTCAACTCGAATTTGAATTCAAGTTTAAACCGAAACCTGGAATATCTTTTCCCTATCAATGCATGACCTGTCAACGACAATATCTCCCATCTCCGGTCACCATCACCTTCCATACTCCGGCGAAGCCTTAACCAAACCACCATCTATCATCACGCAAATCGCGGTTGAACTCGATCAATCGAGGAGATCACAGTCAAACAGGAACAGTAACCCAATAAAACTAGGGTTCACCACTAAAAATCCAAAATTACAACCTCAAAATTTAATTGCAATCCAATTTAGTAATTTTTCTTATAATCTTTGATAGCTACACTATCTTCAGAATCAAATTCACCCAAATCAATTGCAAGCATCAACTGTGCTTATCAATTATGTATAACACAGTAAATTTGAAACTGTACTTTGATTTAATCACTATAAATTGTAATAAAATTATTAAAAATCATCATTTTGGAAGATGTTTTGAATTGAAATGCTGAAACATTGATTTGCATTTCTTTGTATTTTCACTTATAAAATTCAATTCCTCTGTTACTTATTTTACAGTAAATTTTTATTTAAATTTTTCTTTAATAAAATCCTAAAGTCTAAACTCTGAAACTAATCTACACATCTTATTTAAATCGTATAATTTAACAAAGACAAATTAAAGATATAAGAATTTAATTAAAAACTTGAACCAGGAAACAAAACAGATCATGGCAAATTTAACAGCATGCATATAAATGCAATCACACTTCAGGCAGTAAGTTTGAACACAAGAAACATTTATTTATTTGTTTTAGCATGCAACAACTTTTAACCTTTAATTTTTAAAAGAAAGTTACTCACCTTTAATTATGCAGAGCCCGGATTTTAACATGTAGAACACCCTCTGAAATATGCTTCAACTGTTAAATGCCCTTTTTTGAAACTTGCTTCAAATTTTGATGCTTTTAATCTTGTTTTAAAAAGATGCTTCCAGATTTGAAAATTCATGAATGCAGACATCTTGCTTTTCCAGATTCATTTGGAGTTTCTTTCCAGATTGTTTTGAAAAAAAAATGCAGGCTATAGTTTGTTGCTTGCAGGCCCTTTTGTTTCCAGATTGAAGAAACAGAAAAATGCAGGTTTGTAGAGTTTTGAAAAATGAATTGAATGCAGGCCTTTGTCTTGGAGGATGCAGATTAGAAATTACATGCATGTTGAAAAATTGTTGCATGTAGGCTTTTGAAAGAGGGGAATGCAAATTTGTTATGCATTGATTTTAAGGTGGAAAATGAAAAATGAGAAAAGAAAGGGAAAAGAAAATATGCAAGTCTAAATAACAATATTTGATTTAAATTAAAATTAAAGAAAGATTAAAACTAAAATTTGACACATGGCTTAAGCTATTAGCACTTGCAAATGTTTTGCTTAAACTCTTAACACTTAACTCATGTCTTAAATTATCTACACATGTCTTTTAAATGTTTTGTTATTTTAATTAAGGTTAAAGAAAATTAAACTTAATTAATTAGTTTCTTTAATATCTAGTTATGTATAAAATTAATTTCTAAAGAATAAAGCAAAGTGTTATTTTAAATAAAACAATATACAAATAAATCATTTGAAAATAATATTTTAAATTACTTGAAATAGATTTATAAAGAGATTATAACTTATTTAAATACATGTTTCATATTTCAAATTTCATATTAAATTTACAAATCACATTTTATAAATTAATATTTTAAAAAGAATAACACAACATTTTTATAACTCATTTTAATATTCAAACTTAAGTTAAAATGAATTTTTAAACCAATAAAACATTTATCTTATATTTAAAATCATTTAGTATTTTATTAAATATTTTTGAAAAGCTTAAATCCAAAAATAAATCACAATTCCTAAATTCAAAAATATTAAAATTATGCTATACTAATTTAATTAAAAGCAACTTATCTATTTAAAATATATATATAAATACATATACATTATTAAATAGAAAATAGTTTTATTAGCTTATTAAAAATAAATTCACAAATTAAATATTTAAATAAAGAAGATTATTAAATCAAATCAAATTTATTAACAAAAATTATCAATTCAATATAAATTTAAACACGGATTATTAAATTTATATTGTCCAAAATTCTGGGATATTACAATCCTTCCCCCTTAAAAGAATTTCGTCCCCGAAATTTAAAACAAAGGTAATTTAATAATCTATTTACAGATTTATTTTAAAATACAGCATATGTTAATCATATGCTGACAACCATAGCAACCAATTCACACAATCAGAACAAATCTAGTTATCCAAAAGAATTTTGGATAAAACTTTCACGAGTTTCCCCGGTATATATATATATATATATATATATATATATATATATATATATATATATATATATATATATCGGGATACTCGCTCTATAGAATACAATCAATCAATACTACTAAGCTATATAGCTCCTACAACAATTCTATACAGAATATCAGACTACAAACGAGTCTGACTCAACAATCAATCCATCCTAAACTGCTGGTTCTAAAACCAGAAATATCAAACACGTACTCCCTTAGAGATACGTGAAACACCCTGAATCCCAGTTATCCAAACTGGCAATTCAACTCTAGAAAACCAAACACTGATCTTACCCAAAACACAGAAGAAACCCAAAACACTACGGAGCTAGCTTCCCAAACTTATAGCTCTTTGGATCGGAGAAAAACTTATCCCAAAACAAATCTCCGATTCCAGAATCCAAATTTCTCCGTCTCTTATTCATAAAAACTCTTCGGACGATCCTGGGCTACCAACATCCTTCCTGATCAGCTTAACTCTATGCTGATTCCATTAGAAACAGACTGAATCAAAACAATCCAATGATCTCCTCAAGATCACTCAAAAACAACAAGAACACAAACCCTGCTTCTCAACAACAGAAGACAGAACAAACTTCTTCTTATCCGGAAAAGACAAAACAGAAACACCCCCAAATTGCTTCCGCTGCGCAACTCTGATCCGAAGTAGAAGAAAATGCTGAAGAACATGAGCACAGACTAGACAACCCAGCACGAAAATATGGTTCCACATATCCATAAAAGAAAACTCAGATGTTTCTCCGAAACCCGAGTTGCTTCACCAACTTCTATCTCAAAGAACCATCTATCTACTAACTGAACCACCAGTTCCATTCCTAGAAAGAAAACTCGATCTCCAGATGTGGACAAACTTCTGACTTCTCTGAAGACATCCAGACAATCTCCAACAAACATAAGAGAACATACTATCGCAAATCACTCTTGCGATCAACTCATCCTAAATCCAAAGAAACTGCTCTCTCTCAACCAAACAGAACAGGTTATGCTGGCTTAGCCAACTTACCAGAGAAATGAGTCCACTCTGTTGCTTCTGAACTCCACTTCAGAAAAAACTACTCAGCCAGAAGACTTCCTACCAACTCAGAACACTCTGCTAAACTCAGCCACATCACCGAGCAAACTCACTTCTTACACTTGTTCCAAAGAAACATCTTCGGAAATATCCATAGTCACTGCATCTCATCATGCAGCTACAACTTCCTGAGATATCAAGATATCATCACTCACTTGCTTCAGCCTTATCGACAGATCAAAACTCAGCACTTCGAAGATGAACTCCGAACCTTAATAGGTTTCCTTCAGAGATCGATGAAGTACTTACACCAAGCAAAACTTACTCGAGACGGTATTAGGTCTACAGACTCGACAAATACACTTCCAACCTCATCCATCAAACTCCAATCAATTGTAGTCGTGTTACACACACTTCTACCTCATCTACCTGTATAACTTATATTGGAAAAACCTGAACATGTAATCCAACAAATAGGTAGAACCATATATATATATATATATATTAAAAATACAAATACGCTCTCTCAAGATAAACACCACTACAGAGACTAGGTATTCGCTCAACCTAGCGCTCTGATACCAACTGAGACGACCCACTTTTTCTCCACAAAAAATCGTATCATCCTTAAGAAAGAAAGGGATAGAAAAGAGAAAAGAAAGAAGAGAAAGAAGAAACAACACAAGAATCTCAACAGCGGAACGAATAAATTATATTAGTAACATAAGTATTACATAGTATTACAACAATTATCAGAGTTACACAGACAATACATCACATACTAGACAGTTATAAACACCTGTCTAGCTATTACAACTCAATACATTACAGACAACCACTCAGAGATACTAACACAGCGGAACTATATAACTATACGCAGAAGCCTCCTGCTCCATTTGCTCCTCCACAATTCGTCAAAGCTAACATGAATCCTAACCTGAATTCCCTTGGCTACTCGTAAAAATTTGAGTACCCAAGAGTTAAAGAAAAACAGAAATAACTCTGGGTCAGACATGGGTCTGGTGTGAGTAACAGGTTAAAGTTGCTTAACTTTGAAAAACCTTTGAAAATAAATGGTATCACGTAAGACTTCCCACACATAAACATGGAAAAGTTTTTACCTTACGCTAACCAAAACATTTGATAGGAAATCCGATGATATTATAATAGTGTCTAGGGTTTTCAAGTAAATAAGAAATAGCCGAAATTGTTACATTCATTAAATTCCAGCTACTAGCCACAAAAGTGGGTAATACAATCAAAACCGTTGGCACTTATTGGATTTTGGATTCCATACAATGACTGGGCTACTGGGGTACCTCCCGTCACAGTACGTGGCCTAGATCACCGTACTGAGGAGTACGCCCGCTCCCCTGTAACACAAAGCCGGACCCATTCCTTGCTGAACAGTTTCGAACAAGACCACCCCACAGTTGTGATCAGCAAGCGCACCACTAAGCCGAAAATAAAGGGACCTCTAGACAGGGATAAATCTTGCTCTTAAGTGAGGGCTACCCACGAAGCTTTGCTGCACCTTCCCTGTTTTAGCCATTCCCGGTTGATGAGGCTTGAGGCTACGATTGCCTTTATAGGGCATATCACTTAGAATGCTCATCGTCCACCTGACGGTGTTCTGAAAGCATTCAATCCATACAAGTTCATTCCGGGTTCGAACGAAACCGAAGGCATTATCTCGTTACACTCGTTTTGGAATCACCCTCAGAGTTAACGACAATAACCCTTGCACTCTAAACCACCATCTCGAATCTATAAGTACTATTCCGTCAACTCATTATGGAATCACCCACAGAGTTATACAGACGTATAGCCCTTACACCTCGAGTCTTCACTCGCTCCACTTGGATTAACGACCTAACGTTAATTTGGATCGATGTGGTTTTCGGATCCCAAATATGGAAACCCGATCCCTGTCTCATCGAAATCCAAAGCGTGTCTTTTAAGGCCAAGTTGTTTTAAATTTTAAAAGAATTCAATTCATTATCTAAATATACACAGATGGATAATTCACAACACAATAGATAATCAACATTATCATCAACAGATAATTCACATCAAATTAGATAATCCATATTATCATCCAAAAGCAACCAATACATCCATATCACATACATCTCCCATCTCATAGCTGAGATTACAAACCTTACCAGGCAATTAATATCAATCATCAAACATAAGCAATGATCTAATGATCACACCATTTATAATTAATTTAAAATGAATTAAATTAATTACTTAATTTCTAATTAATTTAAAATAAATTAAATTAATTACTTCATCATTAAAATTCTGCTTACTTTAACCATTAATTGATTACAAATCAATTTAAATAATCACCATCCCAATATTCATTTCAATTAATCATTACTAATTAATAATTCCCTAATTACAATAAGTAATTAGCCTTTATTATTAATTACACAAGTTAATTAGATTAAACCCTTTGCAACTAATTAACTTGTAATTACTTAATTAATTAATTAGCTAAAATTAATTACATTAATCATTTATTCATTATTAATTATACCTTAATTAATCAATTCTAAATTACATCATTAATTAATTAATTAATTATTTGTGATTACATTTAATCAATCTCTATATAAATTAATTACATTAGTAATTAATCTTCAATTTAAACCATATATATATTAGTCACCCATGATTAATAATCATTCAGTAATTAACTACTTTAATTACTCATCCCATCAATTAATTATTCTTAATTAATTATCTCAATTAATCCTTGATTAATTTCAAAGTAATTTAAATCTAAATTACTTCTATAATAAATATCTTTAATTACATCCAGTAATTATTTAATTAATTACTCCCTTAAGTAATTACAAATCCATAAATTACATAAAGTAATTATCAAACAATCCTCAAATGTTTAAATTAATTTAACTTAATTAATCTAAACTAATCACATTAATCAAACTAGTTACACTAAGTAATTAATTCATTAATTACTTCCATTAAGTAATTAAACTTAAACATTTGATTATTATTAATTAATTAATTTAATTAATTATCAAAAATTAATCACATTAATTAATTGTTAAATAATCTTAAGTTAATGACCTTCATTAACATTTCTTAATTACTTAATTAAGAATTATCTTATACAAATCATTATTAATTATCAATTAATTAATATTCAATTAGAATTTAATTAATCTCTAATTATTAATTAATTAACTGTTAATTAAAATCTTAATTAATCCTTAATCACTTGATTAAATAAATCTTAATCATCCATTAAAATTTAATTAACCATCCTTAATTACAGATTAATTAACCTTAATTAATTAATCTCAAATCTAATTAATTAACCTAAAAATTATTAATTGCTTAATTAAACATCCACATTATTAATTAATTAAATAATTAATTATTCATCTTAATTACCTTAATAATTTAATGAATCTAATCATTAAATTTTATTTATCTTTTAGACAAACATTTCTTACTTAATTAAGCATTTAAAAACAAAATGTTTTTAAATTTACTTTAAATTCCATTTAACTTCCCTTTTTAAACTTAAGATTCAAACCTAAAAATTTAAAAACTTTACTTACATCTCCATCTTTATTTTTAAATTCAAATTATTTAACCTTTTCTAAAATAGTTAAAACAAATTTAAATTTAAAAACTTATTTTTACAAAAACTGTTATTAAAGTCAAATCCCAGTTTTAAAACTGAATTAAAACTTATTATAAATTTTATTTCATAAATTAAAACTCATAGTTTAAAATTCAAACCAATGTTCCTTTATACTTTAAAAAGTTTAAAAACTAAATTTAAATTCCCAGGTTTAAATTAAATTCAAATTCATTTGCTAAGTTTCAGTTTCCAGATTTAATTTTTGTTTAAATTTTCAGTTACATCTAAAAAAATTACTTTTAAAATTTAAATAGAAAACAGTTTCCTGTTTTGGTTTAACATCTTAAATTTTGAATTCAAACATGTTTCAAAATCCAAGATTTAAAGTTTTGAATTCATAATTAAGTTTCAAGTTTAAAAATTCTAGATTGAACTTCATCTTACAATTTGAAATTTTACTTTTAATTTTTTTTTTAAAACAGAAAGACAGTTTCTGTTTTGGTTTAAAACCAAACTTGAGTTTGAAAGAACTACAAATTTAATTCAAAGATTCGAAATTAAACCAATTAAATTCAAATTCCATTCCAGGGTCAAGCTTATTTCCAGATTTTTGTTTGCATTTTACCTTTACTTCAATTTTTATAAACCTGGAAAACAGGTTTCTGATTTTGCTTAAGACCAACTAAAATTTTCAAAATTTAAATTATTTGAAACCTAAGGTTTAAGCTGATTGAATTCAAATTTACATTCAGTTTTTAAAATCTTAGGTTTAAATTTAAGTTTGCATCAAAACCCTTTGTTTAAATTTTAAAAACTGGAAAACAGTTTCTGTTCATTTGAGAAACCTGAAACCAAACTTCACTCGAGAAATCCCAAACTTGCTTCAAGTCGACACAACCCCTACTTCGAGTTATAACTCGATTTTCCCGAGATCATCACGAGGACAAAACCCTGTAACCCACTTCAACACCAACATGCACAACACCTCCCTGTGCACCATTCATCAACTCCGGCCATCACTGGCCACCATCAACGGTCACCTTCCATCGGCCAGCAACCCCACAACTCACTTCAAACATAAGATCCCCTAGAATTCAACTCGAATTTGAATTCAGGTTTAAACCGAAACCTGGAATATCTTTTCCCCTATCAATGCCTGACCTGTCAACGGCAATATCTCCCATCTCCGGTCACCATCACCTTCCATACTCCGGCGAAGCCTTAACCAAACCACCATCTATCATCACGCAAATCGCGGTTGAACTCGATCAACCGAGGAGATCACAGTCAAATAAGAACAGTAACCCAATAAAACTAGGGTTCACCACTAAAAATCCCAAATTACAACCTCAAAATTTAATTGCAATTCAATTTAGTAATTTTCTTATGATCTTTGATAGCTACACTATCTTCAAAATCAAATTCACCCAAATCAATTGCAAGCATCAACTGTGCTTATCAATTATGTATAACACAGTAAATTTGAAACTGTACTTTGATTTAATCAATATAAATTGTAATAAAATTATTAAAAATCATCATTTTGGTGGATGTTTTGAATTGAAATGCTGAAACATTGATTTGCATTGTTTTGTATTTTCACTTATAAAATTCAATTCCTCTGTTACTTATTTTACAGTAAATTTTTATTTAAATTTTTCTTTAATAAAATCCTAAAGTCTAAACTCTGAAACTAATCTACACATCTTATTTAAATCCTATAATTTAACAAAGACAAATTAAAGATATAAGAATTTAATTAAAAACTTGAACCAGGAAACAAAACAGATCATGGCAAATTTAACAGCATACATATAAATGCAATCACACATCAGGCAGTAAGTTTGAACACAAGAAACATTTATTTATTTGTTTTAGCATGTAACAATTTTTAACCTTTAATTTTTAAAAGAAAGTTACTCACTTGTAATTATGCAGAGCCCAGATTTTAACATGCATAACACCCTCTAAAATATGCTTCAACTGTTAAATGCCCCGTTTTGAAACTTGCTTCAAATTTTGATGCTTTTAATCTTGTTTTAAAAAGATGCTTCCAGATTTGAAAATTCATGAATGCAAACATCTTGCTTTTCCAGATTCATTTGGAGTTTCTTTCCAGATTGTTTTGAAAAAAAATGCAGGCTATAGTTTGTTGCTTGCAGGCCCTTTTGTTTCTAGATTGAAGAAACAGAAAAATGCAGGTTTGTAGAGTTTTGAAAAATGAATTGAATGTAGGCCTTTGTCTTGGAGGATGCAGATTAGAAATTACATGCATGTTGAAAAATCATTGCATGTAGGCTTTTGAAAGAGGGGAATGCAAATTTGTTATGCATTGATTTTAAGGTGGAATGTTAATGAAATGAAAAATGAGAAAAGAAAGGGAAAAGAAAATATGCAAGTTTAAATTACAATATTTGATTTAAATTAAAATTAAAGAAAGATTAAAACTAAAATTTGACACATGGCTTAAGCTATTAACACTTGTACATGTTTTGCTTAAACTCTTAACACATGTTAATTCATGTCTTAAATTATCTACACATGTCTTTTAAATGTTTTGTTATTTTAATTAAGGTTAAAGAAAATTAAACTTAATTAATTAGTTTCTTTAATATCTAGTTATGTATAAAATTAATTTCTAAAGAATAAAGCAAAGTGTTATTTTAAATAAAACAATATACAAATAAATCATTTGAAAATAATATTTTAAATTACTTGAAATAGATTTAATAAAGAGACTATAAATTATTTGAATACATGTTTCATATTTTAAATTTCATATTAAATTTACAAATCACACTTTATAAATTAATATTTTAAAAAGAATAACACAACATTTTTATAAATCATTTTAATATTCAAACTTAAGTTAAAATGAATTTTTAAACCAATAAAACATTTATCTTATATTTAAAATCATTTAGTATTTTATTAAATATTTTTGAAAAGCTTAAATCCAAAAATAAATCACAATTCCTAAATTCAAAAATATTAAAATTATGCTATACTAGTTTAATTAAAAACAACTTATCTATTTAAAATATATATATAAATACATATACATTATTAAATAGAAATTAGATTTATTAGTTTATTAAAAATAAATTCACAAATTGAATATTTAAATAAAGAAGATTATTAAATCAAATCAAATTTATTAACAAAAATTATCAATTCAATATAAATTTAAACACAGATTATTAAATTTATATTGTCCAAAATTACGGGATATTACAATTACATTAATCCAAATTTAAACATTCCTAAATCCATTTACCAAAATATAAAATAAGAGTCCGTACAACCAATTAACTAGGTTCGAAGCAAATAAGAAGAAATATTAAGAAAAAGAAAAACTAATTTTACAAATCCAAGCACTATAGTTTATCATCTTCTCAGAGCATGCCTAGGGACCATCCTCGATCCCGTACATGTGTAAGTGACCTAGCCATCTACTGCAAATTTTGTTACTTATTCAATGCCATCCCGTTCCATTGATGACAAGTTGATGATGATGCCTTGATCCAGCGCCATTTTCATTCGAGGTGGATGGTGGCTGCTCCTGTTCCAACGTCACAGCTCGAGTCCTCACGTATTATTGTAATTGACCATCCATCCCTCATGTGTTCCTCAATGATATCCTTCAAATGACTGTAGTCATTTGTATTGTGCCCATCCATCTCATGGAATAGGCAGAACTTTCATGCTATCCATTCGCGTTCGGAGGGTTCCCTCCTTGCCGACCTTCGATACAAAAGACGTCCTCGAGAAATTTCGAGTAAGAAGAGAATTTGGTTTCCCCCCTCTATCACTTCAATCCATCAAAGCTATTATCCATGTTCTATTTACCCTTTTCCTTTTCTTAGCTCTCACCGAGCTATTCTCCACACCGTATTGTATTTACTTCCGTTGCCTCTTTATCAGCTTTCGCATCTTCTTGTCGTAGAAACTTTTTTGCTTCGTGGTAGAATTCCATGAGATCAATCGGTGGATCCCGTATCAACAATATCTTAAAATCTGAATTATATGCAACTCCTGACACTACTGCCATCAAAATCATTTATGGATGTGGTCGATCCACTGAAACAACTACCGCATTGAACGTGGTTAAGAAATTCTTGAGTGATTCTCCTGCCCGCTACTTTGCTGATGTCAATGTCATCACATTCTTGGGTCTCATAATGTGAACCCAAAATTGCTTCATAAATCTTTCGACCAATTCTGTCCATGTGCTAATAGAACCACTTTCCAACTGTATGAATCATAGCACAGCTACATCCGTTAAGTACATGGGGTAGCATCATGCCAGGACTTCTTCTAAAGCCCCAGGTTCTTCCATTTTCCATGTATACCTCATTATATGCGTAGTTGGATCCAACTTTTCGTCATAAGCTTCCAGTGTTGGTAGTTTGAATTCTATTAGATTCCTAGCATTCCTGATATCAAGAGCGAATGGACTTTTATTTACATTCTCCAGATCCCTATTCATTAATCCTCCATGCATAGCTCACCTGATCATCTCTGTAAACCCGTCATTGTCTTCTAATGGTAGTCTCCTATCATCATGTCCAAACTGCCCCCCGAGTCTACGAGGGAATTCTAGAACGTATTCCTCTGGACGAGCATCTAAATTTCGATTCGCACCAAACTCTATGGGATTGACCGCAGATCCTCCAACATCACGATCGACCAGAACCAAGGGTATGCCCCCATGTCTTTGGGGATAGGTGCCGATCCCTTTAGAGGGATCGGTACTGATCCCTCTAAGATGGTCGGGGACTGCCTTGGTTGCTCTGCTCCAATCCTTCATCTATTGGCTCCATTTCCATGTTCTCAGTTCTAATTTCCAGCGATTCTTGCTGCCTTAACTCCTTGATCCATAGCTTCGGTGGTTTCTATCATTCCAACTCCTTGGTTTTGCATTCCAGCAGCTCCTATGGCACTAGCCTCTCTAACCTGTCAAATTAGATTCTACATCATCTCCTCCCATCTTTTCAACATCCGTTCCTGCATAGTGTCTATCATTGTTCCCATTTCATCATTGGTGATGTAGATAGATGTTTGATTAGCTTTAGCTCCAAAGGAAGCCTCGTAACTCCCTTCATAATGGCCCCTATCTGCTACTTGTCTCTTTGTTGACTATCTCACCATTGCTCCTAATCCAAGCTCTCTAATTAATTCCAAATCTGAACTCCAAATCCGTAGGGGCTATCTTTCTCAGTAAAAGCACCAAAATGTTGGCATAAAAATTGGTCACCAACACCTAGTTATGTAAAAGTACCAATATCCAATCCAATCACATAAATATGAGAAGAAACAAATGAAGAAAAAAATTAAAACAGTGAGAAAGAAGTAAAAAGATATAGATTGATATTGGCTCGGCTAACTCTGGCCTACGTCCATTCTACAAATAATCTTTTTTTATTATACCGAAGTTTGTCTACAGTTACAATCCAAAATCCAAGAATAAAATTGGCAGAGTGTGTAGGATCTAGATTAACCCTAGAGGGGGGGGGGGTGAATAGGGTTATAGCAAATTTTCTCGAATTAAACGCAAAAACAAACTGCAGAAAAGTAAATATGCTAAAAAGTAAATCACACACAAAATTTACCCAGCTTCGGCAACCCCTGCCTACTACTGCATTCCCAGATTTCTATTAGAATTAAACAGTCTCCCGCTTACAAACACTCTAACAGACTTGCAAACCCTGCTACCGCCTATAGAGTTTTGCAAACTCACAAACCCTGCTTACTGAACTAATCCTAACTAGACAATCTGACACAACCTAAATACTAGGTGGTGATTTACCAAGATTTGATTCGAAAAAAAATACAGACTTCAAAAAAATTAAGAGCAAAAATAAGTAAAAGCTTGAGTACACATTTTTCCGTTAAGCAAAACAACCCAACCCAAAAATAAGCAAAGCACGGCCACTTCCCTCTTTTGTTTTCTGATGCAATTTTAGGGTTCTGAAAAAAAATGGCGGCTTTGTCTTTGTTGCTCAAAATTAGGGCTTTCTCAGATTCGATTTCTGGTTTGTGTGTTGCCTTGCTCGACCGAGTGTGTTGCTCGCTGCTTCTCTGTTGATCGACTGCTTGCCTCAAGATTGCGAATTGCCTTGGTAAGTTGTTCGTACCTTTTGCTTTGTCAGGATTTAATTTGGATTTTTGATTGTCCTTGTTTTCTCCACACACACACACAACCGATTATGAACATTTGGGTTTGAATTTATATCACTTCGACACTTTCCTAATTCTTGCTTTCCTGATATCTTTACGACTTGATACGCACGGCTTTGATTATGCAGTGTTTGATTTTTCTTGAGTCCTACAGCAACAATCTTTCCTCTTTTTATTTGCTTTGACTATTTCAAAGATACGCACTTGAAATTTTTTTATATAGTATAAGTTCACGAATTCGATTTCTCTGGCATCAACTTTATTACACCTGGACTTTGGCACTTGACATTTTAAGCATGAATTTTATCACTTGACTTCGAGTTTGTTTAACATTTTGATCTCGGTCAATTATTGTTTTCGTGAGTTTCCGTGTTGACTTCTGTATGCTTCCATGATTTCGACTATACTATCTGTTCCATGATGATGAATTTCATTTCTTTGTTCATTCTCAGCTTCATACTAATTTTGGCATGTCTGCATCCATATATGCATTCATCTTAGCACTTTTCTTTTTCACTGTAACATTTGTTTGTTATGCACTGAGTTTGCTTCGAGACAGTTTCATTTGAGGTTGTAGCTTGCACTGAGCATTTATGTTGTCCAGACATTGTTGAGTTCTTGGATTTCACCATACTTCTATTGCATCCATTTGTTTGACCCTTGCATATGCTCTCTGTAGTATTGTGATCTTGATATGATTGCATATTCCTGATGCGCTTGGTCATTCATTGGTTTGTTTGCATATTTGTGCATATTGAGCCTTGGTCTCTATTGCATGCATTGCTGTTGGGTTGCTTTGGGATTGAACTTGAGCTTTGTACTGTCGATTGTTGTAGCATCTTGTCTGGTTCATCTTGATGTTCTGTAGTCATTTATGCATTGATGCTATTCTCTGTTGCACTTGCTCATTTGAGTTTGCACTGCTTCATCACCACTTGTGTCTGCATATACGTATATTCATGTATACTTGAGTCTTGTTCTTGGTCGTAGCTGGACTTGTTTCCTTGATCATTCACTGTTGCCTGGGTCTGTACATTGATATTGGCTGCTGCAGTTTGTAATTCCATTTGAAATATCCCTCAATATATTTGTCGAACACTTGAGTAGTTGATGACTTCATCACTGTGCATTGTTGTAGATGCTGTTAGCTTTGGTTTTTGCTGTCCACACATGTGCATGCTTCACTGCAGTGTATCGCTTGCTTTTCAGTTGTACTAGTTGCTGTCTTCATTTGGTTGTTGCTAATATCTTGGTTCGTGACTTGTAATTGTAGATTAGCTTGCATACTTTGATCCGACCTGCTGTTTGCACACTGCTTCCATACTGTTGCACTTGTGTACTTCATATGCATACTGTTGAGTTTTACTTTCTGGTTATGTTGACTTTATAGTTGGACTGAGTTGAACCCGTGTTTTTATTTGGGTTTGACCTTGTGCTGAAGTCGATATTTTATTTATGTTGCACCTGAGTTGAACCCGTCTTTTTATTTGGGTTTGACCTTGTGCTCACCTGTCCCTGTAACATTATCAAGTGTATATCGGTGTGCACGGCCTTATGGCATGTACAGTGATACACTGTGCATGTCACATTGTTCGTGTGTGATGAATTCAAATGTAAATGATGACGAACAACCCAAATAACTGAGGCAAATATTATTTTCAAAATTCACATTTTATTTTATATTGCAAAAATATTTCTTTTTCAATTTTACTACGTTAGTGAATATTTTTGCAGATTGCTCAGATGCTGGATTCTAACCGGAATGAAGTTAAAGATGAACTACGAGTGTGAGTGATATGTAGTGAGGAATTTATGTAAATATGAAATTGTGATGTATTGTAAACAAAATTGTATATGTATAGTGAGAGCTTGAATTTGTACTATTCAAAAATGTAATAAATATTTGTTTGAATAAAATTTCTGTTTGAATTCAAATTCTGTGTATTTAATTAAATTCAGCAAATATTTATTTAATCTATGAAAAATAAAGTAGTACATTAACAAATACATTTAAAAGAATGTATATATGTTTATTGTCATCAAACAAAAATCATATAAGCGCATATTCAACAATCTCCCCCTTTTGATGATAACAAACATATATTTAAGATTTTGACTGTGTTAAATGGATTTGGTCAATGATATACTCTAATTGCTCCCCCTATTTAAATGCTTCCTCTCTACACGATGCTCCCCCTACATATATGCATACAAATAGAAATATACAAATGAGCCTAGATGCAAATGGAAAATTATTTGACCTTTGCTTGATTTTATTTGACAAAATCTTAACTTTTCTCTCCCCCTTTTGTTATCAGCAAAAGAATAATAGTGTTAGAGGAAATAGAGATAAAGTGATCGATATTAATCCAGCATTAAAACTCAATTTGAATATAAATATTAATCTTCAATAAAAATCAAACAAAAATCATAACTACCCTCGTTAGGCGCATATTCCACTTTCAGAAGTAATGGAAATGATGTCATCATATAAAACCATACAGTTGTATCTATTTGTGATACATTTATATCAAAAATTTGAATATCTACTAATCATGCATAACCGTTAGGACTTTTAAATGAGATTAGTAGTATTCCAATTTAATTTTAAAAATGAATTCAAGTATCTTCTAATCACGCATAACCGTGAGGACTTTTAAATGGGATCAGAATCAACTTGTTTATTTAATAAATCAATTTTGATATGCGTTCCATACATGCATAACCGTAAGGACTTTTAAATGAGCATGGAAGCACATAACAAATTCCAAGTAATTCACTCATGCATAACCGTGAGGACTTTTAAATGAGAGTGAATACTTTGGAATTTATTTATTTTTACTAAAATGTAAAATGAAAAACAAATGACCCCTGATTATAGTACCACATATCGACAATATATATTAAATTTTTGATAAACAATGGTCGATAGAAATATGATAGATATAGAAATGGTCATGGAATCTTTACCCAACAAAAAGTTTTTACAACTCTTGTTTGAATTCCTAAAGAAATTTTTCAAATATATTGTCTTGAGTAATGTATTATAAATATCAACACTTATCACCTTTTCAATCACTATTTATCTTTTTGATAATTAGTAGGGAGTTGAATTAGTCAAAATTTGTCATTTAAAATCAAATAATTTTTTCAACATGACTAATCTGAAAATATGGTCAAAAATGATTTTCTCGAAGGGGTTATATGAGAAAAAATTTCTGCTATTTGAAAATTATTTGTAATGAAAAAATATGCAGATATTTTCTTTGAAAAACGATGCAGTTACTAAATGTCTCACCATAAATCACGTTCAACTAGTAAGTTTTCTGTCAACTAAATTACCAGTATGATCTGCATCTGAATTTCTCTTTCACTTCAAAACATCACTAATTAAATTTGATAGACCAGACCATGAAGTGTGCACAAAAACTCAAACTCAATTTTTAACAGCATTCTTGAATTTGAATTGAAGTCGTGTAAATAATCAGAAACTGTGAATATAGAGTTAGCCGTATTATAACCTAATGTATTATCATCCAACAAAACACTATGTTTAATCCAAACGTATATGTATGAAGCAATTCAAAGAATAGTGTTTTTGGCGTAAATATAATTGGCCAACTATGTTGAACAAGTCAGAATCAAAATCATCATCTCTTCACCATCTCAATATTGGCTGATTTTAATTCAGGCTATGGTGCAGATCATCACATTTAATATATCGTTCAAATAGATATACCATTACCTGTTTTACCTTTACGATATTTTTCTATGTTATCCATTGTGATTCTGTCACCTTTATACTAGGTTAAGGAACTTTGCTTTGTCGCCCGTTGTGTTTCTGGAACAGCCAAAAATCCAGAGACCACTGTTGTTGTTCCTTAGCCTGCCACCACACCTACACGGGAAAAGTTTTTTGTGACCTATTTGTTTTTATAGGTCCATGATTGTTAGTGGTAGAATATTTTGAAAGATAATTTTGAGAAGACCCAAAACTATTTATATATGTTCCTTTCGACACCCAGATTTGTTTTGTCCTTTCATTCTTGTTCCAATAGACGTGAAATTTGTTTGTAGAATTCTTAGGAGCCCAAACTTGTATAAATTTTGCGTTCTTGTTCCTATGACTACAGTTTTCAACACGATGTCCAATTATTTCACATCTAGCAAAGACACTCTTACCTTTTGCATTATCATCAGCTTGTGTTTTCCCAAAGCCTAGTCCTTTTCTGTTGTTAACAAAAATTTGATTTCCCAATAACATTTTGAATGATTTTTCTCCTCTTGAAAAGTTATTCAGAGATTTCTCAAGATTTTGTACTTTGGTTTTTAGTGTTGTGTTTTCAGTTACAAGTGAGGTGCATCTATTTATAAAATCCTTTTTCCTAGTGTCAATGGTTTCCTTAAGACTCAAGTTTTCCTTTTCAAGATTCTCCATGCTATTCTTAAGTCTTGATAATTCTGAATCTAAAATTTTACATTTTTTACAGTCTAGATTTTGAATATTTTCAAGTTCAGTTTCCAACCTAGAATTTTCATGGACAAGTTCTCTCCTATCAGATTTCAGTTTTTCAAATTTAGATTCAAGAGTATCAATTGTTTTAGTAAGATCACTACACATCAAAACAAGTTCTTTATAAGAATAGTCACCTACGTCACTAGATTCCTCTGAGCTTGCTTCTGAATCTGATTTTGCCATAAGACACAAGTTAGCCTCCTCTGAGCTATTATTCGAAACTTCCTCTCCTTCTTCATCATCCCAAGTCGCTGCAAAGGCCTTCTTCTTCTTTTTCTTTCCTTTGTTGTTTTTGAGAAGTGGGCATTTTTGTTTGAAGTGGCCAGGCTTCTTACAGTTAAAGCATGTTAATTCATTATCGGAATTGTCAGAATCTTTTGACCTATTACCACTTGTTTTCTTCTTGCGTGGCCTGAATCTTGACCATTTTCTAAGATTATTAACAGCCATTGTAAGCTCTTCAATTGGATCTTGTTCTTCTTCATCGCTTTCTTCTTTGCTCTTTAAGGCAATCGTCTTCTTCTTTGATTCGGAGTTGTTGCGTTCCTCCTTTGCTTTTAGCTCAAGCTCATATGTCATCAAGTTGCCGATCAACTCCTCCATGCTTAGTTTACTCAGATCTTTCGATTCTTGTATTGCCGTGACTTTTGCCTCAAAGCTCATCGGTAAGACTCGTAGCACCTTCCTCACAAGCTCTACCTCAGTGAATACCTTTCCAAGCGCTCTAGCATTGTACACCAAAGTTGAAAAGCGTCCAAACATGTCCTTTATGCTCTCGCCTTTGTCCATCACAAAGTTCTCGTATTCATTGCAGAATAGGGCTGGACGAGATTCCTTGACTTGAGAAGTTCCTTCATGTGTCACCTCCAAGTTATGCCAAATTTCCTGTGCAGTTTTACAATGAGAAATTCTATTAAATTCAGTCTTATCAAGAGCACAGATCAAAGCATTCATGGCTTTAGCATTTGTAGTTTTTAATTTCTTATTGTTAGCATCCCACCTATCCTTAGGTTTAGGAATCTCAGTATCACCAACAATTATAGTGGGAGATTTATAGCCAGTTTCAATAATGTCCCAAACATCATAATCAACAGAACTAAGATAAATACCCATCCTAACTTTCCAATAAGCATAATCATTCCCATTAAACATGGGTGGACTAGCAATAGATTGCCACTCAGAAAAAGCATTATTTGGTGGATTCATGACTCTAGAGTTAAAGAAAAAATAATGTGCTCTGATACCACTTGTAGGATCTAGATTAACCCTAGAGGGGGGGGGGGGGGTGAATAGGGTTATAGCAAATTTTCTCGAATTAAACGCAAAAAAAACTGCAGAAAAGTAAATATGCTGAAATGTAAATCACACACAAAATTTACCCAACTTCGGCAACCCCTGCCTACTGCTGCATTCCCAGATTTCTATTAGAATTAAACAGTCTCCCGCTTACAAACACTCTAACAGACTTGCAAACCCTGCTACCGCCTATAGAGTTTTGCAAACTCGCAAACCCTGCTTACTGAACTAATCCTAACTAGACAATCTGACACAACCTAAATCCTAGGTGGTGATTTACCAAGATTTGATTTGGAAAAAAAATACAGACTTCAAAAAAATTAAGAGCAAAAATAAGTAAAAGCTTGAGTACACATTTTTCCCTTAAGCAAAACAACCCGACCCAAAAATAAACAAAGCACGGCCACTTCCCTCTTTTGTTTTCTGATGCAATTTTAGGGTTCTGAAAAAAAATGGCGGCTTTGTCTTTGTTGCTCAAATTAGGGCTTTCTCAGATTCGATTCTCTGGTTTGTGTGTTGCCTTGCTCGACCGAGTGTGTTGCTCGCTGCTTCTCTGTTGATCGACTGCTTGCCTCAAGATTGCGAATTGCCTTGGTAAGTTGTTTGTACCTTTTGCTTTGTCAAGATTTAATTTGGATTTTTTGATTGTCCTTGTTTTCTCCACACACACACACAACCGATGATGAACATTTGGGTTTGAATTTATGTTAATTCGACACTTTCCTAATTCTTGCTTTCCTGATATCTTTACGACTTGATGCGCACGGCTTTGATTATGCAGCGTTTATTTTTCTTGAGTCCTACGGCAACAGTCTTTCCTCTTTTAATTTGCTTTGACTATTTCAAAGATACGCACTTGATTTTTTTTTATACAGTATACGTTCACGAATTCGATTTCTCTGGCATCAACTTTATTACACCTGGACTTTGGCACTTGAATTTTTAAACATGAATTTTATCACTTGACTTCGAGTTTGTTTAACATTTTGATCTCGGTCAATTATTGTTTTCGTGAGTTTCCTTGTTGACTTCTGTATGCTTCCATGATTTCGACTATACTATCTGTTCCATGATGATGAATTTTATTTCTTTGTTCATTCTCAGCTTCATACTAATTTTGGCATGTCTTCATCCATATATGCATTCATCTTAGTACTTTTCTTTTTCACTGTAACATTTGTTTGTTATGCACTGAGTTTGCTTCGAGACAGTTTCATCTGAGGTTGTAGCTTGCACTGAGCATTTATGTTGTCCAGACATTGTTGAGTTCTTGGATTTCACCGTACTTCTGTTGCATCCATTTGTTTGACCCTTGCATATGCTCTCTGTAGTATTGTGATCTTGAGATGATTGCATATTCCTGATGCGCTTGGTCATTCATTGGTTTGTCTGCATATTTGTGCATATTGAGCCTTGATCTCTATTGCATGCATTGCTGTTGGGTTGCTTTGGGATTGAACTTGAGCTTTGTACTGTCGATTGTTGTAGCATCTTGTCTGGTTCATCTTAATGTTCTGTAGTCATTTATGCATTGATGCTATTCTCTGTTGCACTTTCTCATTTGAGTTTGCACTGCTTCATCACCACTTGTGTCTGCATATACGTATATTCATGTATACTTGAGTCTTGTTCTTGGTCGTAGCTGGACTTGTTTCCTTGATCATTCACTGTTGCCTGGGTCTGTACATTGATATTGGCCGCTGCAGTTTGTAATTCCATTTAAAATATCCCTCAATATATTTGTCGAACATTTGAGTAGTTGATGACTTCATCACTGTGCATTGTTGTAGATGCTGTTAGCTTTGGTTTTTGCTGTCCACACATGTGCATGCTTCACTGCAGTGTATCGCTTGCTTTTCAGTTGTACTAGTTGCTGTCTTCATATGGTTGTTGTTGATATCTTGGTTCATGACTTGTAATTGTAGATTAGCTTGCATACTTTGATCCGACCTGTTGTTTGCACACTGCTTCCATACTGTTGCACTTATGTACTTCATATGCATACTGTTGAGTTTTACTTTCTGGTCATGTTGACTTTATAGTTGGACTGAGTTGAACCCGTGTTTTTTTTGGGTTTGACCTTGTGCCGAAGTCGATATTTTATTTATGTTGCACCTGAGTTGAACCCGTCTTTTTATTTGGGTTTGACCTTGTGCTCACCTGTCCCTGTAACATTATCAAGTGTATATCGGTGTGCACGGCCTTGTGGCATGTACAGTGATACACTGTGCATGTCACATTGTTCGTGTGTGATGAATTCAAATGTAAATGATGACGAACAACCCAAATAACCGAGGCAAATATTATTTTCAAAATTCACATTTTATTTTATATTGCAAAAATATTTCTTTTTCAATTTTACTGCGTTAGTGAACATTTTTGCAGATTGCTCAGATGCTGGATTCTAACTGGAATGAAGTTGAAGATGAACTACGAGTGTGAGTGATATGTAGTGAGGAATTTATGTAAATATGAAATTGTGATGTATTGTAAACAAAATTGTATATGTATAGTGAGAGCTTGAATTTGTACTATTCAAAAATGTAATAAATATTTGTTTGAATGAAATTTCTGTTTGAATTCAAATTCTGTGTATTTAATTAAATTCAGCAAATATTTATTTAATCTATGAAAAATAAAATAGTACATTAACAAATACATTTAGAAGAATGCATATATGTTTATTATCATCAAACAAAAATCATATAAGCGCATATTCAACAGAGTGTAGCCTAGGTTGAAGATAAAGAGAAGTGAAAAAAGATCCCTTTTTTGATGCCATGCCTGCTGTGTTTATAGGGGAACACATGCAAGGATCCGGCTGAAATTTTAATAGAATGTTCGGGATACCAAGACGAGGCCACCCAAAAATTTCCAAGCCAATTGGGTTCCACAATAGGGATCGGTATCAATCCCTAATAGTGTGTCCAAATGGGATACAATCCTTATAGGGGTGCCCCATGATGTTAGCTACCTGCCCTCCAAATTTCATGCCATTTCGACTTACGGTTTGTGAGATATCGTGTTTTCTGTGAAGTGGTGTTGCTTGAATTCTGATTTCTACTATTCCTCTAGAGGGATAGGTACTGAGCCCTCCAATATATTTCAAATGCTATGTGATCCTTCAGGGAGCTTCTCCATGTTGTATTATGCTTATCTTCCAAGTTTCACGCCAATTGGATTAGTTGAACTCGAGTTATTGATCAATGTTTTTTGCAATAAGTTGTGAAGGCTGATTAAAGTCGATCCCTGTTGAGGGATAGGTATCGATCCCTCCAACTTGCTCCAAATGATATGCAATCCCTATGGGGCATTCCATATGTTGTAATCAGCTTGCGGTACATGTTTCATGTCAATTGGATCAGTAGATATTGAGATATTGACTAATCACTGCCAAAATTTGAATATAATCGACCCCTACAAGGGGAGAGTGCCGACCCTTAAAAAGGGATCGGTACCGATCCCTTCAAGTTGCATGTTGGGGTGCGACCCCTATGGTAAACTCCTTAAGGTCCCCTCTTCCTATTCCTAGAGTTTCACTTCATCCCCTTTGTGGTTGTTGAGTTATTAATTATTTTCTTTTGAAATGCACTTGCTCCCATGTGTTGAACTATATTCCATACTTAGAACATTCTGCCTTGCATATTTATCAATTCCATTCAATCTCGACTTCATGTTATCATCTGCACCTGATTTTTGGGTCCCACAATCATCACTTTGAATTATTGGCCTCGATAATTGTGAAGTCTGTTGGGTGAAATCCGCCTGTATGCTGCCTTGGAAAAAGATGGATTAACCTTTAATAAGTGAAAGAGGAGGAGACTAGTTCTCCTCCTTCAATTCTTTCTCCATTTACTAGTTCTAGTTTTATATCCATAATTCAAACCACCTCTCTCCCTCCTCCATCTCTTCCTAGGCCAGCCATATAAGAGGCCTTCTTTGGCCAATGAACAACAATACCCATTTAATAATTAATGACATTTATATCGTACTTAAATATGCATCGATACAGCATATCGATACGTACATATATCACTTTTATATACGCACCAAGTTAATTACTAATGACACTGGAAAAATAAAGATAGCACCAAATACATCAAATATATAAATAACACTTCATAAATATTAATTAGTTTTATTATTTTATAACAATTTATAAATCAATTAAATCGCATACTATTTCGGAGAAATCACCAATAGGGTTGTGTGACTCGTATATGTAAATTCAATCGGTGATTAATATCGAACTATTCAAATATTAACGTTCACTCATCACCTTAACTAGTGGAGTGACGGTTCAGATAAATTTATCGCTTATACATCTTCATCGGTAAATTCCAATTTTATAATTTAAGCAGTGCCTTTTTGTAACGATTATTTACACCAATTCTCTTCATTAACACCATATCACATTAGGACTTATGAAATTTAGTTTTAGTAAAAATTCAAATATCATCTATATTCAGCATGGTTAGTCTATGAACAAATTCTTTGGTTGAATAATAACGTTTATTATTAATCGTACCACTCTAGCCAAAGATTTTAGCTTTGAGTGGTCAAGTTGACAGTGGTACTAACATCATACAATTGAAGAGACGAATTCTCTACTGAATAATGTTTCACTTATAGCACTTCAACTCAGACCCAACTATAGTTTCCCGATGGTCGTCATGCCATGATTTAAGTATAATTTAAGTGGAGTATCCAAATTAAAGTTTAATAGTATTCTCAAGTTGAGAAAAATATGCAACATCGTCGCTATGAAATTTCATATTTGACATAGTTGTTATTAACCAACTAGAAACTCTCAGGTAAGTTATTCCACAGTTATATAATAACTACGAGTATTAACCATTTGTACCCTAGCATCCATGAGTAATACACTGCCCAACATTTGAAGAGCGTTACATACTATGGTCCCCAATGGATGTATCGATATTCATTCTTGAAATATCTTGACCAGGAATAATTAAAATAATATGTTATCTTATATTGTATTAATTTTCTCATGATTACAACTCTTTGTAATTATTATCACATAACGTATCATTCAAGGATTTTCTATTTTAATATACTTAAAGTAATTGCTTAATTAATATACCACAGTATAACAAGTATATAATAGAAAATTAAACATCTTTATTATGAACATAATTGGATATTGAGTTAGATTTATGTAAAAAATTACATAATTTCTCCTAAGGCATACCTCTAACTCTCTAAATATCTAACTTGCACTTGTAGTCAATTATGGAATCTTATTCTTAGTCCTCCGACCAGTTTTCTCAGAACTGATCAAGCTAGTCCCTTAGTGAACATATTATACTATATTATCCTAATTATCCACCCTATCAATCAACTCTCTCTAATGCTAATAAACTGCTTTTATCTTATGGAACTTTTCTGAGTACGTTTCTGGACTTCTAGTAAGCTCTAAGTTCTTTCACAATCTATACCATGGCATTGTTATCGCATAACAATGTTATAGAATTCTCAACATTTGTAATTATCCCAACTTTGGTTATAGATTTTTGCATTGTGCACACACACACAAGTGTTTGTGTCTATATATTTATATACGCACACAGCTTCGTCTGCCCCATTCAAGGCGATATACTTAGTCGTTTTGTTTGAATTTACCACAACCTTGATGTTTGGAACATTTCCAAAGATAAAGCTTTTTAACACAACTTTAGCATTGACATACTGCACTCGATATTTCTTATGAAGTTTGAGTCTGAATACTCCTTAACACAGAGTTCATTGTTTCCATAAACAGTGTTCTTGTATTTCATGAATTCCCGTGAATATCGTTAACTATCATTTAGCGATCTTAATTCAGATTTGATGTTTGCTTAATGTACCAAGTACATAATAAAAATGTGATATGGTAGGAAGCATAAATATATGATAATTCCTATTACCGATGTAAAATAAATACACCTCATATGCTCCATATTAACATTTTAATACAAGATATCATTTTCAAATCCAGTGTCAAACAATTGGAATAAAATTTATTTTAATTTCATTAACAACAAGTAGAAGTATATTGTTTACTTATAAGTTAGAAATATCTTAGAACCATTTAATTTCTTTCTTAAAGACACATGTTTCCTCTTTGACCTTAAATCAAATTGTTTGATTTCTCTATAAAAATATTTGTTCAATCCTGAATCTTTTCGACTAATACTTTCCTATCATTCCCTAGATCCTATTCAAATACCTAGAAACTCGATATCACTCTCACTGAATTCATGACATTGTAGTTGTTACGTACAAACAGTCTATTCTAAATCATTATTTAGAACTTTTTCTCAATGTAAATGTCCTAAAACTCAAATCATACCAAACGATAATTTTGAGAGCAAAGTCCGAATTAATTAAGCACTATAAAAGAAAAATTTGTCACATTAATTTCAATAATTAAAATTTATGATATTATTCCCATCAATGTTGCTTATTACATTCCAACTTGGTCTTCTATTTAAAGACACATCTACAACCTATGTATCGTATCCTTTGATACAACTTTCAAAATCATATTTTGATAATGTACATGGAATCCATTCTGGATTTGTGCATTGTGCCATATGGTAGAACCAATAAACTTTATGGATTACTAATAATCGAGGAAATTCTTTTCTCAATACTGATAAGAAATTGGGCTTCTCTTTAATGTGCGAGAGATCTTATTAGACATTCTAATGAATCGTGTTAGTTTTTCCACGGTTAATTTTATTGCATCTTACGTAATATCTTTCAATCATATCCAAATCCATTTCACTACCAATAAATCATAAAAGAGACTCATTCGTTGTGAAGTTGGCATTTCTTGAAACAACAATTATTTCTTAGTATGATGGAATAGGCATTCAAAAATTTTATAAAGTACCTTTATGTATAAAATTTACATAATTTTGAGTTTACGATACTTATGTTCATAACATAAATTTGTCAATAAATGTTGGTTGTTCCCAAACTCCTATGGGGTGTTTCACACAAGATCCCTCACGAGCGAACATTATGTGCAGCTTTTCGACTCACACAACTTATCAACTTCTTGGCCTATGATATGTAGGGGTTTCTTAGCGACTCATATCTTGTATAGTCTCATAAAGTATGTTTTAGATGAAATTAAATATAACATATGTGCGTACTCTTAAAAACACATCTTCATAAAAGAAGTTAACCCATTATCATCATTCGTACTTTGTCCAACAAAGTCTGAACGCTCCTTATCAATACATTATTATTTATCATAGGAAGGAGTGACTTTCGAGGTTGATTCTTATTCGTTTTTAGGTACTTTTTGAACCAGTTTCCAATACACTCACTTATTCAATCAAATTGAATTCTTTTAATTCCTTTACATGCTATGCTTTTTTTACTTCCTTCTTATATTCAACGAACTTACCATAAATACATTATTTATGTACCAAAGATACATGTTCATTTCTATGATAATTCATTTGTGAGTTTAACATAATAAGTGGATCCATTTTGGGAATTTTAATTGCATATATATATATATATATATATATATATATATATATTAAGAGTTTATTAACTCTTTTTCACTTCCATTGAATGTGTAACACCCAATAAATTATGTGATCAAATAATTTAAATACAAGGCTAAAATCATAATTTTACATGAAAAGAAAATAATAAATTTTTAAAGGAGCTATAATTTGGCTTTGGGACCTATCCCTTGTGTCTGGAATGGTTTTTATTGTTAGAAAACATATATAACTTGTTGAATTTAGTTAAACAGGCTAATATTAGAAGTAAAACCCCACGACATTTTCGTAATATATTGATTTTTGGAATTTTGGTTGAATTTATGTTATTTCCAACCTGTAAATAGAAATGTAAATCCTATTTTCTAATTCTATTTTAATCTAAACAATTTATTGCTAAACTCTGCCATCTCCTTTACCAATTCTCTAAATCAAATTGAAATTAAATAAATTAATATATGAAACTGATCCCACAAAGAGACCACATAAATAAATCAAAGCTATCAAGCAATTTAGAGTTCTAAAGGCGAGGAATTTCTAGATAGTGAAGAAGGAGGAGGATCTACATAAAATGGGATAGGATGCACAGCTAATCAATGAAATGGACTTATTGTATTTGTGTATGTATTAATAAGACATAGTAATTCACCCGTTATGACCATAAACCAAATCATAAATGATGCAATTGGAAATTTAAAAGTCGTTAGTTTTATATATACACGACCATGATGTAGTATGTCATGACAAGATGATTAAAAAGGTGAATTTTTATTGATTGTAATTAGCTAAACTTATAGCAACTATTTTCGCTTCAAACACTTTTAAATATACTTCAATTCAACAGATACCCCAAACAACCATTTAAACATCAAGTCAAGGCCATGCCACATGTTTAAGAGGGGTCCAAAGTTTATTTGCTTTCAATAGTAAGATGGGTCCAAAGTTTATAACTTTACATAGTTAATGTTACTTTAATTTTATATTTCAAACACATAAGATATATACACAATATACACAAACAAGACAATGAGATAACTCACTTAGATCCAAGTCAAACAAGCTCAAGCACAATTAAACTCAAGAACACTTCCTACCATCACCTTGCAACCACCTGCTTCCTCCTTCCTTGCTTCAAACATGCTTTTATCTCCTCCAACCCCATATTTGCTCATGGCTATTCAGTGAGGGGGGAGCATGGCTTTGCTTCTTCAAAATCTAACATGGTGGAAGGTGTTGTAATATTTTATTAAAGCTTATGGAAAAGTTTGACTTGATTTGGAATTGTTTTGCAAATTTTTTCTTTAGAACATAAGAGAAGAAGAAGACATGGAAAAGCTTGGTTTTGCATGACAATAATGTGCCCCTCCTTATATAGACTTCAAAATGGTGTTTCCTAAGCTTGTTCTCACCCTCTTCTTAATGCCATGGAAGCCTTACCTCCACACATGCCCATCATTGCACCTTTACATCACTTTACTTTTAAAAAATTATTTAGATACCCTTAACATGTTAATATCGCTTATCTATTAGAAAATTCTAGAACATTCCATTTGATTTTATGAATTAAAGTATGTTAATTAGTTCCTAATGTGTTCATTTGATCATTAGACAAGTACATAAGAGTTGGAATAACTTATATTGAATAAAAAGTTGTTTATCGATAAACTGATCTTCGTCCACATTATTAATTTTTCTTCAAAGTATTTATTTTTATAAATAAACTTTTGAAAAAAATTCCTATCATTGGTCTGATATAAAAAGGGGTTTAACAATGTTATGAAATCAATTTAATAACATTTAATCCAAGGCTCAAATATTTAAATAGTTCAGATATTCAAGTACAAAGTGTCGGAAACTCCGGGTCGTTATAGCTTCGCTAGAGTCCCAAAATATTTTATGAATAAAAGTGAGTGGGCTAGGCTCCTATTTATAGTGATTGAAATGCACCAGAACCATCGGTTAAAGTCTGTTTAACATAATGTAATCCGGTACGTTCAAAATGCACAAAACCTTAGCCGCCATTCACCTTCACTAGCAGACCACTGCTACCCACTGGTGGACCACTAGCGGTCGGCTGGTCCTAGAGTACCGATCAATCGGTTCTCTTATTTTCGGACTGTTTATTAGTTTTCGTTGTATATTTATTTTATTCTTTAATTGATAATTAATGTTAACATTAATTTTAACGATTACTTAACCCCCAATTCTAATTACTATTAACTTTTAAATTTTAAATATAATAATTATTTAATTATTTGAATTTGAATTCCATTTAAATTAGTTTGAATTCGAAAACTTTAAACATCCATAACCTTTTTTGAGCTCCGTTTTGAACATATTATATATGGAAATTGATCAGAAAATCATCACGAAAGAAAATTTCCATGGTCAAATTCCGACTTTTACAAAATTTCCATTTTTAATCCTTTTTTATTTAAATTAATTTATCCAATTTATTTATCCATGTTTGATTTTATAAGGTGCTACATTCTCCCCCTAAAAAGGATTTCCTCCCCTAAATCTTTCCGAGGGGCGAATAGTGTAATGCACAATAAACATCCATATTATACAACAAAGTTTTCTACACAATCATCTACTCAAGTGTAATGTGATTATGTAGTACAGACATATTATAAGTGAGCTCGATCCTAACATGAGCCTGTGATCGCGATAGATAAGTATGTATGCAAACACCCTAAACATGCAAAAGGACTTCTATATGAGTGCAAAAGTGATAGTAAAAGTGCAGCATCCATATCCTACCATCGAATCTAGCAATTACGATGCAACCAAAACCTAATTTTGGAGAGAAAAGTTTGCCATTGAAAAGCTCACGATGAGAAGTCCTTGTGCTTTCTACCAGGTTCTCCTCTCATTGTACTCGAACTAGTCTAATTTCTTTATTGCAAAGCTTGCTTGTTCCATGCTCTACACTGCATGTGATGGCACATGATGCTATTGGATCCATCTCAATATCCCCCAATTGATCCGGATCTACCACACCAGATGTGATATGAAGGCATTTCCTCAAGTGCAAAACGTAAAAACATCATGGACTCCTATTAATTTATCTGGTTGCTCCACACAATAAGAAAGTCTTCCTATTCTTTCTAAGATTGGGAATGGTCCAACAAATCATTGGTGCCAACTTTCCTAACTTTCCAAATCTTACAACCTTCCTAAGAAAGAAAACTTCAACAAACTCCAAGTCTCCTACTTCAAACTCTAACTCTTTTCTTCACTGCCTAATTAATTCTATCTTTCTTTATTTTTTTGGCATGTCACAACACCTAGTGGAAAATTCTGCTACCTTCTTCTTCATCCCTATCAAATAGAAAATTCTCTTCACATCCATATACATTTTATTAAATGGTGACATTTTGCAAGCTAAAATTTATTTTTCCCAAAATCCTAAATTTTTTGGGATTAAGGCATCATTTACTCCTAGTTACTAACTTAACTTCCTCAACAACTTCTATTTTTATCTAAAGTTTATCGCTAGTTAAGTGTCATTATGAAAATTTCTTATTTATGATGTTCCTCCATATATATTTATGCGACGGTTTCATCCCATCCATAAAATCAACCCAATGATAAAATAGGAACATGTCCTATACCATATCATATGCTTTTCTAATAACCTAAGGGAGACAATTAGCAATAACAATCCCAAAAACTCTAAAAGGTAATTTTGATGGAAGTTTTCATTTTTCATTAATTGGTGTAAATAATGTTGTGGTCTTAACACTCCTTACCCAATTAGGATGAACATTTCTAATATGTCAATCCTTTATCACATACCTTCCTTAATTTTCCTTATTTATTTTTAATAAATGTTGTCCATTTATTACTTCAGTTATTATATCCTTAATAATTGATCATTAATGTCAAAGTTGGACATCTCTAATCAATCCTCATTTAAATACTTTAATCTTTTTACCGGTTTCAAAATCCATTTATTATGCTGATTCAAGTCTTCCATCAATGCCATATTATATTCCTTAATCAGTCCCCATTTAATTTTTTTAACCCCCATTAATTACAAATTTATTTCCCATAAATTTTTAATTATTGTCCGTAAATCCTAATCCGTTAATTACTAACTAATGAGTATATAGTCGTCAATTGTGCTGTTTATATATTTCTATTTTTACACGTTAAGCACGGTTATACGTGTGTCTATATATTATTTTCTAAACTAGAACATTCATTTTCACATTTTAATTTACCAAAGATATCTTTCTAACAAGGATTACCATTATAAATTTTTCATAAATTAACCAAAGTGAGATCTTTGCTTCGTTTGAAACTGCAAGAAATTATTTCTTTTCTTTTTAACGAAATAGACAATGTAAACTACAGAAAAGAGTATCCATATCTTACACATCTCTTTTCTTTTTGGTATATCCCTTGCCAATTCAAACGACGCACTTTTATACATATTTTGGGGTTGGATACTTTTTGGAATTTACACAAAATTTGCTCCAAATAAATCAAAATATAAAAATACACAATCCAAGTCAACAAGGGCAACCTAACTTACAATCCAATTATAAATCTGGAATATCTTTACAACTTTACCGACATTTTATAATTAAATATCTAGGACTAATTTCCAGATCAGATTGTATATACTATTCATATTTTATTCACATCTTTAAACCTTTACATTGCCTTATCTAGATAGTGGTCCCTATCTACTTTATAATTTTTTTTGTTTAGTTCTCACCGTTCTTAAAACTAAAATTTTACAATTATAAAGTACCTTATCTGAAACCTTTATCTTTAAAAGTATAAAATTGGAAACTCTCTTTGTAAATTTCAAAAATTGCATAGTTACCAAAAGGAGTCACGAAAGTTTTTCCTTTTCCTAACCAACTCTTCCTTTTTAAGGACTTTCTACAACAAAAATTTATCTTTAAAGTTGGACTTTTAATTCAAAACATTTAAAACTCAATTATCAAACCAAACCATTATTGAATCAAAAATTTTAAATTTCTTAATTCCATAAAGGAACAAAACAATTTCACTTCTAAAAACCTTTCTATAACATGTGGAATAATTTAAATAAATAATTTTCATGCAAATAAACTTATTACATTAAATTGAAAATATGCATTTATTATTCTATGAAATTATGGCCTATACTTGTGAAAAATTCATTGACTTCCATTTTAAGGATATACCATTATTATTTTTCAAATTTAACTCATTTTAAATCTATTACAAAGATTATAACTTCATTTATATTTTAAAATAACAGATTTTCCTTTATTAGACATTCATTATTTCAAAGATATTTCTATTACAAGACAATTATTTTAGTAGACCACATGAATGCCAAATTTCTAATTTCAAGTTATTATACCGAAGATAAACATCGGCATCTATTACTTTATTACTCAAAACGTGTTGTCATTTAACTAAATACTTTTTTATAACTTCGTTCAAGTCTTGTTTAAATCTTATAGTCTTTATCTTCCCAATTTATTTCTCTTTCATTACCATTTTAAATAATATTTTATTCTTATTCAAATAGATTCTAAATAGAAAAAAAAATCAAAATTCTCGCCCTCACATAAATGCTCTTTCTTATAACATTTGCAAAATTATCCCAACTCATTTATTAGTTATCATTATTTAATTCCATCCAACTGTAAAAAAATTCAAAGACATCTTCTATAGCCTTAAATAATGAAAAATGGAGTAGACATGGATAACTTCCATCCTATTAATTTCTAATAAGATTAATGATCCTGTTTATATAAATTCCTAATGCTAGTTCTATTCAAATCTCCTAATATTTGCTCTATTTACATTTCTCCCAACTAGTTGGCTCTTGCTTCAGCTGTTATTCTCCGTATGTTCCTTATACGGAAATGTTTCTCCTATCCTAGTTATTCTTATCCTTTTATTCTCTTTTCCTTAATTTAATTAAGTTCCATTTCCATCTATTTACACCTTTTAGAAAGAATTTAAAATAAAGTAACTTCAAAATTTATGTAATAGAAGAAAAATCATCAAGTCCAACCTATGCAATTTCTTACATTTTATTTTAAAAATGAAGAATCTCTTTCTCTAAAAATCATTAACTTTTTAACTCAACCAATTTTAATGTAGAATTTCAAATATGATAAATCTTTTTTTTCAAACAACAATTTAGCTATTCAAACATTTCAAGGAATTTTCCAAAAATCTTTTATCAAATTCTTTCACATAGGGTTGGGATTAAAAATTGACTTTAATTGTTCCATCTTTTGAACTTTCTTACTCAACCATTAAAAATCTGATTATCTCCTTCTGGTGATTAATATATACCTTCTTATGGAAGCTTGTTTCACTCCTTCTTCACATCCCACTTCCATATGTTTACAAATATATTTCCTTGTTATATTTATTACTACGTAACATGTTTTTTTGCTATTTATACAAATGTCAATTGTTTATACTAAATGATTATTTTTTTAACGAACAATTTTTAAAGGCATTTATTTATTCATTCCAATTTGACCTATTATGCCTTCCTTATCTCTTCATAAATACCCTAATAATCTCTTTAATCAGTCCATTTATATCCTTATTTAATTCTTGTAACTCCTTATTCATTGCACATTTATTACCTCATTAACTTTGGAGCTATAATTACTTCCTTTTACATTTCCTAAGATTGCATTATATGTTGAAGTAAAGATTTGGCTTGTGTTTTTGTGTATGTTTAAAATAAGTGTATATTTATTTATACACAGTAGGATTTTTGAAAAACATTTTCAAAAAAATAAGCACGCCGTTCATACATAAACTTATCCTTGTTGATCGGGTACCATAGTCTCAGATACCAAATGTAACAACCTGTCCGGAAATGGATCTAAATTCCGACTCAGAAAAAGGCCCATCGAAACTTAGACCCATTCCAAAATGAGTTGTTGGTTGGGAGAAATAACAATATGGAGCTATTTATCTACACATTCAGATCTCACAGCGGAAGGATAAAACGTAATAATAACAAAGTACCCATTTTATTATAAATTCAAAATGTCATAAAAACCATAATATAAAATCCAATAATAACTGCTAGATATCCATGGTACATCATTTTTAAAACACAACATTTTCCAATAGGTACATCTAAAAATAACATGAATAGATAAATAGATAGACCGCCACAAGCTTACTCCATGCCTTGCCTTCATCATTATCATCTTTCCTAACCTGTGTTGTAATGAGGACGGAGTCAAAATAACATATGTCTGGTGAATAAAATCTCGAGCCTTACTGTATTAGTACTTGGACAGTACAATTTAAATAGGGATATGTCTTATTTTTCTACATACATCATCTTTTCAAATATAAGCCCAAAGGCTTTTCTCAAACATAAATGAAAAGACTCTCCAAATATAAGCCCATGGCCAACTTACTATCAACGTAATAACCCATAACTATCATTCAATATGTCCAATTAACGTAAGAGATAGTACTCAAGTCACTTAATACCTTTTAATAGAATTAGGCAGACCCTGACCATTTAATGGCTTATTCAAGGTATGTCCATGTAATTTGCTACCTATCCCAAGATAGACTTCACATTAGTAACTATCTAGCTGACATTGCACGGAATCTTCTTGCCACTTAATAATTCCTATTGAAGTGGCCCTTTCCCGAGATATCCTCTACCGTGCCTAACCCATAATCATGACCATTTACTACATCCTACATAGAGAAGAGATGAGCCCTCACACAACCATTTAATACCTTCAATCTCTAAAGCAAGTCCTTCATATTATGAATCGTATCCTATGGTAATGCATATTAGTTTAACTGTTTGTAGGTATTAGTTGCCAGATTAGCCGGGGAGATTTATCCTATAGAATTTTAAAATAACCTCACATCATCATATTTACGTTTTATAGGCGATGTCTTACATCAGCACAAAGTCATATTATCGGTAGCCATATTAGCTAGACAGACTTCCATGTACTTTTAACTGGCATTGCAACTTTATAACTTAGTCTTAATCTATATCACACTCTGCATATATTATACACATCTAACAGTTTCCATAATCAAGGCTTTATAAAAAAATCTTTTTTATTTTTCCTTTAACATTAATTTCTTTCCTAAGGGGGATTTAATAAAGTTAATAACCTATTTAACTACGTAATTATACATTATAATTCTACGTTAATTACGCTGATATATACACACACACGCACGCGCCTAGTAATTTCTAAGTGTATGGAATTTACGTCCTAAACTAGAATTTAAACGTCAACTCTATAATAATCATACAAGTCTCATCCCATATTATCAATAATATCAAAATTCATATTTGAAAATTCCAATCAATTGACTTATATATAATAAAAATTTAAACTCGACTTATTATATCAAAATAATGTAATATATTGATGATAGAAACTTAAAATTTAAATTTTACGCTCCATTCAACTCCTTCTTCACATAAAAATAACAAAAGAATTTTTGTTTAATTCATAGGAATAAGCGGTGCAAACTATGAATAAAATTCATGTTGATAAGCAAAGATTTTGATCAATGACAATGTGCTTCAACAAACAAGGAAGAAATATATGCAACGCTAAAGGAAGATCGATGAAGACCAAACAAACATAAGTATGTTTTTTATATAGGTCTTAGTCTAGATTTATTGTTAAAATCTATCCTCAAGAGGCTTGCACGAACACTAGAAAACATTTTATAAACTTCATTTTTATTTAAGTTTTCACTGTGCATATTTTATAAGTTCAGTCGACTGAACAAGAATAGCCAGTCGACTGAAACTGGAACAAATATATAAACATGCATAGTTTCAGTCGACTGAATTTCCTGCACAGTCGACTGAATTTGCTTCCGAAAATTTTACTTCATATTTCAGTTGACTGAATTCCCTGCTCAGTCGACTGAATTTGAACCTGCGAATTTTCTCTAAAAAGACACCTTCTTCCTCCCAAGAGCTACAACCATTCATCAATGGAAATGGAAGCATCTCTTGTTTGCAACCTTTGACAACAAATGCACCTCTTCTACAAATATATATACATGATTCTAACATCATTTAACTGACCGAATTCTCTTGCTTTAATCTTACTATTCTCTTGTTCATATTCTCTAGATATTCTCAAAGCAATCACCAATCTATTGCTTGAATCACTGTTTTTTTATAACATTCTTTTGATTCATAGCAATTCACATTTCCTAAATCTTCACAAACACATTGCATACTCTCGAGGATAAGATTATAGGAATATTGTACGACATTAGACTCATTAGTGTTGACAAGAACACAACAAGTCGAATATTGTATTTTAGTAATTGAGTTGAAGTCCTCTTCGGTAGTTGAGGCAAGAAATCCCGTTCGGTTGTTCGGGTAAGTTGTAAACCTATTCCTCTAGGTGAAGTGAGGGTGTTAGTTAGTGAAATTCCTAAGTGAAGCTTAGGGACTGGACGTAGGACTAGAGGTCCGAACCAGTATAAAATCCTGGTGTCTCCTTGCATTTACCTACTTTATCTATCTAGACTATTCCGTTATTCCATATTACACGATCCTACCGCATAGCCCCCTCTTTCAATTGGTATCAGAGCCAGGTTGTCTTATAACCATAACACCGTTATTAGACATATTGATAGTATGGAAAATTACGCAAGTACAAGCACAACATATTCCTATAGTTCTACATTTGCGGAAGGACAATCTACCCAAAGACCTCCTCTATTCAATGGACTAAACTATAACTATTGGGCTAGAAGGATGAGAATTTATATGCAAGCAACAAGTTTCGAAGCCTGGAATGCTACTCAAGCAGAGTTTGTTGTACCCACAACCGATTATCCTACATGGACACAAACTCAAAAGAATGAAGCTAGTGCAAATGCCAAAGCTATGAATATGCTATTTTGCGCCCTGGATAGAAATGAATTCAACCGTGTTAGCATATGTACTACTGCATATCAGATATGGGAAACACTTAAAGTCATACATGAAGGCACAAACAAAGATATCCATGCTGAAGAATCAATTCCAAAACTTTAGAATGCGACAAAATGAATCCATTAATGACATGTACTCAAGATTTCAAGACATTCATCATGCTCTAATCGGACTAGGAGAAAGATACACGGATTTTGACATTGTGTCTAAAGTTCTAAATTCACTCACTGATGAATGGGAGAGAAAAGTACTAGCAATCGAGGAAGCAAATGATCTATCTACAATGAAACCAGAAGAATTGATTGGAAATCTTATGTCGTATGAAGTAAATATGCAAGCTAAGAAAGATCAAGCTCAAGAAAGAAAGAATGTTGCTTTTCATGCGGAAAAGGAAGAATCAGAGTCTGAATATGAGGATCTAGCATTTATAGCCAAAAATTTCAAGAAATTCTTAAAGTATGAAAAGGAAACAAAAACGGATTCAAAAAGAATTTCTTGAACAAACCTTCATCCTCAAATATAGAATGCTTCAATTGTCACAAGAAAGGACACATGCAAAAAGATTGTCAAGAACAAATGAAGGAAAATCAGAAAAGCTTCAACAACAAAAACAAGAAGGATAAATTCAAAAAGAAGGCATTTTCTGTAACATGGGACGATTCAGATTCATCTTCATCCGAAAATGATAGTGATAGCGACAATGAACAGGAAAATGTATGTTTCATGGCTCAAGATTCTGAGGTAAGTAATTTAACTTTCGATGATTTAATTGAAGTAAACACTGAACTTTTAAGCACAATAAAAATTCTTAAAAAGAAAATTAAGGAAATTCGTGAAAATCAAAACAAAGCTGAGTTTGAAAGAGATTTGTTAAATGATGAAAAGAAAATTCTTAAAGAAGAACTTGAAAAAGTTCAAGAATCTTATTCAAATTCGAAAACTCAATTATCACTTTTAAGTCAAGAAATTGAAACTCAAAAGAAAAAGAATGATGTATTTGTTTCTGAAAATCACGAGTTAAAAATTAAGATTAAACATGTTGAATTATAAAATAATAGTCTTCATGCTAAATTAGATGACGTCACTAAAAATATTTCGAACTTTAACAAAGGAAGAGAAAATTTATCTAAGATATTAGAAAATTCTCAATCATCTTCAAATAAACAAGGTTTAGGTTATAAAAAGGAGTCAAAATTTAATAAGAAAAATATAAAACTTAACAGGAATGATGATTTAAAACAACAAATATTGCTAAAGAAACCTATTAAAACAAAAGTAGAAACAAGGTAGTTAAAATTTGGGTACCAAAGACTAACAATGTATTAATAAGAAATAAATATATTTAAACATTTATAAATAATGTTCATCATAATGAAAACTATATTTATAAAAAGGATACTAAACCAAATTGGGTTTGGTTTTCTAAACTCTAACTTTTTAGGACCCTATTAAAAGGTGGGTGCCAATAATTTCATATTTATTTTCAGGTCCCACTCAAAAAGAAGAAATGGATATTAGACAGTGGTTGTTCAAAACACATGACCGGAGACAAAGATATGCTTACAAACATCACATACTTTGATGGTGGCTCGGTTACATTCGGAGACAATTCGAAAGGCTATATCATTGGCAAAGGATATGTGAACAATTACGGTACATCAAATTTACCTTTTATAGCAAATGTTTCATTAGTTGAAAATTTAAAACATAATCTACTTAGCATAAGTCAACCGTGTGACAAAGGTTTTAAAATAACTTTCTCGGATAATAAATGTAGTATTTTTGATCAAAATCAAAATCTTGTTTTTGAAGGAAATAGAGATAGAAATATTTATGTTCTATATATGAATATTAATCATAATACAAGTATGTGTTTACTAGCCAAAGATAATGACCCTTGGTTATGGCACAAAAGATTTTGTCATATAAATTTTAAAACTATTAGAAAACTTTCTAAAATGAATTAGTAAGAGGTTTACGCAAAATAAACTTTAAAATAAATAATCTTTGTGATGAATTTAAAAAAGGAAAATTAACGAAATCATCTTTCAAATCTAAGAAAAATATTTCGACTTTACAACCATTAGAATTACTACATATGGATTTATTTGGACCAACACAAGTTCAATCCATTAATCCTAATCGATACGTATTTGTAATAGTTGATGATTTTTCAAGATATACATGGACTATTTTTATGAAAAATAAAAGTGACACTCTTGAGCATTTTAAAACCTTTGTCAAAAGAATTCAAAACACTAAAGATTTGAAAATTAAAAATATTCGAAGCGATCATGGAGGCGAATTCGAAAATGAAGCTTTTGAAACTTTTTGTAAAAAGAAAGGAATAAATCATAAGTTTTCATTTCCTAGAACTCCTCAACAAAATGGAGTTGTAGAAAGAAAGAATAGAACATTACAAGAATGCGCAAGAACATTATTAAATGGATGTTCTCTACCAAAACATTTTTGTGCAGAAGCCGTTGCTACTGCATGTTATGTATTAAATAGAATATCAATTAGACCATTAACTAAAAATACTTCTTATGAACTATTTAATAATAAAAAGCCAAATATATCTTATTTTAAAATATTTGGATCAAAATGTTTCATTTTAAATACAAAATATCAACTAGGAAAATTCGATTCAAAAGCCGACGAAGGAATTTTCGTAGGATACTCAAAACGAAGTAAAGCATATCGAGTATTTAATAAACGAACAAACTTAATTGAAGAAACTTTGCATATATATTTTGATGAAAATTTTAATAAAAATTTTAATATAAAAGATGATGAAGAATTGATAAATATAGAAGAAACAAACTTTGAAAATAATAATAATGAACTAAGATCTCCTCCTAAAATATTACGAGATCATCCAACTCAAAATATAATAGGAGAAATAAATTCTCAAGTTAGGACAAGAAATCAACTAAATCAAATGGGTCATGTAGCTTTCATTTCATCAATAGAACCTAAAAATCCTAAAGAAGCATCAACAGATGATTATTGGATTATCGCAATGCAAGAAGAATTAAATCAATTTGAACGTAACGATGTTTGGGAATTAGTTCCCCGTTAATCAATCAGTAATTGGAACAAAATGGATTTACAAAAATAAAGTAGACGAACAAGGTAATATAATAAGGAATAAAGCAAGAGTAGTAGCACAAGGGTATAATCAAGAAGAAGGTATTGATTTTGAAGAAACCTTTGCTCCCGTTGCAAGACTTGAAGCAATACGTATACTATTAGCCTTTGCATGTTTTCATAATTTTAAACTTTATCAAATGGATGTTAAAAGTGCATTTTTAAATGGTTTTATTAAAGAAAATGTATATGTAGAACAACCTCCTTTGTTTATACATGAAAAATATCCGGATCATGTATTTAAATTAAAGAAAGCACTTTATGGTCTTAAACAAGCACCTCGTGCTTGGTATGAAAGACTTAAAAGTTATTTATTAAACTCGGGATTTAAAATTGGAAAAGTAGATCAAACGCTTTTTATTAAAAATACTACCAAAGATATTTTAATAATTCAAATATACGTAGATGATATTATTTTTGGTTCAACAAATGAAAATTTATGTAAAGTGTTTTCAAATATAACGACTAATGAGTTCGAAATGTCTCGCATGGGAGAATTATCATATTTTCTCGGACTTCAAATCAAATAATTAACAAATGGAATTTTTATAAACCAAGAAAAATATTGTGCTAATTTAATTAAACGATTGGCATGGAAAACACTTCTGCTAAACCTACTCTATGAGTACCACTACTCATCTCGATCGAGACGAAAATGGCAAAAGTGTAGATCAAAAATTGTTTAGAAGTATGATAGGTTCCTTACTTTACTTAACTTCTAGCAGACCTGACATAATAATGAGTGTTTGTTTATGTGCACATTTTCAATCCGATCCTAAAAATTCACACTTAAGAGCGGTAAAACGAATAATGCGATATCTTAACAACACTAAAGATTTCGGTCTTTTCTATCCAAAGGAGTGTCCATTTGAGTTAGTATCATTCAGTGATGCTGATTTTGGTGGATCTCGAACAGATAGAAAAAGTACAGGTGGTACTTGCCATTTCATTGGAAAATCGCTTGTATCTTGGTTTAGTAAGAAACAAAATTGTGTCTCGCTTTCCACCTGCGAAGCAGAGTATATATCAGCTGCTTTAGCTTGCACTCAAATTATATACATGCAACAAACACTTAAAGATTTTAATATAAATTTAACAAATTCTACTATATATTGTGATAATACAAGTACAATAAACTTATCTAAAAATCCGGTTAATCACTCTCGTACAAAACATATAGATATTCGTCACCATTTTCTACATGACAATATCAAAAAAGGAATAATTAATTTAGAACATATTTCTACCGAAAATCAAATTGCCGATATATTTACTAAACCTCTATTAGAATACTCCTTCATAAAATTACGACGAGAGTTAGGAATAATGTCTTTTAAAGATATCATATAGAGAAAAATCTACACAATTCAGTCGACTAACACTATCTGTTCAGTCGACTGAATAAAGAAAAAATGGGATTTTCAATTTATTTTTCAACTATGTTACATAATATATTAATAAAATAATAGTCATTTATAAACCATACATTTTTAACTGAATTATGGTAACCATTAAATCATTAAGTGGATGAAAAACTTTAAAGAATTATAACCACTATATATTTAGAAAATTTCTACTATAAATATATCTTAAAAATATTATTTTTTCACAACTCATTCTCACGAATAAAAGCTTGAAAAATTCATTATAAAAATATCGTCCAACAAGTCTCTTTCCCCGATCAACATCACCTCTTCAGTCGATAACACTCCAACATCTCTAAAACTTCCCACTCCAACACCGACACATGAGCCAGTTTACAAATGGAACAATTATCGAACTGGCTACACACCAGAATCCAAGAAAGCGAAACGCGGACTCTTTATTTCTCCAGATACAAAAAGAAAGATTGATGAAATTCATCACTTTCAAAAACAACAAATAGATCTTCAACGAGAATTATACTTCAAACAAAAGGTTACGGCTAGACGATTAAGCTTCCTAGAGCAAATCGGTTTATGCTTTTGTGGATCAAAAAAGAACGAAGTGGATGAACCCCTACCTCGCCCCGTTAGTTCACTTGATCCGTCTTCATCTTACCGTACACCAGTCGATCCTGTGAATCCTTGGATGTCTCCTAAGACTCCTCAATATAGTCCAAATTCATGGGATATAAATTATATGAAGAATGAAGGGAAAAAGAATCCAAGTCCATCCACTAAGAAATAGTTAGTTTTGAAATCTATTCATGGTATTACATTTATATAATTGTAATTATTTCCTTGAATAAAGAGTTTACCTTCAAAATTAACAAAGAACAACAAAATACATGAGTCAGTCGACTAAAACCCCCTGTTCAGTCGACTGAACTTAAGACAGAATGCAATTTTTTTTATAATTCAGTCGACTGAATTCTCCGCTCAGTCGACTGAAATACTAATAGAAACTTTTAGGCAAACATTCAGTCGACTAAAAACCCTGTTCAGTCGACTGAATTCAGCCCAAAAAAATTTTGGCCTTCAATTCAGTCGACTGAACAGTGTATTCAGTCGACTGAACGCCAATTCCCAGGCAACTTTCCCCTTTTTAACCACCAATTTTTACCCTATACATTCACTTTTTACTTCCTAAAAACTTTCTTCCCCAATTATTTTCGAAACCCTAGCCCCCAATTCCTCAAAATCGATTCAAATCTCACTCAGATGGCACCAAAGAGATCAAGAGCTTCCTCTTCTTCATCCTCTGAGCCAATTGATGCTCAAATAGCACAATGGCTTTACGATGGAACCGCTTTCACTAGATGGAATAAGATGAAGAATTCCCGAATTTTCGAGCATTCCTTCGTTGATTTCCAAAGCTTTCAAACCTACAACATCCAAGCGTTAAATGATCGAGCAGGTTTAACTTCTCTTTTGGATTTGAAAAGAAATGACCATGCCATAAATCATGTAATGGTCAAATTATTTTATGCTAACCTTAATCTTGGACACCAAACTCCAATAAATCCAAACAATAGTGTTTGGAGTATGTATGTGGAAAGAAAGTTTGGTTTTCCTTGGATAGAATAGCACACATTCTAGAATCACCAAATGTCGGGAGAAAGCTAGAGGAGATAGAATTCAATCCACATATTCGCGATTACATAAACCATCGATTTATGGATGATAATATTAACTTTAGAGATTTTAAGTCCACCTCTCTTCGACCTATGGCAAGAATCCTTCACAAAGCCCTAATGAGAACAATTACTCCTCGCACGGGCTCGTACGAAATTGTCTACCCAAATAACTATCGAGCTCTATATGCTATTTTTGGCAATATACAAGTCAATTGGGTACAACTTATTCTTGATGAGTTTCTCACTTTTAATAAAGGCAAAATGCGCACTATCTATTTTGGAGAGTACATCATGCGACTTCTCCTTAATGTCGATACGCCATTACCTGAGTCAGAGAATACAATGGTCCATCAAATTAACCACCGGACCATGGTCAGAGAATACAATGGTCCTCAATGTCGATACGCCATTACCTGAGTCACTCGCCAAATGGGAAGCAAGGCATCAAGAACAACAACAACCTCCACAACCTCACCACGAAGAACATTTCGAGCAAGATGATGAAATTCGTCTTGTTGACCCAAGCTTTACTACCAACCAATCTTTGGGGATATTGTCAAGAAATCAACAAATTCTTGACACTCGTCTTAAAAAGGTAGATCACAAGCTTGACAAAATCAAAGGATTCTTCAACAAGCTATGGGATGCAATCTCGTGCTCAAGCACCACTACTGCTTCGACATCTCGCGGCAAACATCCGGCACCTACGTTTACATGGACGACATCCGAAGAGCATACAAGTAGCAGTGCAAGCGGAGCTAGTTGTAGCCAAGGAGGAAGAGCGTACAGACCACCAATAAGAGGACCCGTCATACGTGAACCAACAGGAGGAAGAGAAGGTTCATATGACTGGGATAAAGATGAGTAATTTTAGTATGGTATAATGTTTATTTCTAACTTTCTAGTGGCTTGTATAAATAGCCATTTTATGCTTGTTCGTCGCAACATTTTTAAATTTTCTTAAGCCATGGTTATGCAAATATTCTATTCTTTATGCTTCAGTGATTATTTTGATAAAATATTTCTACTGTTAGTTCTTTCTTTTTGTCGATGACAAAGGGGGAGAAAATCTATGGTACTAACTTTGTTTTGTAGGAAAGATGGTGCATACATTCAGAGGGAGAAAATAAGAAAGATAGTGCATACATTCAGGGGGAGAAAATAAGTAAATACATCTCTAGAATAAATCAGTATTGTCATCAATCAAAAAGGGGGAGAATGTTGATACGCGAAGATTTTGATCAATGACAATGTGATTCAATAAACAAGGAAGAAATATATGCAACGCTAAAGGAAGATCGATGAAGACCAAACAAACATAAGTACGTTTTTTATATAGGTCTTAGTCTAGATTTATTGTTAAAATCTATCCTCAAGAGGCTTGCACGAACACTAGAAAACATTTTATAAACTTCATTTTTATTTAAGTTTTCACTGTGTATATTTTATAAGTTCAGTCGACTGAACAGGAATAGCCAATCGACTGAAACTGGAACAAATATATAAACATGCACAGTTTCAGTCGACTGAATTTCCTGCACAGTCGACTGAATTTGCTCCCGAAAATTTTACATCATATTTTCAGTTGACTGAATTCCCTGCTCAGTCGACTGAATTTGAAGCTGCGAATTTTCTATGAAAAGACAACTTCTTCCTTCCAAGAGTTGCAACCATTCATCAATGGAAATGGAAGCATCTCTTGTTTGCAACCTTTGACAACACATATTTAGAGAGTTAGAATGAAATTCAGTGAATGTGTTGTGTTTGGGGATATGTATATATAGTAGTTGAAGAGTTACTGCCATTGGTGAAAGGTTCTGACCAAAAGGAGCATCCATTTCCGTTCAGAGAAGGATCACTTCCTTTCGTAGAAGAAGATGTTTATTCAAAAAAATGACAGTTGGTCTCAGGTCAGTCGACTGGTCGTTCTTGGTCAATCGACTTACTATGCAACAGGTTTTAAAAAAATAAGCAGTGCATATCGTATATGTACACCAGTCAGTCGACTGGGTGATTATATTCAGTCGACCGGCTGTGATGTTTTTACACGGCATGCTCTGTTTTGATTGATAATGAGAAATATGAAACACAGACTACTTGAGGATAGATTTTAACAAATTTCTAAGACTCAATCATAAGTAATAGACAGTGAAAACATAGATAAAAAATCTTGATATAGCCATAGTCCTTTGAATGTCTCCTTTTCTTCTAACTTGCTTTGTCATGAATCAAAACTAGTGATTCAACAATTAAGAATAACAAAATATAAAAAATATCAAATAAAGCACAGAAAGCATAGTGTTGAGCGTTAAGCATGTAGAAAATATGTTAAAAACTAATTGTTATCCAAGATTTGACCAAATGCTTGTAAAAGATCAAAAATGAAGTGCTAAGGTAAATTTATGGAGTTAGTAACTCCATGGATCGATACTGATCCATGGATGGGTCGGTACCGATCCATCAAAAATTGGATATTGACTTACATGCCATTATGGGACAAAATACAAGTTTTGGTGATAAAGATGGATTGGTATCGATTCACATAAATTTTGATTTTTCCCCAATGACCTAAACTTGGAGGCTTAGGAAAATTTGAAAAAAAGGAAGAATTGGTCAAAACCATTGACCGATCCATGGATAGATCAGTACCAATCTATTATATCTTGGGAAACATGCTAATTTGGCTTGTTCTTCATTTTGGATACTCGATTCTGATTGAAAGACTATTTCAAACTAGATTTGGCCATTCTGATGCATGGATTCATCTGTAAATTGGAAACTTCATCATTTGGGAAAGCATTTTTGACTGATTTTTAAGGAAACTTTGCCAAATTTAAAACAAATTAATGTACTAGCAACGTCTATCAATAAAATGCTCTAATGTGGATTTACGCTAGAGATTAGCCGAACCACTATAAAAATTTCATATACTCTCTCTTCTTCTATTCACATTCTTACTTTTTAGTTTCAGTTTTCAATCAATTGGAGGTGTTAGACCAACTTTTTGGCACATTCTTTAGTGCTTTCATTGAGAACGAAGATCATGAATGGATCTATGATTGCTATTAGGATTTGAATAAAATCTCCAACCAGATTTAAAGGGCATGGCTCTGATAAATAATATAACTAGAAAAGTGATTGTCGAAGAATCAAAGAGTTCAGAGCAAGGAGCAAATGACGAAAAATAGAAAGGAACTTTGGCTCAACCTGCAATTGTGATGAAGCAACAACTAGATAGGATGATGCTAGATATGGATCACAAGATGCAAATGCCTCAACTCAACATCATAGAATAAATAAAAAAGTAATTTGCTTTCATGATATTGACCCATTAAGGAGAACGATCCCATGGATATCGTAAGAAAGGATCAATTATTGAGTCGAGTGAGGAAAGTTCAACAGATCGACATAGAGACGTAAAGTAGAAAGCATGAGATGGGGTGTTGGGAGTTCAAGGAATTAAAGGAAACGAGTTGGTGCTCCAACCTAGTGATGGGTCGATACCGACCCATAATGGATGATACCGTTCCATCACGAGCTCGATAGGCAGTTGATGTTAGCTCTAATAATGACAATGATGAGGTAGGACTGGGTGATGACCCAAAATATGCATTTGCTAGAGAAATACAGCTAAGAACACTCAAATAGGAATAATTCCACGTCGAAATTGCCGGGAATATAAACGAACTCCTAAGGGATAGAGGGACTGGGGACCTATGCATCATCCTGCTAGTCATGACCGTTCACCAAGCAGAATACACCGTAGTGCATGCAAGGGTTGCATTTCAGGTTGAAATAAAGGTAATGTTGAGATGGCAATTGAAATAATTTAGAGATTGATTCAATAGAATTAGTAGCAAGATAATAGCTGGGAGACTACTGCTAGTCGGATGCCTTTTACCCAAGAGATTTGGATGACTCAATACCCTATGAAATCAGTCATGCCAACTATGCCAAGCTATAATGGGTTGACTAATCCAATGCGACATATTATGAAATACGACTGGCATATGGACGGTTCTGGAGTAGACGATAATGTTAAGTATGAATGTTTTCCCCTCTTTCTTGTGGGATTTGCTACGATGTGGTTACTACAATTGGAGCCTGAGTCCATATCGTCTTATGAGGTGCTGAAGAATAAATTTTTGAACCAATTAAAAGTTCACTTAGTATAGCCTAAGGACGAAATTTCCTTTGCTAGTCTCCATCAAAGGTTTGGTGAGACTTTAAGGCATTTTAAAGTGGTTCAATGCCGTTGTGACAAATGTAAAGAATCCTATGGACGATTATTGTTAATAAGATTTTTCGTCTTAGATACTCCCAACTATTTTTATGAAGTAATCATGACACCGAAGGCTTTCATGATTATAAATCAATAAAATTATGTTATATTAATATTTCCTTTAAGAGGAGTGATTATGCTGTTTTAATGCTTACATAATTGTGAGAAGAAAAATTCGAGGTATTAGGAGCTGGTTCGTTATCTCGATTCAAGCACTAATAAAATTAAACAACAAAATAAAGTACTGAATAAAATGGAAAGGACACAGATAATTTACATGATTCAGATGTTAAAGAATCCAACGTCCATAGATAAAATGACACTTTCTTCTCTCTTGATTCTTAGTACAAATAAAAATGGTAGAGAGTATAACTTTTGATTTGTTTGTCCAAAAAGAGTAAAGTACTGCTACAGTGCCCTATCCATTTATCATACATAGACATTCACATGGAATTCCAATGTCATCCTTTTGCTCTTTTTGATTTCATCCCTTGGATCATACCATGTGTCAACTATCCATCTACTTGATATGCATGGATTGCTGAAGTAGCCCTTGGTGGGAAGCTATAATTTGAGCAGTTGAATTTTAAACCTTGGTGGAAAGTTTTAAAATTGAAGCGGGAAAACAAAAATTTGAATAGACCATGACAATCCAATTCCGTAGGATTATCGGCTTATGGATCATGCATATGTATAGATGGAGCTACAAAGAGAATTTGTCTTCTATTTTTTGGAAGAACTGCTTCATTTTTACTAGCACTGTAAATTATAATATCTAGAATAATTTGTTAGGATATGCACCTTCCTATGCTCGGGATGATGATTTGATATGGCATATGAACTGCATCAATCCTTCTTGAGTTGTACTACTCTTCCCACTTTAAAATATTTGAAATGAATAGTATAGAGGACATGTGGGGTTGAATATTCTGAGTTGGTAAAAGGAAAATGCGCTTTTGTTTTATGGGCGATCGCCTTGCTTAAACCTGTTCTGAGCCACAAGTGTCAGTGAGGTACTGCACCTTCGCCTTGCCTTTAAACTAGGTTTAATGAAGTTTATGATGAAGATGGTACCTCTTGGCTTATCTTTGAGGAAAATGATTCGACATTTTTTCGTGAAGCAGTTTTACCCCGTTATCTCGTTTCTTGGGTCCTTATGTTAGTGGTAAGTGTCTTCAAGATTACGGTGACGTTTTGTCACTTCAACATCAAGTAAGGATGACAGTGCATCCTTATAGCTTTCTTTATGTTGATGGAAGATTACAGTGCAGACCTACAATTTTGGATATTAGTCTTAAGATTGTGGCACATCGCTGTTTAATTACTTAAGGGGTGGTGTCGCAGTCTTGTGCTGTTAGTGTTGTTTTCGGGGCCGCCTTATATTTTCTACATCTTGTTGTAACTTAGAGATTGTCCCACAGTTCTAACTTCCTAGGTTTTATCTTTTTGGAGCCATAATACAGCTTTCAGGTTTTAATACTTGGAAGCTATGCCGCAGTTCTTCCTATTTGGGTGAGTGTTATGGTTGTAGATTAGTTCCTACACTTTGTAGCCATCTCAAAATTTTGGCTTAATGTTATATTTTTGAAGCTATGTTCAATGGGAAGGTGCATTCTTTATATTTTGCCACCAACTCAGAATTTGGGAACAATATTATCTGGATTTTGTTCTTACTTCATTTTTGCATTTTGGCTTCCCATTGTGGGAGCAGTTCTTCTGGGCTTGGTGTTTGTATTAATTCCACTTTGACAACATTGCTGGAAAATATTGGTGTAACACTTGCACCCCAAGTCTGCAGCGATTGTAGACTGGTGTGGAATTATCTCTTCTTCCACGTTTTCCCTGCAACCCTCCACTTCTTGTTTTATCTCTATCCTCCTTTTAAAAATGAAAAAGTCTTTGTCTTTGTTTCACATTTAATGCTCAAAAACACATGTCGATCCCTTATTGGTCGATCTTCTGAAAAGTTGTACCTTTAGTCTTTTCGACTCCTAAGAAAATCTGAATTGATTCTCTCGCTAATTTCCCTTGTCATTAATCAGTTGGCATTTTTTAAGCTCTTTCGTTATTGTGATTGTGTATCGAAGATCCTAGTTGAGGTAAGTATATCTCCTTTTTCCCTTTTTCTTCATTTCTTTACATACTTTCGAAAACCCAAATTACTAATCTCGTTTTCTCCAAGAATCGTTCTTGTTCCAAATAAAAATAAGTCCGTTCTCTTTCCTTTAGTTTTGTTTTCTTGTGTCATAGTGGTAGCTGATATGACAATCTCTACTTCCCTATCTCTTCCATCAAGGGTGACCAAATTAGAGGAAATTGAGAGTGATCTCGATCATTTTGATTTCGAGGATTATGCGGGAAGGGTACCAAAGCCTCATGAGCATATTCATATACCCCAACTGATTTCATTTCTATTTCCCCTGAACATATTCGATGTGGACTCTACCTCCCCCTAACCAAATGCTTCATGAACGACTCTCAGTTATTGGTATTGCCATGATTTCACTTGCTTCCATTTCTTATTCTCTTTTGATGATTACATTCATTCTTTACGTCGAAAAATGCCCTGCTCCTACATGTAAAGAACTCCAATTCCTGTTTAACATTCATAAGAGTCCTTCAGGGGGATTTTTGATTTTATTATGCCCAAGCAAAAAAATCGGTTCTTACCTATATTCCCCATAAGACCCAAAAAACGATCAATTATATTTTATTTTGAATTTAGACAACTTTCGTTCTTCCTTTCTCCAACATCCTAATCGTCCTTTCTTTTCTACCAAGGATACTAATTCATTCGTATCCCATAGGAAAAACATCCTAGGTTTGGGTGAGGATGAGAGGAAATTAAAGTTGTTCTTCACTAAGCCTTTAGTGCTCAAATATAATTTCTTACGAACCAATCATAAATTACCCCATTCGATCTTTAAATTCTCTTCATCTACAGATAAACCTAAGGGTATAGTCTGATAGGATTGATGATGAAGTTTTTTTTACTTCTTTGTTTTTATTTAATCCTTGCAGGAACATTTACTGATCTTTTGCATTTTCTCATGTATAGACGAAATGGATGGCGACCTTGCTGATGTATTTTTTAGGATACTATGTCATAGACATTGTCATCCAGAAAGAGGAAGAAGGAAAAGAGGAAGGCCGATGGAGATGAGGCTTTTGGCCAACCTCTCAAGAAGCCTACCACATCTCCTCCACTTTTTTCTTCAGAGGCGCTACCCGTTTCGCCTCTCCAATCTTTCTGTGGCCCAAACATCCTCTTCATGTCTTTGCCCAAGGGTACTATTGCCAATATCACCGAGAGGGTAGGGATTATCACTTTGGATAACATATCCCACATAGCCTCTACCCCTCATTCTTACCCATTACTCTTTAATTTCCTGTACTTTCCTTCACCGATATTGCTACTTAGCTAGGAAAGACTCTGGCCTATGTGTGTATTTTCTTCTCCTTCTTTATTCCATAGCTATATGCTTTACCAATTTTTTTCTTGTCTGTTTTTTCTTTATAACACGTGAGTGCCTTAGCAGTCGAGGCTTAGAAGAGGGAAAAACATGACTAGGTTTTATTCATTGCCCGCATTGCTAAGCTTGAGGCAGACCTTGTTGTAGTAGCTTCTGAGAAAACTAACCTTGGGTAAGAACTCGAGGCTTAACAAGAGAGAGCAAAAAAGGAAGAGGAGGCGGTAAAGGTAGCGGAAGTGGCCTAGGTGTTGAAGGGTCGTGAGTTGGGGGAGAAATGATAACACACTGTAGGAATCTAAGGATAGGCTTTCACGAATCATCTACTAGGTGTTTTACAAGTTATACGCCACGGTAAGCATCGTGTTTTTGCTGATCCCAAAATTAATGATGCTCTTGCTTATTGTCGAGTTGAGTGGGCTAAGGAGCTGGCCGTGGAGAGAGCCTCCCCTTTTGCCTCCCAGGACACCTATTTCTAGTAGGACGATGAAACTACACCATCTAAGGGGACCGAGGCCACCTCGACTCCTCAAGCTAATGCAACTACTTAACCTCTGGAAATAAATTTTGCTACTACTGTGTGTCATTTTTCTTAAACTTCTCAACATGTAATAAAATGAGTTTGTTACTTAAATCTGTTGTGATCAATTTATTTAATTATCATATTGTTTTGTCATTGCACTATGAATGACCGTGTCACCTTCGTTCCTTTGTTATTTATAGTTTTTGATAAAAGTAATATTTACTAAACTTATGAAGGAAAGCATGGAGAAACTCCAAACAAAGACCGTAGATCTTCTTGGTCTTAGTGCAGCATTGGTGTGCAAGTGCGAAAAAGAGTTAGATGAGTCATTCACGCAACATAGAGAGGAAATCTAATGGTTGCTTCCTAAGATTGACCAAATAGTTAAAGAGAAAGAAGCACTTAGTGATTTTGCATGACACCGATGGCAATATACCTTGGAGAGTGGTTCCTTCTCACCCGATAATCCTCACTCGGAGTGGTTTAGGCTTAGTAATCTAGATACAGAGTAAATGTTGTATACTATTAACACTCTTGTATATGAACTAGTTACATTATATATATAAAGTTGGTCTTTATGTGATATGTTTTTTCTAGACCTATATTTGTATAACTTGATATTCTTTGAAATAAATTCCAGTTACCACCAACTAGGTTGGTCTTTGTGGGCCTCCTTCGGAGCCTATCAAAGCCTTCGAATCCAATGATCCTCCAGTTTCAACCATTTGTTGCCTATGTAACACAGGTATACCTGAGTTTGAGGTTGCAGCCATGACCTCTACCATGGTTGTGGAGGAAGATAATCTCCATTTAATAGTTACTAACGAAGGGCTTGAAAGAGACTTGAGGAACGCCCTTTCCAAGCTCAATGATACCAGGGACGCACTTGAGGGCTAACAACAATATAATGTCTGGTTGTGCATTGAGCTGGATGTTGCAAACTCCAATGTGACCGAGTTGTAGCAGACACTAAAAATGGGTGAAGCGCTTTACGGGATAGTTTATTAAGATGAGATTAAGTATTTGAAAAAGACTATATAAAATATGTTCCTTCAGGTTGCTAAACAATATGAAGAAAAGGGGGATACTAGAAATGAGGAGGTGGCAGAGGGACTTAGTGTGGCTGCGATCTCCTCTCCTCCTATAAGCATGGATATTGTATCGATGGATGAATGGGAAAAGAAATAAAAGCTGCACTACCAAGGTAAGCTTAAAGAGTAAGAGGATCATTTCAAGCGGCAGTTGGAGCGATCAAGGCCAAGGGTGCTCCCCCGTACACAAAGGAAGGGTGGAAAGGGGATGATCTCAAATATTTTGCTAGCTTTTCTATAGACTCCAAAAAGAGAAGGGCTGAACTAATTGATACTTTGGAAAAAAAACAAGATAGACCGATATGCTCAAGATCTACGAACTCGAAGGTCTGTTGTGAGATTCTTAAGCTTCCCCTATTGTCGCACTAGAACCAACTAATGTGCTTAGACATGATCGAATTGCTGATCTTGCAGAAAAACTCAAACGGGAGAAGGTCAAAAGGAAGATGAGGCAAATCGCTTGGAAACGTGCAATATATGTTTTAAATTATTTTAACTATGCTTGACCTGAACTTCCTTTACAATAAAGAAGGGTACATGATGATTGTGGAGGACCTAACGGACCCATGGGTAGGTGCTAACTATGATCCAAGGAAGATTTTTTTTGTCAGAATGAACCCACCTTTGGCTAGCATGCCATAGATTTGGTGTTTTAATGTCGGTGTAGCATTTTAGGATCCATATTTTTTGTAGTTGTAAGGAAACATCCTTTTGTAAGCAAGTATAAGCACATTTGTGATCTTTGACTTGATCGCATTTTCTTTTAATTTTGTTTATTTACATTTTCTTGATTTTCAGCCTCACACCACTGAACAATGTATGGAGGTAGATGATTTGTGGAAGAAACTCAAGTCTTCTATGATTCTAATTTCATAATTGGAGGGACTATTGAAAGATGATGAAGGCTTTTTATGAAGATAAGATCAAGGTACTGAATGACAAAGTTGAAGAGTTGTCTCTTTAGGTTGCTAAGCAAACTATTGCAAAAGACGATCCTATCGTGTCTTTGGCTCCCGATGTTGTATCGAGGTCTAGTGTTGTTCCCTTGACTCCCCAGGGGACGATCCCAATGTTACTTTCAAATAAAAGGAGAAATTGAAGGTTTATCATGAGGCCAAATTCCACGAGGTGAAAAAGTACTTCAAAAAGGGCTCACTTCTAGCTCCTTAGGCAAAGGACGGTTCTAGTCATCGTCCTATGTTGGGTGATTGCATACCTCATCATTGTGAAAGCATTGTAATCGATGATTCCTTTAAGGATGAATTTAGATTATAGCATACTTTTTTTTATTATGAGCCTAAGCTTCAAACTTTACTTTTTTCTTTATTTTTGTGTGATGATAATTTTATCTTTACATGTGCGTATGGATGTAGGAGATATGTAAACATGAATGGGTCTTAGTGGATATAAGTAGACCTTATTAAATATAAGTATATTTTAGTTTTTAACATTTACCTGATAAGCTTTAAGTAGTTTTCAAAATTGTACCTGATTTGTAAGTTGTATCGCATTCCATGCATTTCCTTTTTTGCCATTTTTGATTAATTCTTTGAGCAATTCATGTTTTCTATACTTAGTCTTCGATGCCCGTGCTTTGTCATGTGCTTGGCACGGTTTGCCTCGCTATTTAGGGGCAAATTCTTTTTTGTTTGTGTGCTTGGCACAGTTCACCGCATTATTTGGGGGTGGATTATATTTTCGCTATGAAGTCATGTCGCATATTTTACAACCTTTTAATTCATGCACATGGATTTTTATACCGGTTCAGGCTGTCTAATATCCTTAAATGCAGTGTAATTGTTTTGGTAGAGAAGTCGAGTTATGTATAATAAAACCCAATTTTATTAACTATGATAGTTAATTAACACAAAAAGATTTTTATACTGTTTCGGGCCTTCTAATATCCCTACGTCCAATTCACTGTATTACTATTTTTCATAATAATTAAAATCTTGCAAAGTAAGGATTGAGATGCTCTGAATTCTAAGTTCTTGGAACTAGGTACCCATTAAGCCTCGAGAGTCGATAAGCCCCATTAGCTAAGGCTTGTGCTACCACTAGAGGACCTTTCCAATCCATTAGATCCTTAGTGTTAGACTTTTCACAGTACTAGGTCCCTTATAAAAATTTCTTTCTTTAATCCTAGCATTGTAATTTTTCATCATCCTTTGTCAATATGTGGCAGATCGAACAACCGCCTCATCTATTCTTTCTTGAATGAGGTCGAGGGCAACCTATTTTAATTCTTTATTCTGATCTTCCACATACGATATTCTTCTGTATGATGGGATCTTTGTCTCAACTAAGAGCATTGCTTCATAACCATAGGTCAAAAAGAAGGGTGTATGCCTGGTTAGGGATCTGGATGCGGTCCTGTAGGCCCACAATACTAGGGATATTATATATGTGGTGGGAGTAGTTCCTTCATTCTAAAAAAATTCGATTTGCAAGGAGTACTTGCTACTAATCCTAGGGGTGATTCCCAAACAGGATGTAGTAGGAGTGCCTTTGGTTTGTCCTTTGCTTAGATAGCTTATATGGACGAATGTTTGACATTGCATTTTCTAAGACCATGTACATTGATTTTTGCAAACCTACATCTATTTGGTGGTGTAGGAGGTAACTCTAGTTTTACTTAACACCCTTTCCTGAGGTGTATGAACCCGGGTGCTGTACTTTTGTGGAAATCAATAGTGCGTGGTTAGTAATGACAATGTGGTATTCTAAGTGAAATTTTGCTTTGTGAAAAGTGAAGCATAGCTTTTTGAAAAGTAAAGCATAGCTTTGTGAAAAGTAAAGCATAGCTTTTTGAAAAGTAAAGCATAGCTTTGTGAAAAGTAAAACTCGTCTTTGTGGAAAGTAAAGCATGGCCTCATGAGCCTCACATCCCGAAGACGATATGGGAAACTATGTGATCTATAGGAAATATTACAATATTATGTGCTATTGGATTATCATGGATAAAAGGTGATATAGCCTTAGAATTTAAAATGAAGTAGTGTAGTGGCTAGCCTGAGACATGTGAAAGTCACCGTGCACTATGATCCATCGGTGTTGAACGATATAATGCAGTCGCTTGCCCGAGACAGATGAAAAATCACTAGGCATTATGATTGTCAACATAGTGTCCACAAGTAAGGAAATGGCCACCAGTTCCCTATCATGTTGGAAATCCAATTCCAATACGAGCTTTATGGTTTTGATTGTATTCCTAAAATTGTTGTAATACCCTGCAAATATTTTAGCTACCATTTAGTATCATATACCCCATGCTTGGGTATTGATACCTTCTTTATATATTTATTTAAAAAGAACCCATCTCATTAAAGATAATATCAAAATATTTTAATATAAAATATTTTGGTTATCGTAAGGTAAAAATGCATCCGTGTTTATGTGCGGCGTAGTCTTACGAGATACCCTTTCTTTTCAAAAAGGTTTTGTTTGGGTATCGATCTGATCTATGACACTGCCATATATTCTCATGCTGTTTTGCCAAGCTTGATCCGGTATTTTTAAATACTCAAGTTAGATCTGAGTAGTTTCATGTTTATCTTTTGACGTTTGGAATTTCCAAAGAAGAGCTGGAGATATTCATCAACGTATGAACATTGATTATATTCCCACTACATTTGTTTCATTATTGGTTTTTCAGCATTTGCAAGGATGGATGTTTATAACTGTTTAGGCTAAGCTTAGGTTAGACTATGATATATGTATTCCAACTTTTCCGCTGTAAAGAATATTGGTATTATAAACTATACCATTCGTATGAGATTTTGCTCTGTCTTTATTTTCTTTTACCTTGAACAATCAGTTTTTCCAGCACTTGAATGCTCGGCACACAATATAGTGGACGTATTAGTATCGATTTTCGATAGTTGAAAATCCCGTTTGTTATAGAGAACATAGACCTAGAATTCTACAACAGATTTTTCATTGGGCAGTGGGCGTTTGGATAGTATATAATACGCAGAATCGAGCCCATCCTGTCATCTGCATTATCCAGCGTAACATTATCCCCAAGACAAAGAGTTTTGACCAGAGCTACCCTTTGTGCAGAAGGACACCTATGCTATTAATATGGTATTGGAGTGAACTGGACAAGGCCATTATGTGCCAGGCTGCCAACACATAGGCCCCAGAATTAGGATTTGGAGGAGCTACATTTCGTATTGTCATCTTTTTACTTGCGTCTTCAGACAGCACAGAGTGGATCTCCAAGGAAAAAAAGTGTAGAAGAAAGAGCTTTCACCGTTGGATAGTTCATCCCTTAGGAGGATAAGGAATAGAGAGGCACATACAAAGTTCAAAGCAGTATAGGATACAAGGTAGGCATAAGGGGCTGCAGGGCTAGCTCAGGAGGCTGCAGGGCTACAAAGCCCTGAGTTTGTAGCGATTCAAGACTCTCAGCTCCTAATCAAGGCTGAGCTTTAAGAGATACGAGCTGAATAATAGCACCAGGGTTGCGAGCTAGGATGCATAGCTATCATGCTTTGATCATTCATAGGTCGCGGTAATTGCTCGAACTCCCGCAAAAGATCAGGGCCATCCCGTTGCTCGTAGGTGGTGGTTAGGATTAGTAGTTGTTATTTTTCTTCCAATATTTTTTTCCTTTAGGCTTTAGGTTATAAGCATTAGTTGTCTTTTTTGTATACGTACAATATTTTATGAGAAATGTTCGTTTATATTACCGTGTTGATATTCTGGATTGACTGTTATATTGATTGGAAAATACTATAAACAAGAAAATTTCACAAAGACATTCAACTAATGCAAATTAAGACTAGAAGTTATAAAATAATGTAGAAAATTTATTGAATTAACTACTAAAAGCAGAGGTCCCAAAAAATTTTAAATCCTAGGAAATTAAATTTTAATGAGCAAAGGACAAGGAAAGATTGTTGCGGAGCTACGGATCATTATCCCTATGCCTTAAAGGCTGAAATATATAAAAATACTTGTGTGCTTATTGTTGTTCTAAAATAAAGTAGAGGTTTTGAAAATTTGAATATTTACTATGTAATAGGTTAAGGCTAATCATAGGCGTTAACCCATTGAATGAACCCCAATTTCGTTGGGATGTGGCTTAATTGTTTTGAAAAGTTAAAAAGAAATACCTTTGAAATTTTTTGTTTAAAGATCTTTGATTTTTAAAATATAAAATACTTCTGGAGAAGCTTTGAAAAATAATTTTTATTTTTAAAGTTTTCCAACTATTTCACAAAATTACTTTTTTTGATATAAAGATCATATGATCCTAGGATCGTATAGTCGTACTATATGTATATATAATCGGCCTACAAGACTTGGTCGATAGCCCAATATTTTTTAAGCTGGACCGCCCACCGTACAGCACAATGAAGTACAAGTGTTAGGCATACATGCCCCAATAAATAACGATTACACATACAAGCACCCAAACAAAAAACTAAACAATACAAGCACATGTGCGCAAATACTGTGAGTCGAAGAGGAATAGATCAAAATCCCAGCTTTGAAATATTTCATAGATAGACTGAAGCTATCCAGATTTCCAACTGGGACCAAAGGAAGCCATATAGTTTCCAATGAAGAAGATTTCCAGGCTCAAGATACCAGAAATTGCAACAAATAAAATTACATGAATATCAGATTTCAGCACAAGGATATAACATGACATATCGCAATCCAAAATTACCACAATGATCTAGTAGGGAGATCTGCAGAAATCGAAATGCACAACAAACCATCTGCAGAAATCGAAATGCACAACAAACCACCGAGAGACATCAACCAAATTGCACATGAAGTACAACAAATTCCACCAAACGAGGCTCACATCGGTTGTACCAGATAGTTCCCATGGAGCGAGATGGTGGAGATGGAAAGAGGCTGGGCGTTGGCATCCAAAGGCTCACAGCAATTAAACAACGCTAATCAACTATTAGTGAAATAGAGTATGACCAACACAGCATTACCAAGTGAAAATTCCAAAAACCAGCCACCTACATATAACAAACCCATAACCGAAAGCAACCCAGGACATATTTCAGATCGAAGACAATTTACGCACATTGGCGAGGAAATTGCCAAAATCGCATAAGCCCTTGATGGTGACGCCTCGTGCAAAAATGAACCAAGCCAAAGTCGCATGATTGCGTCAACATAGAAACGACAACCAAATGCTCAATAGGCAAACTGTAGAGAAGCCTTGGTCGAGCGCATGGGGCATAGGCCAAAAACCAATCGCTTGAGGAGCTAAAATCACGAAATCACAGATTAGGAATATTAGAGCAGCAAAAATCGCGAGAGAGAAATGGCCTGTGGCAGCAATGGGAAAAGCTCGGGTTTATAGGATCGAAGGAGAAGAAGCAGCAAGGAAGCATAGAGATGGGAGATGAATTAGGAGCGGTAAAGCAAATCAATTAAGAGATGCCGACGGAAGCAAAAGAAAGGGAAACCCTAGTCCCCATTGATGACCCCCTTATCTCAACGTCTTCTTCTATTTCCAAACTTAATTGAAAAAGGATTTTTGACACAGAAAGTTAAAAAATTTGTCAAAAATGCCACATGCTTAGCTTAACGAGTTAGCAAATATGAATTTTACTGTTCAGCAAGAGTGATAGTATGTAAAACATAGCTAATAACCAGAGAAAAAGCTATTTTAGCTGTGGAATTTCATTTTCTATACCTTATTGATAGTAAAGCAAAATTTGCTTAAAAAATATTTCTATTTTAAAATTTTAAAAATAAATTTCCTTATGCAAACCATTCTTGGAAAAGATGGAATAAATAACGGAAAAAAGGAAAGTTCCAAGGTATAATTAAAGAGGTACATAAAAAAGGATGGAAATATGGAATTCTCTAACTAAATTCCTTTCCGGCATAAAAGTAAAGATTTAGAAAAACTAGATTTTCAAATTTTGAATGTTTAAAATTGTGTGTTTGGTTTTGGATGATAGGGATTGGATGCAAAAATTGGTTGAATCATACTCCTATTCGTAATAGTGTGGGAAATTGTTGTGTGAAAAAAGATTTTTGATTTTTGAAAACTTTCATACATATAGAATTGCCAGTATATATAGGTTGTTTGGACCATACTTTGAAAATTGTTTTGAAAAGATGCCTACATATAGGAGACGCCGATTTAATATGCTTCACCCTCCGTACGATGTGTTGTGATACACCATTCACTTATACACAATTGGTTGCAAAATTGGTTGTAAACCAATTGGTTGAATAACGTAGAATGGTTGCGTGCTAACTTACTTGATTCAGTCCTTAAGGAATTTCAATGACGATTTTTTTTTAAAGAGGGACGAACGTAACACCTCGTAAATTAAACCGTGGTTAATTAAAATGAATTGATAAATAATTATTAGAGCCCAAAATTGGAATTTTCACAAACATCAAAATTTTTCTACCAAACTTGCACCGATGTGTTCATCGTGATTTCCTGATCAATTTTCATGTGTATATGATTGGAGTTCATACAAAAAGATTATTAATGTTTCAAGATTTCGAATCGAAAATAATTAAAAATGAATTAAGGAAATAAATGTCATTAATTTAACATTGAAGTAAACATTAAATAGGAAACTTAATGTTGAGGAAATTATCAGCGTTAAATTAAATGAAATTAGGAAATAAATAAATAAAATCGAACAACCTAGGTTCAACGTGTCGGGTTCTAGTGGTCAACCGATGAATGTAGAGCGGTCGGCCTATGGATAGCTGGCAGTTGGTAATGAACCGAGGTCGAACAACGTAAATTTAATATAATCTAATCTGACAGATAAAATTGATTCGAGTGCCTGTAAATATAGGCCTATCCCTTAACTTTTCTTCTCATATTTTCCGAATTAAAGAGCAAAAATCTACCATTTTCTCTTCTTTACAAATTCTAAGAATTGTAGAAACTATAGAATATTACATATGTATATAAGTTGAGAATAGCAGAAAATAAAAGATAACAATAATAGGCCTGAATCAATTCTCCAAAGCAGAAGGTAAATTATAAATCTAAATCTACGTTTAACTCAAATCTGTTCTCATAATTATAATTCTAGTGAATACATATATACTTTTGCTACATATTCGATACAGAAAAGGGTGGTCAATCAAAAATAATGGTTTTAGATTAAGAGATTTGAATGCTTAGAACCGAGTGGTAATTTTTATATCATATTGGATTTATATCATTGTGAATCTATTACTTTTATGCCTAAACATAAATTTTGGCACAGTAAGCTTAAATACACATACATACACAATGAACTTGAGATCCTTGCCTATTTTTAATTGGGTTTTTAATCCATCAAAATTCAATAAGAATTAAAACAATCAAACTACGCCAGAATAACTCAAGAATCAACTAAAAGGACAAGAAAAAGAAGAAGAGAAAGACCTAAGAGGAAAGATGCCAAAATAAGCTAAGAAGATGGATCGCTAGCGATCCATCACCTATGGATCGCCAGTGATTTATAAGGCTTGCTCATGAACCCTCCAAACCTTTAGCACCATGATTCATTACCATTTCTAAGCACGCTTGCCAAGTTTCATAGCATGCCAAACAATCTAGCTCGAGAAGTGAAGATTCATCTGATTCAAGCCATTTGGCCAGAATTAGCTAACTTAAAATGGACCAACAGAACTCATACGAAGTCGAATTGACTTGAAATTTTGGGAGAATATTTAGAAAACATAGGAAAAGCCTCAAGAAAAAATGAAGTTATTTAGAGTTGATTTGATGGGTCGCTAGCGATCCATCTAGATGGATTGCTAGCGACCCATCTAGATGGATTGCTAGCGACCCATCTAGAGTGGGCCCTACCACCTAAAAGTTCCCTAACACTCTCTAGAGTGTTCTTGCTAATTTTTGTTTGATTTTGTTAAGATTTGAGTGAGATATGGATCATTCTTCTGAATCAGATGATCCATAGGAGAAAGGAAGACAATAAATAAAGATCATTCAAAAATATGTTAAGTGGATGAATAGTCAGCGATCAGTCCCCTATGGATAGCTAGCGATCCACCCTCCATAGATAGCTAGCGATCCATCATGGTAGGTCGGATCACCCTCAAACTTTCCAAGCTCCTTCATAGCACTAAGTAAAGGCTTCTGGTAGAAAAATATGCTAAGTTAATGGATAGCTAGTGTAACAACCCGCATATTTAACGATTTTATATTTAATATAGCGTCGTTAGTCGGATTTAGGTTCGAAATGTTACGTTTTGCAAACGGCCGAATTGGGACTCGAAACCATTTCCATTGGTTCCAAAATGGCGTTTGCGATCTTTTTGAGTATAAGCTTTGATATGTTTAGAGTAAGTTGAAATTTTGACTCTTTTTTCTATTGGGTTTTGGGTTTGGGTTCAGCCCACTAGCTAACTAAACCCCTAGCTCAGTCCATTTCCTCTCCATTCACCCTCATTTCATTTCTTATGCTTAAGAAAACTGAAAATGGTGGAAGGGAAAGGGAAATAGAAATTGCAAGCCCTAGTTTCAACTTTTAAACTTGATTTCTTGCTCCAATATCAAAGAGAAGCCTTAGGTAAGCTCCTCTTCATCTTCTCTATCTCTTTCTCTCTTCAATCTCAGAAATTCCTAAACCTAAACTTAGGAGAAATACTTGTTTTATTCTTAGATTGAAGCTAGTTGAGTAGAAGTGGAGATTTGTTGGTCTTCTCCTTGCAAATTGAACTCCTTCTTCTTTGTTTTCGGATTAAAAGGTGAGTTTTGAACTCACATCTACTTCTCTTGGTTTCATTAATGTTAGATATGAATTCCTAACACTTGTTCATATGCTTTTGCTTTCGATTTGGTTTGCTTTGGTGAAATTGCCAAATTATGATTTTTGAAGCCAAATCTATGTAAAACCTTATATGGTTGATGTTTTATGTTGTTCGGAGTGTTTGGGTGTGTCGTTAAGCTTGGGTAGTCGTTTGACGTAAGCCCATAATCAACACGCATCCGATTGCTTTCGATTTGTTTGGCCATAATGGCCTAGGTTCAGGAAATGCCTGAACATTGAGTTTTAGACGTCTGAAACCCTAATTTCAGACGTCTGAATATTGTTCTGGTGAACAATTTCATCCCCAGATTCAGACGTCTGAAATTATATTCCAGACGTCTGAATTGGCCAATTTTCAACCAGAAAGGAAATAAGCCGAATATTGCCTATTTCAGACGTCTGGAAGTATGGATTCAGACGTCTGAATTCTGTTTTGAAAAACAAATTTATTTTTAGATTCAGACGTCTGAATCCCTTCTTTCAGACGTCTGAATATGCTGTTTTTTTCCCAAATTGCCTTGTTCGTTTAGTTTTCCAAATTTGATCGATGCATAATGATTCCAATTAGTTATTTATACATATTTGACCTTGATAATTCCTTTTGACTTCATTTACGAGTTTTATAAATGATTTCTTCAAATCGTATTAAAAGCTCGCTTCTCCAATTTATAAATTCTATTTAAAGCACACACAATTTTGCACTTCGAGAGAAGTGGAAGGGAGATTAAATGGTTGGGCAAAACACGGACCATGAGTCTGTGCGTTTATCTTTCCGATTAATCCCCGACCTATTCAATTGATCGTTTTAACCTTCGGGTTTGGTTTACCGATGATATGAGGTGAACTTTGTACTGCTTTGAGTGTGAAATTAACTAACGGATAGTAAACCGTTTAGTGCGAACGAGTGGTTATGGGACTCACGTTACCACTTTTCGGATTCTTTTTTGAGAGTTATGACACATTCCGCCAGTTAGTGGTGTCCAGTACTGGGCCTCCGGACCTTCACCACTACGGTTTGTTGCCTTCGGGTTTGTACCTTCGAGTTTGTGCCTTCGGGTTTGTGCCTTCGGGTTTGTTGCCTATAGTATCGCTTCCGATGTTGGTCGTTATGAGCCGCATGGGTGATATTGGGTTGCCCTTTAGTATCGCTTCCGATGTTGGTCGTTATGAGCTGCATGGGTGATATTGGGTTTGGAGTCTTCGGGCTCATGGATCCATGTTTATACAGTACTGAGCTCGAGCAATTTTCTGATGTTTCATTCATATGTATATTCCCTAGGTATCGCCCTTCGGTGTTGGTCTTTTTGAGCCACATGATGCGTAGCGTTTACCTTGTGGAACTTGTATACCTTATTGGTATTTGTTATTGCCTTTTGGCTTGTTTTGGGATATTCTTATCCTTTGTTTCTATATGTTTGCCGATGATATGAGGCTTGTTATCCTATGATTCATCTTTTGTTAGATGATCGTGTTATCTCCTTTTGAGATATTTGTTATACTTTGTAACCTTGCAGGTTTATTGTTGTTCAGTTTATCTAACTGATTTGTTTAGCTAGACTGACCCGTGTATTTTATACTCGGGTCAGACCGAGATGTTTCAGGTTAGGTGCTTTTGGACTTAGCCTATTTTGCTTCCGCATGGACTATTCAGCTTGTTCCTTTTTGTTAAAGCTTTTGTGTAGTCCTATTTTGTTGTAACTCTGATATTTATTCTTCTGGATTTGTCTGTATATTGTGGTTTGCTATACCACTTGACATGTATTATTTTGTATACTCTGTTATGTATCGGTATATGTGTATATGATGATCTACTGTTCTGTGATGTATATTACATTTGAGTTGTTATATTCTGTTCTGATAGATCCTTCAACCACCTATGGTTTTGTTTTAAGTATTCATTGTGTGTGTCGACCTGCTTGGTATGTTTATTGTCGATGTATTCAATAGATAGTTAGAGCAAGGCTATAGATGGTCGCTCCCAACCAGCCTTATTCTCCGTGTTAGTTGACGGCATTACTATGTAGTGTCCTTGGCTAGCGTGGGTATAAAGGTGGGGCATCACAGCGTGGTATCAGAGCTGAGTTCAGGACAAAATATGATAAACACAGAATAGATGCACATATTACGGTACATCAAAGTGTATAAGTGATACAAATATTTGAATCATCGTGTCTCTCTATTCCATCAAGGTTAGATAGAATTTGGGAATACGTCTAGGAATGCATTTTTGTTCCATAGTATTCCGTATTGACGTATCTACCTTGTGAATAATCTTGTTCTTATCTTACTTTCAGCGTGTGGCTGGAAGAGGCAGGGGATGACGTTCGGGTGCTGGGCAATCCAGTGGCTCACATCTGGATGGTGTTTATATGTCTGCTGATCAGTTTTTGGAATTTTTTAGGAGCACTCAGCCTCCAGTTCCTCCTCGAGTGTCTCCACCTCATAATTCTGCCTTTGCACGCCAGTGCAGTGATTTTTCTTATCTTGGAGGAAAGCCGTTTAAGGGCTCCGAGTCCGTTCTTGAAGTCCAAGCTTGGTTTCGCACATGCGAGCGTATCTTCTCTCGTATGGATCTTTCTGACCATGATAGAGTTCTTGTAACTTCTAGCTTATTACAAGAGCGTGCTCTAGATTGGTATGAGCTTCTTATAGCCGAGATTGATGAGTCTACTCTTTCTTGGACTCAGTTTCGGGAGCGATTTGAACTCAAGTTCGTTCCTGAATCTGAAAAAGTTTTATTGACCCGTCGTTTCCTTGAGCTGAAGCAAGGGAAATCTTCTGTTTCTGAGTATGTTGCATCATTCGAGGCTTTATCTAAGTATGGTCTTGAATTCATTAGTACTTCTTATAATAAGAATTTGAAGTTTGTTTCTGGTCTTAAGAAGTATCTTAAGAAGTCTTTGTTGCTCCAGCTTAAGCTTTCTTTTAAGGAGTTGGTTGATTCTGCACTTCATCTCGAGACCGTCGAGAAGGAGTGTGATAGTGATGTTGATGTTGAGGTTTCCAAGAACCCTAACAAGAAGCCGATTCCATTTCAGAAGAAGCCTTTTCCTTCTAAGAAGAGGAAGACTGGTAGTTTTAGTTCTCAGCCTCAGTCTGTTGGAACACCTTTTATTCGGAAGTGTTTCAATTGTGGTTCTCCTGATCATATTATTCGAGTTTGTCCTAAGCCTCTCTTCTGCCGTTATTGCAAGAAGGAAGGTCTCTATGTTTCAGCTTGCCCTACTGTTCTGGCTGGTGCCAAGTCTAGCAGGCTTTATGCTGCTAAGGCTTCTGAAGGTCCTTCTCAGCCCAAAGGTATATCTCCACCTATTTTAGAAGGTTCTATTTTATTTCATGATCATAGTATTCGAGTTCTTTTCGATACGGGTGCTTCACATTCCTTTGTATCGAAGAAGCTCGTTGATGATTTATCCTTGGATGTTTCTTGTTTGGTTACTTCTTTAAGGATTGCGAATCCTATTGGGGGATCCACGACCCTTAGCTTGCTTTGTGATGATGTTGAGATTGTTTTATGTGGATTTTCTTTTCGTGCGAGTTTGCACGTTATTTCTTGTCTAGGATTTGATTTGATTTTGGGTATGGACTGGCTAGTAAGATATTGTGCCAAGATTATTTGTTCGAAGAGAATTATATATCTTCGACATCCGAATTCTCCTACTCAGCTATCTCTTATTCTTCGGGATGTGAATAACTACGAAATGGCTTTATATTCACTTGATTCGCGAGATGATGATGATATATCTCGTATTCCTATTGCTTGTGACTTTTCTGATGTTTTTGAACCTGTTTCGGGTTTGCCACCCAAGCGGGCAGTTGAGTTCCGCATTGATCTCATTCCAGGCGCGCAGCCAGTTAGTCGTCCTCCTACGAGGATGTCTACAAAGGAAAATGAGGAACTCAAGAAGTAGCTTTTAGAGCTTGAGTCTAAGCAGTTGATTCAGTCCAATTTTTCTCCGTGGGGATCCGCGGTCGTCTTCGTGAACAAGTCCGATGGAACTCTTAGGCTTTGCATTGACTATCGCAAACTTAACGGGTTAACCATCAGGAATAGGTATCCATTGCCTAGGATCGATGATATGTTCGATCTATTGAGTGGTGCTAAGGTCTTTTCTTAGCTTGACCTTGCCACAGGTTTTCATCAGTTACGAGTCACGGAAGATAGCATTCCTCTTACCGCTTTCCGCACTCGTTATGGTTCTTTTGAGTGGCTCGTAATGTCGTTCGGGTTGACGAACGCTCCAGCTTTCTTTGTCGATCTCATGAATCGAGTATTCCGGGAATATCTCGATAAGTTCATCCTTGTTTTCATTGACGATATCCTTATTTATTCTAAGTCTGAAGCTGAGCATGCTAATCACTTGAGAATTGTCTTGAGTACTCTTCGTCATCATCAGCTTAGAGCCAAATTCTCCAAGTGCCACTTTTGGGAGAATAAGGTTAAGTTCTTAGGCCATGTTGTATCTTCCGATGGCATTTCTGTCGATCCCTCAAAGGTCGAAGCCATCCAGAATTGGAAGAGGCCTGAGAATGTTCATGAGATTCGTAGTTTCCTTGGATTGGCGGGTTATTACCGTCGGTTCATTAAGGATTTTTCCCGTGTTGTGCTTCCTCTTACTTGCCTTACTCGGAAAGGCATTCATTTTGATTGGTCCGACAAGTGTGAAGCTTCCTTTCAGGCATTGAAGGAACTTCTCACTAATGCTCCTATTTTGGTGGTTCTCGAGGGGAATCATGATCTTGTTGTCTACACCGATGCTTGTGGTAGTGGTCTCGGTGCTGTTCTTATGCAGAAGGATCGGGTAGTTGCTTATGCTTCCAGGCAACTGCGTCCGAATGAAGTTCGTTATGCCACTCATGATCTTGAGTTAGCCGCCATTGTCTTTGCTTTGAAGATTTGGCGACACTATTTATTGGGCGAGCGCTTCATTCTTTATACCGATCATAAATCTTTGAAGTATTTGTTCACTCAGAAGGAACTCAATATGAGGCAACAACGTTGGCTCGAGTTTCTTGCCTCCTATGACTTTGATATCCAGTATACCCCTGGTAAGGGTAATCGTGTTGCTGATGCGCTTAGTCGCAAACAATCGGCTGTTATTTCTATGATGCTTGCCGAATGGGATGTTCTTGAGACTCTATTTTTTTGTGAAATTCGGGATCGAGGTTCATCTTCTGATACTCCTATTCTATTATTTAGTTTGGGAGCTCGACCTATTTTGTTGGATCGTATTGCCGATGCCCAACGGCATGATCCTGAATTGTTGCATCTTATTCAGCTTTGTGAGTCTGCATCCTGTGATGAGGCGCTGCGGGATTTCAGCATTGATTCTCATGGGTGTCTTCGCAAGAAGAACTGTCTTTTTGTGCCTTCTGATTTTGCACTTAGGCATGACATTCTTGATGATTGTCACCGTTCTAAGTATACCATTCATCCTGGTAGTAGTAAGATGTATGCCGATATGCATCGTCTTTATTATTGGGAAGGCATGAAACGCGATGTGGCGAGTTATGTGAGTAATTGCATAACTTGTCAGCGTTTTAAGGCTGAACATTAGCATCCTTCGGGTCTACTTCAGCCTCTAGAGATTCCATTGTGGAAATGGGATCAGATTTCTATGGATTTCATTAACGGCGTACCTCGTTCGAGATCAGGCCATTCTAGCATTTGGGTCATTGTTGATCACCTCATCAAGTCTGCTCATTTTGTTCCTATTAAGTCTAATAGAACTGCTTCGCATTTGGCTAAGTTATATGTCAAGGAAATCATGAGACTTCACGGTGTTCCTAGTTCTATTGTGAGTGACCGTGATCCTTCATTCACGAGTCATTTTTGGCAGAGTCTTCAGCAAGCTTTGGGAACAAAGCTTAATTTTAGTACAGCTTATCATCCGCAGTCTGACGGACAGACTGAACGGGTGAATCGTATCTTGGAAGATCTTCTCCGTATTTGTATTTTTGATTTCGGTGGTTGTTAGGAGGATCACCTACCTCTTGTAGAGTTCTCCTACAACAATAGTTTTCAGTCTAGTATCGGTATGGCTCCTTTCGAAGCCTTATATGGAAGGCCATGTCGATCACCTTCTTGTTGGTTGGAATCTAGAGAGAAGCTTATTCTTGGTCCAGATTTTGTTTGTAATTCTTCTGAGAAGATTGATCTTATCCGGTTGAGAATGAAAAAGGCACAGAGTCGCCAGAAATCCTACGTTGACAACCGTAGGAAGCCTCTCGAGTTCTCGATTTGTGATCTTGTTTTTATTCGTGTTTCTCCTTTGAAAGGGGTTATGCGTTTCAGTACGACTGGGAAATTGGCTCCTCGCTATATAGGACCATTTTCTATTACTGAACGTATTGGCCCTGTGGCTTATAGAGTTTCACTTCCTGCTCATTTATCTGGCATTCATGACGTGTTTCACGTCTCGCAACTTCGGAAATGTCTTCGGGAATCGGATTCTGTTGTTGATTCTCCTGATTTGCTTGAGCTTGAGATCTCACTAGACTTATCTATTGTACAGCAACCTATTCGCGTACTTGACACGGAGGCGCGACACCTTCGGAACAAGGACGTGCCGCTCGTTAAAGTTCAATGGTCCGCTAATCCCAATGACTGTACTTGGGAAACCAGAGAGTTTATTGAGCGATCTTATCCGGGTTTTCTATCTTTGCTTGGGAACGGTGAGTATATCTTTTCATCTCAAGCTTATTTCCTTTTCTTTTGAATGTTGTTTGTATGTAGTTGTTACAAATATCGTCTCTAGGAATTGCAGGGATGCAATTTTATAACGAGGGGAGATCTGTAACAACCCTCATATTTAATGATTTTATATTTAAATTGTAACGACCCCAGATTTTTATGAATTTAAACTGATAATTTAAATGAATCTTTGAATTAAATTTTAAAATTGATTTTAAACGACAGCGAGTTTCCCCGATTCAAATAAGAAATTATATTAAGTCATATGAATTTGCAAAATTGTATATATGCGAATTTGAAATAAAAATCTTAAATATGAGGTTTTAAAAATAAATAAAAAAATAAGTTGTCATGTAAGAATAGAAATAAATACACAAGTTAATAAAGAAAAGTTATAATAATAAACTATGATAACATAAAAGAATAAGATTTATCTATATTATAAAGTAACTAAATATAAAGTAAAATGGATATATATCAAACATAAGCAAAACAAAACAAAAGAAGATAAAAAAATATACAAGTGTGAATCAAAACAAAGTAAGATATATATATACAACATATTTTTGTACAAGCTTATGAAATAAAAACAAATATGAGAATTAATAAAACAAGTGAAACAACTAAACTAGAAACAATAATGAACAAGGTATTGTGAAGCAAAATAAACATATAAAATACATTTATATTAATTACTTCCATCTTTAGCAGCAAACGTAAAAGTATGCTTGTAAATAAAATATGCAAGCAAAAGAATGAACAAATGTATGAATACATACAAGTAGGTTGCCTGTAGTAGTGTGCAGGCTTGAAATAAAAGAAGTACAAGCATATTTACATCTATATTACATAAGTCAAAGCAAGCAAATTAACAAAGTAAAATAAAATAAAGTAAATATATAAAAGAAAAGCTACAGCCACCACTGCATAATAGATGCAGCCACCATCCAATCTGAAGTAATCAACAAGGCAAACAAGATGTAATATAACAAGAGAAACATGAAAACATAAAGTACCTTGACATTAAATGCTAATAGCAACTTTTAGTCAAAACAAATTGTATAAAAATATTTCCAGCCACCAAAGAGCTTAGAAAATCTACATAAGTAAAATATCCCTGTTCTGTTTTGTACAACCCAAAGATAAAAATATAAACAATGGTACATAAAGATCTCTGGTTTCGTATATGCTCTGTACAAAAAAAATGGTGTCTCTTGTACCAGAGGAAAATGCAAGCCTGCACACTTATTTTTATAAATCTCTCCTCATCATCTCGTTCACCTGAAAAACTAAGAAAGGAGAAAAAAAAACTGAAGTAAGAAACATTTAAACTCAAACAAAATTTAAACTTCAAGCATATAAATTGGTAGCTATACCAGAGGAGAATTGATATCAAAGCAATCAAGGCCTGGGCATCAGGAAAACAAAGAAGCTTCAGTATCAAAACCTGATCACAAACTCAACATCAGTTTGAAAGCTTTAGAAACATGATTTGGAAGGTGAGTAACACTCAACCATTAAATCTTAAGTATATATATATATTGAATGATGCTCTGTGTATATGCATGTATCAGTGGGTATTTCTTCTCTGTTGCTTTACAGGGTGTTGAACAACAATAAGAAAATTCAATTTTTTGCTTTCTAGTTAATATCAGGTTTTGATTTCAAAACAATATAGTTGTATTTAGGTATAAGTTAAAATCTAAAAATGGTTTCATAAAGTTTAAATGTTTATTGAGAGAAAAATCAAAATTTTTCAGTAGAAACCTTAGTTTCTGGAATTTCGAGTATCATGAATTTTTGATTCAAGCTAATAGCTTGAATCCTCGCGGGAAGATAGGATTTTTAAGACTTGTTTGATGATTTTTGAGTAACTGGTTCAAGAGCAATGTTGGGTCGAACGAAAATGGCCTTCCGACCATTTGCTGGTGATCTCGATAAAGGGGAAGGTCGTGGCTCTTTAGGGTGGTAGAGGAGTGAGCGGAGCATCTGGGAAAAATAGCAGGGAGGTGGTCAGACCTCGGTGGTGGCGATGGCCGTGGTTCAAAGTTTCTAAACCTAATTTGGACGTGGGGACTTGATTTGATTCGTTCGACCTTTGTGGTCGACCGAGTGCAACCGAACGTTGGTGGTTGATAGAGGGGTGTCAAGTGAAGCCATGGATGGAAATTCATGGCCACTGGTGGATGAGGCGGCGGGGACGAGAGTTTTCCAGGTTTGGGGTGAAATGTTGTTGTGTTTCTAGGTTCGAGATTTCGAACTCGATTTCGAATTCAAGTTTAACGTTGGGGTTTAGCGCTTGGGGGTGATGGAGCAGATCGTGGGTGACTTGGTGGCATCGGCGACGATGATCGGAACTGGCCGCGGCGTGTGTACACGTGCATGTGCACGTTTGGGTTTTGGCTGTGGGTTGCGTTTTTGGGGAAGAAGAAGGAACTCAGGACGTTGCTTGAGTTTTCGTGTGAGTGACTCGAAGTGGGGCTCGGGATTTTCGTGACTTGACGCGTGAGTGAGCTAATGTTTCAGCAGTTCGTTGCTTAAAAAAAAAAAAAAAAAGAAAAAAAGAAAAGAAAAAAAAAGGAGAAGAAGAAGTATTGTACAGGGAGGGGACTCGGGAAAATAGGTAAATCACTCGGGTCTTAACTCGAGTTACCAAAGTTTTTGCTCGGGTATAGTTTTTGTTAAACTTAAAAATTTTAAAGTTATAGCAGCTTTTGCTTAAATATAAAATTAAGTTTATTTATGGCAAAGTAATCAAGCGAAACTAAAGAAATTGAATTTAAATTAGAGTTCGAATTTGTAAAGTAAGAATTTAAACAAGTTAAATTTGAATTTGAAACCTGGACCTTAAATCTTAATTCGAATCTTGGATTTTGAAATGAAATTAAGTTTTGTATCATTTAAAAGTTTAAAATTAGTTTTAAACTTTATATAAGATAAATTTGTATTCGGTATAAATCTTAAATTTAAAATGGAATTTTGAAGGTAAATTTAAGTAAATTGTTTTAAATACTTATGATAATGGTAATGTAATCATTAATAAGAATAAAGTTTTATCTTAAAGATAATATCAATTTAACGATTTATATAATTCATTAAATTTAATAAGGTGATTAAAGATTAATAAATTTAATTTATAAAAAAGATAATTTAGATAAATTTATAATTAGAAATGATTAATAATGAATTAATCTAAGATAATTTCTTAAGAAAGTGATTAAGAAATATTATTAGTTAATAAGGATAATTAACTAAGGATTATTAAGTAACTGATTTAAAGTGATTAATGTTAATGATTTATTGGATTAAATAAATTAGATAATCAATTATAAATGATTTAAATGTAATTACTTAATGAAAATAATTTAATCAGAATTGGATAATAAATTCAAAAGTAATTAATTAAATTGGAGATAAATTGAATTACATAGGATTAAACGATTAATAAATCCTGTTTATAAATGATTATTGGATGCTTGAATTACTTATGAATGATCGTATTATATGTGATGCCTTGAATTGATTATCCTATCTTATTTGTGATATTTTGTTCTGTAGATTGAACTGTGTATTTATTTGCATCTGTATATTATCTGTGAATCTGTGAATGGGCGATGAGCATTATAATTTATATCGCTTATCAACTACATTTCTGTGTTTCGATCTGTGATAATTGAATGATGTTGCACTATTGTGTTAAACCTCTGGCCCACACCATACACACACAATTATGGATTTCACGAGGAAATCGATTAAGTCACAGATTTTAAAATGATTTTTGAATTTGAATTTTCAAATTCAAATGTTTTGGTAATGGAATCAGAATAAATGTGAAAAGCTTTGAAATGGAATTTCAAGTTAAAATTCATTTTAATTAAGTTTTGAAATTTAAACAATATGATTTAAATTTGAATTCAAAATTAGGAATTGAATTCTATGATTTGAAATTAGGAATTAAAGATGTTAAATTAGTTTGAAACCATATTTAAAGTATTGTTTTTGGGAATTTGAATTAAGTCAAAGTTTGTAACTTGTATAAATGAAATCGGGATTTTCCAAAATAAAACTGTTGTCTCTAAAAGATAAAAAGTTTTCGTTTGAAGTTTTATTAAAGGGATTTCAAGTTTAAAATAAAATAGTTTTCCAAGTTATAAACAAATATTTGGAAATGAGTTTTGAAAATTTGGGAACGATTTGAAAACTATAAGACAAATCTTTGAATTTAAAGATTTGATGAATTAAGCTTTTTGAAACGAAATTGTTTTGAAATCCGAGAATGAATATTTATGAAAGTAGATGAACATTATGAAATAAATCTTTTGTTTAAAAGATTTGAAATGGTAATTGGATTAAACCATTTAAAGAAAACTTTGGGTTTAAGTTGTGACTTAATTGAAATCCCAATATCCATATGTTTTTGAACTATTTCGCTCACTATTCGGTTTAGCCGGGAGAGGACCTTTGTGTCATATATCCCATTCCGAATATGTGATTCGTCGTTATAGATAGCATTTGAAGACCGGTATTCACAAAAACGAAAGGATAACCCGTCGATTGTCTCTGCACTGAGTCGCGCCGGTATAGAGATTTCCTAAGTGATGGGAAGTCCGATCGGGATTGTGAATACCCGGATTGCAAGGGCTTCATAAGAAGTGCCTTCGGTTCTGTTCGAGCCCGGAACAGACTTGTATGGATTGTGTGTCTGACATTACATTTTGAGATATAAAGCAGATTTCTTTCAAATACATTTCTGTTGGTGGCGGAGAATTTATTCTTTTACCTTAACACCCTTCTCTAAGACGTACGAGCTCAGAGGTTATGTAGTTGAAGGTTATCAGCGATATATTCCCAATTTGGTAATGTGACATGCTAAGTGTTGCTGTGTAATGATCATTGTTTGATCATTTGTGATAGGATCATTTGTTTGATCATTTATCTTTGTGATCATTACTTTGATCATTTGTTGACCCAAAGCATGGCTTTGTACTAAAGCGTAGCTTTGTGGACGAGACTTCGTCGAGCCTCACAAATCGGTAATGGTCGAAACAGGAATTGTGCGGCAATGTTTCAGGGGTAGCTCCCCTAGGGTATGACCATTCCTTCTGGAAAAGGGTAGTATCATGGTATGGAGCCCAGATACTTACTCATGTGGACACACTATATTTATCTATGTGTGATGTTGGTTTAGAGGATCCTCGTTTAAAGGTCCCAAAGGACCGGGGGTGGCATATCTGAGGGTTTATAATATCCCTTGGGAAAAGGGGTTCCCGGCCTTGTTTGGCAGAGAACGGGTTAGTTCTCGGGGCGTCCCGCCAGAGGCGTTCCCATGTGGAAATAGGAAGTTCCTTAGCCTGACCATTTGTTGGAAAAATCCAAAGAAACAATACGCGCCTTATACGGTTTTAGTTGTATTACCCGCCATGGAATGTGGTGGTAACCTGCTATTGAACATGGTAGCTATAGTAGACATACGATAATGGTCGTATGTTGGCTAAGATTTATATTCTACTTTCGAAATGTTTTCTACACCGTGCACTTATGATAATAATATCCAAGAAATTTTCTGCGTATTAAGCATGTTTGACTATCATAAGAAGAAATCTCCTCCAATCCTGCGTTTGCATTGTGTATGTGGCGGGAGGTCTTATGGTAGTTTCATTTTCTAAAAGCATTGCGAATTTACTTAAAAATTCTCTTGTTGTTTTATTTTAAAAGGTAAACTGTTTTTGTTACTCACACCAGTCCCATAACTGACCCGGAGTTTATTGTTCCTTTCCTAAACTCTGGGTGCTCACTATTTTCCACACGAGCAGTCTAGAGTTGGGTTTTTCAGATAGTTAGGTTCAGTAGATTATTTGGAGATAGTTCGGTCTTTGGATCAGACTACACTTGCTTATCTTTGTGCATCATTATTGGGAGTTCGAGCTATTGCTGGATTGGTTCTTGGAGATGGAGTTACAGATCTGGAGTTCTTCGTTGAAGACTGTCTTAGAGTTATTTGTTCCGCTGCTGGCATTATCTATATTTCTTTTCCGCTGCTATTTTCTTGTATCTCTGATGTATATTGATATTCATTGTATCACTCTATTGTATCAGATATTGTATCTGTGCTGTATATCAATGCATTATTCTTTTATTCCGCTGTGTTGTTTACTTAATGTTGTTACAAGCTCCCGCGATACGAATTTGATGTTGTTATCGGACATCGATTTCGGGTCGTGACATAAATGTTTCATTTAAATATAGCGTCGTTAGTCGGATTTAGGTCCGAAATGTTACTTTTTGCAAACGGCCGAATTAGGACTCGAAACCATTTCCATTGGTTCCAAAATGGCGTTTGCGATCTTTTTGAGTATAAGCTTTGATATGTTTGGAGTAAGTTGAAATTTTGACTCTTTTTTCTATTGGGTTTTGGGTTTGGGTTCAGCCCACTAGCTAACTAAACCACTAGCTCAGTCCATTTCCTCTCCATTCACCCTCATTTCATTTCTTATGCTTAAGAAAACTGAAAATGGTGGAAGGGAGAGGGAAATAGAAATTGCAAGCCCTAGTTTCAACTTGCAAACTTGATTTCTTGCTCCAATATCAAAGAGAAGCCTTAGGTAAGCTCCTCTTCATCTTCTCTATCTCTTTCTCTCTTCAATCTCAGAAATTCCTAAACCTAAACTTAGGAAAAATACTTGTTTTATTCTTAGATTGAAGCTAGTTGAGTAGAAGTGGAGATTTGTTGGTCTTCTCCTTACAAATTGAACTCCTTCTTCTTTGTTTTTGGATTAAAAGGTGAGTTTTGAACTCACATCTGCTTCTCTTGGTTTCATTAATGTTAGGTATGAATTCCTAACACTTGTTCATATGCTTTTGCTTTCGATTTGGTTTGCTTTGGTGAAATTGCCAAATTATGATTTTTGAAGCCAAATCTATGTAAAACCTTATATGGTTGATGTTTTATGTTGTTCGGAGTGTTTGGGTGTGTCGTTAAGCTTGGGTAGTCGTTTGACGTAAGCCCATAATCAACATGCATCCGATTGCTTTCGATTTGTTTGGCCATAATGGCCTAGGTTCAGGAAATGCCTGAACATTGAGTTTCAGACGTCCGAAACCCCAATTTCAGACGTCTGAATATTGTTCTGGGGAATAATTTCATCCCCAGATTCAGACGTCTGAAATTATATTCTAGACGTCTGAATTGACTAATTTTCAACCAGAAAGGAAATAGGCCGAATATTGCCTATTTCAAACGTATGGAAGTATGGATTCAGACGTCTGAATTCTATTTTGAAAAACAAATTTATTTTTAGATTCAGACGTCTGAATCCCTTCTTTCAAACGTCTGAATATGCTGTTTTTTACCAAATTGCCTTGTTCGTTTAGTTTTCCAAATTTGATCGATGCATAATGATTCCAATTAGTTATTTATACATATTTGACCTTGATAATTCCTTTTGACTTCATTTACGAGTTTTATAAATGATTTCTTCAAATCGTATTAAAAGCTCGCTTCTCCAATTTATAAATTCTATTTAAAGCACACACAATTTCGCACTTCGAGCGAAGTGGAAGGGTGATTAAATGGTTGGGCAAAACACGGACCATGAATCTGTGCGTTTATCTTTCCGATTAATCCCCGACCTATTCAATTGATCGTTTTAACCTTCGGGTTTGGTTTACCGATGATATGAGGTGAACTTTGTACTGCTTTGATTGTGAAATTAACTAACGGATAGTAAACAGTTTAGTGCAAACGAGCGGTTATGGGACTCACGTTACCACTTTTCGGATTCTTTTTTGAGAGTTATGACACATTCCGCCTGTTAGTGGTGTCCAGTACTGGGCCTCCGGACCTTCACCACTACGGTTTGTTGCCTTCGGGTATGTTGCCTTCGGGTATGTTGCCTTCGGGTTTGTACCTTCGGGTTTGTGCCTTCGGGTTTGTTGCCTATAGTATCGCTTCCGATGTTGGTCGTTATGAGCCGCATGGGTGATATTGGGTTGCCCTTTAGTATCGCTTCCGATGTTGGTCGTTATGAGCCGCATGGGTGATATTGGGTTTGGAGTCTTCGGGCTCATGGATCCTTGTTTATACAGTATTGAGCTCGAGCAATTTTCTGATGTTTCATTCATATGTATATTCCCTAGGTATCGCCCTTCGGTGTTGGTCTTTTTGAGCCGCATGATGCGTAGCGTTTACCTTGTGGAACTTGTATACCTTATTGGTATTTGTTATTGCCTTTTGGCTTGTTTTGGGATATTCTTATCCTTTGTTTCTATATGTTTGCCGATGATATGAGGCTTGTTATCCTATGATTCATCTTTTGTTAGATGATCGTGTTATCTCCTTTTGAGATATTTGTTATACTTTGTAACCTTGCAGGTTTATTGTTGTTCAGTTTATCTAACTGATTTGTTTAGCTAGACTGACCCGTGTATTTTATACTCGGGTCAGACCGAGATGTTTCAGGTTAGGTGCTTTTGGACTTAGCCTATTTTGCTTCCGCATGGACTATTCAGCTTGTTCCTTTTTGTTAAAGCTTTTGTGTAGTCCTATTTTGTTGTAACTCTGATATTTATTCTTCTGGATTTGTCTGTATATTGTGGTTTGCTATACCACTTGACATGTATTATTTTGTATACTCTGTTATGTATCGGTATATGTGTATATGATGATCTACTGTTCTGTGATGTATATTACATTTGAGTTGTTATATTCTGTTCTGATAGATCCTTCAACCACCTATGGTTTTGTTTTAAGTATTCATTGTGTGTGTCGACCTGCTTGGTATGTTTATTGTCGATGTATTCAATAAATAGTTAGAGCAAGGCTATAGATGGTCGCTCCCAACCAGCCTTATTCTCCGTGTTAGTTGACGGCATTACTATGTAGTGTCCTTGGCTAGCGTGGGTATAGAGGTGGGGCGTCACAGCTAGCGATCCATAGAAATGACTCAGATTGGTTTGAGACTTTTGGTGATGACTTGGCATAACAAGTGGACTCTTCTACACCTAGACTTCTGGCCCGATACTCACTGAACTTCCCTATAAATACTCACCTATCTACAACTAGAGACGAATCTTTTCCGGATAGGGAGCTACCATTACACGACTAGAATTCTTTCACTTTTTCAACTTTCTTCTCCCTCACAACAGCCATCAAGGAGGTTACTGTGATACTCCAGTAAACCCTTGAACTTATGAGTTATTCCAACTCATTGTAACTTATATCTAAGGAATAATTAGTTGATATCTAGAGAGATTCAACTAGTATAATCATAATAAAGATTTATTAAAATGGATGTAAGCCAGAGTTTGCCGAACCACTATAAATATTCTGTCTCTTTTCTTACTTCTGCTCTTTGTTTGTTGTTTATTTTAGATTTGTGCTGTTGATTATCTACACTGGTGCTTTCACACTTGATCTACGGTGTTGATCCAATTTTGGGTTAACATTTTAGTGTTTTCACTGAGAACCTCGAACGAGATTTAAATATTTGAAGTTTGAATCTAAGATTTAGAGAAGATGAGTAGGCCTAATACTAGATCTAGAGTTATAGCAAGTTAACGGAAGCCTGGAGGTAGGCAGAAGGTGTTCTCAAATTCTCATCAACCTAACTACGTGATTAGAGAGGAGATGGAAAAGATGATGAAAGGGATGTAGGATGGAATCTTAGCTAGACAACAGGATACGATAGACGACTTCTTCTAGAGGATGGAACATCAAGGGATGGCTAGATCTGTAGGGAATAGGAGCCAAACTTCAGGGGCAACGTTGGAATCGACGTGGAAATCAATCCTAATGCTGGAGTTACTGTTGGAACACCAAGAACTGGTGGTACTGGAGCTAATCGAAACACTAGGATGCAAATGATAGAAGAATATGTACCAAAACTTCCTCGAAGGAACGTAGGTCTAAATGAAGCTAGAGTTATGAATCAGAACACAAGCATGCGGTCGGAAGAGTGCATCCTAGGATACCCCCACCAGAATAGGGGGCAAAGTATTGCTTTAGGACGGAGACCTTCATTAGATGGTGTGAATCGAATTGCTGAATTGGTATAAAGATTCATTAGAGGAGGACCCCTAGATCAGGGTTTAAAAGATGTGAATAGGACTCTGTTTATTGCTATTATTCGGAATGCGAGAAATCCTCCAGATTTCAAGCTTCCGACATTGGAAATCTATGATGGGAAGACAGATCCGACGATCATATAATGAGAATCATCCAATATATGAAGGTGTTGGGTGCTTCTGAGGAGGTAATGTGACAGTGCTTCCCATTATACTTAACAGAGTTGACTGAAATGTGTTTCAGACAGTTGGAGTATGGGGCCATAAGCACATGGACCGACTTGGTGAGCAAGTTCTTAAGACAGTTCAGAGTTCATGTCTCACAATCGAGGAATGTACTTACACTCTCAAACGTAAAACAAAAGCCTGAAGAGTCCTTAAGAAGTTATTTAACAAGATTAAATGCGGCGGCAGTGGTGGTTGATAAGCCGGATCCATCATTTATCCTAATGGAAGCAGTATCTGAGGTTGCGAGTAAGACTGATTTCAAAGTTGCATTGAAAAGGGATCCACTAAGGGATCTTGCAAAATTTTACTACGAAGCTGAGAGATATTTGCATCAAGAAGACGTTGAAGCTGAAGATGAGGATGTGGATGCTGAAATAAATGTCTTGAAGGACCGGGGACCATACAGAACTGGAATTGGAAAAGACAAAGGGAAAAGGAAATTCGACGACAACTTCAGGGAGCCGAAACGATAAACGAAGGAGCCAAGATTCTCTTCATACACTGACTTGACTAAAACCCCGAAGAGGATATACTTGGATACAAGGGGGCAGAACCTCTACTGAAAGCCATCTAGGAGGGAGCCCACTGATCAAGAGAAAACATCTAGAAAGTTTTGCATCTTCCATTAGCTGAACGAGCATGAAACGAACGAGTGCCGACACCTTCGTGATCTGATAGAAGAACTGGTTTGGAACAACTAGCTTCCATAGTACATGAGGAACAAAACTACAGTAGAATTGCAAGAACAACTACCATCAGTGGCAAATGCATCAAAAAACTCCCAGGGATTTGAGCCAAGACAAATTATCCCATGATCGGGGTAGATGGGAATCAGATCTAGCTCTTATGCTTTGCTTTTTCGTTTATTTTTTTGCACTTTTCTTTTGGTATTTAGATAATAATAACCTTAGGCCACTTACACATGTATGGGATCCTGAACGGTCCCTAGGAACGCTCTGAGTTGGATGCCTGAGGTGACTATTTAAGACAATAATGGCCTTGAACCGCTTACACGTGTAGAAGATCCAGATTGGTCTCAAGGCACACTCCAAGTCGGATCTTCAAGGTGAAAATTTAGGATTTCTACTTGTTTTGATTCGTGCTTATTTGATTTCTGCTTGTTTTTTTTGATTTGAATATTTGAATTCTGAAGAATTCACATTGATTATGGTGACTGATATTGATCGTCTTAAAGTCCCGCCATGGGACTAGAGTGCAGGGTGCAAGTCCCCTTGCCAAAGAGCGAGCGGATGGACTTGTACAATATTGATCGCCTTAGAGTCCCGACCGGAGAGACGGGACCAGAGTATAAGAAGTAAGTCCCCTCACCGGAGAGTGAGTGGATGGGGTTATTTAATCCCTCTTAACTTAACAAACAAACGACTTTGGAGAGATCGTCCCCTTAACTCAAAACATTAAACGATCTGGAGAGATCGTGCATTAAAATTAAACGATCAGGAGAGATTAAGCTTAAAACAAATTTAATTTAATAAAAGATTTGAATGCCTTATAAATAGAATAAAAACTAACAAACCTGAATGAACATGGGATGATCTCGATATATGATGTGATTTTTGTTATATAATGTGATTTTGATATATGATATGACAACTTTGAATGAGAAGAAAAATGATAATGATGTAAACCCCGAATGAACATGGGATAATTAGAGATATGTGATGTAAATGGAGATATGTGATGTAATTTGAAATATGCAATGTAAATGGAAGCATGTGATTTAATTAGAGATACGTGATGTAATAACTTCAAATGAAATTGGAATGATTGTGATGTATAGATAACACTTGCGTAGAGTCTAGACTCTTAGGATGTAACTGGATTAGAACAACTTGTGATTGGTAAGAGAATTCAAAGGAACTGGACGATTCACCAAGGCTAAAGCAGCTAAAAAGCTCAATTATCGAAGACCGGAGACAGAAATTTGTTCTTAAACAAAGCACACCATTCATTCAAAAGGAAGGATCAAGTGTTAACTAGGTTTTTAACCCATCAAAATTAAATAAGAATTAGCACATTCAGACTATGCCACAATAACTCAAGAACAACCAAAAGGACCATAAAAAGAAGAAGAGAAAGACCTAAGAGGAAAGATGCAAAAATAAGCTAAGGTGATGGATCGCTAACAATCCATCACCCATAGATCGATCCATCACCCATGGATCGCTAACAATCCATATGGCTTGCTCATGGACCCTCCAAACCTCTTGCATCACGGTTCATTACCATTTCTAAGCACGCTTTTCAAGTTTCATAGCATGCCAAACAATCTGGCTCGAGAAGTGTGACAACCGCCCATGACTCCCGCACCAAAACAAGGAAATAGTGCGCTGAAAATGTGCCAGGCAGCCATGGACGATAGTCATGGTAAGAATCTACAATAAACTCTATCGTATTACTCACAGCGCATGGATAAAATACAATAGAAAGTATATATAGTGAAGCTCTATAGGACAGAAGTCTCATCATATAAACTCATAATAGTTTTATACAATCATCTGAATAGTCAACACATCAAGCCTCACTACATAACACTCAGAGTATCAAACAAACAGCGGAGTATCCAGTACATATAGTAAGAAAACAATATGCAAAAGCCTCCAGCTCGTCTTCGTCATCAATAGCGTTGGTAGCCAAGAACAGCACCTGTCACCTGCTACCTAGTCTGCCTATACCAACATGGATGAACAGCCCAAGGTAATAAGAGTTGAACATAAAACCTTGAGTCAGACAACAGTCTTAGTGAGCAGTAAATTAACTATCAAACATACCAAAAGAGCATAAAGGGTAAAAGGAATAGGAACTCAACCATCCCACTCCACCTCATTCCACAGTGATAGCCCCCAGACCCCCTAAGCATAAACAAACATAGCAAAGCAGACAATTTAAGTAAAGCAATTATCACTCGAGTCAAGGTCGATGTTTTCCAAGTACAGACCCCCAAGGCCTAAACCAAGATCAGATAAGCACTCCGAAAACACCGCTCTTGAGGCCGAATGATGATACAATCAAACATCCATGACTCTGGCTATCACTGTTATCATTGCCTAGATATCACCGTTAATTGAATGACCGGCACCTTCTTTCAGCCGTCCGTCAAGGGCTAATGGCAACCTTGGTTCTAGACATAACTCCGCACGTCATCGTGACCTGTGCCTAGGACTATCGCATCTGCCTAGAGTACTAGCACGTCATCATGACCCGTGCTTGGAACGTCATCGTGACCCGTTCCAACGTACTCTTGCTTTGAGCATGCTAGAACCTTCAATAACGATAAGATCCAAGCCTCCTAGTCATCCTCCTCGACGACTATTCTCACACTAGCTCAAGCGCCTCTCGAGCCCACCATTATCCACAAACTCGGACCGCATCACCGAGTTATCAACATGCTTGGGATGATCCCGTCTGGACTAAACCAAGGCTTTCACACATTGTGCTTTGCTTCAACGCATCATAGCAAAGCCCCATCTCAACATCATGGTTTGCCTCACCGCATCATGGCAAAGTCCCATCTCAACAAATCTATCCATATGAGCTTTCACATCCGCTTCATATGCTACAGGCAGCTTTCCTTATTCAAAAGCCTTTCCACTTAGCTTTAGAATCATCTTCGACCCACTTGTCCAAATCAAGTTATCAACCAACTAATAAATCAAATCAAACATTAATCCAAGTATCAATCATTCAAACAAGATCTAAATAAACAATTACAACAATAATGGCAATTTCGTAAATAAAGAGTTCAAGTCTAACATGCTTTCTAACAAGCATGAATCATGAACAATATCTCCACAACTTGATGAATAAACTTGCACAAGTGAACATGTAGTAAAATGGATATCAAAACTTCGTAGATGATGGATCTACATGCAGACTTAGGGAAAATGTAAGAAATCACTATCTTTAACACATAAACAAGCCACCGATCCAATATACTCCTTTGGGTCCGTGTGAGAGATAACTACCACTCACCGAATCACCTAAACACCTCAAAAACAACCAACTCCAGATCTAGACAACAAGGAATCAAGCTTGATCCAGCAAAATCTCGCTTCAATGGATGGAGATCTTCAACTTTGGCTCTTGGATCTTCGATTTGATCTTCAATTTAGATGGAAGGAATCACTAGATTAGAGTGGAGAAAAGAAGTGAAGAAGTGTTGTAGTCGAGCTCTCAAAATGGCAGCACTTCGTCGCTTCAAAATCTGGTGCCAAAAAGTGAACCAAACCCCTCTATTTATAGGCTGAAAAGCCCATGAGTCGCGCCCCCATAAGTCGCCGCCGACCTACCCCATGAGTCGTCCACGGCCTAAGACTCTCGATCTAAAGCATGCGGCATAGCGACTTAACCTTATCAGCGACTCAAGCCCCTAACGACTCAATCGACCCAACGCCTTAACACGTACACGGCATAGCGACTCAACTACAAGGCCGACCCAACGACTTACACACCCTGCCGACCTAACAACTAAACCAGATGCGACTCACGACCTAATACTTACACGGCCCAGCGACTTAACGACTTAGCCCTAGTGCCGACCCAACACCTATGTGACCTAAAACATGCACACGACCTAACACTCATACGACCTAACCTTAACTCTCCCACGACCTAATCATTTTAGGTCGTCTCACGAGCTAACACACACGCTCTTAGGTCGGTCGCTCCTGTAGGTCGCTCTAACTCGTTAACCACTAGGTCGCCCCAACCCTTAGGTCGTTCCACCGACCTAAACCACTATCCTATAAGTCGCTCACCATCTTAGGTCGCTAACTCCCATTAGGTCGTAACATCCTATAACTCGCTAACTGTCTTAAGTCGCCAACGACCTATCTCTTAACTCGTTAACCCGCTAACCCTGCTAAGCCGTGACTCGTAACTCGTTCTAACCTATAGGTCGCTCCATTCCCTAGGTCGGTAACTCCTTATGCCGCCCTACCGACCCAATCACTACACAACCTGACTACCTCACTAAGTCGCTCACGAACTAACTCCTATATCACTATCCCTTAGGTCGGTCACGCTATGAGTCGGCCACTCCCATGAGTCGCCCAACACCACTAAGTCGGCTACTTCCCTGACTCGGCCACACCTATAAGCCGTTCAACACCTTAAGCCGCTTAATCCCCTATAAGTCAGTCACGACTCAACCTCAACACGACTTATCTCCTACACGACTCAAGCTCCAAATGACTTAAACTCTGAACGACTTAACAACATCAACGACCTAATGCAACCATTTTACGATTTATCGATACGTAAAATACGGGTCGTTACATTCTCTCCCCCTTAGGAATTTCGCCCCCGAAATTCCAAACAAACAAGAGCAATTAAAATTATTCTGCATGCCTACCATCCATAGCAATCAACAAACCATGCATCCAATTACTAGCCTAGCATGAAGAATTCTAAGACTAGAACAAGTTACAAATTCGTGAGATGTCACGACACCTTAGGGCCATACCTCGAAGAGTTCAGGATGAGCTGCCTTCATCCTCTCTTCCTCCTTCCATGTACAGTCGTCAACGCATCACTCCATTGTACCTTGAGCAACGTAATCGCCTTCCTCCTAAGCTGTTTCGTGTCAGTTTCCACAACACGAAGCGGCTTACGAGGTCTCGTAACAACTGGATCAACCTTTAAATCTTCACAGCTATCAGCAGAAACCACCGTATTCGAGTCATGCACATACTTCCGTAGATAAGATACATGAAAAACATTGTGCACACCCGCCATCTTTTCTGGTAACTCCAATCTATAAGCGAGCTTTCCAATTCGCTCGATGATCGGGAATGGTCCAACAAATCTCGGAGTCAATTTTCCTTTCTTCCCGAATCGAATAACATTCTTCAGTGGAGAAATCTTCACAAAAACCATATCACCTACGTCGAATTCCAAATCCTTACGACGCTTATCGGCATAACTTTTCTGACGATCTTGGGCTGCCTTCATTCGTCACCGAATGATCTCTATACAATCCGTAGTCTGTCGAATCATCTCTGGCCCAAGTATCAACTTTTCTCCAGTTTCTAACCAACATGTCGGAGAGTTACACGGTCTTCCATACAGTGCCTCATAAGGTGCCATACCAATACTTGTCTCATAACTGTTATTATACGCAAACTCCACCAAATGAAGATGATCTTCCCATGATCCTCCGAAATCCAAAACACATGCCCTCAGGAGATCTTCCAAAACTCGGTTGACTCTCTCAGTCTGACCATCTGTTTGGGGGTGATAAGCTGTACTCAAACACATCTCGGTTCCCAAAACTTCCTGGAAGCTCTTTCAAAATCCACTAGTGAACAATGGATCTCGATCGCTCACTATACCCTTCGGAATACCATGGAATCGAACTATCCACTTAACATAAAGCTCAGCCAACTTCGATGCATTCCTAGTTGATCGAACAGGAATGAATCTTGCACTCTTAGTCAACCGATCTACAATGACCCAAATCCCTTCATTTCCCGCCCTGGTTCTAGGTAGACCATCAATAAAATCCATCGATATCTGCTCCCACTTCCATGTAGGAACTTCCAATGGCTGAAGCAATCCACTGGGCTTCTTCTGCTCAGCTTTTACCAACTGGCAGTTCATACATTTGGAAATAAAATTTCCAACATCCTTCTTCATACCTTCCCAATAGTAAGTCCTTTTCATATCCCGATACATCTTCTTTTCACCTGGATGAATTGTCAACTTCGAGTGATGATTTTCCCTCAAAACTTCATCTCTCAATCCATCTATATCGGGAACAACTAATCGTCCTTGCTTCCGAAGCCAACCCTCTCGATCGACTTCAAATCCTTTATCCTTTTCTAGGTCCAATCCAGATTCCAAATCACGGATAATCTTGACAAGCTTATCGTCTCGCTTTTGGCTCTCGCCAATTCTTTCCACTAGAGTAGGTCTTATCGATAAGTTTGCCAACACTTCAGGTTCCAATTCACATTTAGGTCTGAAATCAAATCCAACCAAATACTCAAGACTCCTCCATTCCGAAAACATGGCTCCCAATCCTGCATGCTTCGACTTAACGCATCAGCCACTGCATTACCTTTTCCCAGAGTATAGGCTATACCAAAATCATATGATGCTAAGAACTCTAGCCACCGTTGCTGTCGAAGATTCAAATCCTTTTGGGAGAACAGATACTTCAACGACTTATGATCCGTAAACAACTCGAATCGAACTCCCAATAGATAATGTCTCCACATCTTCAAAGCAAATACAATCGCCGCTAACTCCAAATCATGAGTCGGATAATTCCTTTCATGCGGCTTCAGTTGTCGACTTGCATATGCAACAACTTTATCCTTCTGCATTAGCACTGCTCCAAGTCCAGTACCACATGCATCGGTGTAAACCACCATTTCATCATTCCCACTTGGAATAGTCAAAACAGGAGCACTTGTTAGTCGCTCTTTCAGGATTCCGAAAGCTTGCTCACACTCATCATCCCATCTGAACACTTGGTTCTTTTTCGTCAATCCTGTTAGCGGTGCAACTATCTTGGAAAAGTCTTTGATAAAACGACGATAATATCCTGCTAATCCAAGAAAACTTCTCACATCAGATGCATTCTTAGGTCTAACCCAATCCTGGATTGCTGCCACCTTCGCGAGATCAACCGCTATTCCATTTCCAGAAATAACATGGCCTAAGAACCTCACTTCACTCTTCCAAAAGTGACACTTCGAAAACTTAGCCTTTAGCTGATGTTTCCGCAAGATTTCCAAAACAATCCGCAAGTGCGTCTTGTGCTCTTCTTCATTTCTGGAGTAAACCAAAATATCATCCACGAACACAAGTACGAACTTGTTCAACTGATCTCTGAACACTCTATTCATAAGATCCACAAAGTACGCTGGTACATTGGTCAATCCAAACGGCATTACCAGCCACTCATAGAAACCGGATAGTGTCCTAAAAGAAGTCTTCGGCACACTATCCTTAGCCACTCTCAACTGGTGAAATCCCGTTGCCAAATCCATCTGAGAAAACATCCTAGCTTCGTGAAGCTGATCAAACAAGTCATCTATTCTCGGCAATGGATACTTGTTCTTCTTAGTCACTTTATTCAGCTCACGATAATCCACACACAACCTCAACGTTCCATCCGCTTTGGTTGCGAACACAACTGGTGCACCCCATTCGGACACACTACGCCGAATGAATCCTTTCCGTAAAAGGTCATCAACTTGCACCTTCAACTCTTGCTGCTCCTTAGGCGCCATTCGCCTAAGAGGCATCACAACAGGTCTGGCTCCCTCAACTAGATCGATACGAAACTCGATCTCCCTATGCGGCGGTAACCCTTTGACCTCGTCAAAGACGTCCTCAAATCCATTCACAATAGGCACCGATGACAGTCCATCCCGTGGAACAACCAGCGAATACATGAAGCTCATGAAGACGCCTTCCTCATGCTAACATCGTATCTCAACCTTTCGCCCCTCCACATTCTCGACTGTCACCTCCAGCCTCTCACAATCAATCCTTGCGGCATACTTCCTGAGCCAGTCCATACCCAAAATAATTCTAAACCCCGCAAAGTTCAGAACAAAGCAATCACAAACAAAAGAGCAATCATGACTCGATACAACTAGACCACGACATATCATACACAAACAAGACGAACCCCCAACTGGATTAGTCACAACCAATGGCCTATCAACAATATCCGGTTCCAAACCCAACCTGCCTACAAGTTCATTACAAACAAAAGAATGCGATGCTCCAGTATCAAACAACACTCTAACTGGGACACCACAAATGAAAAGAGTACCTTGAACCACCACGCTCTTTCCTTTCTCTTCAGTAGTAGGAGCTTTCAAAGATGATGGAACAGCTCCCAAAGCATAAGCTTGCACAATCTGCTTATCTTTCCTCGGTTCTGGACAATCCTTCCTGATATGCCCCAGCTTATCACAGTTGTGGCACTTTAACTGCACCTTTGGATTCTTGCAATCCCTAGAGAAATGGCCCTTCTGCCGACAATTGTAGCAGATCACTTCGCCCTTCGGCTTCTTCTGGCCATCCTTACCCTTCTGCTGCTGCTGCTTCCTCTTCTTGTTTCCATTTTGCTCCTTGGTCACAGCAACAACAGATCCTTCCTTAGGAAACAGATTCTCATGCCTTAGAGCTTTCTCCACAAGCTTCTCAAATGGATCGTCCAAATGATCCACTAACTGCCTCCCAAGATAAGTGTCCAAGCCTGTCACAAACTTCTCATTCTTCTGATAGGGAGATTCAATATACGACCGAGCATACTTGGACAAAGCTTCAAACTCAGAAACATACTCAAGAACTGGTCTTCCACCTTGCTTGAGCTCCACAAACTTCTTAAACAGAACAGATTTCTGAGCCGTAGAGATGAACTTAGCTTCAAATCTGACTTGGAATTGCTCCCAAGTAATCTCTTCCTCTGGAGTATCATTGGTGATAGAGTTCCACCAATCAGAAGCTCTCCCTTGAAGCTGCCTTGATGCAAGCTTCCTCTTAGTTGCATCCTCAATTCCCAAATCACCAAAGATCCTTCTATAAGCATCAATCCATCTCTGCACTTCAATGGTTGACTCTGTCCCTAAGAAAACCTTTCCTCCAAGAGCAGTATAGTCCTTACACAACTTAGCAAAATCCACCGGTCTTGGAGCTTGAACTTGAACTCCAACATCTACTGACGGTCCTGAAGTTGGTATCCTTCTCATGATCGAAGTCATCATAGCTTCGAACATTGCAGCATAGTCAGTAGCTCCCCCAACAGCACGACTTTCCCTAGCAGCTTGTCTCTCACTTCGACTCATCCTTAATATCTACAAAAAGGAATGATTTAGAACACCTTGAGAAACGACTACATAAGGAGTTCAAATCCTTCTAAACTACTATATTATATATAGTAATCATCCATCAAAATACAATTACGTCTCTCATACGTAGTTACGTCAGCGAGCGTTGGTTAAATCGATTAACCAAAGCTCTGATACCAAATGTGACGACCGCCCATGACTCCCGCACCAAAACAAGGAAATAGTGCGCTGAAAATGTGCCAGGCAGCCATGGACGATAGTCATGGTAAGAATCAACAATAAACTCTATCGTATTACTCACAGCGCATGGATAAAATACAATAGAAAGTATATATAGTGAAGCTCTATAGGACAGAAGTCTCATCATATAAACTCATAATAGTTTTATACAATCATCTGAATAATCAACACATCAAGCCTCACTACATAACACTCAGAGTATCAAACAAACAGCGGAGTATCCAGTACATATAGTAAGAAAACAATATGCAAAAGCCTCCAGCTCGTCTTCGTCATCAATAGCGTTGGTAGCTAAGAACAGCACCTGTCCCCTGCTACCTAGTCTGCCCATCCCAACATGGATGAACAGCCCAAGGTAATAGGAGTTGAACATAAAACCTTGAGTCAGACAACAGTCTTAGTGAGCAGTAAATTAACTATCAAACATACCAAAAGAGCATAAAGGGTAAAAGGAATAGGAACTCAACCATCCCACTCCACCTCATTCCACAGTGATAGCCCCCAGACCCCCTAAGCATAAACAAACATAGCAAAGCAGACAATTTAAGTAAAGCAATTATCACTCGAGTCAAGGTCGATGTTTTCCAAGTACAGACCCCCAAGGCCTAAACCAAGATCAGATAAGCACTCCGAAAACACCGCTCTTGAGGCCGAATGATGATACAATCAAACATCCATGACTCTGGCTATCACTGTTATCATTGCCTCGATATCACCGTTAATTGAATGACCGGGACCTTCTTTCAGCCATCCGTCAAGGGCTAATGGCAACCCCGGTTCTAGACATAACTCCGCACGTCATCGTGACCCGTGCCTAGGACTATCGCATCTGCCCAGAGTACTAGCACGTCATCATGACCCGTGCTTGGAACGTCATCGTGACCCGTTCCAACGTACTCTTGCTTTGAGCATGCTAGAACCTTCAATAACGATAAGATCCAAGCCTCCTAGTCATCCTCCTCGACGACTATTCTCACACTAGCTCAAACGCCTCTCGAGCCCACCATTATCCACAAACTCGGACCGCATCACCGAGTTATCAACATGCTTGGGATGATCCCGTCTGGACTAAACCAAGGCTTTCACACATTGTGCTTTGCTTCAACGATCATAGCAAAGCCCCATCTCAACATCATGGTTTGCCTCATCGCATCATGGCAAAGTCCCATCTCAACAAATCTATCCATATGAGCTTCCACATCCGCTTCATATGCTACATGCAGCTTTCCTTATTCAAAAGCTTTTCCACTTAGCTTTAGAATCATCTTCGACCCACTTGTCCAAATCAAGTTATCAACCAACTAATAAATCAAATCAAACATTAATCCAAGTATCAATCATTCAAACAAGATCTAAATAAACAATTACAACAATAATGGCAATTTCGTAAATAAAGAGTTCAAGTCTAACATGCATTCTAACAAGCATGAATCATGAACAATATCTCCACAACTTGATGAATAAACTTGCACAAGTGAACATGTAGTAAAATGGATATCAAAACTTCATAGATGATGGATCTACATGCATACTTAGGGAAAATGCAAGAAATCACTATCTTTAACACATAAACAAGCCACCGATCCAATATACTCCTTTGGGTCCGTGTGAGAGAAAATTACCACTCACCGAATCACCTAAACACCTCAAAAACAACCAACTCCAGATCTGGACAGCAAGGAATCAAGCTTGATCCGGCAAAATCTCGCTTCAATGGATGGAGATCTTCAACTTTGGCTCTTGGATCTTCGATTTGATCTTCAATTTAGATGGAAGGAATCACTAGATTAGAGTGGAGAAAAGAAGTGAAGAAGTGTTGTAGTCGAGCTCTCAAAATGGCAGCACTTCGTCGCTTCAAAATCCGGTGCCAAAAAGTGAACCAAACCCCTCTATTTATAGGCTGAAAAACCCATGAGTCGCGCCCCCATAAGTCGCCGCCGACCTACCCCATGAGTCATCCACGGCCTAAGACTCTCGATCTAAAGCATGCGGCATAGCGACTTAACCTTATCAGCGACTCAAGCCCCTAACGACTCAATCGACCCAACGCCTTAACGCGTACACGGCATAGCGACTCAACTACAAGGCCGACCCAACGACTTACACACCCTGCCGACCTAACAACTAAACCAGATGCGACTCACGACCTAACACTTACACGGCCCAGCGACTTAACGACTTAGCCCTAGTGCCGACCCAACACCTATGCGACCTAAAACATGCACACGACCTAACACTCATACGACCTAACGACCTAACCTTAACTCTCCCACGACCTAATCATTTTAGGTCGTCTCACGAGCTAACACACATGCTCTTAGGTCGGTCGCTCCTGTAGGTCGCTCTAACTCGTTAACCACTAGGTCGCCCCAACCCTTAGGTCGTTCCACCGACCTAAACCACTATCCTATAAGTCGCTCACCATCTTAGGTCGCTAACTCCCATTAGGTCGTAACATCCTTTAACTCGCGAACTGTCTTAAGTCGCCAACGACCTATCTCTTAACTCGTTAACCCGCTAACCCTGCTAAGCCGTGACTCGTAACTCGTTCTAACCTATAGGTCGCTCCATTCCCTAGGTCGGTAACTCCTTATGCCGCCCTACCGACCCAAACACTACACAACCTGACTACCTCACTAAGTCGCTCACGAACTAACTCTTATATCACTATCCCTTAGGTCGGTCACGCTATGAGTCGGCCACTCCCATGAGTCGCCCAACACCACTAAGTCGGCTACTTCCCTGACTCGGCCATACCTATAAGCCGTTCAACACCTTAAGCCGCTTAATCCCCTATAAGTCAGTCACGACTCAACCTCAACACAACTTATCTCCTACACGACTCAAGCTCCAAATGACTTAAACTCTGAACGACTTAACAACATCAACGACCTAATGCAACCATTTTATGATTTATCGATACGTAAAATACGGGTCGTTACAAGAAGTGAAGACTCATCTGATTCAAGATGTTTGGCCATAATTAGCGAACTTAAAATGAACCTACAGAACTCAAACGAAGTCAGATTAACTTAAAATTCTTTAAGAACATTTAGAAAATATAGAAGAAGCCTCACAAAAAATAAAGTCCTTTAGAGTAGATTTGATGGATCGCTAGCGATCCATCTACATGGATTTATAGCGACCCATCTAGAGTAGGCCCCACTCGCTTAAATTTTTATGGTAGGTCCCTAACACCCTCTAGAGTGTTCCTGCAAAGTTTCATTTGATTTCGTCAAGATTTGAGCGAGATATGGATGATTCTTATGGATCAGATAATCCATGAAGATGGATGATCAAATAACTCCAAATGGCTTGAATTTGGACAAGTCGCTTAAATAAAAGATAGGAAGAAGACCAAATAAAGATCACTCAAAAATATGCTAAGTGGACGGATAGCTAGAGATCCATCCCTTATGGATAGCTAGCGATCCATCAACGGATCGCCCTCAAACTTTCCGAGCTCCTTCGTAGCAATAGGTAAAGGCTTCTGGTAGAAAAATATGCTAACTTGATGGATAGCTAGTGATCCATTCCCTATACATAGCTAGCGATCCATAGAAATGACTCGGATTGATTTGAGATTTTTGGTGATGACTTGGCATAACAACTGGACTCTTCTGCACCTGGACTTCTAGCCCAATACCCACTAAACTTCCTAATAAATACTCACCTATCTACAACTAGGGATGGATCTTTTTCGGATAGAGATATGCTATTACTCGACTGCTCCTTCACTTCTTTAACTTTCTTCTCCCTTACAACAGTCGTCAATGAGGTTGCTATGATTCTCCAATCAACCCCTTAACTTGTGACTTATTCTAACTCATTGTAACTTAGATATAAGGAATAACTAATTGATATCCTGAGAGATTCACCTAGTATAATCATAATAAAGATTGATCAAAGTGGACATAGGCCAGAGTTAGCCGAACAACTATAAAAGTTATGTGTCTCTTTTCTTACTTCTGCTCTTATTTTTTGTTTGTCTGATATTTGTGCTAATGATTATCTACACTGGTGCTTTCACACTTGATCCAATGTGTTGATCCATTTTTTGGGTTAACACCTGTCTAAACTTTAACTAAATGTTGTATACACGTATCTCTATGATGTAAGGGTGAAAGTAGTCCCTAAAAGTCATGAAATAAGTCATTAATAAGATTGTACGTTAACTCTAGATTTTTGTTATTTAAATGTTAATAGTTATTAAACTTGAATTGAAGATTATTTCCAATTTGGTCGGGATTTAAGTTTATATTTTAATTCACTAGAATGAAGAATGTTTCTATGCGACTTTCTACAAATTATCCAGCTTTACAATTATATATAAAAGTGTATCATTTGAAATAACAAGGAATATGCCTAAAGAAAAGAGATGTGCAAAGTAGGGATGCTTACTGCGTCTTGTACCGTTTATTTCAACAAAAATAAAAAAGATAATTCTTGGTAATTTTGAACACAACATAATCCCTCTTTTAGATAATTTATAGGAAATTACAGTTTTAACATTTCCTTTTGGAAAGATATAGTTCCAGTGCATTAAAATGTAGAAATCTCTAAATGTAAAACTAAAGTATTTTAAATATAAATATTACAATAATCCTATTTTCAATCTAATATACGTGATTTACGATAAGTTAGGGAATAAACAATAAGCGATGAAAGTATGAATAAGACAACATAATAAGGAATTAGGAAAGTTACAGTAGTCAAGAAAAGTAGGTATTAATTGAAGGGAATTAATTAATTATGCTTAAATGTAATAGTTAAAAAGGAGTAGTAAATTATACCAAATTGTATGAATTGAACATGAAGTAGTAAATGGTACTTAATGTATTAATTAGAAAGAAGCATTAAATGACATTTAATGGCATTAATGAAATAAGAAATAAGTTCATGTAAGTAAATGAACACTAATAATTGAACTTAGGAGGTTAATAATTTTCTAATTGAAATTATATGACCTCAAGAATATATTTATGAAAGGTTTGCAATAAACGTTATTTTATTAGATAAAAGAAGATTTAGCAATAAAAGAGGTTATACTGAGTAAATATTAATTAAATAAAAAAGGGATTAGAAGTCGCTTCATGCTTTGCATGAATTGATCATGCTTTGTATGTTTACTCGTTTATGGAAAAACATCTAGTCGTATACTTAGCATTAAAAGCCAATAAAGTAGGCTTGTCTATCTATAGGAACTAGCCTAAACATTTAAATTAGTTATAAATGATGCAGTCATTAGTGAGGGTTGGAATGCAAGGTCAGTAATGTCACACAATAGAAGTCTGCCCTCCATAAAGGGCTATCAGCGGTTGTGTATGCATTGTACTGATGTGGGACATTTTCAACTGTATGACCCATGGTGACATACGTTCGTGTATAGGTTTAGGGATTACACCAAGTGGGTTCCTTGGATTTGAAGTCTTAGATGGCCAAATAGAGTCTACTTCAATTCCAACATGTGGTACTAAGTAACCAGGTGGGCATTTTCTTGATTTGCGTTAAGAAATTTTAATTGGATAGTGGGTGAAAATTCGGTGCTATGTTAGCATGGTTAGTATCATACATTTAAGGAGTAGGGCTGTATACATTAGGTTGAGAGTGCCATCGGTCATACAGCAGTCATTAGAAAGACTTGGGTTAAGCTCTGGCATGCCTAGTGTACACCTTTGGCATGCCTAGAGACTATTAGAAAAACTTGCGGTGCATAGTTATGAATACGAGCAAGGAATGTATCGTGGTCCATTAGAGATTGTGATACTTACACACACACACGAGCGTATATAGCTAATTTATACCTAGAGTAGGTTGAGCTTGTCGTACACGTACATGAAGTCAAAATAAGTAAGCTTTGAATAATAAACATAACATGTAATGGAAAACAATCGATATAAACTTGTGTTATCGATAAAGTATGTAATTCACTTATCACCAAAACATTATTCTGACCCCCTCCTTATTATGACCCATGGGATAGAATTGGAGAAATTGGTATTGGTATATGACAACGGTGGAAGGATGGATTTCCTCATGCATGCTCTGCACTAACAATGGCACTTTGGACCTAAGGTATTGGCCGTAGTTAGTGTGTGAGTGTGTGTATAATACTTTATTCCAAAGTGAGTTCATTTAGATAGCTCTAGTATATACTTTTGTTTATTATGGGATACCAACACCAACGATCAGTACCCTAGTGGACTTGGGTTTATGATTTGGCGAAAATTTAGGACCATTAAGGCGCGGGCTGTTATAAAATGTTTTGCAATAACTCAATTAATTAAATATATTCAGTGTGGTAAACAAGCAAGGGAGATAGAGGAAGGAATGGTCAATCATTAATGAAAGAATAAATACAATCAAATTCAATCAAATGAAAGGAAAGTTTTGCTTCATTTAGGGATGGAAATATTTTCATCTCTATCTTTTAAAACTTTCCTCTAATTTTATATCAAATAATTAGACTATATCCTTCCATGTGTGGACAATCAAATAATGAATCATATATGGACTATTACATCTAATATGCGTACACACAATGAGTAATAACATATATAGGTTATGTCATGATGATATGACAAACAATGACACATGTATAGATATTAGGATTTATATCTACCATCTATATAATTGCCTTATATATATATTAACTGCCTAAATTAATTTTTTAGTGAAGATACAAATATATTTATACATACATACATACATACATACATACATACATACATACATACATACATACATACATACATACATACATACATACATACATATATAATTCTTTGAATCATATCGTAATAACATAATGGTTGAATTGAAAATATCTAATATAGATCGATTGAATTAAAGCTAAAAAATAAATTCTAGATTAAAAATCTAAGATTGATTTGGAGAACATATTTAATTTCGATTCAAGATTAAGTTAACTAATACAAAATATCTCTTTGTATTAATATTGTAATATACACACACACACCCCTACATATGGAATAATAAGATTTAAATAATTCTCAAATGATTCAATATACATGTATATGATTATGTTAAATTGTTATAATCCATTTACAAGCATACATACATAAACATACATGTATATTTATAAACTATATAAATGGAACTTTTACAAAATACAGCCTTTTCCTTTTTAATTTTAAAACAGCCAAAAGTTTGTAGACAAATTACATATGTTAATTTGAATAAAAAATTAGTGAATTTTATGATTCTGAATGATCAAAATTTAAAATTAAATAGTTGAATTGCAGAAATTGCATACTTTGTTTAAAATTTTATTACATGTTTATAAAACAATATTCATGGCTAAAATGAAAATTTAAACATGTTTGCATTTTGATTGTAATCTATCAAATTAAATCAAACCAAATCAACCAATTAGCTGTTTAGAATGTAACAGTAAATCCAAAACAATATGGGGGCAACAATGCATATAAACAAATTGTGATAAGAGTGATATAACTAAAATATAAAAATATAAATGGGAATTATACTTTATAGATCAATGTAAATGGGAATTATACCTTATAGATCTAGCCAATCAGTGACATCTTGATCTACGAATCCTCATTAGGTTCCTGGAATCAACACCTAAACATTGTTAGAATCAGATATGCCATTTTATTTTATTTTATTTTATTTTATATAAAGTGATATTAGGTTAATTGATTGAATTTTTGGGCCATAAGAAATGGAGGGGGTGGCCACAAATGAGGGAAGAAGGAGGAAAAGAGAAATTCAATTAAGAAATGAACGAGAGGATTTTGTTCGAAGAAATAATAGGAACCTTTCGCCTTTTTCTTTAAAAGCTTCCCTACTTATTTCCTAATTAATTTTCGGTCAAGCCAACCATTCCTCCCTCCTTTGTATGGTTGGTCAATGATTTACCCTTACATGGACTAATTTTCTAGGAAGCCCATTATGCAATTAATTGCATTGAAAACCCGTTTAATTACATATAACATCATATATCGATACATGCATGTATAAATTTTATATATACATCCAAATAATTATTGACAACACCCAACATCAAATAAATTAGTGACTAATATTTCTTGAATATTACGTAATTTAATTAATTTATAACATTTTGTAAACTAATTGAATTGTGTGCTTTTTTAGAGAATTCTCAAAAGCGGTGTGAGATTCAGAGATGTGAATTTATCAACGATTAATATTGAGCAATTCAAATATTAATGTTCACATATCATCTTAGCTAGTTGTACGACTCTTTGGCTAAATTCATTGCTTACAGATCTTTTTAGTAAAATCCAATTTCATATTTTCTTAAGCAGTACCAATAGTGATAGTAATTTACACACGTTCTCTTTGCTAACACCATGTCACATTAGAATGTATGGAATTTGGTATTGGTAAAAACTCCAATATTATCCACATTCAACTTAGTCACTCAATAAACAAAGTTGTTTATTCAATGATAATATATATAATATTGACCGTTATACACTGGCTAGAGATTTTGAATTTGAGTTGACTACTGTTGACCTTGGTACTAATACAACTCAGTGGACAAGTTCTCTATGGAATAGTGCATCATTTCCACTTCTTTTAATCATACCCAACTACAGCCGCTTGATGGATCACCATGTTATGATTTAACTATAATCTAAGTAGGGTATTTACTTTGAAGGTCCACGATATTCTCAAGCTAGGGGAATTGTGTAACATCGTCACATTGAGATTTTCTGTTTGACCTAGTTGATATCAACCAACAAGAAACTCTCGGACGAGTCATTCTATGGTTATCCAATAACTACTAGTACATAACTTTTTGGTGCCCCCAATAGCTATTAGTGAATTTTTTTCTTCTCATAACACCGAATTAGCTTTGAAGGAATTATGCTGTTGAACGCTTTCGTTGTCTAGAATTTGAAATTTTGAATAATATAAAATTGCCTTAAAAGAAAGAAACATGTTACTAAAGCTTACACAATTATGTAGAGACACTTTAAATGTTTGTTAAAATGTCTATTCCAATTCCAATATCGAATTCAGTCAAATTTAAACCAAATCTAATACATAAAATAAAGCAATAAATGCTGGAAAGGTAAAAATACAAAAATTTATATGGTTCGGATATTAAGATATCCTACATCCATAGGGTAATTCCTTTCTTCTTTTGTTCTTTTCAAATAAAAGATTTTAAAATTCTACTGGCCTAAATTACAACCTTTTTGAGTATAAAATCCAGAAATAATAAAAACACACTCCCATTTTAGGCTATAGTGCCTTTCCATTTGTAACAAAGATGTTATGATGTGGATTGCTGACTTCATCTCTTCACATGCTTCTTCCACCATAAATGTTTCCATGTGCTCTTCATTCCTTTTAATATGCATGGACTGCTAATGTGGCTCCAGGCGGGAAAGTTTTCATTTGGTGGGAACATATTTGGATTTGGGCAGGATAAATTGGATTTAGGCAGGATAATTTAAATTTGAAGTGTTATGCCTAAGATTGATACAATGGATGGATTTATGCCTATTTTGACATGCTACACAACATAAGATGTCGTGATCTAGTGTGACGTTTCATTATTGAACAATTAGGCACTTTATGAAGTACGATTGGGCTATCGCGGCGCAGCTCAGATTGGTTATGTTGATGTCTTTTTGTTGGAATACGGTAGCATAGTCTAAATAGGTTATAGTGATGTTGCCTTTTTGTATAAATCAGCACAGTTCGTTATTATAGAGTGGCACAGTTTGGTTTTTAGCTGTGCTTGTGTGGCTTATTCAGGTGGGTTGGTGGGGCTTACTTTAACCATGCTATGTTGGCCCCTTGTAGCGAGTTTGCTTTATATGTGTGTTGTCTATGATTACATTATTTTATGAAGGCGTGATTATTAGGTGTTGTACCTTGTTATTGCTTTAGTTAGGGCGGTGTAGTTTAACCAAAAGGATAATGTAGTTTACTCTGATTATAATGACATAGTTTGTCTCTTAGATGGGTATGCAATTTTATATTTGAAATTGTGATGCCTTACAATAATTGAGACATGAATCATATAGTTTTATTCGTGTCCGCGTAGATTGTTTGATTGATCTGCACTAATCTTTGTTACGAAATGCATCTGAATTTGGTGATAGGTTGATAGTTGTACATGAATTGTAGACTATTTGGTTTTATTGTGGGATTTTATTGGGTTTTACATGTCGCACTGTGAAAAGTATGCTATTACTTTTTAATATAAATGTGGCCCTTTTGTCCTTTTAATGATTTATGCAGTCCCTCGGCTTCACATACTTGAATCTGCATTACATATGTTATAGGAGAAATATGGATGTAACACCTTTCCCCTAAGTCTGGGCTAATTTATATCAGGGTGAACCGGTTATTTCGTACATAGTTTTCTGAGTAGATTATCAATCGTTTTCTTTACACTTAATTCTCTTTACATACGCCTTGATAAATAGGCTACCTTTTTTAAACGCTGCCGGATGAATCACTTCGTATTCTATGAAATTCTCTTTGTTTTTAGTGAATATATGTTGTGAACATTTATGTCTAATAGTCACTATTTTTTTATCATTTTAATTCTAGTGTTGAAATTTTCTTAGGGAACTATATATTATTCCCTCTTTCTATTTTACTCATTCAAAAATTTGTTTAAGATATTATGGTTTCCTTATACCAACTTCTTGCTTTTGAATTTTAAATCATCATCAATAGTAAGTTAAACTCTTCTCTTTTTTATTCTTTCTTTTAGTTTTCTCAACTTGATTTCGCATAAATAATTTTCATCTAAAGGAATTCTTTGGTTTGCATTCTTAGCTTGATCCCCGTTTCCATGAGGGAATTCTGACATGTACTCCTCCGGTCATGTTGCTGTATTCTAATTCACATTCAAATGCTCTATCTCCTGGATGTGTATCATTTCCACCCAAATGAACATTAACCATGCCCTTGTATTCTTGCGGATCGGTACTGATACGTACCTATGCATCGGTACTGATCCATATGACTTATTCATGGCTCGTTCTGATTTGATCTACTCGACTCTTAGGTGTATTTGCTCTAGCTCCTAGCCTTGGGTACTAGTTTGCAGTGACTCCGACTGCTCCTATTTGTCCTATTCTCCTTAAGAAACTCTCCATCATCTCTTCCTGACGTGCTATTGTAATGAGCTGTTATTTCGCTACTTCGAAAATGAGAGATTTTGTTTGTTTTAAATTTAAAAAGGTTTAAAACTTAAATTAATAACCTATATATAATAAAAAATAATAGAGAAATTGTTTATTCTTATAGCTAATGATTTAAAAGGTATAAATTTGAACAAATCAACAAAAGTTAAGTTTTGTTAAAAATAAATAAATGATTAAACAAATAGGTATGAATATTTATTTAAAAAGATAAATCTTGTTGAAAACATTTCACAAAGATAATAAAAGTATATTAAAATATTTTAAAGTATGTTAATAATCGTTTTACAAAAATAACCAAATTTTGTTTCATTTTGTCAGTTTACGTACATTGAAAAATTATAGATTTTGATATTATTTAAATGTAATTTTAAAATATAAAGAGACATGTTTTAGTTTATTTAAAAGAAGTAAAAATTTTATTTTTAAATTTAGTTTACATAAATAAATAGTTTAACTAAAACGTCAAAATGTGACCTTAAAACATTTCGTCGAAAATCAACTTTTTGTCGATTAAATGCTGTCGCAACGTCATCGCACCATATTTTCTTATATAGGAACATATATTTAAATAGTATAAGTATTAATTAATTCACTAATCAAGTTTACTTTTACTAAACATACATTGAAAATTCTAGAATATAGTTTAGTAAAAGTGAGCACAAAATGACAAACACGTCATTTCAAAGCAAAAGGTAAACATCAAATCAAACCAAACATAATTATTATATTATTTACTTAATTCTTAATTGAAAATAACATAAAGTGATGAATATGAAACGTGATGTTAAATGTTGAAAAAATAAGGTTGCTTAAAAAGTTAGAAAAGGGTATTTTGGGTTTTTTACCAAATATTATTTTAATCCAAAACCTTTTTTATAAATAAGCATCCACTTTCTCACTTTTTTACACATCTTCTTCTTCCTTTATTAAAGATTTTCTTCCACTCTCTAATGGCTTCTTCTCTCTCTTTTCCTTACTAAAATTTTCAAAACCATACTAAATAAAGTCAAAACTCCACCAAACTTTGCCAAAGACCTTAAAATATCACCAAAACATGGTTTAGCATCTAAGAAGTGAAGAAATGATGGAGGAAGGGGAGGATCAAGGGGAGGCCGAGCTTATTGATGTTGTTGGAATGTTTGGCCAAGAGCAAAGAAAAAGGAAAGACTTGTGGTCACAATTTGGAAGTAAAGTGATGACGGAGCACTAAAAAGTGAGGTGGAGTTGTTTAGGTGATGATTTGGTGAAGATAAGAGGATTTAGTGAAGTGTTGGATTAGATGAATATTGGTAGGAAGTTAAACGATTTGGTTAAAGGTGAGCACTCAAATCTTAGTTTTATTTTAACAAAACTTAAGTTGATAATACACATATTAAATTAGAAACTAGTATGTTGAATATTGATTGATATTGGATGATAACTTGGTTGATATTATGGTTGATTATACGTTTGTGATATGGATGATAACATGGTTTGATAAATGATAAGAGAAATGGTTAGTAAGCATAATTAATTAAATGAGAATTAAATCCATACAAATGTGTGTATGGAAATTATTTAGCCTCTTAATGATTTTAAAATACCTAAAAAGATTGAAAATGATACTATAATTATATAATATTATTGTAACGATCCCGATTTTTAATTCAAATTTAAATCGGTAATTAATATAAATTTTTGAAATAAATGGTGAATAAAATTGGATTTTTTCCAAAATAAATAAAGATATGTATTGTTTATTTATATATATCTATATAAATGATTTTTTTATTTAAATAAAATTTCTAATTGCAAATTTAGAAAAAATATTTTTGAATGATATATTAATTATAAATTTGATTGTGGATTGATTTGAAAATTTTGAATAAATATATTTATGAATATTTATAGATTGAAAGTTAAATTGTAAATAAAATTTTGATTTTGGAAAATTCAAAATGTAAATATTTATAAATAAATTGGATTTATTATAGAAGTTAAGTTTTAAAACATTTTCCATAAAAAGTTATATAAGATTAAATAAGAGAAAATGTATAAATATAAAACTTCATTCATTTAAAAAGAATATTAACTTGAATTTCAAATGAGCTTTAATAAAGTTTTAAAATATACATATCTTTTGGAAATTAGTAAGAAAACATATATATGAATAAAATTGGTTTGTAAATATATAAGATTTAATTAAAGATTTAAAATGCTTTTCTTATATATTTGAAAATGAATATAGTTACTAAATATTATATACATGAATTTGTAAGTAAATTATAAACAAGTGTTTAAAACATAAATTCCAAAAAATTAATTAAGAAAAGGGTTTAGACATAAAAGTGCTTCTATTTTACAAGTGTAAAGGAATTAATAAATACACATAACAAGTGTTAACAATAGTAAAAGTGGCAATTATACTTTCTCTTAAGCCTGAATTATTAAACAATATAGCATTAAAAACAAAACCTGGTTACTTATTCTTTAGTTCAAAAACTTTTTCAATTCTCCTTCATTTTCCAACTAAAAAAAAGCATGTTAAATAAATCTCAAAAAAGAAAAATATGAAAACAAAATCAAAACATCCTTAAGACCAAATAAAAACAAAGAACAAATCTGGTAAACTAAAAAATCAAAGAAAATTCAAAGGCTTCAAACCTGAAGCTGTTGAACATCTCAAATCTGGAAATGAAAATCAAAATTAGCTTCAGCTTCAAAGCCTGAAAATCAAATCTTTAAACCTGAGCAAGGATTCAAACCAGAAGCAGTTCAAAATCAAAACAAAAATCTGGAAAACAAGATCAAATCAAATTTGGTTCAAACTACAGATAATTCTCTGGAAACCAACCTGGAAGCTTTAAACAAATCAAGCATGCAAGTTCCAGGCCTAATCTGTCTCTGTTCTTTAATGTCAAGTGAGCAAATTGGCTTATTTTACGTTGAATCTGTTTATATTTTTGATGTTGTGATGAATACTTCAAGTGGTTGTGAAAAATGCTTTAAACTATACCGATCTATGTGAATGCATGTCTGTGTGTATGTATATATTTTAACATATATATACTCTCTGTTAAATTTACAGACTTAAAGCCATTATAAAAACCTACTGCTCCTTATATAATCAATTTTAGGTTTCGATTTATAAACAGAAAAGAATTAGAACAATGTAAATTTAATAAAAAAAATAGTTTAGGGCAAAATTATTTAGTGAATAGTTTGGAAATACGTTTTTACAGTAGAAATGATTTTAATCAGAAAACTCAAATATTTTAAATTTTTGAATTGAATTCATAATCTGATTTATTATAGCAAATAATGAATTTGGAGATAAAAATCTTGATTTTAAGATTGGAATTTGTTAAGATAATCTAGAATGAACTGATTGGTGTTTATCCTCATTTCTCGTCGATCAACATGATGATAGTCGTCGAATTCGTTGTCGAAGATAGTTTAAAGGCTATCGATCACCAGAAAAATGAGTGCATAATTTACTGATGATTGTGGTGGCTCGTCCGAGTTAAAGTAGGGTTTTAGGAATAGTTTTTTTCGATTGAGTTTGCGAAATAAATTCGTTGTCGCTGGTGATCTATTGTCGATCGCATCGAGGGGAACATGAGGAGGAGGCTTTGGCAAATGTATGGTCGGACTGGCGTGATTTCAGGTGGCCTGAGGTGATCGTGCAAGGCAATTTTATCTTCGGGGTTGGGTTGCAGGTCGAAATAAAAATGCTCGATTGTGATTTTCAAGCATACTCGTCGATTTTGGTGTTTGGGAGGCTCAGGAGAGTTGTCGTCGATGTATTGACGATCGGAGCTCTGATCGACGATGGGTATTTTGACTGTACACGTGCACAATATATCATTCATATCTGGGTTTCTTTATGGGTTGAGGAAGATGAAGATTCCTCGGGAAAACAGGCTTAGGCACGGGTTTGAACTCGAGAATTTTAGAAGAATGGGTTGTCCAGGGTTTTGACTCGAGCATTTAAAGATTTGGCTTGGGTTTTTAGTTACCAGGTTTAAAGAAAGAATATATATATATATATATATATATATATATATATGAGTTTTAAAATTTTAAACAAATTAAGCTTTTTTACTTAAAGAATTCTTCTAAAACACTTTTCTTTATCAAATAATAAATGGTTGATTAAGTTGAGATTACTTCAAAATTTCAAAAATAAATTATATCAAACTTACTAAATTAAAGTGTTTTAATTTATATAACCTTTATTCTAAGAGTTTTTAAATAAACTTAATATTATGATTGAATGGATAAATTGAAATGAAAGGTTTTAAAAATTAATTTAACTTAAAAGGTTTTTTAAGTTAGTGGGTAATGAATATTTAAATCCAAAGGCTATTAATAACATTTAAAAGATAATCAAAGTGATTAATAAAGATAAAATGGTTTATCTTTTAATAAATTGAGATCTTAAGTAATTAGTAATTTATTAATTAAAGAAAGTAATTAATAATTTATTAATTAAAGAAAGTAATTAAGGATAATTACTTATTGAAAGTGATTAGAGAATAATTAATGTGATTAATTAAAAGAATAATTACTTAATAAAAGTAATTTAAAAGCTAATTACTTAATTTATTTAAGGATAATTAATTAATTAAGGTTAATTAATTAATGAAGATGATCAGGGAGTGATAATTAATTGAGGAGAAATTAATTGATGTAATTATTTAAGGATAATTAATTAAAGGATAATAAATTAATTAAAGGACAATCATTTAATGATTAAAGATCGATTAATTAATAATTAAAGGTTAATTAATTTATTATTAATGGTTAATTAATAAATGATTAAAGGTTAATTAATTAAGATGGTTTGTAATTAATTAATATTAATTAACCAATATTAATAGTTTATTCATAAGTAATTTATCTGATTTAAACTAATCAGATAATTAATTGATCCTACTTATGAATGTTTAGATTTTATTGAATTGAATTGTTTGATATCCCTGATGTGTGATGCTCTGTTTTGATTTGAGCTGTGACGAATGTAATTTATTTATCTGTAATAAATTTATATTATCTGTGAATGAAGATAAGCGTTATATATTATACCGCTTATCGATAATGATATGATTGAATCTGTGATGATTGATGTTGTTGTACTATTGTGTAAAACCCCTGGACAACACCTTACACACACAAATATGGATTGCATAAGTAAATTGGTTAAGTCACAGATTTTTGAATCCAAATGGTTTTGGAAATGGAATTGGACTGAATATGAAAAGCTTTTGAAAGAAAGCTTGAAATTGAAATTGATTTAAAAGCTATGAATGAATTTTTGTGAAAAAATTTTGAACTTTGTTTTGAAATTGAATAGGATCTTAAAGGTGTATCTTTTATATAAAGATTTGAATTATAAATAGTTTCGGAAACTATGAATGAATCTTTGTGAAAGATTGGTGAACTTTGTGAAGTAAATCTATTTGTTTAAAGATTTGAAAATGGAAATTTGTTTAAACCATTTGAAGAAAGTTTTTGGGCTTTAAATTGTGACTTAACTAAGATCCCATATACCCATATGTTTCTAAATATTGCGCTCATTATTTGGTTTAGCCGGGAGACGACCTTGTGTCATATAACCCATTCCAAATAATGATACGACGATATGGATAATATTTGAAGACTGGTGGTGAAGATCGGGTATTTTCGAGAACGAAAGGATTACCCATCGAATGACTCTGCATTGAGTAGCTACGGTATAGAGATCTCCATATGTGATGGGAAATCCGATCGAGGTTGTGAATACCCGGATTGCAAGGGCTTCTTTATGAAGTGCCTTTGGTTCTATTCGAACTCGGAACAGACTTGTATGGATGTGTGTCTGGCATTATACTTTGTGATGTAAAGATGGTTTCTATCAAATACATTTCTGTTTGGTGGCAGAGAATTTATTCTCTTAGCTTAACACCCTTCTTTGAGACGTATGAGCTCAGAGGTTATGTAGTTGATAGTTACTAGTGATACATTCCCAATTGGTTATGTGGCATACAAAGTGTTGTTGATCATTTGTTGATCGAAGCATGGCTTTTATGTAAAGTGTAGCTTTGTGGACGAGACTGCATCAGGACCTCACACCCCCGAAATGATCGAAACAGGAAAGACGCGGCAATGTTATGAGGGTCGCGCCCTTTAGGGTATGTCATTCCCTTCTGGAAATGGGTGGTATCATGGTATGGAACCCAGATACTTAACTCATGTGGTTACTGCAAATTTATTACTTTGTGGTTGTTGCTTTGTGGTTGAGGATCCTCGGATAATGGTCGCAAACGACCGGGGGGTGACATACTCGAGTAGTAGTTACCTAGTTACAGAGGTAACCCGACCTTGTGTTGGTAGAGATCCGGGTAGGTTCTCGAGGTGTCCCTCCAGAGGCGTATCCATGTGGCAATAGGAAGTTCCTTACCCTGACCATTTTTTGGAAATCCAATCTCCAATACGCACCTTGTACGGTTTTAGTTGTAGAACCTGCCATCTAATATGGTAGCTATAGTAGGCATACTATAATGGTACGTATGCTGGCTAAGATTAATATTATACTTACAAATGTTTTCTGCACTATGCAATAATAATAATATCAAAATGGTATTCGCGTATCAAGCATGTTTGACTATCATAAGGAGAAATCTTCTCCAATTGTGCGCTTGCATTGTGTGTGTGCAGGGAGGCCTTATGGTAGTTTCATTTTCCAAAAATCATTGCGGATTTCAATTTTAAATTCTTTTGCTGTTTGTTTTTGTTTAAAACTGTTTTCGTTTGCTCACACCAGTCCCATGACTGACCTGGAGTTTATTGTTTTCTATCTAAACTCTGGGTGCCCACAATTTTCCACACGGGCAATCTAGAGTTGGGATTTTCAAATAATCAAATAGTAGGAGTAGATTCGATAGCATCTAGCCTTTGGATTTGGCGATAGCATTTGTTCAACATGACTGACCTTGCTTAAGTCAACTTGATGGTGGTTCGAGCTTATCGGATTAGAGTCCTTGGGGCATTGGAGGTGGAGATGCAATATTGGATTCTCAAGCTCCCTCTCTTTCTATTGAAGTTAATGTTGGTGTTCCTCTGTCGAAGACTTTCTTACGTTGTTATTTCTATATCTTTGATATCTTAATTGTATCATTGTTGTAATAAACTATTGTGTATCAATTATATTATCTTTTTCTTCCGTTGTGTTGTTATACTTAATGTGTTATAAGCTCCGGCTAACCATATTCGATGTTTGAATCTACGGCGTTGGAATACAGGTGATGTATTCAGTGTCGATTTTCAAAGGTCAAGTCAGGGTAGTTATGATTATAATATGAAATGAAATGAAAAACGAGTTTGAAATGATGAGAATATTTTTTTAAATAAGTTAAAATAGTTTAAATATGGTTTATAATAAATTTGAAGTGTTTCAGATAAGTTCTGAATCAATTTACAAAATTGGTCAAAATAAAGCTCGTCACGTAGCGGCAGTTCATAAATTTCGACTCATAACTTCAAATTAACGTAGAGAATGATTAATAAGTTAGATTTTGAAATAAAAATTCTTTGATTAACAATGATATTTCCAAGAAAGAAAGAAAATCAAAATTTCTTCAAGTAGATTTTGAAATATGTCCAAAATAATTTTCTAAAAACATCGCGGTTTTGCAGTTTGGAATCCAAAAAGGGATTTATTTATAAATGATATTTTTAAATGATTAAAAATATGAAATAAATTTGATAAATCTATTAAAATGGTCTAAATGATAGTTGGAATGGAAAAAATGAATTTTAGATATTAAAAAATTGTTTAAACAAATAAGCTTATATAGCACTTCCCGCAGCACTTTTATGCTGCGAATTCTATAATCTTTTGAACATGAGTTTAAACGTAACAGTTATTTTCTAAATATTTTTTTAATAATTTTAAAAGAATAATCAAGTAGTTTGAAGATGATTTGGAAGTTTTAATATGAGTTTGAATAGATGGTTAAGAGGAATTGTTTATAACACTTAAATAATTATTGAAGAATACTGAATGTAATAACGAACCATGCATGAGGAAACGACTAGTACATTTGTCCCACTAGTGAGATCTGTGAAGATAAAACAAGATATTTTACTAAGGTTCGGAATGGAGCAACCTATACCCTGAACTTACTTGGCATATGTTTTGTCTTTTTAGGCGAGGGGTGGAATAGATCGAAAGGAAATCCCGGATGCTCTAAAAGATCATATTTAAGTTTTTCCAAGATGAAAGAAATGAAATGAATTCTTTGAATATTAATTACCACTTAACGTCTTTTTATCAACGATTATTACGAAGGAACCAGGATCGGATTTGGGTGATTTCTGTCCGAAAAACCCCTTCAAACTAATTTTCGAAATAAAACATATTGACGACAAAGATATCCATGATGTAGGATTGCTTACCACTAGTCCCTGGAGGTGCAATTTACCATATCCAAGGTGGAAGTATCGCTTTATTATGAAAAACTTTGATTTGCAAGAATATGATTTGAAGTTGAGAAAGAAATCTTTGATCAAGATTTAATAAATGATTTAGGTATATTTCCCTAAGTTAAAAGTTATAACATGAATATAAGAAATCTTTGATTGAGATTTAATGAATGATTTGTAAAGGTTTTGCTAAGTAAAAGATAAAATGATTTGGAATTATTTCAAGGTTTAAGAAAGGTTTAATAAATCAAATGGTTTGATAAATGAGGCTTAATGATTCCATATACATTTGAAAAGAAAATGGAATAAATTGAAAAGAATATATCTAAGAAAGATATCTGATTTAAACAAAAGATGAAGTAATTGATTGATGATTGATAATTACATTTGAACTTAACACCTTTTAAATCAATAATTGGCTTCGAAGGAACCGGGGTAGGATTTGGATGGTCCCTATTCGAAAACCACTTCGAACCAATGTATACGTTTGAAAGTGAAGACATGTTGAAGATGATGATTATTAAAGACCAAGGATCTTCATAGCGTGAGAACTGCTTGTTGACATGCTCTAGATCGCTCCCATTATAGAGTTATTTATAGCAGTGGTCTCCTCATTGTGGAGATTTTTTGGATTGCAAGGACTACTCGCTACTAGTGGTACTAGGAGAGTGCCTTCGGCTTCGTTCAGTCCGAGAACGAACTTGTATGGATGAATGTCTGACATTTCATTTCTGAGACACAATGTTTGATTTTTACAAATGTACGTCTGCTTGGTAGTAGGGAAGGCAACTTCTCTTAGCTTAATACCATTCTTTAAGACATACAAGCTCAGAGGCTGTATGCTTGTGGGAGTCAAATAGTGATCAACAGGAATTGCAATGTGGCATTCAAAGATGCTGTGATTATGATATGTAAAAAGGTAATCATTGCCTCGCGCCTCATCAACTGAAAATGATCGAAATAGGGTTAGATACGCTAAGGCTAAGTCGGTCATTCCCAATTAGGGTATGATGATTCCCTTCTAGATATATTTCTCCCAGCTATGACATTCGGGATGTAAATTAATGTGGTTTGTATGCTAGAGCACCCTCGGTTAAAGGTCCCGAGGGATGACATATTCGGTACTATCTAGTTATAGAGGTAGGTCGATCTTGTGTTGGTAGAGGACAGACGTTATGTGCCTCGGGACATCCATTTAGAGGTGTACCCATCATAAAGTAGTCCCTTCGCCTGGTCATTTTTATTAACTCCGTTCTCCAATAAGGACCTATGGTTTTGTTTGTAGAGCCTAGTATACAAGAATTTAATAATGGTAACAATTTCGACTAAGATTAATAAGTTTATTTGCAAATGTTTTAAAGAGAATGTCATTAGAAATAATATCAAATGTTTTGGTATATAAAAGTGTTTTAAGTTATCATAAGGTAAAAAATCATCCGTGTTTATTTGTCGGTGTGGTCTTATGAGATACTCTTTCTTTTCAAAGAATTTTATTCAAAGGCTAATAGATGACACTGTCATTTATTATTGAGTTTTCTTACACTGGTTTGTCAAGCCTGATCCAGGTATCTTCAATACTCGGGTCAGATCCGAGTAGTTTCAGGCTTAGTTGAAGACGGTTGGAGTTTCCAAAGGAGAGATGGAGATATTCATCTACGTACGGACATATTATATTATCCGCTATGATTTGTTTGTTTTTGTTTGATGTTTGTCAGCAATTGTAAGGATAGGTGCTTATAACCGTCCAAAGCTGAATTTAGGTTAGACTCTGATATATGTAATATAAAAGTTTTCTGCTGTAAAGATATTTTTTCAATATTATATATTATTCCATTCATGTGAGATTCTATTCTGTCTTATTTTCTTTATTATCCTTCATGTTCCGCCTTTTCGTGCAATTTGAGTTGGATATGTGTGGTTTAATGTTGATTCAATGGGTACAGACAAAGGTTCATGACAACAATCATCCATTCCTTTATTCCATTCATCACGGTCTCCATCTTGTCCTTGGTTATGTAGATGGATATGGGGGATTAGCTCCTGAGGATGCCTATTAGCTGCCCCTTTGTTGATTTCCTCCACCAGTGGTCTTCCTAGTAGATTGTCTTGTCATTTTGAATTTTTTCAAATCTCAAATCAAAGAATTCAAGTGGTTCTCAGTGAAAGCACCAAAAATAGTTGAACCATATATGACGTAAACACCCAAATGAGTATAGTAGATAAAAGAGTGAAGAACCTAAATAAATACATGTAGAAATAAGACATCGGAATTTATTCTGGAAGGGCCCAAAACTAATTATTGGATGCCCAAAACTAGTAAAAAGATAATTGATTTAGCGGGTTCTTAGTTAGACCATGAAAACTATGGCTATGAAAATGTTATTGGAGGGAGGTAATAGGTTCTTAGTGGTTCCATGAAAACTATGTTCGGAATAGGTTATTTATTGAGATCAATAGGTTCATATTCAGACCATGAAAACTATGACCTGAGATATATTATCAGAGAATCCAATATGTTTATAGTCAGCCTATGAAAACTACGGTTGGATGATGTTATGTTAGACACCAGTAGGTTAGTAGTAATCCCATGAAAACTACGAAACCAGACATATAGTCCATAAGCGTGGAACAGATGATTAGTTGGCCCATTAAAACTAATCGATTAATAGCGACCCTAGAATCTATAACTTGAGACAGATGGTTAGATGAATGGGGATAGGAAATCCAGGATATATTGTATAATTTCATATTATCATATTATGTTATGTTTTAACCATTGTGGATGTAGATGCACAGTATGTGATTAATTAGTTTTTGGTTAAGCTACTAGCAAGGGAAAAACCCATTTCGCTCGGCGGCATGGTCCCACTAGATATCTATTTGGTTCGAGACGGTATATTATTATTCACACCAGTCTTTTTGTCTGACTCGAAGTTTATGTTTTTCTCCTAAAGCTCTCAGGTGAAAATTAAGTTGAGTAGGCTAAGGGTTTTTCAGGTTATTAGTTGATAAATAAGCTTCCGAGACATGTAGGAGACAAGCTAGCTATTTAGGGGATTCTATCTATTGTCCACTCTGTTATTTGGACGTAAGGGAAAATTTGTTTGTTACCTAGTATTAGAATCTAATAAACCAAGCAGGCATCTTCATAGGTCGCACTTGGAGTATTTTGTAATAATTATAATTTTTTTGAATGTGGGTTACATGTAGGATTATGTGATGAATATGAAGAGTCTTTTGGAAATGAAATGTGAAGTTTGAATTTAAATTGTGTTCAAAAATTTGCATATTCATGTGCTTCTATGTTATCAATATATCTAACATTAGTGCATTTGTCACCAGTAATTAATTACGGATGACTATAGCATTAGTAGCGGTTACTTTTGGGCCTCCAAATGAGGAATGTTACAAGTTGGTATTAGAGCATAGGTTTATGTAAATTTAAATGACATTTGAACCTAAAAGATTTTCAAAATATAACCTAATGAATCAGAGAATGAGACCGGGGTTTGGGTTAACGTTATAATAACGTACTTGCATTTATTAGATATATATAAGTATGTATTCCCTTTTTCTCTTAGACCATTCTTTTGTATCTTACTAAGGCTCGTATGCAGATATACGAGAAAGGAATATATAAGGCAGGAAACGGAAGAGGAAATCTAGGTGGAGAAAGCATCACAACTAAGGGAAATACCCGACCCAATATCAAGATGAATCCGGGTCGACAGGAAAATTAATCCGAATGCAAATGCCAATATAGGTGTTGGAACACTACCAGTAGATATGGAGATGATGTATCAGTTCTTCGTCAATCTGATGCAAGCTAAAGCAGCTATAGGAGTAGTTTGGGGAAATGTTGTGAATGTTGGGGGAGCAAATCCTATGGCCCCAGTTGGCAATAACTATGGTGAGCTGAGTACTGATTACACCAGCCTTGGTGGGAAACCGTATTTAGGAACATAGGAAGCCGTCGAAGTAAAAACTGGATTATTGCACTGTAAAAGAATTTTCATTGACTTGGGATTAGATGATGAACAAACGAGAAGACTTGCTTCTAGATAGTTGCAGAGAGCAGCATTATACTGGCAGAACGGGGTTACTGTTGGAGTACCTGAAGAAGAATAAAATTGGACCAAGTTTTGAAAGAGATTCAAAGAGAGGTTTCTATACGAAGTGGCCAAGTTAGCATTGATGAGGAAGTTTAAGGATATAGAGTAGGGGGAGATGTCAGTAATCAAAGATGCCATTAAATTTGATGTGCTGTGCAGATACGGATACGCCATGATTGACACCGTCATTAAGAGAAATGAAAGGTTTATTCGAGGACCGGAGCCAGAGATTGCCATGGCAACCATGCCACACCTTCGTGACCAAGCAATGTCGTAGTGGATATAGCCATCAGGAATGAAGGGTTGCTCTCTACTTTTAGTAAGAGGGACTTATTGAGGTTCAAGATCCCCAGGAAAAGAAGAGAAAGTTCTTTATATGGAAAGGAGCTCAGAAAGGAGGAGCTACCAAGAAAGGGAAGCCGATGTAGTTTGCTGCAAGTGAGACAAGAAAGGATATTTTGCTCATGAATGTTGAAGTGGAAAAGGGAAGAAGGTTGCAGAGAAGAAAGGAGTTAAGTGCTTCATCCGTGAACAGATTAGGCATTACAAGAATCAGTGTCCGAAACCAGTTAGATCAAACAAGGGAAAAGTTTTAGCCTTGGAACCTTCTTCTTCCAGAACAACAACAACTGAGAAGGCGAAATCCATGATGGAAGGCACACTTTTGATTCATAGTATACCAGTTAGGGTATTATTTGATACTGGCGCACCGCATTCATTTATATCTCAGTGTTTGGTAAACATATTATGTTTAGAACCATCATACCTATTTACTTCCTTAAGGGTTGCGAATCCAATATGTGGGTATGAAAATGTGGGAATGAGATAGGATCATTTAGAACTTGACTTGTTAGGTCATAAGTTTGCATGCACTCAGTATGTTTTTGATTTTTAGGGTTTCGGGATCATTTTGGGTATGGATTGGTTAGATGGATACGATGCAAGATTATTTTGTTGGGATAGGGAAATGTCGTTGAGGCACCCTAACAGCCGTAACCGAATTATATACTCGATGGAGAATTCGAATCAAGCGCTTGTGCTTTGCTAAATGCAATGGAAGCGAAAGAAGAATAAGATCGGGTTTTGGTAGCAAAGAGTTTGTAGATGTTTTTGAGACAGCGACAGGGCTGCTACCAAAGTGAGCTATCGAGTTTCGAATAGATCTTATGCTAGGAGCAGGACCTGTAAGTAGACCACCTAGCCGGATGACAACTATTGAGATGAAAGAACTGAAGGTGCGGCTAGTGGACTTGGAAGGGAAGAGCTTTATTAGGCCAAGCAGTTCTCCTTGAGGAACAGCTGCGGTATTCGTGCAGAAGCCAGACCGCAAGTTGAATGAAAGGACAATCAAGAATAAGTATCCTTTGCCGAGAATCGACGATTTGTTCGATCAGTTGAATGAAGCCAGAGTGTTCCCCCAGGATTTGGCAATAGGGTTCCATCAACTAAGGGTGGCGGAGAATAATATTCCATTAGCGGCACTCAGGACTAGACACGGGTCATATGAATGGTTGGTGATGTCATTCGGATTAATGAATGAGCCAGCTTTCTTCATGGATTTGATGAACCGTGTTTTCTAAGAGCACTTGGATAGGTTCGTATTGGTATTCATAGATGATATCTTAATATACTCCAAGGATTAAGAGAGCATGAAGTTCATCTTAGAGTGGTGCTTGAGACGATGAGGCAACATCAACTAAAAGTGAAGTTTTCAAAGTATCATTTGTAGAAGAAAGAAGTTAAGTTTCTTGGTCACGTGGTTTCAGAGAAGAGTTTGTCAGTTGATTCGGATAAGATCGAAGCTATTAACAACTGGAAGAGACCAAAGACGGTGATTGATATCAGAAGTTTCCTTAGGCTGCCGGTTACTACCAGAGGTTTATTAAGGATTTCTCGTGGATAGCACTGTCTTCGACTAGGCTGACTAGGAATGATGTGAAGTTTACTTGGTCTGGAAGATGTAAGGAAGCATTTCTTAAGTTAAAGCATTTATTAACCAGTAGTTCCAAATGGGAATCAAGGATTAGTAGAGTATACCGATGCATGTGAAACCAGATTAGGAGTTGTGTTGATGCAAAAGGGTAAGGTCATTACCTACGCTTCTCGATAGCTTATATCCAAAGAAGTTAGATACCCTACTCATGATTTAGAGTTGGTAGCGGTAATCTTTACATTGAAAATATAGAGACATTATCTCTTGGGAGAGAGATTCGAGTTATATACCGATCATAAGTCCTCAAGGTACCTATTCTCTTAGAAGGTGTTAAATATGAGACATCAGAGGCGGTTGGAGTTTTTAGCAGCTTATGACTTTGATATAGAATATACACCGAGGAAAGGTAAAAAGGTCGCGGATGCATTTTGGAGGAAACATCAGAATGTGATGTTAGCCATGCCGGTCGAATGGAAGGATCATGAGGCGTTGACTACGGTAGTGTGCAGTTAGGATCTGCTGTTAGTTCTAGTCAGAGTACTGCCATGTTCTCTTGCTTGGAAGTTCGACCAAGATTGATCGAAAGGATTGCATCTAAGCATAAAGATGATCCAGTGTTAGCTAAGAATATTAAAAGGCTAGAGGTTGGAATCGAGATTGATGACCTGAAGGATATTAGTCTTGACTAGAGAGAGTGGTTGAGAAAGAAGGGACGATTGCGTGTCCCGAATGCAGAAAATCTAAGGAAGGAGGTCCTTAGAGAATGCATCGATCAAAATTTATGATTCATCCTGGGTGGACCAAGATGTATTAGGATATGATGAGGAGTTTCTATTGGGAAGGTATGAAGAGGGATGTTGGCTTGAGGGTAAAGCAGTGTGTGAACTGTCAACAAGTGAAGGCCGAACATCAGAAGCCGAGTGGGTTGCTCCAATCTTTGGAGATACCAGTTTGGAAATGAGATTCGATATCCATGGATTATATAGACGAATTACGAAGGTCGAACCGAAGAAATGAAACTATATGGGTCATAGTGGACAGGTTGACCAAGAATTCCCATTTCATTCCAGTCAAATCAACCAACATGGAAAATGTTTTGGCTAAATTGTTTATGAAGAAAATAGTTAGACTACATGGATTCCTAGTAGCGTAGTCAGTGACAGAGATGCCTTGTTCACTAGTGAATTCTGGAAGAGTCTACAAGGAATGTTGGGAATCGAGCTTAAGATAAGTACTGCTTATCACACATAGACGGATGGGCAGACAAAGAGAGTCAACAAGGTACTCGATGATCTATTACGGGCTTGTGTATTAGATTTTGGTGGGTCTTGAGAAGACCATTTTTCACTTGGTTGAGTTTTCCTATTATAATAGCTACTAGGCTAGTGTAGGGATGGCATTTTTGGAAGAAAGGCCATGCAAATCACTAGCATATTGGTTAAAGACCAGAGAAAGATTGGTCCTTTGTCTAGATATGGTGAGAGAAGCAATAGAGAAGATGGAGTTGATCCAAGGTAGGATGAAGGAAGCTCTATCTAGACAAAAGAGTTAAGTAGATAAGAGGCGTAAGGATCTAGAGCTCTCAGTTGGAGATAGGGTTTTCATTAAGGTATCACCGATGAAGGGTGTGGTAAGATTTGAAAAGTTAGGGAAACTGGCACCAAGATATGATGGCCGTTCCCAGTCATAGAGAGGATCGGAAAGCTCACATACAGAGTAAAGTTGCCGAGTAGTTTGGTAGGCATCCATAATGTGTTTCATGTGTCTCATCTTCATAAGTATGTACATAATCCAGAGACTACTATCCCTCTGACTACATTGGAAGATTTAATAGTAGAACCAGATCTGACTTTTGTTAGGCAACCAGTTGGAGTTGTAGCGAGAGATGAAAAAAGGTTAAGAAATAAGAAAGTCAAGTTGGTAAAAGTTAAGTGGAGCGATAACAAGAAGGACCGTACTTAGGAAATAGAAGACCTGATTAGTGATATGTATCCTAGGCTGTTATAAGGGTATGTTCTATATTTGTTTTATATAGATTTTTTGCTGTTAGGATACACTAGCTTTATTCACATGATTGATGTGCTTGTTTCTAGCTCTTATTGAATTTCGAGGACGCAATTTTTTAAGGGGGAGCCTGTAACACGCCTAACTTTTCTTTTACATTATTCAGAAGATATAATTAGATTAATTAAATAGAATAATATGTGATGTAAAAAGTAGATGAGATTTTAGAATTAATCGAGTTAGGCCTTAACTAACAAACATATAAGATTGTTTTAATTTAAACATATGTAGGAGGATTTATGAAAAGGGCAAAACAGGAATAAGCTTCATTTACTAAATGTAAACCCTTCTACCCTCGTATCCTTGTTCATTTTTACATCCCAACAAAACACAAACAAAGTAGAGGTCATTGCTAAAGCTTTTAACGGAAGAAAAGTTAGAGAATCAAGCTAAAGCTAAGTGGAATCAAATCAATAACTTAATTCTCAAATCTTTTTCTCAAATCGAGGTGAATAATAGTATCCATCTCATTCTTATGTGTTAAATTTGGGATGTTTGAAGTATTCCAAATTTTTTGATGATAGTATGGTTGATTTTACCATTGTTCGCATGAATAGTGATTTATTGAAATTTTTATGAAATTTTTATGATATGTTTCAAGGAAAAAACCTTAGTGAATGACCTCCAAATGACTTGATTTTGGGATATGTTGTGTAATAATAATTTTGGAGATGATTTTTTAGTTTCATAATTTTCGGAATTAATAGAAATATTTTATGAATTTCTTAAGGTGAAGAGGGCAATTATTTCGAGTTTTAAATATTAAAAATAATAAACTAATGAACTTTGCCTTGAAATTCTTGTATGGTAAATAAAATACTATTTCATATTTTTGGTGAATTTTTGGGATTTTTCCCAAGTTATTTCGATTTCTAATGAATTTTCTAAGCTACAATGGCTTAATAATTATATTAAAATATTAATATATTTTAATGGTTTGAATATAATTTTGGAAATTATGAAATCTGATCTATAGTAGTTTCTCAGTAAAGAAATTGGTAAAGTGTATCTCTAACCAATATGAATTTCACAAAATGTAAGAGTTAGTAAAAAGAGTATAATTTATTTAACAAAATAGCAGTTTTTACATTAATTACGAGTCTATCACGGTACCCCTTCATCACCATAGCCTTCGTATTGCTATAGTGTCAGTTATCTTTTGTAACGCTACATTGTCAGTTAGCCTTCGTATTGCTACAGTGCCAATGCTTTCGTAGCCATGCTACAGTAACTTTAGCATTCGTAGCTATGCTATAGTAACATATGCCTTCGTCGCTATTGGTTATGCCAGCTTTGTTTTTAGAATTTGAAACATGTATAACTTTTTAACCGTAAGTCCATTTTTCTATTATGACCACTCTTTTTTAACTGTAAGTCGATTTTTCTATTATGACCACTCTATGGAAGGGAAACCATCATTCGGAAGCAATGAAATAGGTTAAAGACCTTAGTTCTACACCTATGAAAAGTTATAGCCCAAACAGAGTTTTTTTATTGTCTCGTCACTTTATTTTCGATGGATGCGGAGGGGTCATTCCGCAATAGTTGAATACATGCGGAAGCTTCCTTCCATAATGATTCCAACTAAGAAAGAAGGGTTATTTGGCCTTATTCATTTGATAGGGGTGGAGGGGTCCTTCCGCCTTAGTTTTAATAGATGCGGCAGGGTCCTACCGCATCGCTTTGTCTTTGTAATTTGGGATACTAATAATTGTAAAACTTTGCCATCTACATTAAGGGACACCAATGTATGTCTTATACAGGGGTTACGTGTGCTTGGGTAATCATATTCACTTCATTTATAACCCTTAACTGCATTTTGGGGTGCTAAGGGAAGGATAACCAACTAGGTTGATCCAGTAGTGAACATACATTTATTTAACCCCTATGTGAGTAGAATTACATCCAGAAGATCAGATAGACCAGAATATAGAATGTCCAAAACTGGTTAAAAGATTATTAATTTAAACAAGTTTTTAGTTAGCCCATGAAAACTATGCTTTGAGAAATGTTATTGGCATGGGCCAATAGGTACTTGGTGATCCCATGGAAACTATGTTCGGAATAGGTTATTGATAAAGATCAATAGGTTCATAGTCAGCCCATGAAAACTATGCCTTGAGAGATGTTATTGGAGAGTCCAATAGGTTCATAATCAGCCCATGGAAACTACGATTGGATGATGTTATTATTAGACACCAATACGTTCTTAGTAATCCCATGAATACTATGAAACCAGGCAGATAGTCCGTAGGCTATGAACAGGTTATTGGTCAGCCCATGAAAACTAATAGATTAATAATCACCCTAGAAACTATAACTTGAAACAGATAGTCAAATGAATAGGATGGGAATCCAGTATGTATTGTATAATTGTATATCATCATATTATGTTACGTTTTAACCATTGTGGATGCAAGTACACAGTATGTGATTAATTAGTTTTAGGTAAGGTACTAGCGAGGGGAAAACCTGTTCCGCTCAGCGGCATGGTCTCACTAAATATATATTTGGTTCAAGATGGTATATTATTATTCACACCAGACTTTTTATCTGACTCGAAGTTTATGTTTTCCCTCTTAAAATCTTAGGTGCTTAAAATTAATCAGAGTAGGCTGAGGGTAAGGTTTTCAAGTTATTAGTTGACGAATATGCCTCCAGAGATGTGCAGGAGGCAAGCTAGCTATTTAGGAGACTCTATTTATTATCCGCTGTGTTATTTGGATGTAATGGAATTTTTTTTAATTTCCTAGTATCAGACTCTGATCAACCAAAGGGCATCTTCATAGTTCGCTCTTGGAATATTTTGTATTAATTATAATTTCTCTGAACTTGGGTTGCATATAGGATTATGTAATGAATATGAAGTGACTTTTGTAAAATGAAATGTGAAGTTCAAATTTAAACCGTGTTCAAAAAATTTCATATTCATGTGCTTCTATGTTATCAGTATATATAACATTACCGCATTTGGTCATAATAAGTTAATAACTATGGATGACTGCAGCATCAACAGTGGTTATTTTCAAGCCTCCAAATGAGGGATGTTACAAAAAGCATCGTGGGGTTGGCGTAAGAAGGTAAAGCAGTTGGAAAGAAATTTATCCATGGTGAAAAAAGATTTAGACTCCATGACTTACTACGTTCCACACCAAATTTATGCTTAAGTAATGAGGCAACTCTTTGCAGACCGTCTTGATGATATGGTTGCAGATGTTAGCCTCGATTTCATATAGGATACTGACCTTATTAAACTATCTTGGGCCACTGCTTCACCACATGAGTCAGAGATCGCAGTGGGATTGATGCTTCTCCATTCGCATCCGTTTAAGAGTTGTTGGATGGTTCTGACTTGGAAGACACTTGCCTTACCGTGTATAACACCAGTTTGGAGACCATTCATGTAATTACACTTGAGATCCTCACTCTTAACAAAGTAAACCCTTAATTCTAGACCCAATTTTTAGTTTTTCCTTAGGTTTTATGGCCTATTTGTATTGACTCCTAACCGTATTACAATCTAAGTTATTTCTTTCTAAGGATATATATACAAGCATACATATATAATAAACTTATATTTTTACATATTTTGCTTCATTCATGTCATTGCTCTTTATTTATCTGGTATGCTTATCGAGTGTACCAATATCTTTAAACCTCACACTCTTTTCTTTTTTAGTTAAAGAGCATCAGTGTGGATGACTCTCTTTTATTTAAGCCGCATGAAGAGGATAATTTAATTCAACATTTAGGGAATTATGTGGAGCATTTAGAAAAGCAAGCTGTAGAGAGGTTATCAATAAGAACTTCCTTTGTGCGTAGAAGGAAAATGAGCTAGAAAAAGTTGTTAAACAATGAAGAGAAAGCGTCAGAGGAATTTGTTTAAAACTGCACAACTTATTCATGAGAGGGACGCTCTCTATGGCATTGTACTATACAAGTGGAGCCCTTCTTGGGGGTTGTGCAACAACCCGATTTAATAATTACCTTGATGTTAATTTTGGTGATAATTATTCTAGAAATAATTATGGGAATTTAAGAATTTAATTAATTAAAATAAACCTACCGGAAGATTTTAATGTTATTTAAAAGGAGATAAAATTTGTTTAGAAGGTTTAATTCTAAAATTTGTAGGGAACTGAAAAGTATTTATTTTACCCTCTCGAATGAAACTAATTGATAATAAAATGTGAAAATTTAGTTGAAAAACCAATTGGAAAATATAATTAAAACTTTAAAGTGGTAGAAATCTATTTTTAAATTATTATTAGGATTTTATTTGAATTATGTTAGATAAAGAATTTAATTGTTCAAAATTTAATTTTGATTAAAAGAATGAAATTTGGAATTTGGGTTGTAATGGTTTTATTCTTAGGTCATAGTTAAAATGGATTAAATCTCTAAAAATATAAATAAAGGCCTTTAGAGAAATAAAAAGAATTGTAGTTCTTTTAGTTTAAAAAGAAAGGAAATTGAAATCTTATTGGGTTAAGCCCATTTACCAAGTCAATGTTTCTTCTCATTGCAATCAGTATGTTCATAATGTAAAAACTTTGAAAATGAAAAGAAAGAAAACTCTAAGTTTCCACTCCAAAACCTAGCTAAACCTTCATTAATCAATTAAAGAAAATTTCCAGAAATTCAGATAATTCAAGATGACTCCATCTTCTTAATTTCTGTCTTTTAGAACCCTTAATTTCAGCTTTTAGTTGAGTTACTAAACTCTGTTCTACTTTATGTGAAATTTGTTGTTTTAGGGTTTTGCAAAGATTGAAGAAGGAAGCTGCTGTAATAGGTTTGATTTGCGTTAGCTAAGGAAATCATGGTGAGAAATTCTCACAATTATCATTAAATATGAACTGCATGTTGTACTTGATTGAATCAGAGCATATAATTGAATGTTGTCAGTCTATGTCTGTAGGATTTTTCTTACAGTAATTTAACTCTGTAAACCCTATCAAATTGCAAGGTTTCGTTGTTTAGTTTCTTCTCATATTGATGCATGCTTGATTCTTTATGTTATGTATGTATATTTCTTTGAAATCATGCTTTTGAAATTAGTAAATAGTGGACGAAATCACCAAAATCATCACCGGAAAGAGGGCCAAAACGATGCCTGAAGATGAGCTCTAGGTATATTTGCATCGGTCGATCGATGGAAGTCGGCCGGTCATTGATTTTTCCTTGAGCTTGTCTCCAGGCAATTCATTCTAGATTTTACTTATATTTGTTTTTACTTTTACTTATTGATTTTTTGGAGTTTGATTATGTTATATATATTGATTAGACCCATTTAATACTCTGATTTGATAAAAGAAAAGTTGGTGTATATATCTATGTATATTTGATTTTATAAAATTATATTATCAATAGATTTTAAAGGAAGAAATTTATAAACCATATATATAATCTATTTTTGGCTTTAAAAATCATTTATAACCTATATAAAATCATATTGATATTTTCATCTATGAAATCTCCAGTTTATAATGAGATAAAGTATTTTATCAAATTTAATGAAACAAGCTATTTCTTGTAATAATTTATTTGATGGATTTTGTGGAATTTACATTCAAGCTAAATATTCCTTTTTTTTATGAAATGAGAAATATACTTAAATAATTTAGTACTAATAAGTGGTTATGGTATATTAATTATCACTTCATTGGTAAAATATATGACTTGTTTGCATAGAGTATGTGTGTAGTGGAAGTTACTAAATAATAGTAAATATTTTAGCAACCCCTAGTGTTATGGGACGTGGTTGTTGCTTTAATAATTACTATTAAAAGGGTGTATAACAATATGAGATTAAAAAATATCTTGAGAAAACGTATTATGGTATAATTCGCTATATTCATTAATGCATTTGGTAACTTGACCTTGTAGGCTAGTTGTTCGACCTAGCAGCTTGACTGCGGAGGTTGCACCTCGGGTCATGGTATTTGTTTAGTTCTAGCCCTATACCTCAGAGCCAACAGTCCGCACCGCAGTCTATATTTAATATTATAACACTTGCACCATCAATTAGTACGTGTGGCACCTTAGAAGTGCAATAGTAAGTTGAGCACATGTTATGGATATCCGGTACTTTTGGACTGTAGGACTTTAGCAGGCTAAACTCCTGGAGCTTTTTATATTTGTCTCCCATTGAAAGAAAGAAATTCACGCTAAGAGTACTCGATTGGTAAAGGACGTCTACATAATCTGTTAATTGTGATTAACTTGCCATTGGGCTGTAGATTTGTTGACTCGCTTTTATGTAATCATGTGATTTTATGCTTTTATGATATTACTTTGTTTTGTTAGCTTTCTTATTAGCTTTTGCGGTTTTTATGAGATTTGTATTCATCATATTTTGAGATGATTGCTGCTAAGGGGCATGAGATGATTTTGTGACATGGTGAATATTTGGTGATAATCTGTTTGTTGAGATCCTTTTTATGCTATGTGTTAATTCATATACACGGTTATTATTGGTATCCATTCAATGACTTTATTACCTAGATCTCACAATTTGATATTTAGAGATAATCTGATCAGGGTATTTTTTCTTATAATGCTCGAGTCAGACTAAGACTTATCTGGTACCGTGACTTGAGGGCTATGAACTTATGCTAGCTTTTGGGAGTAGTCTATCATGTTATATATTTCTATGTCATATGTACATTATGTATTAGACCTTTATATGATGTATATTTTGTATGAGGTTATTACTCTAGTTATCATGTACATTTTGGAGATATATTATGTGGGTTTAGTATCCCCTTATGTAGACTCGTAGTATATTATTTCACTATGTATTAGATTTTCCGCTGTGTTATCTGATTTTGTGTTCTGTGATGTATATTATATTGTTATGGACTGTATTTTGAGCCAACGTGTTTACTACTTTATGCCTAGACTGTTCACACATACATATTATATAGACTAAAAGGTAAAATATGACAGTGTTAGCCCAAAAGAATAATTATGGATGGTCGTTGCTATCCAACCTTATTCCTTGTATTACCTGACAATATTACATTGTAATATTTTTTGGTAATATAGTAATAAAGGTAGGGCATTACAACTTTGTATCAGAGTAGTGTTTCAGAACAATATTGAATACAAGAGACGTGAATCTTGGCCTAGGCAGACTTAGAGTCCCGACCCTTAGGTGTGAGTGTAGATTTAGTTCCTTTTCCTTTTTAGAAAATATATATTTTACTAAGGGTAATTAGTAGACGAATTTGCATGTTTTATTTTTCTTATATTATGATTATTATCTTGAATGAGTTTCTTAATTAAAATCTCACATGTGGAAGAAGTGAGTATGGCTGGCGGTAGAACTATCCATTCTGAGTCAGGACTGTCAAGTGGACCTGATCAGGAGGGTGCATTTATGACTACCCACAAATTATGGATTTGGTTAGGAATGTTCAGTCTTCCAATGTAGGCCCCAAAGATCCTTCAGTTCATCATTCGGGCTTTGCTAGGATATGCGGCGATTATGCTCACTTAGGAGGAATGCGGTTCGAGCGGACGGAAGATGTTATAGATATTCAGGCATGGTTGAAGACATGTGAGAGAATTTTCAGCCCTATGGATCTTTTAGATATGCATAGAGTGTAGGTTGCATCTATTCAGCTTCAGGAGAGGGCAACCTTAGCTCGAAGGTTCATAGATCTTAAGCAGGGTGATTCTTTAGTATCATAATATGTGGCAACATTTAAGGCATTGTCCAAGTATGAGGTTGATCTCATCAATACACCTAGGAAGAAGAATCAGAAGCATGTATATGGAATGAAGAAGTCTTTGAAAAAAGTGCTCCTCAGTTGGATGTCACTTTCAAGAAGTTAGTGGACACTACTCTCAGACTTGAAGAGACGGAGAAGGATAGCAGTGATGAAGCTACTCCACAGAAGAAGAATTTCTTTCCTAAGAAGAAAAAGCGGTTTTGGAGGTTTAAGCCTAATTTCAAAATAATAAATCTAAGAAGCAAGATTCTGGTGTTAAGGGTCAGAGAGAGAGCAAGTAGAATGTTTACAAGTGCGAAGTCAAGGGATATTATGCAAGGGAGTGAACAAGGCCTCGTTGCAGTAGCACCAGCTTCATCTCATGCATGCTTCTATTTTAAGAAGGAAGGTCATCAGATATTAATTATCAAGTTTTAGCTTCTAAGCAGAAAGGGAAGTTAAATCCAGCAGAGTCCTCAGGAGGTTCAGGGTGATAGAGAGGTATATCTTCATCTATTCTCGAAGGTTCTATCTTTTTCCATGATCGTTTCATTCGAGTTCTCTTCGACATGGGAGCATCACACTCATTTTTCAAAGGAATTCGATGAAGCTTGTTCTTTATATGTGACATATCTGTTATCATCTTTGAGGATTGCTAATCCGAGCGGTGGATTTGTAACTCTCAGCTTGTTTTGTAAGGAAGTCGAAATCATTCTTTAATGGATTCTCTTTCCTGGCTGATTTGCATGTAATCCGGTATTTGAATTTCAGTATGATTTTGGGTTTGGATTGGCTAGATAGATATGAAGCTACTACTCTTTGTCCGAAATGTACTACTTATATAAAGCATCTATCTATTGCTGATCTACTTTCTCTTGTTCTTGAAGAAATCGATTCGAATATGAATATTTCTCTCTATGCCATCAAATCTCGAGAAGGGGATCAAACAACTAGTATTCCCATTGCATGTGATTTCCTTGATATCTTTGAATCAATTTCTAGATTGCCACCTTAGAGGGCAATCAAATTCTGTAATGATTTGATTCCTGGTGCTTAGTTGATTAGTCATCCTCCCACAAGGATGTCAGCAAAGGAAAATAAAAAGCTGAAGAAGCTATTAGTTGAGCTTGAGGTGAAGCATTTTATCTAGTCTAGTAGTTTGCCATGGGGTGCAGCAGTGGTGTTTGTAAGGAAGGCCGATGGAACACTTGGATTGTGTATCGGCTATAGGAAATTAAATGAGCTCATTATTAGAAATCTTTATGCTTCACCTATAACTGATGATATATTTGATCATCTTAATGGCGCAAAAGTCATTTTGTAATTAGACTTAGGGATAGATTTCCACAAGCTTCGAGCGGCAGAAGATAGTATTCCACCGACAGCTTTTAGAACCCGATACGGTTACTACAATTGGCTAGTTATGCCATTTGGGTTAACAAATGTGTGCGTATTTTGTTGGCTGAATGAATCATGTATTCCAAGATTTTCTTGATAAGTTCGTGCTTGTTATTATCGATTATGTCCTAATCTATTCGCAATCAGAAGCGGAGCATGAGAAGCATATCCATATTGTTTTAGAGACTCTTTATAGAACATAAGGCAAAATTTTAAAAGTGCTATTTTTGGTAGAAGCAAGTGAAGTTTTTGGGTCATGTTATTTCTAAAGTCATAATCTCTATGGCTCCTGCAAAGATTGAATCTATTCGGAATTTGAAGAAACCGGAGAGTGTGATGGAGGTTCATAGCTTTCTGGGATTAGCTGGTTATTATCGACGATTATTAAAGATTTTTCCAAGGTAGTTCTTCCTCTTACCAACTTAACTGAAAAAGAAGTGAAGTATTTTTGGTCATAGATGTGTGAGTTTGCATTTTAGACTTTGAAGGATCTTTTAACGTATGCACCTATTCTTATAATTCCAAAAGGGAACCGAGATCTTGTTGTCTATACAGATGCGTGTGATTATGCAGAGATACAAAGTAGTTGCTTATGCTCCAAGATACTTGCATCCTAATGAGATCTGTTATGCCACTCATGATGTCGAACTTGTAGCTATTGTTTTTGCATTAAGAATTGGCGTCGTTATCTTTTTGGTAAGAGATTCATTCTTTATACCAACCATAAATCTTTGAAATATCTCTTTTCTTAGAAGGAGCTCAATATACGTCAGCAGAGGTGGTCATAATTTTTAGTGGTTTATGATTTCAAGATTCAGTATACTCCAGGAATGGGTAATTATGTTGCGAATGCCCTTTGTCGCAAACATCAAGCAGTGGTTTCTATGATGTTATCGAAATGGAAGATGCATGAGACGCTTTCTATGTGTGAAATCATATATCAGGATTAGAAGTTGTGATCAGATAAATTACTACTGAGTCTAAAGGCTCGTCCTTTTATTCTTGACCATATAATGGAAGCCCAAAAGCAAGATCCGAAATTGTTAGAGCTTGTTCACAGTCTTTTTGTGAATAGAGATGATGAGAAGTTGAAGGAGTTTATTGTTGATACTCGAGGTTGTGTTTGGAGACATGGTAGACTTATTATGCCCGACATTGATATTCTTAGAAGAGACATTATGGTTGAATTTTATTGTTCTTGTTTTACCATCCATTCGGGCAGTAGTAAGATGTATGTAGACATGAAATGATTATATTACCGGGAGGGTATGAAGCGAGGCATTGCTCGGTATGTTAGTCAATGTGTGACATATCAGTTGGTTAAGGCAGAACATCAGAAGCCTAGTGGTCTTCTATAACCATTGGATTCCATTATGGAAATGGGATCAGGTTTCCATGGATTTTATTGATGGATTGCCTCATTCTCGATTCGTACATGTTAGTTTATGGGGGATTGTGCATCGGTTGACCAAATATGCTCATTTTGTACCGATAAAGTCTAACTGAATTGCATACATTTTTGCAAAACTTTATGTCAAGGAGATAGTTAGATTGCATGGAGTTCCCAATGCCATTGTCTATAACAGAGATCAACTTTTCGCCAGTGGATTCTTTAGGAGTCTTCATTTAGCATTAGGTACTAAGCTTAACCTTAGCATGCCTATCACCCCTAGTTCGATGGGCAAGTAGAGCATGTGAATAAGACTTTAGAGGATTTGCTATGTGCGTGTGTTTTAGATTTTGGTGACAGTTGGAATGAGCATATTTACCTTATTGAATTTGCCTATAACAATAGTTTCCAATCGAGTATAGGTATGGTTCCTTTTGAAGCATTATATGGCCGGCCGTGCAGCTCATCTTGTTGGTTAAAAACTGGAGAATTTTTTTTGGGGACCGGATTCTATTTGAAAAGCATTCTAGAAGATAGATCTTATTAGAATAATAATGAAAGAAGCTTAGGATGGCAAAAGTCTTATGTGGATAGAAGGAGAAAGGATTTGGAGTTCATTATTGATGAACTTGTGTTTATTCGTGTTTCTCCGATGAAAGGAGTGATGCGTTTCAGTCGATTTGGGAAGTTGGCTCCCCTTTATATTGGGCCATACCTAATCACTGAATATATTGACAAAGTGCTTATCCTGTGGCATTACCGGCTCAACTTTCAAGCAAACATGATGTTTTTCGTGTTTCCCAGCTTCGAAAATGTCATAAAGTTCCAGAATTGGTTCTTAAACCACCTTAAGCTAAGGAAATTGATATTTCTCCTTGTTTAACCTATATTTATGGGCCTGTTGACATTATTTCTTTGAAAGTAAAATGACCTAGAAGCAAGGATGTTCTGCTCGTTAAGGTTCAATGGTCGTTAAATCCTAAAGACTGCTCTTGGGAGACTAGGAAGTCTATAGAGCGCATATATCCAGAGTTATTTTTTAAGGCCCACGAGTGGTCTAAGTTATCTTATCTAAGTTAAATATCTTCATTTGATTCTATCCGCACTTGTTGTAGAATTTTCTCCAATTTAAAATTGTAGGGACGCAATTTCTTAAGAAGGGAGTATAACCCGATTTAATAATTACCTTGATCTGAATTTCGTGATATTTATTCTAGAAATAATTATGCGAATTAAAGAATTTAATTAATTAAAATAAAGCAATTAGAATATTTTAATGTTATTTAAAAGTAGATAAAATCTATTTAGAAGGTTTAATTTCAAATTTGTTGGGAATCGAAAAGTATTTATTTTACCCTCTTGAATGAAATTAACTGGTAAGAAAATGTGAATTTTTAATTAAAAAACCAATTAGATAATGTTACTGAAAGTTTAAAGTGTAGAAATCTCTTTTTAATTTATTATTTGGATTTTATTAAAAATATGATATATAAGGAATTTAATTGTTTAAAATTTATTCTAGATTGAAAGAGTGAAATTTGGAATTTGGGTTATAATGGTTTATTCTTATGTCACAGTTAAAAGGATTAAATCTCAAAATATAAATAAAAAAAATTTGAAATATAAAAATAATTGTTGTTATTTTAATTAAAAATAAAGGAAATAAAGTCTTATTGGGTTAAGCCCATTTACCAAGCTAACAAAGAAGAGTTCCTTCTCATTTCAGTCGTTCATACTGCAAAAACTTTGAAAACGGAAAGAAAGCAAACTCTAAGTTTCCACTCTAAAATCTAGCTATATCTTCATAAATCAATTAGAGAAAATTTCTAGAAATTTAGATAAATTCAGGGTAAGTCCATCTTCTCAATTTCTAGATTCAAGAACCCTCAATTTTAGTTTTTAGATGAGTTAGTAATCTCTATTATACTATATGTGAAATTTGCTGTTTTAGGGTTTGGCAAAGATTGAAGATGGAAGTTGTTGTAATAGGTTTGTTTTGTGTTAGCTAAGGAAATCAAGGTGATAAATTCTCACAATTATCTTTAAATATGAATTACACACAGCAGTTGATTGAATCAGAGCATATAGTTGAATGTTTATTAGTCTATGTCTATAGTATTTTGCTTACGGTAATTTAACAATGCAAATCCTGCCAAATTACAAGTTTCTATTGTTCAGTTTCATCTCATAGTGATGCATGGTTGAATCCTTATGTTATATGTACATATTGCTTTGAAATCATGATTCTATAATCAGTAAATAGTGACTGGAATCATTGAAATCATCATCGGAGAGAGGATCAGAATGATGCCTCAGGACGAGCTCCAAGTATTTTCGCATCGGTCAACCAGTCGTGAATTTTTCCTAGAGTTTTCCTCCATGCAATTCATTCCAGATTTTATTTATATTTAATTTTTCTTTTGTTCATTGATTTTCTAGAGTTTGATATGTTATATATATATTGATTAAACCCATTTAATACTCTGATTTGATAAAAGAAAAGATTAGTATATATATCTATGTATATATGATTGTATAAAGATATATTATCAATAGATTTTAAAGGGAGAAATATACAAACTATATATATAATCTATTTTAGCTTTAAAAATTGTTTATAACCTATATCAAATCATATTGATATTTTCATCTATGAAATCTCAAGTTTATAAAGAGATAAAGTATTTTATCAAATTAAAAGAAACAAATTATTTCTTATGATAATCTATTTGATGGAATTTAGGGAATTTAGCTTTTAAACTAAATATTCCTTTTTTTATGAAATGAGAAATATGCTTAAACAATTTAGTAATAATAATTGGTTAAGGGACATTAATCATCACTTCATTGGTTAAATATATGAATTCTTTGCATAGAGTATGTGTGTTGTGGAATTTAATAACTAATAGTAAATATTTTAGCAACACCCAATGGTTATGGGACACGGTTATTACTTTAATAATTACTACTAATTGAGTATATAACACTATATGATTATATAATATCTTGAGAAGGTGTATTATGGTATAATTCGCTATATTCATTAGTGTAGTAGCTTGACCTTATGGCTAGTTGTTTGATCTAGCAGCTTAGCTATAGAAGTCGCACCCCGAGTCGTGGTATACCACAGAGCCAACAGTCTATACCGCAAGCTATATTCATTATCATAGCAATTTCTCCATTCGTTAATAGGCATGACACCTTAACAATGCGATTGTAGGTTGAACACATGTTATGGATATCCTGTACTTTTGGACTGTAGGAGTTTAGCGGGCTAAACTCCTGGAGCTTTTCATATCAATCTCCTCTTAGAAGAAAGAAATTCGCACTTAGAATACTCGATATGTAAAAGATATCTATAGAATCCATTAATTACGATTGGCTTGCCTTTGGCAGTCGCTATGTTGACTCGCTTTTATGCACTCGTTTGTTATGGCTTTTATGACATTGCTTTGTTTTGTTAGCTTTCGTGTTTGAGTTTGTCATTTTTATGAGATTGTATTCATAGTGCTTTTAGATGATTGTCGTTGTGAGACATGTGATGATTTCATGACACGGTGAATATTTGGTGATAATTTGTTTGTTGAGATCCTTTTTATGTTACGTGTTAATTGACATACACTGTTATTATTAATATCTGTTCAACAACTTTATTACCTAGATCTCACACTTTGATATTTAGAGATAATCTGATCCAAGCATTATTTTCTTATAATGCTTGGGTCAGATATCGGGTAATAAGACTTGAAGACAGTGGACTTGTGCTAGCTTTTGGGAGTAGTCTATTATGTTATCTATTTCTATGTCATATGTGACTCTAGTTATCATGTACATTTTGGAGACTTGTTATGGTCTATATGTATATTATATAGGCTTAGTATCTCCTTTTACAAACTCATAGTATACTATTTTTGGTCTGTATTATATTTCCACTGTTTTATCTGATTCTGTGTTCTATGATGTATATTATATTATTCTAAATTGTATTTTAAGCCAACATTTTTATTACTTTGTCCTGAGACTGTTCACATGCATATATTGTTCAGATGAAAAGGTAAAATGTGATAGTGTTATCCCAAAGGGATAAGTAAGGATGGTTGCTCTTATCCAGCCTTATTCTCTTTATTACTTGACAATATTACTTTGTAATATTCTTGGGTGATATAGGTATAACGGTGAGGCGTTACAGGTTGACTTGCTTCCTTTTAGTCATCCTCATTTTCTATGATTCAAAATGGAATTAGTCATAGTCATAACCTTTAATTGAATAAAATATTATTCTTTTTTCGTATATATGTCTATATACATTATGTGTGCATTTTACTCAATCGTATATTTATTCTTGCTTGGTTATTTTTATTTTAGGCCACCGCTACTTCCTTTTATACTTTACATGAATGTGATGGTCCTTTCTATGGTCCCTGGGTTCCTTCATATTTTTTTGCCAATGAGCAGGCTCTGATTAATGTTTCTGAGACTTACCAAAGTTAGATTGAGAAGATTGAAGCTACTAATGGAGATCTCATTAAAGAGAAAGAAATGATTGTCGACCTTGTATGAGGGGATATGCTTATTAAATATAAAGAACAAGAGTGGGATTTAAAAGATTCAAAACATGCTAATGTTCAATAATATAACTATATTACTAGACAAAGGGCTGAATTAGCATTTACGCAAAAATGAATACATGATTTGGAAGGAAACTGAAGTCTACATAGAAAGTATAGTTGATTTGGAGAAGTTGTTGAAAGACATGAGGGCTTATATGCTACTTCTTATAAAAAAGTTGAAGCATATAATTGAGGGATTGTCTTTGCAATGAGAAGAGAAGCTCAACAAGAAGAGAAACCAACTGTGATTTTAATCACCTTACATCATCTAGGCCAAGTTTTGCTCCTGCACCTCCACCAAGATCATATCGCGATGTTGTTTCTTAATGAATGAAGGTTTGAAGAATTATCATGAGTCTAAGTTTAAAGAATTAAAATATATTATTATTATTATAAGAAATTAGCAAGTTTGGAGGGTAGTTGAATGCATGGGATTTCTACCGTGAATGAGTTATTTGGCTTCTTTTCTAAGTCAATCAAAAAGACCAAATCTCAACTGCTTAGTGAAATTAAACGTATGCTACAAGTGGCCATATACCGTTTGAATGCTCTTGAAGTAAAAATGTCCACTATAGAATCTCAAACTTCCACATAGTCAACAGAATTCATTTCGGTCGCACCTTCAAGATCTTCTACGCCTTCTCTTCATAGTGTAGACAAGGTTTCCTTAATTTAGGAACTTCGTAAGCAGATGGTTAGGTAGGTTATGGAAGACATTGTTGTGAAGCATTCAATCAGTATTTTTAGTCATTTTTGGCCTAACCTTGAATTAGCCTTCTTATCCAATCATAATAACTTTGTTTCAACCATATGATGTCGATGATCCTTAGGCTGGCGCTAACTACTATCCTAGGGTCACATTTGGTAATGTTCCTCATTGCTCATCCGTTATAACTACAGAGCTAACCGACCCACTAGTCAGTTTACAACTTGGGGGTTCTTCTGCCTCCCATTCACCATTTGCAGTCCAACCATTTCGTAGGACGGTAAAGTTATAACTATATATCCTTCCGAGTTTGAGTCTAACCATTAGTGTAGTTTGTACAATAATGGTCTATTAGCTTTGTATGAGTATATACTTATGTTATCTTCTAAGTGTGTATAGTATGTAAATAAGCTAAGTAAATTTACCTAGCAAGCTTGTTGTAGGCTCTTAATTCATATCTTCATTTTGTATTATGTACAACATGCATTGTTTTCCATTGTCCTATTTCATAGTTTTGACTTTAATGTAGTATATATTGTACTCAGTCCATGTTTTCTGAACTTTTCTTTTAGTATCCGTATCTAGACATGTGCTTGGCATGGTCTGCTCTGTTTGTAGTGCAGTTATTTAAATTGTTTTGACTGAGAATTTAGGTTGTGAATTTATAATCCTATATATTTACGCGCATGATTTTTAATATCGGCTAAGGCCGTCTAATATCCCAACGTCCAATATGTTTGGTTGAGAAGCTAAGGTATGTATGTCATAGCTATATGATTTTGCAATTTTTTTACTACTAGTTAGAGTCGTCTATTATCTATATGTCCAGTAAGTTTGACTAATAAGCTAAGCTATTTTTTTGCAGTTCCATAATAAAGTATTAATTATTGAATAGTAGGAAGATTTGAGATGCTTCAAGGTACCTAGATATGTCTTTGATATAAATACCTCGCTCTTCTTGTGCATTTTGTGTTACTTTGTTCTCAAGGAATAACTGGGATTGGAACCTTTTGACTTGATGTAGGTATTATCATGGGTTTTGTTTTTGAGTCTTTTTCTCTATTCATTTAAGTCTAGTATCGTCGTTCTCAATGTTGGGATTGTCATTTTTGCTTGCCAACTTTGCAATTTGCTTAGCCAATGAGTGTTGGCAATTAGTTGTGGAGCTATTTGAGCAGGTTTATTTTAATGGATATTAAACTCACATCTCTTTAAGCCTAATCACTCCTTTATATCAGTTTCAAATGTGGTGAAGGTTCCATTTTTGGGTCAGTAATGATTTATACGTTGAGCCTATTGTTTGGATGAGGGAGTATGATAATTGTATTTTGCTGCGAAATTCTCCAGTTCAAATGGGTAAGGAAGCTAGTAGATTTCCATTTTTGGAATAAAGGTATGGTGTTTTTAAAGCACGTAGAAGCTTAGTAGGAAAGTAATTTGTTAAGGGCTTGCCCTCCTTCTAGTATCGAAATGTTGGGATTTCTTTTGTTCTCATAACACCAACAAAGTTTTGAAGTAATTATGTTATCGAATGCTTCTGTAATTAAGTATTAGCAAATTTAAATAATATTAAAATTTCCTTTAAAGGTGTTACCGTGTTAATAAAAACTACATAATTATGTAGACACTTTACTTGTTTGTTAAAGTGTCCAGTCTAATTTCAATATCAGATTCAATCGAATCTAAACAAGATCTAATGCATAAAACAAATTAATAAAATCTGATAGAGTAAAAGACACAAAGATTTATATGGTTCAGATATTTACCTATCCTACATCCATGCGATAATTCCATTCTCCTTTTGTTTTTTACTAGTACAAGCTCTTTAGATTCTAATGGCAGATATTATAACCTATTATAGTGTAAAATTTAGAAATAACGAAAGTGCCCTTCTTTTTCTATGCTACAGCTATGGAGACCGTCTTAACCTCTGGTACCCAATGTATCTGAAGAATGCGCTACAACGACACTCAGTTGATGTATGACGATTTCCCAGGGTGAAATAACTAAAACTCTAATCATAACCCATCTTATATCTCATAGCGCATGGAATAAAATATAATATCAACATAGATATAAAACAGGCGAGGTAGCTAAATGAACCAATGCAAATATCAGAGTGCAAGGTCCACAATAGTCTTAGAAAACAAGTGGAATAGAGTCTAAGCATCATCAAAATAAACTCAAAGGAGGCCAATCTCTAAATGAAGTAAAGCACTTCTAAAGCTTCATAGTGTTGCACAGCGGAATAAGCAACAAACTCTAGTAATAAATATAATAGCACCGGCCTTATGCTCATTATCTAAATTACTCCATGCAATAAACCGAACCTCTTATCCAGTCTACTCATTTAAGAGTACTCTAAAATAATAAGCAAAGTATAAAACCTCAATTCAGACAACAGTCTGGTGTGGGTGATAAGCAATCCCTAATTTCCATGAAAACCAATATAGTAAATGATATAGAGTATGGGTAATCACACCTTACCCACCAGTGCATCCAAGGAGTTAACATGTAATAGAATATATGCTATACTACTATTATCATCTTATGGGTATACTATACTAAGTATATCATGGATGTCAGGGTACCTATCTCAACCATACCAGCATCACAAGACATCCGACATCAGAACAATCATAGCAATCATAACAAACATAAAGTAAACACATAATGACAACCATCCTCGTGGTCTCGTATAACCATGTCTATCACCAAGGTCTTACCTCATCATGCATCATCACGACCATCCATAAGGTCCCGGGCTACCACAAATATCATGGAAGTCTCCCTTAACCATGATCGTTCCCAAAGTTTCACTTTACAACGATCCTTTCTAAAGTCTCATTTCACCAAAAACCTTCCCGGAGTCCCACTCCATTATGCATTTCTCAAAGTCCACCTTTATCGTGACCTTCTCAAGGTATTTGCAAAGTTTCACTTTGCAATGATCATTTTCGAAATCTCACCTCATTATGACTTTCTCAAAATCCTCATTCATCTTGACCTTCTCAAGGTCTCTTGGTTACATTATAACCTACTCTATGACCTCCAAGGCCGATGACATCTCATTCCATAATTGGATCCAACGTTCTTTCGGATGCCAGTCGCATAGATACTGTAACATCTCATACCATAATGGGCCTGAATTTTCGTTAAATCGAAAACCCATGTCCACCGAGTAAGGATCTTGGTCTTTAGTATTCTACAAATAACAAAAGTATATCAAGGCGCTATCTACATAGAATTATTGTGGAATAGTAAAGTATAATATAACATATGATTACTGACTAAGGTGATACTTAATCTTTAATGTCTTTGCCATTGTCGAACATGCATAAGGAAATCTATCTTTGCACCATTCTCATCTTATACCAATAACCATCCCTTTAAACCTATATTGTGGGCTGTAATGAGGAGGGATTAGAACAATGTTCTAGAGACTGGTAAATTATACACTTTATACATAGCACTAGTGTATGCCGATTTCCGTCCATTGCATATGTCTATTATTTTACTTAGTCGTCTTGACTTCATGTATGTATATGTTACCCTTCAACTAATCGTGGTAGACTATAACTGCATATGTGTAAACACACACACACGCATATACACACACAAGTACCATATTCCCTAATTAGATCGAATACTTTTCTTACTAGTATCCCCGACCCAGCACCTTATCGGGATCCACCGTCAATGCAGTACGTCCCCGTCATCATGCATACCAAGGAAATCCCGTAGTGCCTAATAATGGTGTCACAATAGTTTAACCATATTTTATTCAGATTTGATAGAACTCCATAAAGGGTTATGTAGCCTTCCTCCAAACAATCAAACTAACAAACAACGACGGTGATGCATGATGTAAACATGATCTACATTAGTAAGAGACGTAGCCTGTTTAGAGGTAACCCTCGTCTTTTCGCTAACTGCTCACGGTCGATGACATTCTCAACCTATGAAGAAGCTCCGACTCCTATAAATCGTACCAATCTCACTATCATAGCATCGAGCCTTGCTCACTATCCTACTTAGAATGTCTAATGCAATCTAGGAAATACCGACTAGTTATGTAATACCCTCTAAACGGTTAAAGCAGACTCTTCTTGTCCTTTGACGCTTCGACCGAGATGAACTATCCTACTTGGCATTCTTTCACCTATATGCAAAAATATAATCCCATGGGTCCTATAGTTGGATATATCCTACAATAGTATAATTATATACAACTGTTGGTAACCACTTACGGTGGGCATACTTATATTGTATAGCACTACCGACCTCACATTCCAACCCATTTTAATGACTATATTGTACTTATTTGATCCAAGCTATCATGTCACTTTAATAGTTCATGCCTGTCATAAACGTATATTTGAGGCTAAGTATATGTGTATTTATACAAATTTTCATACTTATTTAATTACTACGCCTCCAATGTTCAGCTATTCACATTTTGTCATTTTTATTGAACTGACTCCTTGTTTTACTAATGTCAAATTAACGTCATTTACCATTTTCTTAAGCTTACAAGATTTGAAGATCTTTAACAGCAGAAACGACTAGTACATTTGTCCCGCCTATGAGATATGGGAAGATAAAACAAGGTGTTCAACTAAGATTAGGAATGGAGAAACAAGTGCCCTGAACTTACCTGGCCTATGTTTTCTCATTTAGGCGAGGGGTGGAACAGATTGAAAGAAAATCCCGAATGCTCTAAAAAATCATATTTAAGTTTTTCCAAGGTAAAAGAGTCAAATTTTGAATGTTAATTATCCACTTAGCATCCTCTATTCGATTATTGGTACGATGGAAACGGGATCGGATTTGGGCGATTCCTACCCGAAAAACCGGGATTAGATTTGGGTGATTCCTAATCGAAAACCCCTTCAAAATAATTTTCGAAAATAAAACATATTGAAGACAAAGAACATTGAAGACAAAGATCTTCATGATGTATGATCACATGCCATTAGTCCTTGGAGGTGAAATTTACCATATTTTAAGTGGCAGTAGTGCTATGTTATGAAAATCTTTGATTTGCAAGAATATGATTCGAAGTTAACAAAGAAATCTTTTATGAAGATTTAATAAGTGATTTGGGGATGTTTTTCCTAAGTTAAAATTTATAGCTTGAATATAAGAAATCTTTGATTAAGATTTAATGAATGATTTGGAAAGGTTTTCCCAAGTAAAAGAGAAAATGATTTGGAATTATTCCAGGATTTAAGAAAGGTATAAATAAATCAAATGATTTGATAAATGAGGCTCAATAATTCCATATACTCTTGAAAAGAAAATGGAATAATTTGAAAAGAATATATCTAAGAAAGATATTTGATTTAAATAAAAGATGAAGTAATTGATTGATGGTTGATATCCACATATGAACTTAACAACTTTTAAATCGATGGTTGGCTTCAAAGGAACCAAGGTAGGATTTGGGTGATTCCTATCTGAAAACCACTTCGAACCAATGTATACGTTAGAAAGTGAAGACATGTTGAAGATGATGACTATTGAAGACCGTGGATCTTCATAGCGTGAGAAATGCTTGTTGACATGCTCTGGGTCGATCCCATTATAGAGATATTTATAGCCGTGGTCTCCTCGTTGTGCAGATTTTTTTGGATTGCAATGGCTTCTCGCCTAGTAATGGCCGAGGAAAGTGCCTTCGGTTTCGTTTAGTCGCAGAACGAACTTGTATGGATGTTTGTCTGAGATTGTAGTCTAAATCACATTTTAGTGGTTTCTTAAACCTATATCAGTTGGTAGCGAGGAAGGAAACTTCTTTTAGATTAACACTCTTTCCCGAGATATACGACCTTAGGAAGTTATACTTTTCTAGAAATCAATCATGTGGCGTGAAATGGAAATGTGGCATTCATAGTGGAACATGTTATGATCAAGCGTGGTTTTGTATAAAAAGTGTGGCTTTGAACAAATTGAGTGTAGCCTCACTAGCCTCACATCCCAAAAGATGATATTGGATACTATATGGTCTGACAGACACAAATTCGAAATAAGCGAGTATGTATGGTGGTGTCTAATATGTTGGGCCCTTAATGTGATACGTCCCTCAAGGTATTTATTGCCCCAATTTGGATAAGGTGGTTAGCTTGAGAAAAGCAGGGAACTACCGGTTATCAGTGGTATTATAGCAAGTATATTTCCTAAGTGACTAGTTTGAGAAAAGCGATTAAGGTACCGTGGGAACTATGTTTGTTATGCGTGGATCGGAGAAATGGCCACTAGTTCCCTATCATGTTAGAAATTCAATCCCAATACGAGATTCATGGTTTTGATTGTAGTCCCAAAATAGCTGTAATGACCAGCAAACATTTCAGTTATCCCTTTCTGGTATCATATATTCCATTTGGGATATTCTACTGACTTAGTCTGGTATATTACCTTAGACTTAGTCCAGATATTAATACTTTATTCGAATAAGTTTCTTTGAAAAGTGTTTTTAAAAGAATATCATTAAAAATAATATCAATTATATTTTGGTATAAAGTGTTTTGGTTATCATAAGGTAAAAACCCGTCTGTATTTATGTGTGGGCATGGTCTTATGAGATACCTTTCTTTTCAAAGGTTTTAATAATGTAGTCATTTTAAATTTCGAGTGTCTCATGCTGGTTTATCAAGCCTAACCCGGATATTTTTAATACTCGGGTTAGATTCGAGTAGTTTCAGATTGAGTTGAAGATGGTTAGAGTTTCCAAAGGAGATCTGGAGATCTTCATCATCGTATGGACTTATTCTATTATCCGCTATATCTATTGCATTTTTTTGTTGTTTTCAACATTTGTAAGGACATCAATTTATAACTGTCCTGGCTGAATCTAGGTTAGACTCTAATATCATATTTTAAATTTTTTTGCTGTAAAGACTATTATTGAAATAACATATGTCATTCCATTCGTGTGAGATTCTGTTCTGTCTTTATTTTCTTTCTACCCTTAATGATCCGTCTTTTCATGCAATTTGAGTTAGACATGTGTGGTTTATCATCGATTCAAAGGGTATGAAAAAAAGTTTGTTACATTTGGAATCAGAGCTGAAGGTTAAGCAAGAACCTTGGCTTTGGTGGGTAAAGACTCATCAGAAATAGGGTTAGTAATACCATAGGATGATTGACTCATTAGAGATAGGGTTAGTAACACCCTAGAATGAGTTTGAGTATATTATATATGAGTGCGTATTTGTTTGTGACTAATAAATTTTTTTGTGTTGATTTATCTATCGAGTGATTTATGGATTCTGATCGGTGCGCCTGATCACCGTTATCGATGAGGGTTCCTACATTTAAACAAGGCGAACCGACACACTGGTTTTGAAAAATTGGTAAATGAAATAATTTTGCCTAGGATTATATTTTGAATATAAAGTATATATCTTGAAAAGTTGTATAGTTAGAAATCAGGATTAGTGAAATTTAAATATAAACATCTTGTAATTAGAGTTTCACAGTTTGACTATAAGATGTTTCATAAATATAAACGATAAGTAAGAAATCTGATAACGTAATTAAGATCTTTAATACTTATTCTGAAATAATTAATTAAGAAATGATAATGTTAAGTTACTATCATAAATTGATCAATTGTTTGATTTAAAAGTTTAAGCACAAATACCTTGTGAATTAAGTTTCACGATTTGACTATAAGGTGTTTGATAACAAGATTTATTTAAGGAATGAACATATAAGATAAAAATGTATTTAAATGATTGTGTAAAAAGATAAATATAAAAGGAATGAGAATTTAAATTCGAGTAAAAGAATTGTGGAAATTTAAATGAAGTTAATTAATATAAGATGAATTTTATAAATCGAATTTATAAAATAGGTTTTATAAACAAAGTAATCTGTAAAGGATTTTGAAAATGGTATCATTTCAAATAAAAAGAGGTACTTTATGATAACTAATTCAATTAGTTCGAAAATAAACTAAAAATGGGAAAGAGATGTGTTCGGATGGTAAACACTTCTCTTAAGTATTACTCTTCTTGTTAAGAGGATATATGATACTATTGGTAGTACCCGGTTCCTTGGATTGTTTTGGAGTTATTCGATCTATGTAATTTTCTTCAGTTAAAGAAATAATAAGAATCATTAATTAGTAATCTTTATAAAAGTGTTTAAATCAAAGATAAATCGGGATCGCTAATTGATAAGATAAAACAAAATTCTCGACGATTATGGACCGTCGAAAATTTTCGAGTCAGACATAACTCAAAGCTAAGAAATTGATAAAAGATTGCGAAATACTTTGAGTAAATAAGATAAGGATAATTTATAAATCTGATTTGTGAAGAAAAAAAAGAATTTATATACTCTTAGGATATAAAGGTATATCATACAAATATAGATTTAAGTCATGAACTATTAGGTAAAATAAAGACTCCTCAAAAAGGTAATTATAACCTGGAAAATGTTTTATTAATGAATTCTAGCATTAACTAAGAATTTGGGCTTAAGTTTCTAAATGTGATTGATTTACCTATTATAACATGTAATAAACTTAAGTAATATTTTTATGAAATGTTTTATAAATAATATTAGTGTTAAAAAAGATATACCGAGTAAAAGAATTGTGGGAAGAAATTTTTTTAATAAAGATAAATCATCTTTTGAGCGAAAAATAGTTTCTTTTGATTATTTTCCTTTAATAAAAATATTTGAAAATAAATAATTAAAGGAATTAAATAAAGAAGCACATTTATAAAATGTTTAAACTTAAGATAAAGTTTTTATGAAAGTTTTGAGGGTTAATAAATACATATGTTATATGTAGAATCACACAATTTTGATCTAAGATATGAGTTCGGAACTTTAAGGTGTTTATACTAGTCCGAAAAAGGATTTATCACTCGATTCTTGACGACGAACATTGATGAGGGTTTATGGTCAGATACTTGAGTTTTCTATCATATTGAGAGCTACAAGGAAAGCAAAGGATTTTGAGCGAAGAACCTGATTAAAGTCCGCACTAGAGGGTCGGAGGATCAATACTAGTTCGGAAATAAAGTTGTGTATTCGAATAGGAGATCAAATAATGTAACAACCCTGAATTTTGTGATTTATTTTAATTGTTTATTTTGATTATTTTATTTGAAAACTTTATTATATTTATTAAAATGAATAATTTTTGTTATTTTAAATATTTTTTTGATTTTTATTTGAATTATAATTTCAAACCTGAATATAAAGAATATTTTACAGAAAAGTGGATTTTTGGTCAATCTGGTCAAACTTTGACTTTTAAATTTAAAATTTAAATATTTGAATTCTTAAATTTTATCTTTTATTATGAAAATAAATTTAATTTCAAGAATACTTCTTTTCGTTTCATTAAAATCCGATTTATATTGTGAAAGTTATGAATTTTACAATATTGGCTGTAAATTGATTTATTTAATAAAATTATCCATTTTAATTTATATAAATAATATTTTTATGTGTCAAATCATGTTCTAATATGTGTTATATGACATGTTAGGTATATATTTTATTAAACATTTTTAAAGTGATGTTATAATTTTTTCAAAGCTTAGTGTATTAATTTTCAATTTTTATTACCTAGTTTCTATTTTAAGCTATTTTCTTAATTTAATTATATTTATTTAAAATTTGTTTGTTTATTTTTATGAATTAATTTTTTTGTTTTTTATTTTTATTTATTTGTATTTTTTACATGTTTTTTTAAATTGAAAAAGAATTATGGAAATTTGAAAGGTTTGTGACCTTTTTATGTGCTTAGCCTCTTCATATTCTCCACCTTTTCATCACCAATCAACACCACTTCAATTTGCTGCCTTATTCACTTTGTTCAGTCGATTCCTTAATCTTTTCTAACATGAAAAAAAAACTTCTCAACCCTAAAAAAACAATCGGCCTACACTTGAAGCAAAATTTTGGTAAAAATCTTTCACTCTTTTTCATTTTTTTTCCATTGTTTGTTTGATTTTTATACTTGCATTCACCTTCATGTAGTTCGGCCCTCCATCTCCAGCACCTTGTCCGCCTCCACCACCACCTACTCCAGCCACCATCCCCTCCTTTCCACTGCCATTCCAGAGCCGAGACCATCCATGATGGTGATCCAACAAAAAATGACAAAAACTCCACTAAATCACCATAGCCGGACTCCCCTTGTTGCCACCACTTCAACCACCACTTTGGCCAACCATACACCACCACCACCAGGCATAACCTAAGCCTTGGACCTCTGTAACACCTGTAGTTTATCTTTCTAGATCAGGCTGTGCCCAATCATCCTTTGCTGAAGCCATTTATGCCTTGAAATCCATGTAGTTGCCTTGAAATTGTGTGTTCATGCACACATAGCTCTCTAATACTTCATATATTGTTAAGGCCGATCTTTGTACACTTAACCTGATCCAAACCTAATCCAAATCCACCCCATTATAGTGCTTTTCCAGCCTATGGCTGAAGCGTATGATGTTGAATGCAAGTGCAAAGCTCTAGCTTTGAGTTGTGTATTTATTCCTAGCATTGTTTATAAATAGTTTGGTTGTAATTCATTTACTTTGTTTTGTTTGACATTTAACAAGGCAATTAGCTTTGGATCTCCCACTCTCAAATCATTGTTGGTTATCGTGCCTTTGAAGATCTTTTTTTGTGCATATGGTTGTCATCTCCAGCTCGTACAAGTGAGTAATTCTCACCAGACAAATTTATACTTATATAATCAGTAAACTGATCGCAATTGAATCTGTTAACCCATATCATTATGTTATATCTGCTATGCTATGATCATATGATGTTCACCCATGATTATACACCTGTTATATCATATGTTACTGTTATATTATGCTATTCTATTTATTTATATCAGTTTATCATACTTCAAGTTCCCTGTAGATTAGAATCACTATAGGTTGAAATGATACATACCCGAACGGACTTTAGAATAGGGAAAAATCGTTATGGGCTGAAATGATAGGCCTGAACAATTTTTTATTTATTTATTTCATTTTTACTTGGGATTGCGGGTTTGAAATGATCAAACCCGGATTTTCTTTGTAAATTACAGATTGAAATGATATATTATCCGTATCACTTTACCTAGACTAGAAAATGATATACAAACCCATGGTTAAAATATATTTTTCTAAAAATTTTAATGTACGTTAGAAATGTAAATATTATAATACTTTGATTTAAACTTAATTAAAAAAATGATTTTTGTAAAGTATTATTGATTTTATAAAAATTTATATATGAAATAAATTAATGGTAAAGTTAGAAATTTGAAATATAAGTTATTTTGGAAATTTTGATTTAGTTATAAATGGAATTAAAATTAAGTAGAAAAAATGATAAATAGATTTAGAATTTGATTAAAATGAATTTTATAAAGTGTTAATGGTTTTTGTATAAGTTAAAAGGTTAAATAAATGAATATTTAAGTTGAATTTTGAAATATAACTTAGATTGGAAATTTGCGAATTTTGTTTAAAAATGAATTTTAGGTTAAGTAAATAAAATGAAAAATAAGTTATATTTGGAAATTTAAACTTAAGTGTTAAGTTAAAATTTTAATTATAAAGAATTGAAAATTGAATGCTTGAATTTAATATGTGAATTATTATCAAATTTTGATTTTTGAATGGAAATTTAACTTTATAAAATCATAAATATAAGGGTAATTAAATGATTGGTTAAAAGTGAAAATATACGAGTTTATAAGTTTAAAATGATTTAAATAAAATTTAATTATTTGTGAAATTATATTGAATATTTGGAATTTAATTAACAACATTTTTGAAATGTTATTATTTCTAATATAAAGGATATTACAGCATTTGTAAATGCTCTAATTGATAGAAATGAACTAAATGGCTAAAATGAACTAAGGGCTATTACAACACTTTGTAAGTGCTGTAGTTGCTAGACTTAACTAAATTAATTGAAATATAAACCTATTATAGCATTTTACATGCTGTCTTTTGCTAATTTAATTGTTTTTAAACATAACTTTTCGTAGCATTTTCTAAGTGCTGTGAAAGTTGAATTTTCACGGTTTTTAATAAATTTAAGTGAATAAATGAACTTTGAGAGGGCTACAATTTTGAGAATTAAATATTTGATTTTAAATATAATGACTTCAAATTTTAATGGTTTAAATGAAGTAATTTGATTTGAAATATAAACCATTTTGAAATGTGACTTGGAAGGATATTTAAATTAAATAAAATGAATGTGGTTTTGGAAAGATATGATATTTTGATATTTGAAATGAATTTGAAATGATATTGAATTTTGAAATTGATATTTGGTTTAGAAGTATAAAATAAATTTTTTGAATTTTAACCACGGGATGTATTTAATTTATAGTTTAACCAATCCTTAGAGGATGGGCAATCCCAAGCGTCCTTTAAGTTGTTGTGCATTACTACTACAATTCACTTGAGTTGGTTTACATTATATAAGTATGTATGTCCTGACTCGAGTGTTTTGTGTTTTACTTGACGCTCGGGTCAGCCTAAGTATTTACAGCTTAGCTTTGGATTTCTTTTCTGGAGCGAGGAATTGCTGGAGATTCTACTTGTCTAGTTATCTATTCCCTTTCAGTTTCAGTTGTTCTATTTCAGCTCTGGTATTTATAAACGTCTATGTATTTGAGATTTCTGTTGTATATTTTTTTCAAACTGATATTTTGTATTTTTTTGAGAGTCTGTTATAGTAGCTTCATGAACTACTATGGTATTTTAATTTCCGCTGTGAGTTATTCTGATATTTCCGTGTCTGTGATTCTGTGATTATATTTCATTTGCTCCAAATTTATTTACAATGTGGTATTTTGAGCAATTCAATCTGGTATGTGTGGATGCGAATGGCTGAAAATATTGGATTGTTACAAGTAAGATATTACATACGGGCGATCTGTGTATGTTATATGGAATTAAGTTTGAAGATAAATGTTTTGGGCAAATTTTTGTTATGGGTAATTTTGAGGATGAAATTCTTTTAAGTAGGGGAGAATGTAATGATGCAGAATTTGACCACTTTAAAACATACTATTTATAATGATTTTAAATATGAAATAGATAAGGTTTTATGATTCAAATAATATTAGATAGGATTTGGAAAGAGAAGTATACATAAAAATAGTAACATTTGTCTATCTTAAAAAAAGTGACAAAATGCTAATTTCAGAAAAGTAAGTTTCAATGGTTAAATATTTTTTTTAAATTTATTTATGAGTCTTCATATTTTTAAATCACATTATGCAAATTTAATTTTAAATTTGGTTTACATAAACAAATAGTTTAACTAAAACGTCAAAATGTGACCGTAAAACATTTTGTCGAAAATCAACGTTTTGTCGATTAAAAATTGTCGCAACGTGGTCGCACCTTTATTTTCTTATATAGGAACTTCAAATAATATAATTATTAATTCATTCATTAATCAAGTGTACTTTTACTAAACATACTTAGAAAATTCTAGAATATAATTAAGAAAAATTAGCACAAAAAGACAAATATGTCATTTCAAAGCAAAAAGTAAACATCAAATCAAACCAAACATAATTATTATATTCCTTACTTACCTCTTACGTGAAAATAACATAAAGTAATGATCTGAAATGTGATGTTAAGTGTTGAAAAAAATAAGTTGCTTAAAAAGTAAGTAAACGGTATTTTGGTCTTTTTACAAAATATTATTTTAATCCAAAACTTTTTCTATAAATAAGCATCCACTTTCTCACCTTTTTACACTTCTTCTTCTTTCTTTTTCAAGCATTTTTCCACTCTCTAATGGCTTCTTCTCTCCTCTTTCCTTACTAACTTTTCTTAAAATCATATCAAATCAACTTCAAACACCACCAAGCTTAGCCGCAGACCTTAGAATACCATTATAATATGGTTTAGCATCTAGGAAGTAAATAAATGATGAAGGAAGGGGTGGAATAGGAAGAGGCCGAACCTATGGAGGAGGGAGGAGCAAGTTATGAAGCTTCAGAGCAAGAAAAAGAGAAGGAGGTGCTGCCGGAATCAAAAGAAAAGTCTACGAAAAAGTTTGGTGGAGTGGAACTAATCATGGGTACTCAAATCTTAGTTTTAATTTAATAAAAGTATAGATGATAACACACATGTTAAATTAGAAATTAATTTGTTGAATATTGGTTAATATTGGATGATAACTTGGTTGATATTATGGTTGATTATATGTTTGTGATATGGATGATAACTTGGTTTGATAATGATAAAAGATATGGTTAGTAATTAACCATAGTTAATTAAATGAGACAAATCCATACAAATTTGTGTATGGAAATTATTTAGCCTCTTAATGATTTCAAAATATCTAAAGAGATTAGAAATGATATTATAGTAATATAATATTATAAAATGAAATGAAATGGAATATGAATTTGAAATATAAAAGTATTGTATAAAATGAGTTTAAAATGATATAGAAATGTTTTATAAACATTTAAATTTTTTTTCAAGAAGTTTGAAAAGAAATTGAAAAACAAGTCAAAACTAGGTGCGTTGCGTAAGGATAGTTCGCGATTTCACGCCATAAAAGTTAAATAAGTGTACAAAGTGGAGTATAACTCGAAATCCTTCGAGATAAGAATTTTCCTATCTATTATATCCATATTTTTCCAACAAAGCAAGAAAATCAATAATTCATCAAGTAAATTTTGAAATATGTTCAAAACAATTTTCTAAAAACATCATGATTTTGTAGTTTAAAATCCAAAAGGGGATTTCTTTATAATGATATTTTTAAATGATTAAAAATATAAAATAAATTTGATAAATCTATTAAAATGGTTTAAAAGAGTTTTGGAATGGAAAATATGAATTTAAAATATTAAAAAGTTGTTTAAATCAAATAAGCTTACAAAGCACTTTCGCACTGTCTGCTGTCGTTGCTACGACTTTTTAAAGAAGGTTTAAACTTAACGGTTCTTCCTAGAATCAATTATGAATGTTTTAAAAAGTAAAATTAAGAGTTTAAAAGATAATTTAGAATCTTACAATCAATTCCAAAATAAAGCCAATAATTGAGTATGCGGAAATGACTAGTATATTTGTCCCGCTTGCGAGATCCGGGAAAATAAAACAAGGTGTTTAACTAAGGTTAGGAATGGAGCAACCAGTGCCTTGAACTTACCTGGCCTATGTTTTCTCTTTTTAGACGAGAGATGGAACAGATCGAAAGGAAAGCCCAAATGCTCTAAACAATCATATCTAAGTTTTTCCAAGATAAAAGAAACGAATCAAATTATTTGAATGTTAATTAACCACTTATTATCTTTTATTTGATGATCGGTAGAAAGGATCCGGGATCGGATTTGGGTGGTTCCTATTCGAAAAACCGGGATCATATTTGGGCGAATCCTATCCGAAAACCCCTTCAAACTAATTTTCGAAAATAAAACATATTGAAGACAAAGATCTTCATGATGTAGGATTGCTTGCCATTAGTACCTAGAGGTGAAATTTGACATTTTTAAGTGGCAGTAGTGTTCTGTTATGAAAATCTTTAATTTGCAATAATATGATTTGAAGTTAAGAAAGAAATCTTTTATGTAGATTTAATAAATGATTTGGGAATGTTTTCCTTAGGTTAAAAGTTATAGCTTGAAATAAGAAATCTTTGATTAAGATTTAATGAAGTATTTGGAAAGGTTTCCTAAGCAAAAGAGAAAATGATTTAGAATTATTCCAATATTTAAGAAAGATTTAAATAAATCAAATGATTTGATAAATGAGGTTTAATGATTCCATATACTATTGAAAAGAAAATGGAATAAATTTAAAAGAATATAGCTAAGAAAGATATTTGATTTAAATAAAAAGTGAAGTAATTGATTGATGATTGATATCCGCATTTGAACTTAACATCTTTTAAATCGATGATTGGCTTTGAAGGAACCAGGGTCGGATTTGGGTGATTCCTATCCGAAAACTACTTTCAACCAATGTATACGTTCGAAAGTGAAGACATGTTCAAGATAATGATTATTGAAGACAGTGGACCTTCACAACGTGGGGAATGCTTGTTGACATGCTCTGGGTCGCTCCCATTATAGTGTTATTTATAGCAGTGGTCTCCTCGTTGTGGAGATTTTTTCAGATTACAAGGGATTCTCGCCTAGTAATGACCGAGGAAAGTGCCTTTGGATTAGTTCAGTCCCAGAATAAACTTGTATGGATGTTTGTGTGACATTTTATTCTAAATCATATTTGGGTGGTTTCTATAAATGTATATCAGTTGGTGGCGGATTACGAAACTTTTTTTAGCTTAACACCCTTTCCCGAGACATACAAGCTCAGGAAGTTATACTTTTCTAGAAATCAGTCATGTGGCGTGGAATGACAATGTAGCATTCAAAGTGGAACCTGTTATGATCAAAGCGTGGTTTTGTATGAAAAACATGGCTTTGAAGAAATTGAGCGTAGCCTCACTAGCCTCACATCCTGAAAGGTGATATGGGATACTATGTGGTTTGACAGACATAAATTCGAAGTAAGTGAGTATGCATGGTGGTGTCCAATACGTTAGGCCCTTTAGGGGATACGTCCCTTAAGGCATTTATTGCCCCATTCTGGATAAATTGGTTAGCTTGAGAAAAGCAGGGAACTACTGGTTATCAGTGGTAGTATAGAAAGTATAGTTCCATGTGACTAGTTTGAGAAAAGTGACTAAAACACCGTGGGAACTATGTTTGTTATGCGTGGATAAGAGAAATGATCATTAGTTCCCAATCATGTTGGAAATCCAATCCCAATACGAGATTTACGGTTTTGATTGTAGTCCCAAAATAGCTGTAATGACTTGCAAACATTTCAGCTACCCCTTTCTGTTATCATATATTCCGTTTGGGATATTCCGTTGACCTTGTCCAGATATATTACCTTAGACTTAATCCAGATATTGATACCTTATTTGAATAAGTTTATTTGAAAAGTGTTTTCAAAAGAATGTCATTAAAAATAATATCATTTGTATTTTGGTATAATGTGTTTTGGTTTTATGAGATACCCTTCTTTTCAAAAGTTTCGATAATATTGACATTTTAGATTTCGAGTATCTCGCGCCGGTTCATTAAGCCTGATCCGGGTATTTTTAATACTCGGGTCAGATCCGAGTAGTTTCAGGTTGAGTTGAAGATGGTTGGAGTTTCCAGAGGAGAGCTAAAGATCTTCATCATCGTACGGACATATTCTATTATCCACTATATCTATTGCATTTGTTTTGTTGTTCTCAACATTTGTAAGTACAGAAATTTATAACTGCCCAGGCTAAATCTAGTTTAGACTCTGATATTGTCTTTTAAAATTTTCTGCTATAAAGATTAATATTGAAATTATATATTATATTCCACTTGTGTGAGTTCTGTTCTGTCTTTATTTTCTTTTTACCCTTAATGATCCGTTTTTTAATTGAAAAAGTGTCGTACGACTTTTAGAATGCAGAAGTGAATGAGGGCATAGTTAAGACTATGAATAAGATTTTAAAAATGATAAGATCATGAATGCAGTCTAGAGGTAAGAAGATTCAAAGTTGGCAGGTGGTAATGAAAACTAGAAAGAAAAGAGTTAATATGCAGAATTTTAGCTCTATGAATGATGAAGAAATTATTGTAGAGGATGGAGGAAATGTCAATATAAAGGGTGATGGAAATTGTGAAGAAAATTTTGATAATGCTATAGAAGAAAATGATGCAGAGGATGGAGAAATTATTGTAGAGGATGGAGAAAATTAAGGTTTATAAAGAGACCTATATGTAAATGAAGGCAATGTCTTAAATCAAGATAAGAAGAGGAATAAGGACACAAATCATACTTATACATGTAACAAAGTTTCAGGTTCTAGATAGGGTTGATGATATGGTGGATCGGTTACAACTAAATGAGAATGTTGAAAATGTGAATGAAGCGTGTGAAGAACCTAAAAAGTAAATGAATCGTAACAAAGTGGCAATTGAAGAAGGAACTGACGGCACCCATTTAATTGCAAAACAATTGGATATAATTTATGAAATTGACATACACAAAGAATATGGCAATTTGGAAAACGTTGATCTCATTTTCAAAGTCATTCAAACAATGGAGAAGTCAAAAAATGGTGCAGTTTTAAATGTATTGGTGCATGTGCATGCCCATAATCCCAACCACTTAATTAGAGATCAAGTATTTAACTCTCCTCTTGTTTCTTTCATGAAAAGCTTTCCTCGGCCAAATTCTTTCTCAACTTCTACATGCAAGCATGCAGATTCTCCACTTAATGCCATTTCATCTCCTCACACTGCCAAAAACTCTATTGAATTTCCCTCTAAATCCTACCAAATTTCCATCTCATCTGATCAACCTTATGATCATTTAATCCTTTCTTCTTCCTATAAACCTCCACACCCTCTTCTCTCAACCACATCTTCTCAGTCCGTTTTTAATAGCAAACCATTAGACCTCGATATCCTATCTTAGAACTCATCAACAGTAAATCATCAGATGAAGATTTGAATGTCCCCAACTCCTCAACCTCTAATATTCCTGAAGCCACAAAATTTAATTCTCTTATAACTAGGAGCTTGAAATTCAAGAAAGCTCTTAATAAACAGTCTACTCAATGATGCATAACATAAGTGTGCTGAACATTAGAGGTGCCCACTGTGATATGCCATATTCATTCTCACAATCTCAAACTACTATCAGTCCTTAAAACCAAGCTTTAGTACTCTCTGACATTAGAGCTTCCAACTACATATACCCTAACTGGCAATTGTTACACAACCTTAATGAGGCCGCTTGTGGAAGAATCATGGTCATTCATGACCCTTCTGTGTTCACTCTCTCTCTCTCTCCCCTATCCTTGTAACTAGGCAACTCATTCATTCCCACCTCCTTCATCTCCCTTCCTCGACCTCCTTTTATCTATCCATCATTTATGCTAATAATTCTATCTCTTCTAAACAATCTCTCTTTAATATCCTTCCATCTCTAAGACAACATACTCACCCCTAGATTTCAATTAGGGTCTTCAATTGCTCCTTAAGAATCTTGGACAATTGTGATGACAATCCCTTGTCCTTAAATGAAATAAAGCCACTTAATAATGTTACTGAATCCACCTCCCTGTTTGAGATTAAGACCTCTGGTGCTACATTCTTATGGAACAACTGCAGAAAGAACAATTCCAGAACCATTTCCAAAATTGATTTTGCTTTCTATAATATGCCTTCCTTTATCACATGGCCTAGCATTCTAAAATTCTTTCCCATGCCTTATATTTCTGATCACTCCCTTCATATTCCTTCCTTTGGTGCTACAACTATGAGAGGAGAAATAAGTTTCAAATTTTTAAATGCTTGGGTTCTTGACCCTGAATTTATGGATATTGTTAAACTTTCATGGTTACTAATTTCTTTGGTAATCCAATGTTCATTTGGAAGAAAAAATTAAAAGCTACTAAGGATGCCTTGAAGACATAGTCTCTGAACAAGTTTGGAAAGGGTAGCACTCATTCTTCTTCTCTATAAAGAAAAGCTTGAACGAATTCAAATATCCATGCTTAGCCAGCCAGAGGATCCTTCTATCTTTAAGCAAGAAGCAATTACATCAAATCAGTACAAAAAAGCCTTGCAATTGGAATCAAGCATGATCAAGCAGACATTGAGGATGGAATGGTATAATGAAGGGGATAGGAACTCAGATATTTCCGTGCTTCTCTAAAGTCAAAACATTCCAAAGAAAGAATTAATGTCATGCATGATCAACAAGGTGAGATGCACACTAACCCTAATGAAATATAAGACATGTTTCTCAATTATTTCAACGACCAGCTTGGAAATGCAGAAGCCTTCAAACCTGACCTTAATGCTCTAGATGACATACTCCTCGCTCAAATTGGTGCATATGACTTCAAATATCTCTGCTCTGCAGCTACTGATGATGAGATTAAAAATGCTATATTTTCCATGAATCATAAATCTTGTGGTGTGCCAAATGGTTTCAATGTGGTACTCTTTACTACCTGTTGGAAAGTTATTGACAAAGATTTTATAAAGCTATTCATAATTTTTGTAATAAATGCAAAATGATGAATTCTATCAATTCAACAAATATTATTCTTATTTCCAAGATCAAACATGCTGATATAGTAGACCAGTTTAGGACCACTACTTGTTGTAACACAATCTGCATGTGTATATCCAAAATCAATGTCAAAGGACTTAAAATTATATTGCCTAATATCATTTCCCCCGACCAAGCTGCCTTCATGCCTCGAAGTAGCATCTTAGACAATGTGCTAATGTCATATGAACCGTTGAACGACTATTCTAATTCCCAAGAGGAATGATAAAACTGGACATTAAAAAGCTCTTGACACTCTTCAATGGGAATTCATAATCAGAATTATAGGTCTCATGAATTTCTGAAAGCATATTGTTGCCTGGATATACTCTTGTATATCAACAGCTAAATTTTCTATAATGGTCAGCGACAACAATGTGGATTATTTTCCTTGAAAATAGGGAATTAGGCAGGGTGACCCTATGTCTGCCTACTTGTTTATTTTTGTGATGGAAGTATTGAATCAAATATTCAATAAGTTGGTATTAGCTGGACTATTCATTATTTATCCTAAATGTAGAGACACCTACATTACTTCCTTAATGGTTGCTGATGATCTAGTTGTCTTTACCAAGCCTGAAAGTCTTCCATTTATGCATTTCTTTGTGGTATGGATTTATTCTATAAAATAACTGGCCTGAAAGTTAATCTCAGTATAGATATCCTGGTTGTAGGAGTTTGTCAATCTCATTGTAATGATACTCTGTACCACCTCTCTTTAGCCAAGATCTAATACCATCAATTACTTAGGAACTCCCCTTGCAACATCAAGGATAACTAAATTACAGTGCTTGCCATTATATGAAAAAAAATCTTTTCCAGGCTTGATAACCGTGCTAATAGATTTCTTAGCCAGGCTGGAAGAGTCACCCTCATCAAACCTTTGATTTTCTCTATGACAGTGTATTTGTCAAGAACATTTACCAGAATTTCCATGTTAAGATTTTATGGAAAGCTTCCATAAATTCCCGTAAATTGATCCCATGTTCTTATGCCAAGTTTGAACTGCTACTTAATAAGTGGGGACTAGGAATCAAAAACATGCTTTTATGGAACAAAGCAGCCTTTTCCGAGCACCTTAATGATATGTTAAGCAGAAGAAATAATATATGGATTAAATGGTCTATTAAACATGTTATTAATGGCAAAGTCTTATGGAAAATGCACACTCCTCAGAATTCTAGTTGGACTTGGAGAAGTTTGTTAAAACTTAGAGAGATTATGCTTAATGAAATAATATATAAAGTTTCTAATGGAGGCTCCGTGAGTTTTTGGCATAACCCATGGTCTTATCGTAAGCTAACACATTCCTTTCAACAAATCAAGCAAAGTGGAATTAATATCAAGGAAAAAGCTTCTGAATTTATTTATGATGGCCATGTTAAATTTCTTACATAAGCGATCAGCACATTAGACAGCTGTGGTCCACTCTTCAAGGATAGTAAATGCCTTTTGCAGACATAGATGGAGTAAAATGGACGAGAAAAGGAACCGGGTATATTATAAATGACATATATAAATCCATTGCTAGGCATGATTCTATTTTAGAATTTAATTGGTGCAAAAGAGTCTGGTTGAACCATAAGAGTGCGAAGGAGAATCTGCTTTATGGCAGGTTTTGAGGAATGCTTTACACACTAAAGTCAAGTTGTATCATTAAGGAATTAACCCGGATTTTCTGTGTTCATTCCATAGTAAAAAGCCTAAAAATTACGTGCATTTATTTTTCAAATGTCATACGTGTTCTTTTCTGGGAATGCATAATGTTAAAGCTAGGCGAGAATAATATGTCTCGGGTAAGTGAGAGTGAGTAGTCATCAATCTATAAAGCAACCAGAAGGAGAAGTATGGAAATCTATGTATTTCTTTTCATTTTGAAGGTTTTTCATGAGAGTTATATGGAAGGAGAGAAATCTTACTATTTTTTAGGGTAAAAGGAGCACAGTCACTCAACTTAGGCATGTCTTGATGCATGAAATAATTAAGGGGATGTTGTAGTCTTAATTTGTCGTTGATCCTGCTATCTTGGCTGCTTTCAGCTGATCTTAGTCTTGTCGTAACATCCCCTATCTAGAGGCCCAAAACTAAGCACTACAGATGCTGCAATCATTTATAGTATTAGCTTCTGTCGACTAAATACGGCTATGTTGATGGTATCTATAATATCAGAAGCACCTGAATATAAAAAAAACACAGATTTTAAAACAACTTTTACTTCATTACATTTAAAACCGATGTTCCACATTCAACTTATATAATCCCATTACGTTCCTAGGCACAGATAAAAATACTTATTACAAAATATGCCAAGAGCGGTATATGAAGATACCCACTTGGATAATCAGAGTCATTGAGTCATAATAGACTTAATACAAAACACAACAGAAATACATCAAAACATACAACAAGAACTGCAACTCCTAAATAGCTATCTGTTTGCCTCCTACATGCGTCCAATAGCCTTACTCGTCATCCTACTAAAACCTGAAAAAACCTTAACCCTTCAGCCTACTCAAATATATTTTTGAGCACCCAAGAGTTTAAGGGAAAAACTTAAACTTCGAGTGAGACATAAAGCATGGTGCGAATAATATTATACATCCCAGTTTAATATTTTAAGTGAGACCATATCGCTTAGTGGAACAGGTTTCCCCTTACTAACATCCTTTTAAAACAAATCTTTGCAAAACCTTTTCCTGCAACCAAAACTGGTTAAATACTATAAAGCAATTCATTATGTAAACCAACATAAATATCAGGTAATAGTGAACTTCTGTTCAAACACTTAAGTTTTGTTTGGATAACTTTTAACCTTTGGCTGACTCGCGACTACCAGAAAAATAATCAAAAATAATCAAACATGTTTGAGCTATTCTTCTTCTGGACTGTCTATCCTTAACTATCTATTAAATACTTCATTTTGGACAAAAATTAGCTAGGGTTAATAGCTAATGTATATGGCGCGACCCTATACCAGTCCCATCTGGTATTCTAATATCCGAGTCATTTTCACCTAGGGATCCCCTCCCATAATTTTCCTTGAAAACATTTTCAAAATGATTTAAAATCTTTAAATCAAACTTACACAAGGAAATTATATATATTCATTATGTTTTACTCAAAATCATTTTGCCATGTTATAAGTGTATATATTCTTTACTTAAATTTTAGTTGATGACAACATTTAACCATTTGAAAGTACCTTTTTTTAATCTTTTGAAAGCTTCTCTTTCGAAAACAAGTAAAACCCTTTAATTGTCTAGGCCAAGAGGCCAAAACCTTACCTTTCGAAACCTTTTGAAACCATACTTCAAGCCTTTCGAAACCATTGAAATCATTCCTTTCGAAAGCAATAAAACTTTAGACATCCTACTTTAAAAACAACTTAAAACATTGCCTTAGAAAACCTTTGGAAAACCTTCCATTTAAACCTTATAAACAATTCAAAGCAAAACTTTCAAAATCATTGAAATCAAACCTTTCAAAACCATTGAACTCAAACCTTTCGAAACCGTTGAATTAAAACCTTTCGAGATAATGGAATAAAATCTTTCAAAACCATTGAACTCAAACCTTTCGTAACCATTGAACTAAAACCTTTCGAAAACTTACTAGCTTTGGTTTAAAAAATGTGGAAAATATTCTTTTAAAACCTTTCAACTTCATTGGAAGCAACCTTTCGACTTTGTCGAAAGCTCTGCTTCGAAAGCTTTAAGACGTATCATTTAAAACAACAGACCTCTGCCTTTAAAACAACTCCTTCGAAAGATTGGGTTATACTCCCATTAGAAAAACAAGGTAAAGCATCTAAGTCGAAATCTTTCTTCCGAAAGCATGGAGAAGCGGCTGGTTTTAAAATAGGTAAACCTTTCGACTTTGTCGGAAGGTTCAAAACAAAATAATAATAAAGCGGTAGTAACCTTTTGAACTTGTCGAAAGGTTTAAAACCTTTATTTTACATGTTTACCCTGGTCGAAAGCAACTAAGTCGAAAGCTCTTATTCGAAGGAAAAGTAGGCGATTCTTTTGGTTTATAAAACAAACATACTCCAACCTCTTTGGTAACCAACCTTTCGACTAAGAACCCTTCGACCTTGTCCAATTCATTACGTACCAAGCAACTTGATACTATATGCGTTGGTTTGACTTTGTCGCAAGCTTTGTACCTATCAACCTCGTCGGAAGGTCTAGGTCGGAAGGTTTGATACCAAAACATGCTAAAGCATGATTTTCTTGTTTTTAACATAAAAGGATAGCTTTTCAACTAACTTGCCTTTGTTTTTCAAAATATTATTAGTTAACAAATGTTTTTCAGAAATGTGTTGCCGCTAATTTTAGAAACAAGTAAAAAATTTATTTTATAAAATGCCCATTCTCCTTAATTAAATATATAAAACATTTAAGTCTCATACCTTAAATAATTTTATATACCGATCAAAACACTTAGGAAAAATCTAGAAAAATTCCAAAAAATCTATGTTAATATGCTTTCCAACATATAAAAATTTCAAGCCCAAATAATTATTATTTTAGCCATAAATAATTTATAACCCAATAAATTATTTTCTTCACTAGAGAATTAATATAAAATCCACATAAATTTAGAAAATTATGAACATTAGAAACCATCTCTAAAATATCATTTCTGTCCCATATTTAATTTTCAAGGCATCTGGATGTCATTTAACAGGGTTTCCATGTCAAAAAATATCATAAAAACTAACATGCATGAACATATATAATTCATCAACATACATACATATATATATATATATATATATATACACACACATACATACATATATATATATAATCATCAAAACATGACATAAACTTGCGAAATCATTTCGGATCTAATCTTAAAACTGATAACCATAAGAAAATTGTATGTTGTGATTATTCACCTTAGCTTTGAGATTAAAAGATGTGAGATTTGATGTTGAATTAGTTGATTATCTTCCTTCTCTTAAATCCAAGCTTTAATCTTTCCTTGAAAATTAAGTGGTGGCCAGACTTAAAAGTTTTTTTGTTTAGTAAAATGAGAATGAACGTGGTTTCAGTTCCTAAGGGTTTAAGGTATAAGCCTTCCCTATTTTCCAGAATGCCCTTCCTCATTTCCTAACACATTACTTTGCATTTTCTCATTTTAATTTACACATTAGCATCGCACGACTATCCTTAATTTAATAAAATCTTAACCTATTAATCTTCACATTATTTTATTTAATCTAACTAATTAAATATCATAAATAATGTTATGAAAATATGGAGTGTTATAGACTCCCCACCTTAAAGAATTTCGTCCTTGAAATTACGATAAGGTACACACAAAACAATCAAAAGTAAAACATACCATCAAACAACTATGGATAACCGTCTCTAATCGTGCTTTTAGTCTCTCAAGTATAGTCTCTAGCATCATCACTCCACCGAACCTATACTAACCTAACTGTCTTGTTCCTCAGCTTCTTCTCATCTCTAGCCACAATCCGAATCAGCTTTCTAACTATAGTTCCCAACATTCGGAACACACAACCTTCCTTTCTTTCTCAACCACCCTTTCTGGTCAAGATTGAAATTCTTTAAGTCACCGCTCTCTTTTCCTTCCCTTAACTTTCTAATCCGTTCAGCGAAAACTGGATCTTCCTCCTGTTTAGAAGCTATCTTTTCAATCATTACCCGTCGAACTTCTAAATAAGACAATACATCACTTCCTGCACTAGAACCAGCCTTGGATCTATACTACACCCTACAAGCTAATAATGCTTCTAAGTCTTTCCACCCAGCAATCATCGCCATTACTGCATTCTGATGTTTTCTACTAAGTGCATCCACTACCTTATTTCCTTTTCCAAGTGCGCACTCAATTCCCAAATCATAAGCAGCAATACACTCCAACCATCTCTAATGTCTAATGTTCAGCTCCTTCTGAGAGAACAAGTACTTCAACAACTTATGATCTGGATAAAGCTCAAATCGCTCTCTCAACAGATAATGCCTCCACACCTTCAAAGTAATAACTCCAAATCATGTGTTGGATACCTAACTTCATGTGGTCTGAGCTGTCTAGAAGCATAAGCAATCACTTTACCTTTTTGCATCAACACAGCTCCCAATCCAGTTCCACACGCATTAGTATAAACAACTAAATTTTGATTCCCCTCCGATACCACTAACACTAGTGCATGGGTCAATAAGTGTTTCAAGCTCTAGAATGCTTCCTCACACTTATCAGTCCATACAAATTTTGTATCATTTCGCGTAATCTTAGTCATCGGTGAAGTTATCAACAAAAAATCCTTTATAAACCCTTGATAATATCCTGCCAATCCAAGAAAACTATTTATCTCGGTCACCATCTCGGGTCTCTTCCAGTTATTCACCGCCTCAATCTTAGTCGGATCTAAAGACAACCCTTTCTCTAAGGCAACATGACCAAGGAACTTCACTTCCTTCTTTCAAAAATGACACTGTGAAAACTTAGCCTTCAACTGATGCTCCCACAACGACTCGAGCACAACTCTAGGATGAACTTCATGTTCCTTCTCATCCTTAGAGTATATTAAAATATCATCCATGAAGATCAACACAAATCTATCCAAACGCTCTCAGAAAATTTGATTCATTAGATCCATGAAGAATGTCGGTGCATTATTAGTCCGAACAACATAACTAACCATTCGTAGGATCCATACCCTATCCTAAACATCGTCAAAGGAATACTGTCCTCTTCCACTCTAAGCCGATGAAATCCAATCGCTAAATCCAGCTGAGAGATCACTTTATCTCCACTTAACCAATCGAACAAATCGTCGGCTCTCGGCAATGGATATCAGTTCTTTATCATCTTCTCATTCAACTTACGATAATCGATACAATGCCTCAACAATCCATCCGGCTCCTTAGCAAACACCACGGTAGCTCCCTAAGGTGAACTACTTGGTTGAATAATTTTTTTGCCTTCTAAATCCTCCAACTGCACCCTCAACTCTTTCATCTCCTTAGTTGTCATCCTGCTTGGTGGCCTACTCACCGATTCTGCTCCAAGCACTAAGTCAATCCAAAATTCAATGGCTCATTTTGGTGGTAATTCAGTTACCAGCTCAAACACATCAGCAAATTCTCCAACCACAGATACTCGATGCAACTCATCCTCCAACTCCATGATACCCAATAAAGCATTCACTTTACAACTAGGGTTTTCTACGGTATAAACTATCTGATAGCTACAACCCGAGTGTCTAAGTGATATTTTCCTATCATGGAAAAATATCCTAGCATCATATTTACTTAACCAATCCATCCCAAGGATAATCCCAAATCCCACAAAATCAAATACATGCAAATAGCAATCAAAAGTATGACCTAGCAAATCAAACTCTAAATGGTCACACCTCATCCCAAGTGTCGCATACCCTCCTATCGGATTTGTAACTCTTATGGAAGTAACTAAATATGAGGGTTCTAGGCTAAGCTTATCTACCAAACATCGAGAAATAAAAGAATGTGATGCACCAGTATAAAAAAGAACGCAAACAGACATACCGTGTATCTGTAGCGAGCCTCCCAGAACAGTCTTCCCTTTCTACTTCACAACTGGCCTTGAAGTTGCGGGCTCTAATGCATAAACTTGCCCTATTCTTTCTTTAGCAAGCTCTTTGCATTGGTTCTTATAATGTCCTATCTGATCACAATTAAAGCATTGGATGTTCTTCTTCCCAATCACCACCTTTCCTTTCCCTTTTCCTTTTTCAGTACGACATTCATTAGCAGAGTATTCTTTCTTATCACATTTGTAACAAACCACCTTAGCTTTTCCCATCTTCTGTGCTCCTCCCTTCTGAGCATTCTTCTTATGAAAAAACTTTCTTTTCTGGCCCTATCCCACCTAGAGCTCCTTCATTTCTTCTTCAAACAAGCTAACGCCTTTTCCTGGCTCGGTGCCATTCTACCACTACATCACTTGGATCTCTTAAATGCGACAAGGTAGCACTTATCAACTCCGTTCTCAAGCCTCTTATAAACTTCCCATTCCTCCTGATCACCGTATCAACCAAAGCATACCTGTACCGGGCCAACACTTCAAATTTTCGTGCATATTCTAGAACGGACATCTCTCATTGCTCCAGTTCAGTAAACTTCATAACCAACGCCAACTGCGCCATCACAGATATATAACTTTCTTGAAACTTTCTCCTAAACTCTGCCCAAGTCATGGTTTCCACATCAACACCAGCTACAATAATATTTCACCAAAATAGAGCAGCTTCCTGAAGTTGTTTTGAAGCTAATCTCCTCTTCTGCTCATCATTTAATCCTAAGTCAGCAAAGATTCTCTCATAATGTAGCAGCCAATTTTCCACCTTAATCACATCTTTAGTTCCAGAGAACGGCTTCCCTCCAAGCTTGATATAGTCTCTGCTCAAGTTAGTATACTGGTTGACCATTGGAGCTTCCTGAACTCCACCTCCAACAGCATTTCCTCCGACAACTCCAGCTGCAATTCCAATTTGCATCATGTTTACAAAAAACTGACACATGGCTCGCATGTCCATTTGGGGAACCCCAGCTCCAACATTTTCAGCTTGAGCCTGACCTGGACCTCTCCTAGCATTTGGTCAGGAATTTCCATTAATGGTGGTGCTCTCTCCTCTAAGTTAACTCTGCCTCTTCTTCCTTCCATATTTGTATTCAAACCCCGTGAGATATAGATGAATAGCCTAACTAAGATAGGAGTCTATATATATAGCATATACTTACATATAGTAAATATAAGTACGTTACTATAGAGTTATCCCATACCCTAATCTTAACACTAATTACTAAGGATTATGTTTTCAAAAAGCATTTTTTAGTTAGTATTTCATAAACCATGCTCTGATACCAAGCTATAACATCCCCTTTCTAGAGGCCCAAAACAAATTGTTAGAGATTCTACTGTCATCTATAGTATTAGCTTCCGACTACTAAATATGGCTATGTTAGTGGTATCTATAATATAAGAAGCACTTGATTATGAAACAAAACACAGATTTCAAAACAACTTTTACTTTATTACATTTAAAATAGATGTTCCATATTCAACTTACATAATCCCAATACTTTCCCAGGCATAGATAAAATTACTTATTACAAAGTACGCCAAGAGCGGTATATGAAGATACCCACTTGGATGATCAAAGTCATAAAATCGTAATAGAACTAATACAGAACACAACAGAAATACATCAAAACATAAAACAAGAACTGTAAATCCTAAATAGCTATCTGTTTGCCTCCTGCAAGCCTTCGGTAGCCTTATTCGTCATCCTACTAAAACCTTAAAAGACCTTAACCCCTCAGCCTACCCAAATTAATTTTGAGCACCTGAGAGTTTAAGGGGAAAACATAAACTTGAAGTCAGACATAAGTCCTGTTGTGAATAATATTTTACATCCCGGTTTAATATGTTAAGTGAGACCACGCCGCTTAGCGGAACGGGTTTCCCCTCATTAACATTCTTTTAAAACATATCTTTGCAAAACCTTTTCCTGCAACTAAAACCTATGAAATACCATAAAGCAATTCATTATGTAAACCTACATAAATATCAAGTAATAATGAACTATCTGTACAAACACATAAGTATTGTTTAAACTTTTAGCCTTTAGCTGACTCGGGCCTACCGGACAATATGATCAAAGTTAATCTAACAATTGTTATATAATTTTCTTATGGACTATCTACCATTAATTATCTGTTAAATACTTCACTCATAGACGGTCTGTCCCTAACTTAATTATCTCCCGGTTCTACCCGATCCTAATGGTTTTTCGGCCTCACCAACAACCTATCTGTATACAACATATATTCCTTTCTGTGTGTATCGTAATTTTAGTCTACCTATGACCAAGCCCTACACATAGGAATTTCGAACAATAATTTTCTAGGGCTAATAGCTAATTTATAGGGCGCGACCCTATACCAGTCCCATCTGTTATTCTAATATCTGAGTCATTTTCACTTAGGGATCCTCTCCCATAATTTTCCTTAAAAACATTTTCAAAATGATTTAAAACCTTTAAATCAACTTACACAAGGAAATTATATATATTCTTTATGCTTTACTCAAAATCATATTGCCATGTTATAAGTATATATATCTTCTTTACTCAAATTTTACTTGATGAAAACATTTAACCATTTGAAAGTACCAATTTCTAATCTTTTGAATGTATCTCTTTCGAAAACAAGTAAAACCCTTTAATTGTCTAAGCCAAGAGGCCAAAACCTTACCTTTCAAAACCTTTCGAAATCATACTTAAAATCTTTCAAAACACTTGAAATCATTCCTTTCAAAAGCAATAAAACTTTAAACATCCTATTCTAAAACAACTTAAAACATCACCTTAGAAAACTTTTGGAAAACCTTCCATTTAAACCTTCCAAAACTATTCCAAACAAACCTTTCAAAATCATTAAACTCAAACCTTTTGAACCCATTGAACTCAAACCTTTCGAAACCATTGAACTAAAACCTTTTGAGATCACTGAACTCAAACCTTTTGAAACCATTGCACTCAAACCTTTCGAAACCATTGAACTAAATTTTTTCGAGATCATTGAATTCAAACCTTTCGAGATCATTGAATTCAAACCTTTCGAAACCATTGAACTAAAACCTTCCAAGATCATTGAACTCCAACCTTTAGAAAACATTGAGCTAAAACCTTTCGAAAACTTACTGGGTTCAGTTTAGAACATATGGAAAATTTTCTTTCAAAACCTTTCGAATTCATCTGAAGCAACCTTTCGACTTTGTCAAAAGCTCTGCTTTGAAAGCTTTAAAACGTATCATTTAAAACAATACACCTCTGCCTTTAAAATAACTCCTTCGAAAGGTTGGGTTATGCTTCCATTAGAAAAACAAGGTAAAGCATTTAAGCCAAAAGTTTTTTTCGAAAGCATGGAGAAGCGGCGGTTGGTTTTAAAAACAGGTAAACCTTTCGACTTTGTTGGAAGGTTCAAAACAAAACAGTGACAAAGAGGCAATTAGCTTTCGACCTTGTCGAAAGGTTTAAAACCTTTATTTTACATGTTTAACGAGGCCGAAAGCAACTAAGTCGAAAGCTCTTATTCGAACGCAAAGCAGGCGATCTTTTGGTTTATAAAACAAACATACTCCAACCTCTTTGGCAACCAACCTTTCGACTAAGAGCCCTTCGGCCTTGTCCAATTCATTGTGTACCAAGAAACTTGATACTGTGGTTTGACTTTGTCAAAAGCTTTGTACCTTTTGACCTTGTCAGAAGGTTTGGGTTAGAAGGTATGATACCAAAATGGCTGAAACATGCTAAAAGCATGATTTTCTCGTTTTTAACGTAAAAAGTATAGCTTTCCAACTGACCTACCTTTGTTTGTCAAAACATTATTGGTTAATAATTGTTTCTAAGAAAAGAGCTACTACTAATTTTAAAAATAGATAATAATTTTATTTTATAAAATGCCCCTTCTCCTTAATTAAATATATAAAGCATTTAAGTCCCATACCTTAAATAATATTTTATATATTCATCAAAACACTTAGGAAAAATCTATAAAAATTCTAGAAAATCTATTTTAATATGTTCTCCAACATATAAAAATTCAAGCCTAAATAATAATCATTTTATCAGTAAATAATTTATAACCCAATAAATCATTTTATTCACTAGAGAATTAATATAAAATCCATATAAATTCAAAAAACTATGAAAATTGGAACCAATCTCTTAAATATCATTTTTGACATATATTTAAATATTCAAGGCATTTGGATGTCATTTAATAGGGTTTCCATTTTAAACATATCATAAAAACTAACATGAATATATATAATTCATCAACAAGCATATACATATAACTTTAATCATCAAAATATGGCATAAACTTGAAAAAATCATTTCTGTTGTGTTTGCTTTTCTTCTATGCATTTTTATGTCTGTGCTCCATATATTTCCTCTGGTTATTTTTGTTTCTTTCTCAAATCCTTTGCCTCTAAAGCCTGTTTTAGCTGGCTTGGATTTCTTTTGGTTCATTGTAATTCTAAGCATATCAATAAACTGGTAGGGTACCAGTAAACCCCGCTGGTCATGAGAAAAAAGAAAAGGAACCGAAACACCAAGTATTACTGAATTTGATAAAAGGTTTTAAGTGGTACTTTTAAAGACAAAGGTTTTGGGATTAAAATTTTCAAAAATTTTGAATGTTTTATTTTTGGGAAAAAAGAGTGAAGACCAAACCAAGATTTTGAATATGGAGTAGATAGGAATTAGTGCCTAGGGAAGACAAATTAAATGATAAGGCTATGAAGAAGGTAGCAATGATTACTCTTGATCTAGTAATAATGAATCCCGGTGGAGTGTAAAGAATTATGGTAAGAACCTAGGAACACGCTATTAGACATAAGAGAAAGATTTGAGAATACCATCAAGGTATTTAAATTAAAAGAAGATGCTAATAGAGGATTAAGAGGTGGCACACACTCATGGTGGATATTGGCTAACTCAAGGTTAAGATATGAGGATTTCATAATGATGGCATGTTAGAAAGGTCCATTCAAGTAAGAAGTAATAGAACCATATCATCGTTAGTATCGGTTGATGTTGTAGGGTAACTTTCAGCAGTTGTTCTTGATAGGTTGGATTGCAAGCATTAGTTGTTTTGTTGGGGTAAAGGCACGTATGATATCATAGGAAATGTTCCTTTTATTTTGTTTTATTTTGAGACCGCAATGTTATAGGAAAATAATAACATAAGAAAATTTTAGAAAAGACAGTCAACTGATGCATAAAAAGAAAATAGTTGAGACTGGAAGTTAAGAAATAAATTAATAAAATTTATTTAAATACCACTAAAACTGAAATGGAGTAAGACTGATAAACTTTAACAAGCAAAGGTCAGGGAAGGAATGTTGAGTAGCCACGGGTCAATGTTCATGTTCCTCGAAGGCTGAAATTTATAATTGAACTTAGCTGCTGGTTGCTATTATAGATAAAATTCAAGTTTTTAAACTTGAAATTTACCACAAATTGAAGTCCACTATGGACATTGGACTGTTAACTAAACCTCACTTTCTTGAGATGTGGAAAATTTTGTTTTTGGAAACCTATAAATATGTATAGTTTTGAAAAATGAATTATTGCTGCAAAATGTTTTGGAAGATTTTTAAATTTAAATTTTTATGAATATCTTAGAAAGTAATATGAAATATTTTTGAATTGAAAAGGAAGAAATTTTCAAATTTTGGAAATGACACATATTTGACATTGGAGAATAGTTGACGGGTTGTTTAAATATTGATTGTACTCTACTATGGAGATGACAATAAAATAAAATATGGTTAGAAACAAGGGAGGAGGCTGTTATAGTTAGGGAACCACTTTCTCCATATGTTGTTGATAACCAAAATTTTTATTTTTGAACATGTTATCCATATAATTTCACAGGAAGATATAGTGTTAGATTCAAGACTCTAAAGAGATAAGATTGAGCCTCATTATGAGAAGAGGCACTTCGACAAAGACGAACAATGCTAAAGACATGAAAATAGGCCAATCCGATAGAGATATGGCACCACTTCGCATCAAAACCATATCTCATCACTTCGATCTAATCGATTCCACGGCTCTTCAAAGTCACTCCTTATTCACTTCACATGCCATCACTCTGCAAGTCATCAGTGTTGCATCAATTCAATAATGAAAAGAGGTACACAAAGGACATTGCCTTTCATGATTAGTGGAGCAAAGAGTTCCATTACAAACAACTCTTAAAGCCATTAATGGATGTCGAAGAGGGTCATAATGCATTCCATTGATGCTAAACTTGTCGGCATTGTCATTCACTTATGGTTACCACAACAAACTCTCTGTTAGCCATTATGAAGTGCTATACTTTGTAGCTCTTCAAAGATATTACATTGCTCTTTAGTGACGTTCAACACGGTGCTTCAATCAGCATGAAGAGGGATGTCACATGTCCATACAAAGCGGTATTGGTGTTGGACATTATCAATACCCACAGAGGCCTTAACACCATAAGGAAACAAAGAGGCACCGCTCTTCGATGTTGTTCAATATAGCACTTCAATATTTATGTTACTTGGAAACAGTGACACCGAAAATTAGCACGGTCGAATGGGCATTAAACAGAGCTCAACGCATAATATACCATCAAGGTCAACGAGGCGGTTGTCAACGTTGCCACCAAGACTATCGCTAAAAACCACCCATGTCAAAGACCCTGCCGTCCCACCTTTATAAATACAACCCAAGGGTGCTATTTTGGGGGCCGAATTTTCTCTTCCCATTTCTTATATTTTTCAAGTTTGTAAACCCTAAATCAATTTGGGATTTTGCCAATTGTAATACTTATACTTTTGTACACATAAGGAATTGGAGTTCAAACAATTGCATAACCTGTTGAAATATTTGAACTCGTGATTTGCATACTTAATTGAACTTGAATTAAGACATGAATGACGTCAAACATATTAACTTAAGCATCTTCATGCATATTGACTTAGCCGATACCATGCCTATTGCATATTAATTTGTACTATTAATTACCTTCAAAGTGTCAATGATTACGACACAAAGAATGATTACTTACTTGGAACCATTCATACATCAACCTATGACTTCAATTAACCTTGAAGAGTCAACTAGCTTCGAAGAGGATAACCTTTGATCAATCCATATTTACATGCTTTTGGGTGTTGACGAATTTATCAGCTAACATTTTGATGCTAGAAGGAGAGTTTGAACCTCTGATCCCTTATAGTTTTCTCATCAAGCTAATTTCATAAGGTTCTCTTGTTTCAGGAAAAAAAATGGCAAGAGCCAGAAATGAAATGACAATCCAAATGAAGAAGCTACATCACAAACAACTTTGGAAGAAAATGTTATCCCAAGCTTCAATTTAGAGAATATGGAAATTAGACAACCTTCAACTTTAACGAAACTTGTAGACAATGAGACAAAAATTCGAGATTTAATGCAACAATTAATAATCATGCAAGAAATTCTTGAAGGGGCTCCATCTCAAGAACCTTCAAGGGTAATGAAACTTATGAAAGAAGGAGATGAAGCATAATACCCAAGAAAAATCTATGATCAAGAACAAAACGGAAACCAAGAGGGTCAAGCTAAAAGGTCCCCTACGAAATCGAAGAATTCAATCCAAGGAGATCAAAAAGATTATTACAATGATGAAATCGACCAAAGGAACCAAATAGCAAAGGATGTGCTTAGGGAAGAAGGAATCTCAAGCCTAAGGGAAAATAAAGCTTTTGAAGAACTCGTCTGTCGGAAGAAATAATGGCTATTGTAATTTCACCTCACTCGAAGTTCCTTCACTCAAGTATGATGGAATCACTATCCAAATGATCTTCTTCAAGCTTTTGAAAACCAAATAGATTTATATAATGCTTCTACGGTAGTCCATTGTAAGCTTTTCCCATTGACTTTCAGTGGAGCAGCTGCTAAATGGTATAAGAATTATTAGGAGAAGACCATTTGTTCATATGAGCAATTTTCTTATGAATTCATAGCACAATTTTACATATATAAAGACCCAACTATAGGCTCTAGAATGTTAGCTAATATCAAAGAGAGACCAGGGGAATTGCTTGGTGAATATCTGAAGAGATTTAGCGCAGAAGCACTAGAAGCAGAAAATGCAACCGATATGGAAACGCTGATGGCGGTTCGATCAAAACTTATTAAGAAAACTCCTCTTTGGAAAGAGTTTTATATTAATGGTTGTAAGGATCCATAATATTTCCATTTTCGAGCAAAGAAATTTGTTCATATGGATGAGATGTACCACGCCAAGAAAGAATCCCAACAAGATATATAAGAAGGAAAGTTCGATTTCAACCACCCCAGTAGAAAGCCAAAATGGAATGAAAGTATAAGAGATAACAGGAAAAAGGTTTCGAAGTCTGACTATGTATATTAAACAAATCGCTCTCCCACATTCTCTTTGTGGTAAAAGGCGATGAAAGTCTTCATGTTACTCATAAAATGCGTAGTCATCCTAAACGCGATGTTGGAGGGGATTGTTGTGTTTACCATAAAATATTTGGACATAACACCGACAAATGCACATTTTGGCATGAATAATTGAGAGCATGATTAAATTAGGGTTCTACAACAATTCATTAAGAAGATTCATAAAGCTTCTGGCTTTGAAGAGAGTAAACCAATTAAGCACTTGAAATCTAAGAAGATAATTGGATTTACAACCTCATCTTCAAGCTCTAATCAAATTTTGAAGCTTCATAACAACTGGCTATGATTTACTTATCTTTGTTTTAGAAATTTTCCAATTTGATTTGTCCTTGAAATTCATCTTGTATTAACACAAATTTCGAGTCTCTTTACAGGTAAAAAAACCAATTCGTTCGTACTTGAAGAATTCCGGATTCTATCATCAAAGTATAACAAATTCAGATGTCCAAATTGTTTTCTAACATGAAGTCTAAGTTTATGTGATGTAATAGATTTCTTCTTTGGGCTTATAAACTCTCAACAAACTTCTATCATAAACCAATTTCTAGAGGAAGGTAAACATTTAAAATTCTCCCAAAAAAAGAAAGGATTCTTAAAGAAAAGCATCGTCTTCTTTATAAAGTCTGTTAGATCATGAATTATGACTTTTTAGACTTGCAAACAAGGCATTCATTTTTGCTAAGAAAAGCCTAAAGAGGTTCAATTATATATCTCGTAAAAAGGTGGAAATAGATTCATCGATCTTATTTTCAACAAGTTATTTGATTTCCAAAGAGGAATTTACTAAACATGTCTTCAAGACGAATCACTTTCAAAAATTAAGAAAAATTATTCCCATTTACTCTTTGGGTCAGGGAAAAACTAATGTTTATCTATTTTAGGAGTGATACATAAAATCTTCGAAAATATTACTTTAGTAAATGCACACTAAATATTTTTGCCAAGCACATCCTGACAAAAGCATTTTCAATACTTTCTGAAGTTATTGACAAGGAAAAAACCTATGCATATTTTTTCAAGAAATTTTTTTGGAACTATGAAGACTCATCGACTAAAACACTAATTTGAAAGGGATATTCTCGATTTAAGGACTATTGGTTCATGGATCATGACTACTTAGTCTCTTATTTGAGATTCTAGTTTCTATCATGATAATGATTTATAACCTTTCCTAGAAAAAACATTAAGAAAAGGCTCCTTTATCAAAGGCTTCAAATGTCCAAAAATCTTTTCAAAAAGGAAAACCAATTTTAAATGGTTTCTAGACTTATTAAGAAAATCCTGCATCGAAAATTCTGTAAACTAAAAGAAAAAAAGTTTTTCACATACTCTGCTTGGTTAAAAATTGTTTTCACAAAATGAGTTTCAACAAACTTCTTTAAAGATTCCTTAGGGAGCACCTCCAAGTGTAAGGGTCAAAAGCCTTCTCCGGTGGCACCTTCTGAAGGAAGGGTCAAAACCTTTGACTTACCTCCTAGAAGGAGGGTCTAAAGCCTCCTTCGTAAGAACCTCACATACGATGGGTTAAAACCTCTGGCTCATCTCCTAGAGGGGACTAAAGACTCCTCTAGGAGTACCTCACAGTTGGAGGGTCAAAACCATGACGCACCTTCAGTGCATCCCATAGAATAAAAGACAAAGCACTAGTTTGTAATCCTTGGTATAGCCCAAGCCTAAATAGTGGCTCCCACAATAAAGGATGAAGAAATCCACATCCTAAAAATGAATACAAAAATATGAATGGACGAAGACATCAATAGCTTAGAACAAAGGGCTTTAAACCTAAAAAGGAAATAAATTCAAAACTCAATGGATTAACAAAAAGAGTCAAGCGAAGAATAAACCCCCATTAGAAAAGTAAGAATAGTTCCATTCAGAGTGTTGATAATAGCAAACCTCTAATATGACTAGACCTAGAAATAAGGAAACCTTCAAAAGGAGGGCTTATATAGTAAATATTATTAATAATGTTAATTAGACCTTTGCACTGTTGAGAGGCCAAACAGTCTGACGGAACTTGCACTGTTGAACGGCCTAACAACTGAAGGGAACTATCTGCTGAACAGTTAAGGGCTAAAATGCTGAACAACTAAACGGAACTACATGCAGAATGGTTAGATAGTTGAATAGAACTACTATTTCGAATGGCTGGATGGTTGAACGGAACTACTCGGCTCCCATATAACAATAATAGTAATAAGTAGTAAGTACCTTAAAAACTACCTATCTCTTAACAAGAGACTTTCCTTTGAAAACCAAAATCTCCGTTACCATTTGAAGGGAAGAATTATGAGTCTTTTGCTTTAACTCTGTTCGAACTGTATTGTTGGACAGTTTTTCGATCCACTTTTGTTTTTGAATGAATTTATGAATCTCTTATTGATGGGTAAAACTTTGATGAATTAATTGAATTCTTGGTTTTCCTGTTAATTATGTTTCTTTGATTGGTTTTATGGAATTCTAGTTGGATTTTTGATTTGCTTATGAATTTGTATTTTTCTTGGTTGGTTTTCTCGACGATTCTTGAACTTTCTAATATATTTCTGATTTTGTGATGTAGTTTAAGTCTCTATACCATTAGATTGAATTCCTACTTCTGGCCTTTTTATTATTATTAGTTGAATTTCTCATTTTCTTGTTATCTGATAAGATTTAGACGGGCTTGTTAATTGGATTATTGGATTTCTAATCTTCATGAAAAATGTATTTCTAGATTTCTTGATTGATTTGCTTGATGGTTTTTTGGATTTCTTATCGAATATACATGATTCAGATCTTCTATTATTTCCATATATGAGTTTTAGGTCTTCTTTAATTATCAGATATGTATTTCTTAGGATTTCTTATTACTAGATGGATTTCTGGTTGATAAGATTTTTGATCTCTTCTTACCAAATGGTTTTCTGGTCTTCTTATCATCAGATGAAATTATGGATTTCTTATTACCAAACAGTCTATTGGCCTTCATAGTATTAGAGAACATTATGGATTTCTCATTGCCAAAAGATGGTATCTTAGAGTTCTTATCATAAGATGACACACTAAAATGGTTTCCTGAGATAAGTCTCCGGCTCGAAGATAAGAAGGAACAAGAAATCAGATGATAGGGAAATTTAACTTTAATGTTCATAAATAGTTCAATGTTGAAAGCCAACAACCAAAGAAGAATTACTTGAGAAGAATAACTTTGGAGCATGTGATGGTTTTTCTTAAAAGGTTTCTTGCCTATCCCTACGTCTGCCTACGAGGTGATATTATCAAGTTTAAATACTTATTCTTAAGAATATGTGGATAACTTACATGGTATTTAAATAGTAAAGGGTTTAGAGGCTGAAATAACCTTTACAGCAAGTCAATAACCATCGAATAAATGATGTAAAGTTCATAGGAAAAACTTGAACTTTTGTGTTAACTAGGAAAACATTAGTAAATGCTAGTGCTATGATAAGAAATTAGGTTTATAAATATGAATCGAAAAATTCTAATGGAAGTTAATGTAAACATCCTAAATGCGATATTACACCAGTAAAACTATGTTAAATAACTAGGATAATACAAAATACCATATGGGTTATACCACAAGAACAAATATGGTAATAGTAAATCATACATTATATTAAGCCGGATGAATAAATTAAAAATATTGGAGCAATTTTGATAATTTGAAAACCTCCTTTTCTTACTTTGAATCGTAGGAGAAAGAGGAACACCATCTGAATGAATAGGTTTGAAAAGATAATCAAAGAAAGAGAAATTCATGGTTTTACTCTAAAGACTAGAAAGCTTCTTTTACACAAGGAGGGGGCAAATATTATCCATATAATTTCACATAAGGATGTGGTGTTGGATCCAAGACTCTAAAGAGATAAGATTAAGCCTCATTGCGAGAAGAGACTCTTCGACAAAGACGAACAATGCTGGAGACATGAAGATAGACCAATCCGATAGAGCTTTGGCACCACTTTGCATCAAAACCATATCTCATCACTTTGATTCTAATCAATCCTACGCCTCTTCAAAGTCACTCCTCATTCACTCTGCATGCCATATCACTCTATAAGTCACCAGTGTCGCATCACTTCAATAACGAAAAGAGGCACGGAGAGGACATCGCCTTCCATGATTAGTGGCTCGAAGAGGTCCAGTACAAACAACTCAGAAGGCCACCAATAGGTGCCAAAGAGCGTCACATTCCATTTATGCTAAACCTTTTTGGCACCATCATTCACTTATGGTTACCCCAACAAACTCTCTGTTAGCCACCATGAAGTGCCACCCTTTGCAAATCTTCGAAGATATTGCACTGCTCTTCAGTAACATTCAACATGGTGCTATAATTAGCATGAAGAGGGACATCGTGTATCTATACAAGCGGTATTGGTGGCAGACACAATCAATCAATTACTCTTCGTTGTTGTTCAGTATAGCACATCTTTATATCGCTGGGAAGACATCGACGCTGACGATCTACACGGTCGAAGTAGCACTAAAGAGAGTTCAACGCATAATACCATCAAGGTTGATGAGGCCAATGTCAACGTTGCCGCCAAGACTATCGTCGTAGACCACCTACGTTGAAGACCCTGCCATTCCATCTCTCTCTATATATATAACCCAAGGGATGCTGATTTGGGGGTCGATTTTTCTCTTCCCGTTTCTTATATGTTTTCAAGTTTATAAACCCTAAATAAATTTGGGGATTTTGTCGATTGTAGTACTTGAGCTTTGTATACATAAGGCATTGGAAATCAAACAACTGCCTTTCCTATTGACATATTTGAATTCGTGATTTGCATACTTAATTGAACTTGAATTAAGACCTGAATGTCGTCAAACATACTGACTTAAGTATCTTCATGCATATCGAATTAGGCGATACTATGCCAATTGCATATTAATTTGAACCATTTATTACCTTCGAAGTGTCAATGACTTCATCACAAAGAACGATTACTTACTTAGAACCATTCATGCATCAACCTATGACTTTGATTAACCTTGAAGAGAACAACCTCAGCTAGCTTTGAAGGGCTAACCTTTGATCAACCCATCTTTATATGCTTTTGGGTGTTGATGAATTTCTTCATGAATAGCCCTGATTTAAAATTTAAAAAAATACTTGATTATGCAAACTGTACATGGAAAAGTTGAAAATGGAATGGGGCAAAAGAGAAGATTCCAAGATACAATGGAAAGGGGTAAATAAGAGAAGGATGAAAATATGGAATTTTCCATCTAGACCCTTTTCCTAGCATAAGAAAATAGGTTCGGAAAATTAGATTTTTCTAAATTTGGATATTAGCAATGGCGTGATGGGATTTTTGATGGTAGGTATTAGATATAAAATTGGCTGAACTATACTTCTATTCGTGGAAGTGTGAGAAGAATTTGGCTGTAAAAATAATTTTTTGACTTTAAAAGGTTGCATACATGTAAAACTACCAGTATATTTAGGGTGTTTGCATCATATTTTCGAAAATTGGTTTAAAATAAAGCATTCATATAGGTGGTGCCAATTTATTTGATCGGTTTTCATATCATATACGTTGTGATATAACGTGCGCTGTACACGATTGGTTGCAAAGTTGTCTGCACACTCACTATCTGTTAGTTTAGAATGGATGTACGATAGGTTGCATTATCGAGCCCTTGAGGAATTTTGGGGATGAAATTCTTTTAAGGAGGAGAATGTAACACCCGCTTTTTTACATTATTTAATTAAAAAGTAATTTATTAATACATAGTAAATGGTGAAAAATAATTTTTTTTGCAAATGTTAAAATTTGTCTATGGGCGCCATTATGTCCATGGCGATTTTCTGATCAACTTTCATACATAATGTTTTCCGATCGGACTTCAAACGAAAAAGTTATTAACATTTGAAGTTTTAAAATTGAAAACAATTATATATTTAAATAAGGAACCAATTAATGGTTGATTAATGCTAATTAAAAACTATTAAAATTAAGGGTGACCTAACCATTGAGTAATTTAATTAAGGAATAAGATCACGGTAATTAAATCTGAATAAAAGAGGAAACGAAGCAATGTAATCAATTATGTTAAAAAATTCACCATTTTAGACTGCTTAGGTCGACCTTGAGGTTGCCTAGGTCGAATGTTGGCGGCTGACCTATAGTTGTAATTAGTCGACCTAAGTTAGTGTGAAAGCATGGAAATTTTTTCAGCCGTAACGGCCCGAATTTAATTAGTTTGATCCGATGATTAGAATTGGTTTGAACCTCTATAAATATAGACCTAAGACTTCACTTCCAAATCATAATTTTCTAATGATTTTGGAAGCTCTGTCACTTTCTCTTTTGCTTTGAAATTCTACACTTCATATAAATAGATTTAATTTGCAAGTGTACACTTTGGAGAAGAATAGAAGATGATAGAGAATAGAAAATAGTTTCAAACCAAGTAGCTATATCAGAGGCAAACTATGAATTTGGTTTTAATTAATAAATTAATCTAAATCTCTTCTTTTTAATCCAAATTCTAATAGGTCTATATGTAAATGTTATTTGGAAATCCAAATAGGGAGTCAGAAGTTAAAATAGAGATAGCATGGATTAAATCTAGAGATTTGAGAACGCTTAAAAAGTGAGTGGGTATATTATATGTTTTTATGTAATATTAGATTATAGCATTGCAGATCTATTCCTGCATGCTTGAGAAACTGAATTTAAATTGCAAATAAATTCATGAATAAGAAATGTTGAAGATATTAAATTTTCCTATGTAATTTATATTGATGAATCAATACTTTCCTGTTATGAAAACTAGTTTGGAATTTTATATAAGTTGATACCGAATTGCATAATGATTAGAATTGGTATTTTGACGTCAGATATGAATTTAATGAGTCTAAAGTGATGCATAATGATTAGCAATTTATATTTATTTGACGAACATGAATTGAATGAAATCTTAATGAAGTGCATATTGATTATAAATTTATTTTTATTTGAAGAATATAAATTAAGTTGAAATGAATATTTATTTAGATCTTTGGGGTTTTGTTGATATTTTAATGCGTTGGAACACGGAATGTTGCAAGTGATTTTCTGCATATTATTGTCTAAAATAAATAAAAGTGTGACGTTTGGAGTAATAATAAATATAGATATATGAAGAAAAAAAGATGGACAAAATAGGGGTAATCACCATGTTTTGTATCGTTTATTCCCAAAAAATAAAAGGAAAATTCCTTGAAATTACAAACACTGCACAAATATCTCCCATTTTCGTAAGATATGGAAATTTACTTTGTAAACATTTATTGAGTACAAGTTTAGTTCCAGTGTATAAAATGTAGTAAATCCCAAATGTTGAACACTAATATATGAATGAAATAAAAATGCCAATAAGATGGAAAGTAATGAAAAAGAAAGTATGGGAAATTAGCAAGAAGAAGAAATAGAGAATGAAATAGGAATAGAAATAAAAGTTGGAACTAAAAAAAAAATTGGCAACCATATTAAGGATTTGATAAAAAGGAAGCAATAAATGAACTTGAAGACGAAATTAAAACGCATAACAAAATGAGGATTTAGGGCCAACTATAAGAACCGTAGAGGCAATAAAGGTAAAAGAATGTAAGAATGATAATATATATGTATAATATATGTCTATATATATATGTATGTATATAGGTAGCCTCAAATATGCGTTTATGAGAGGTGCGAATTACTATAATTTAACGTATAAATTATATAAAGAAAATGACGAAAGGTCATTAGAGTAGGTTGGAACGCGAGGTCGTCAGGGTTAAACAATAGGACTCACCTCCCGTAAGGGGAAATCAGCTGTTGTGTAACATCATACTGATATAGGACATGTCCAACCATAAGACCCATGGAGAGTATGAGCTTGTGTATAGATGAAGGGGCACCCTAAAGATAGATTAGTCCGCTTCAAATTTATTTTAGAGGAGGATATTGCCTCGATTGCACTAGGCAATCTAAACAGATGATGAGCGGGATCGTGTACTATGTAGTGAGTGTTAGTACCAAATTTAGAGGTAGGCCTATCATAGGGTGAAAACGTCATCAGTCCAGAGCGATCGATGGGAAGGACAAGTTTACACCTAGCTTGTCTTCTTCTATAGTATAACAAGGTGGACCATGCTAGGTCATGCACCGCCATAGTTTTTTGCTATTTGTTAATACAAGGCTAATTAACCTATAGTGAGATTGCTTCAAAACATGGATGGGGTGGTTAGTGGAGCTAAGTCAACGTTTGGAAGAAGATAAAGCAGAAAATCGCTAAAGAGAACATGAAAAAAATGTATGAAAGACTCGAAAAGAGTATGACAAAATGTTTGAAAGGACGTCAGTAAGCACTATAGGATTTCCTTGAGTTATACGGTAATAAAATCGTGCTATGGTAAGGCGTTTGATCTTGATGGGGTGCTAAACGAGATATACTAATGAGAATAGTATCTAGGTCCATTAGAGGGCCATGAGATATATTTATACACACACACACATAGATATAATTCTACGGAAGGTAGATGAGTGGTTCATATGTAGATATGGAGTCAAGAGACCAATAAAATTCAAACATACATAATATGAAATAGTGAGCAATCGGCATAAGATAATGTAAGTATCAGATGCATAATTTACCAATCACCCAAATGTTGTTGTGACCCCCTCCTTATTATAACCCACAGGATAGTTAGAAGGGCAGGAACCGGTGCTTTGCGTATTAGGTGCTGACAAGGAAACTTGATTTTTGGAAGTGTCAAATCTTGGTCAGTACTTATATGAACTGTTATACTTCAATTATTCCACTGTAAGTTATTTCGCTAGAACTCTGATATGCATTCTTCTGCATTATTTGCAATATACCAAACCGACTCTGATATGCGATTCCCACTGGGGTGCGAGTTGTTGCAGAATTTAGTTGACTCCTTGAGTCTGGAAACCCAAACTATCACCAACCCAATAGTAGTATCAAATCATGTTCGATGTATACCCCAAAACTCAATCGAGTTTAGCAACCTATACTAAATGAGCATATCATAAGATGAGCTCTCGTCCTTGCTCGTAGTTTGAGAATTCCACGACATCCTTGAAGAGGTCTCGGGTTTCCCACCTCGAAGGCAGTTCAAGTTTAGGATTGATTTGGAGGAGGCTAGACCAATCGCTCTGCCATTAACACACATGAGCCCCAAAGACAAGCAGAAGTTAGATAAGCAGAATTCAGAGCTGCTGCTGAAATGATTCATCTGAAAGAGTATTTCTGAATAGGTAGCCCCTTTTTTCCTTGCCATTAAGGTAGACGGATCATTAAGGCTATGCGTGGATTATAGAGAACTAAACAAGTTGACTCAGAAGAATAGGTATCCCTTACTTAGAATAGATGACTTGTTTGATTAGTTTGTGGGAGCCAAAATTTTCTCCTAATTGGAATTAGCTACTGGATTTCAACAGTTGAGGATAGCAAAGGACAGCAAACTGTAGATCGCATTTTGCACTTTGAATAGATTTATGTATGGGAAGTGATGCCTTTTGGATTAACGAATGCCCCAGCATAAATATGAATCAAATTTTCTACTGGCCAGGAATGAAGAAGAGGATAGCTAAATTTGTTTCTAGGTTTTGACATGCTAATGGATAAAGGCTTAGCAAGGGAAGCCTATAGAATTGATATTATCATTGGAGGTTCCAAGTTGGAAATGAGAGCATATATCAAAATGCACTTCATATATGGATTGCCTAACAGCCAAAGAGGCAATCAAGCAATTTAGGTCATGGTGGATAGCCTCACTAAAGGTGGCTTGTTTTATTCCCATTAGAAGCAATGGGACTGCAACGTCTCTATCATAGATTTACATCAAGTAGATGTTTTGACTTCATGGAATTCTGGTTAGCATTGTTAGTGATATGGATCCTCATTTACTTGTGATTTTTGGAGGAGTTTGCAATCAACTTTAGGAATTTAACTAAATCTTAGCACCGCTTACCAGCCATATACCAATAGTCAAACAAAAAGGGTGAATAAGATCTGAAAGATTTGTTGAGAGCTTGTATCATGGACTTTGGAAGATATTGAGAGCAGCACCTACCTTTAGTCAAATTTGTGTATGATAATAGTCACCAAGATTTGTTGAGAGCTTGTATCATAGGCATCCTTTGAAGCGCTTTATGGGAGGCTATATAAATCGCCTAATTATTGGTAGGGAACCACCGATAAATTTTTACTTGGCCTAGATTTAATTCATGCGACTTCGAAAAAGGTAGAATTAATCAGGTGGCGAATAAAAGCCACATAAGATTGTCATAAATCCTTTGTGGACAAGTGAAGAAAAGGTTTGGAGTTTGAGGTGGGTGTCAGGTGTTTGTTAAAGTTTCCCCACTTAGAAGGTCGTGATACTTGGAAAGTCGGGAAAGTTGGCACCAAGATTTGTTAGGCCTTTTCCAATTTTGGAAGGATATAAAAAATCACTTATCTTGTGGGGCTATTGGATAAATTGGCAGGAGTCCATAATATTTTTCACATTTCATACTTGAGGAAATGCCTTCATAGCACATCCACCGTAGTAGAGCCTGATCAATTGAGAGACATTGAGATGGATTTGATAACACACCGTGCCACCGCATGCATTATGGATCATAGAACTAGGAAGCTCTGTAACAAAAAATTAGTCTGGTTCGAGTATAATTGGGAGATAACGCAAAGGAAAGCACATAGGAAACTGAAGAGAAGATGAGAACTTCCCAATCTGAGCTTTTTACTCGTAAAGTATCTCTCTCCAAATTAGATTTTGGTTACATTGTAGTTTTTAGATTGGATGGTAGGGGATGGTTGCCACACTTTGACTGTCACTTTTGCACTCATACAGAAAACATTTTGCATGTTTAGGATGTTTGCGTGTATGTCTATATGTCACAACAGTTGCATTCATGCTAGGGTTGAACTTACCTACAGTATTTTTGCATACATAATCACATTGCGCTTTTGGTTGAGCAGATGGTTGTGTACATAACTCGGTAGTATAACAGGATGCTCAGTGCATGTTACGTTGTCCATCCCTTAGGGATTTCGGGGATGGAATCCTTTTTAAGGGGGAGAATTTAACACCCGTAAATATTATTATCAATTCAAATCAAATTCAAATCAATTTTAAAAATTACTTTAAAACTTCAAAATTGAAATACAACTTTCATTCTCATTTTAGTTTTAAATTCTTTAAAACTCTTTCTATAATTTACACCTTTAATTCAAATGAAAATCATTTGAAAGCAATTTAAATTTAAATCTTATTTAAAACTGAAGTTTAAATTTAAAATCCAGATTTTAAAACTTCAGATTTGAATTCATTTGATTTCCTAAATTAAATACTTAACCTTTTACTTCAAATGCAAAAACAACCATGCATTTTATACTTGAGAGTTGAAAATCAAATTTAAATTTAAAAACATAATTGATTTCAAATTTCAGACAATTAAAATTTGAATTCATATTCAAATTTCAAACTAAAACTCAGTTTAAAATCTTATTTTAAATAAATTTGGATCTTAAGTTTAAAAAGAGAATGTTAAATGGAATTTAATGTAAATTTAAAAACATTTTGTTTTTAAGTGCATAATTTAAATAAGGAATGTTTATCAAAAAAAGAAAAGTATAATGATTTGTAATTCATTTAATTATTAAGGTAGTACAAATGGATAATTAATATAAATAAATTAATTAAGAAATGGAAAATTAGTTAAAGTAATTAAGGGTTTTAATTTGATTAATTTAAGTTTAAGATTAATTTTTCTTAGAATAATTAATCTGTAATTAAGAAATCATTAATTGAATGATATTAGATTTTAAATTAATAATTGAAGATTTATTAATTGAATAAATATGGATAGTTAATTAATAGGGAATAATAAATGAAAGTAATCATGTAGGTAATAAATTTAAAACCACCCAGTTTATTCATCTTAATTGTAGATGCTGATTGTTATTGAATGTTGTGTGATGGATTGATATATTTGATATGTGATGTGATGCTATGTGATGGCTATATTTGTGATGAATATACTGTTGTATGAATATGAAAACCCTTTGACCCGTAAAATGACATTTGAGTTTCGATGCGACAGGGAGTCGGATTCCAGTTGGTTATCCGAAACCCACATCGAATCATATTAGTGAATTTTTGTGATTGATAATTTACCTTATCTATGAATCTATGAATATAGATAAGCGTTATGGGTTATACCGCTTATCTTTATGATTGAATCTGTGATGATGATGTTGTGCACTATTGTGTTGAACCCCTAGACCACACTTATACACACACAAATATGGATTGCACGTGGAAATGGGTTAAGTCACAGATTTTGAAATTGTTTTAAAATTTGAATTTTTGAATCCAAAATAGTTTTGGAATTAGAATTGAAGTTTTTGAAAAAGAAATTGGATTTCAAAAATAAAAGTTATGTGAATAACTTAATTGAGTTTTGAAATTTAAATAATTTGATTTAAATTTGAATTCAATATTTGAAGTTGAATTCTATGATTTGGAAACCTTGTTTAAAAAGTTATCCAACTTATAAATGGGTTTATATGGGGTTTTAAACCAATTTAAAAAGTGATGTTTTGAAATTTAAAATTTAACCCAAGATTTCAACTTGTATAAATCGGACTTTTCTGAAACGAAAACTGTTGTTTTCAAATAATAGAAGCTTTCATATAAGAAATGGATTTCCAATGTATGTTAAAAGGAATTCAAGTTTTGAAATGAAAATGGTATTCCAAGTTATAAATAAATCTTTGGACGTGTTTTGAAAGCTATAAATTAAATCTTTAATTTAAAGATTTATTGAGTTAATCCAATTGAAATGGAAGTTGTTTTGAAATCTATGAATAGATCTTTGTGAAACTAGGTGAAACTTTGTGAAATAAATCTTTTTGTTTAAAGATTTAAAATGGTAATTTGCTTAACCATTTGAAAGAAAAGTTTTGGATTTTATAAGTTGTGACTTAACTAAAATCCCATATCCATATGTTTTAAAATATGGCGCTCATTATTCGGTTTAGCCGGGAGAGGACCTAGTGTCATATAGCCCATTCCGAATAGTGATACGACGTTATGGATAGCAATTGAAGACCGGTGGTGAAGACCGGATATTTCCGAAAACAAAAGGGTAACTCATCGATTGTCTCTGCACTGGCTGATCCCCGGTATAGAGATCTTCATATGTGATGGGAAGTCCGGACGTGATTAGAGATTATCCGGATTTGCAAGGGCTTCTTCGGAAGTGCCTTCGGTTCTGTTCGAACCCGGGACAGACTTGTATGGTTGTATGTCCGACATTACACTTTGAGATGTTAACTGATTTCTATCAAATACATTTCTGCTTGGTGGCGGAGAATTTATTCTCTTAGCTTAACACCCTTCTCTGAGACGTACGAGCTCAGAGGTTATGTAGTTGATATTTATCAGTGATATTCCCAATTTGGTAATGTGGCATGCTGAGTGCTGCTGTGTGATGATCATTGGTTGATCATTTGTGATATGATCATTTGTTTGATCATTTATCTTTGTGATCATTGCTTTGGTCATCTGTTGACCCAAAGCATGGCTTTGTGCCAAAGCGTAGCTTTGTGGACGAGACTGCATCAGGACCTCACTCCCCGGAAATGGTCGAAACAGGAAAGATGCGGCAAGGTTATGAGGGTCGCCCCCTTTAGGGTGTGTCATTCCCTTCTGGTAAAGGGTGGTATCAGGTATGGAGCCCTGGTATTTAACCTATGTGGTTGCTCCAATCTCATTTACTGTGTGGTTGTTGCTTTGAGGCGCCTCGGATAAAGGTCCCAAAGGACCGGGGGATGGCATATTCGTGTAGTAGTTACCTAGTTACAGAGGTAACCCGGCCTTGTGTTGGCAGAGATCTAACCGTAACGTTAGTTTCTCGGGACGTCCCACCAGAGGCGATCCCATGTGGCAGTAGGAAGTTCCTTAGCCTGACCATTTGTTGGAAATCCATTCATCCAATACGTGCCTTGTACGGTTTTAGTTGTATTACCTGCCATTCACTTATGGTGGTCACCACTGTTTGGATGGTAGCTATAGTAGGCATAGTTCGGAATGTCTATGCTGGCTAGGATTTATATTCTACTTTCGAAATTGTTTTCTACACTGTGCACCTATAATAATAATATCAATGATTTTCACGTATCAAGCATATTTGACTATCATAAGGAGAAATCTCCTCCAATTCTGCGTTCGCATTGTGTGTGTGGCGGGAGGCCTTATGGTAGTTTCATTTTCCAAAAGCATTGCGGATTTCAAATTTAAATTCTGTTGTTTGTTTTAAAAGACCAAATGCTTTTATTTGCTCACACCAGTCCCATGACTGACCTGGAGTTTATTGTTCCTTTCCTAAACTCTGGGTGCCCACTATTTTCCCACACGGGCAGTCTAGAGTTGGGGTTTTCAGATAAATCAGTAGTAGGTGTAGATTCGATAACTTTCAGCCTTAGGATTGGCAATCGCATTTTGGATCGAGTTGCTTCCCTTCATCTTGTTTTGGAGTTCGAGCTATTTCTGGATTGGTGCTTTGAAGATGGAGATTTCTGATACTGGAGTTCTTTCTTGAAGACCATATTGGAGATTTTGTTCCGCTGCTAGTGTTATTATTATTTTTCCGCTGCTATTCTTTGTATCTCTGATAATGTTGATATCTATTGTACCATTCTGTTGTATCATTCATGTTGTATCAGTTATTGTATCAAATGTTGTATATCGATATATGCTATTCATTTCTTCCGCTGTGTTATTTACTTAATGGTGTTATAAGCTCCGGCGACTCGAATTTGAACGGTCGAATCTGCGGCATTCGAGTACAATGTAAAGTATGGATGTCGATTTTCGAACGCGAAAAATTCGAATCGTTACATTTGGTATCAATAAAGATCAGACTAAAAATGAAAATTTTGTAAATTACATAATTTGACCACAAAAGCTGTCCTTTTGTCCATGGCGATTTTCTAATTAATTTTCATATGTAAAGATTTTAAAATGGAGCTTAAACAAAAAAAATTTGAAATTCAAAAATTAATAATCAATACCAAAATTCAAATTCAAATTAATAATTAATACCAAAATTTGAAATCCAAAAATTAATAGTAATTAGACTTAGGGGTTAGTAAACGTTCAAATAAACATTAACGTTAATTAGTTAATTAATGAATAAAACCTAACAAGAACAAAAAAATTAATATCGTTCCCAAAATAGACAGACTGGTCGATTGCCTAGGTAGGAGCGGTCGACCTATGGTCATCTCGGTGGCCAGGGCCTTTTCACATCACTTTTATTCACAAATTCTTTATAAAGAAGTTGAATAGAGCACAAAAGGTTTAATTGCAAATTCTATTAATGTTGATTCTACTAATCTAGTATAAAATATGTTTGGTATGGATTCTATTTGTATATAAGTTTGTTGGTGAACTGAGAATATTGGATATACATTAAGTTTGTTAATATGAAATTTGACTTGTATAAATTTAAAGATTTGATGTTTAAACGATTAGTTTAGGGCGTAACCTTCACATGCTTAGAAATATTTTAGGCACTATTTAAACATATAATTAGTAATGTGTTAATTGCATAGTAGATAGGTTATTAATTAGTATTGAATCCCCCTTGAGAATGAAACTGATAGTTAAGGCGAAATAAGGGTTTCCTTATAAGGCCTTAATATGAAATGCGGTGAGGTGGGTGATAGTATGTTAAGAGAGTGTAGATTATGACTAAGCAATAGGGATGCGAGGTCAGTCAAAAGCACACAGAAGTCTGCCCAGAAAATCTAGCTACAAACAATGTGATTTTGGGGGCTGATGTGAGATATCACACATAATAATACCTATAGAGGAAGCGAGGTTAGTATCAGATTCTATAGGATAAACCTACCCAGCTAATCTAGCTACTAATGCCTATGTATAGCTTGACTAAGATGAGTTGTCACTGTATGGATTATGGGTCATAATATGAAGGACCTACTTTGGGTTCGAAGGTATATAGTGGCTGATTGAGGACCTGCCACCTCTCTATGTAGGAAGTATTAAATGATTAAAGTAAGCGGTTTGGCATGGTAAAGGATATCTCGGGTAGGTTCCGCATCGGGTTTGAGATATTAAGTGGCTATTGTAGGGTCCGTCTCCCCCCGAAGAAGTATTAAGTGGCCTAAAGAGATTCCATGCGATGTCGGCTAGATAGTACTAGAGAGGAGTCCGCCTTAGGATATGTATTAAATGTTGGGGACCTACCAAGAAAAAGGTATTAAATGGTCAGAGTCTACCCAATTTTCATTGAAAAAGCTGTTAAGTGGCTTGAGTACTATCTCTTACTTTTTTAGGATATTGTTGACGATAGATGCATGGGACTGGGAGTTGCGTTTGGCCTACAGTTGAAGATGGGTTATTGGATTGCAAAAGTGTAGTAGTTATAGAATTGGACTAGAAAAGTTTTATGGCTTTTAGTTGAAAAACTTATAGTATAGTTAGGATGCATAAGTCATATTTTTATTTAAATTATGCTGCCCAAATACTATTATAGAAAGGCTTGAGATTTTTATTCACAGAACATTGTTGTTTTGACTACTTTCTCATTAAACACAAGTTAGAGAAGATGACGTACATTTTTGAAGATGGTGGTTGGGACGCAAACTTGTGGCAGTTAATTATCTATCTATGTTATTTCTATATTTTTGATATAGACATTAAGATATGATGCATTTTGAAATATTGTACCATGAATATTTGGCCTTATTATATCAGATTATGTTGTATGCTTTTTGCATCTGAATTTTTTAAATAAATGGGTACTGTTCCGGTATTATATTTTATTCTTTTCTATGAGATTTTGAATGTGTAGATAAATAGATCTGGTTATTATTCTTTAAATCAATTTACCAACCAATAGTCAGCTTTGAAATGGGTCTAAGGTTCGATGGGTCTTTTCTGAGTCGAAAATTAGGCCCATTTCATGGTAGGTTGTTATAGCACATGTACGAGTAAAGCCTAAGCTATAGTAGACTCGACTTCAGGAGTGATTAACGGCCCAGGGCTAATGTTTACTCAATGAGATTGGCACATCGTTCTAGATAGGAAAATGTAATGCTCAACATGGTCATATATGTTTTATTTTGGAATTCTATTTCAAATGTGAACTCATGTTGCCAATGCCTAGAATCCAACAGTTGTTGACGTGTGTTGACTAATCTGATTCCAAACGTCGACCGGAGTAATCGAAATTGTCATTCTATACAGTGTGAGTCAGCTGTCCTATACACGACGTACAAACCATTCTGTACAGATAGCCCACTCATGTTGGATATGAGCCACGTCGCACAATGGAACTACGCATCTAATCTTACCCATTTTCGTTGGATAATCGCTAACGGAACCACTGTTCGGAGCAATGTGGAACGTTCTCTTGTTGTGATACAAGGGGTGTAGTAATTTAAAAGTCTATATGTAGTGGAACCATTCAGATGTTAGAGCACGTTCACTGTGATTGTTCTATAGACAAGAATCATCTGGCTAGACTCTGGAATGGCAATTTGTGATCGACTATGCACTTTTGGAAGTACGCACTTGCGTTTAAGATGAGAAAGTCATACGAGGTTATTGCAAATGGAAAACCTGATGCAAAATGTGTTTGAAACTCAGAGCCAACATTGGAAATGTGAAGGGTCGATGTAACCTAAGGGATGAAGTGCCTACTTCGAGTCAAACCTAAGGCAATCCTAGGATACTCTCATGTCCACATAGTTGAAAACAAGGCATAGCCAATTAATAAATTCCAGACCTTATCCCTCGCCGGCTATAGACGAACTCAAGTCATGCCTGATAGCATGCTTCACCTCCATAAATTGGAGACAACCCACCTTTAGGATACAAATTTGGGTCTAGGGTTTATTGAGATCAGGACGAGATCTTTGGGCGATGCAGTAGTCGTTGAGGAGAATTTCTAATGGTAGCGGTAGCTAAAGGAAGATGGGGGAGACTTTGGGCAAGATGTGGTGTTCAGTTTGAGGCAAGAATGTGTGATCGAGTGAAGTTGGCACTAGGAAGAAGGTAGGAAAGAAAATTAAGATATAAGGAAGTGGGAGAAAAATGCTAAGTACTCAGCTTATATAGGAGTACCGAATACCAAAGTGGGAAGAAAACTTGGTATCAATCAAAAAAGATCAGTGCCGACCTAAATTTTCAACTTGAAACCAAAATAAAAGGAAAACAAAGGGACAAGGAAAGCGAGCCATACCTGGCTAAGGCATGGAACAATCTCTAGAGCGTAGGTCTTAACCGTAGTATATGAAATGGAGTTTCTACTATATATAGCAATCGAACGAATATCCACGGAATAAAAGCAATGCTCTATAGCTACTCTTGGATAATGAACGGATTTGCATGGACAATGGTATATGCCTATCTTATTCCAAAACACATGACCAGAGGTTGAATCGATCATCAGAAGAAGAATTAGGCCAAAAATTAGGATACATTCTGGGAAAATGAAACTTCCAACAGAACCATATCTGGGGGGAAATGTTATATAACATTTTAACCAAGTGGCTTACAATTGAATACACACGTCGGGATGAAGGCTAGATTGTTCAAGCACCTGAAGGCATGCTTGGAAAGATAATGGAAGAAACTCAGAGGAGTTGGAGCAAGAATGAAGCAAGGAAGAGAGGTCTGTACCATGCACTTTTTGTTGGCTTTGGTTGGCCTTGGAGCTAAGACTCATGGATTATTGGCTTAAGTGATAGGCTTGGGATGATTTTCCTAAGGAATATGTGTACAACTCCTAAGAAGCTCTAAAGGAAAGAAGACAGGTACTAGAGATATCACAACCTCTCAGAAACAACATGACTTCTATGGAAAGGTGCTCAAGGTTCAATGAATCAAAGATAGAAGACCGAAGGAAGGAAGATGGCACACTTTATCATTGAGAAATCGAGTCGGTGCCGACTACTTCTAGTCGGTAACGAGATGATTTTATTGGATGGAAGACTCTAACTTCCTTTTTTACATTCTCATACGTAAAGGTAGCCTTGATATCATGATCTGTTGATTCAATTGGACGATTTCCCTATAAATTCAAGATTAAACCATCTGGAAGAGGATGAATTTTAGCACTTCATCATTTTCACTCTATTTCTCAACGTGCCCTTAGTCATAGAGGTAGTTACTATTTGATGTTTTAGGCTATTTGAACTCAACATCCTTTATATTTGTGACTAAAATCCATAAGCAATAATATTATAGTGGATGTAGGCCTCAGATTTACCGAACCACTATAAAAATTCTCTATTTTTTTACTTTGTTTTGATAGATCTATTTGTTTCAATTTGTTTTAGGGTGTTGTGCAATTTTTTGGTTCAACACTAATTTCATCATCTCATGGTATAGTACGCTAAGTATATTATGGGCGTTATGGTACCTATCTTAAGCATACCAACATCATAGACATCCAACACCATAAAGAACATAACAAACACAAAGTAAACATGCAACGATAACCATCCTCGTCATCTCGCATCACCGTTCCTATCACTAAGGCCTCACCTCATTATGCATTTTCATGACCATTCCCATGGTCCCACGCCACTATAGTTATAACAGAAGTCTCCCTTCACCATGACTATTCCCAATGTCTCACTTTACCAAAATCCTCTTTAAGTCCCACTTCACCATAAGCCTTTCTAAAGTTTCACTCCATTTTGACTTTCTCAAAGTCCACCTTCATCATGACCTTTCAAGGTATTTTCGAAGTCTCACTTTTCAACGATCATTTTTGGAGTGTCATCCCATCATGAACATTCCTAGAATCTAAGCCTATTATGACTTTCTCAAAGTCCTCTGTCATCCTAACCTTCTAAAGGTCTCTTGGATATATGATAACCCCACTTTATGACTTCGCAGGCCGACGACATCATGCCATAATTAGATCTGGTGTCCTTCTGGACTCCTATCCTATATGTATTACCCTTTTAGACAAGCCAAACTATCTCATGGTCCAGCATACACAATTGATTGTTCTCACATACCCTTGTCTCTATGAATAACCGTCCTAGCTAGAGTTATCAATGATCCCTTAAGAATCCAACTTGATCTAAAACATCTCATGCTCTTCTTTATCGCTTCACCTTGATAGGCATGTTTCCCATTCTAATCTAGTCCCATCCGTTCACTTCCTACTTGAAGTACATGATTAAATACCTTGCGTCGTCAAAGTTCATAATATCCCTACATGCCCATCTCATGTTGTAGTTTCATGTTGACACAATTTCGAAGGCATCACGCCTCGTTAATTTTCATCTATCTTCATCATATTGTAACCATCAAAGACAAATGTTTAACAATCGAGTGAACACACGTAAATGTTCGCTACAGCAACATATGCACATCCCCCTAACCTCAACTCTATAGGTCGTCACCAAAAGTTGTCGATGTCGACCTATAAAGAGGATGGGTCAGTCACTTTTGGCCAAGCTAAAACTGCACCAAGTTGAAGTGGTTTCCTTCCTTGCTTGATCCCATGCTGACCTAAAGTTTTCTCTCAATTCCCTAAAGCAAACATCCTTGTAACTCGATACATGGTCACCACTGACAACTTTTTTCCAACCATTGACCACTTCCGGTGACCACTTTTTGAGCTATCAAATCAACTCCAAACTAATATAAACTTGCTATGTAAGCTTCCTTAACCTTTAAGAATAACATATCATAATTTCATCACATCTCGAGCACTTTCAACGACCACTATTTCGACGACCTCTTTTAGATGGCATGATTTTATACTATCAACATAACTCCAAACCACCTGAAATTTTATGAGTAGAAACTCCACATCTTTCAGCATAATATGTCTAATTTCATCACATTTTGAGTGCTTTCGACAACCACTTTTTAATAATCTCTTTTGGATGATATGATTTTCTTCAACCAAACCAACTCTAAATCGTTTGAAATTTTCTAAGAAGTCTCTCTACATCTTCTAGCATAACATATCCAAATTTCATTGCTTTTCGACAACTTTGATGTCACTTGCACCAAATGATGCACCATTGTTCTAACCACACAAAACAACTAGCAAACACATCAAAGGAATTCATATAGCTACCAGACATCATCATTCAATATCCAAGTAGTGAATACTATTCCTTCAGATATTATTTACTATGCTAAATCATCGTATATCAAATCTAGTATAAAATAGCAATTTCAGTTGGTAAATGGTATAAATCATGTTAAAATAAAAATCTATCTTTTTAAACCATGTTCTAGGGTGTATTTGTATCAGGTCAAAGTTCTTTGTAACGATCGAGATTTTTCGTTGCCGAAAAATCGAACCGTTAGGGTTTTAGAAGAAGAAAGAGGTAGAAGAAGAAAGAAAAGAAAGAGAAGAGAAAACAGAAAAACAAGTAACAGAACGAGAAACAATAACAGAATCTCACAGTCGCAGCGGAACAACATATAATAGATAAATGAATATTCATTAAAACAAAAGAACTATACATTTTATACATTACATCACATTACATTACATCAATCAGAGTGTACGACAACAACAGCGGAAAAGAAATACTATATACAATAAATAATAGACTACGCTATCTGGCTCGCCTCCAGATCTGCACAGCAACTCCCGAATCCAGAATAACCTGATAACCTAACTCTAGACTGCCCGTGTGGAAAATAGTGGGCACCCAGAGTTTAGGAAAGGAACAATAAACTCCAGGTCAGTCATGGGACTGGTGTGAGAACTCAAAAACAGTTTATCTTTAAACAAGCAACAAGAAAATTTAAATTTTTAAATCCGCAATGCTTTTTGGAAAATGAAACTACCATAAGGCCTCCCGCCACACACACAATGCAAACGCAGAATTGGAGGAGATTTCTCCTTATGATAGTCAAAGATGCTTACTACGCGAAAATCAAATCATTTTTGATATTATTACTAGTGCATAGTGTAGAAAACAATTTCGAAAGTAGAATATAAATCCTAGCCAGCATAGACATTCCGAACTATGCCTACTATAGCTACCATCCAAACAGTGGTGACCACCATAAGTGAATGGCAGGTAATACAACTAAAACCGTACAAGGCGCGTATTGTTTTGATTGGATTTCCAACAAATGGTCAGGCTAAGGAACTTCCTACTGCCACATGGGATCGCCTCTGGCGGGACGTCCCGAGAAACTAACGTTACGGTTAGATCTCTGCCAACACAAGGCCGGGTTACCTCTGTAACTAGGTAACTACTACACGAATATGTCATCCCCCGGTCCTTTGGGACCTTTATCCGAGCGCTCGCAACAACACCACACACAGAAATATATATAGTGTATCAACATGAGTAAGCATCTGGGCTCCATACCATGATACCACCCTTTTCCAGAAGGAAATGACATACCCTAAAGGGCGCGACCCTCATAACCTTGCCGCATATTCCTGTTTCGACCATTTCCGGGGAGTGAGGTCCTGACGAAGTCTCGTCCACAAAGCTACGCTTTGTGTAACAAAGCCATGCTTCGGGTCCACAGATGACCAAAGCAATAATCACAAAGATAAATGATCAAACAAATGATCATATCCAAACGATCAACCAATGATCATCACACAGCAGCACTCAGCATGCCACATTACCAGATTGGGAAATATCGCTGATAACCTTCAACTACATAACCTCTGAGCTCGTACGTCTCAGAGAAGGGTGTTAAGCTAAGAGAATAAATTCTCCGCCACCAACAGAAATGTATTTGAAAGAAATCTGCTCTATCTCTCAAAATGTAATGTCAGACACGTAACCATACAAGTCTGTTCCGGGTTCGAACAGAACCGAAGGCACTTCCAAAGAAGCCCTTGCAATCCGGGTATTCACAATCCCGATAAAATTTCCCATCACAAAGGAAATCTCCATATCGTAGCTAACGATGCGGAGACAATCGATAGGTCATCCTATCGTTTTCACAAATACCCGGTCTTCAACACCGGTCTTCAAATGCAATCCAAACGACGTATTGCATATTCGGAATGGGATATATGACACAAAGGTCCTCTCCCGGCTAAACCGAATAGCGAGCGCTTATTTTAAAAATAAGTGTGCATTCAATTCCAAACAAACACAATCAATACCATCCAAGGGTAAATATTGATAGTCGGTTATTTAACTATCAATAAAGATGCGCCACATCATCAGATTCCAAATATTTTTTCCAAAATTATTAAGTCCCAAAATATTTTTACAAGATATATATACACAATTTCCAAATAATTGCCCAATTTATTTGCTTTTCCAAAACCACTTCACGATAAAATTTTCCACACTCAACCAATTGAAAAATCAATTTTCAATTTACCTTCACCATTTGAAAACCAATTTTCAAATTACATTAACCATTTGAAAACTAATTCCAAATCACCTTAACCATATATACCTTTTTAAACAAATTTCAAACCACCAAATAAATCTTTACCGATTTATTTTACTTACGTTCCAAATTCGTAAATTATATTTTCATATTTAAAAATAAATCAACATTTATTTTTAAACAAATTTCCCTTCCTATTTATAAATTCCAAAGTGAATTTCCAATTTCCCAAATATCTACACATACACGATTTCAAATCAATTTCCATCTATTCACTTCGATTTACCTTTAAAAGGTGAATTTTCAAAATGTTCCATTTCATATTAGAAAATCATCTCTAAACTTATTTAATAATAAGTAATTCACACTTTCAATTTGTTTTCAACAATTTTGAAAATATTCAACATACTTAAGTTACCGTTAAGTATTTTATTCCATTCTCTTTAAGAAAACATTCTTTTATTCACATTTATTTGGGTCAAAACGGATGTTGCGTAAAACATCATTTACGACAACCCAAAAACACTAGTATATGGATTTGAAATTAAAAATAGATATATAAATCCAATACTATACCAATTATCCCCTTCTGTTTCTCGAAAACGTCTATTTCAACAATTAATGTTGAAATCTATGTTTTCAATACTCAATACATTTTAAAACACCTTTAATTCGTTTTAAATTCCATTTAAAACATTCCTTTCCCAAAAACAAACCCATTTTATTTAATAATCTATTCAATATTCAAAATAGTGAATATAGCCCACTTAACAAATTCCCATATTTCAATTTATCAAATTCGATGAATTTTCAAATTTATAAACATAGTTTATAAATTCCATTTCTATTATAAACCCCAATTTTATAAATTCCTTTATTAATCCGATGCAATTTACATAACCCAATTTCATACCCAAAAGCCATATTGTAAGTTAAATACTTATAATATTATTTATTTACCAAATCGTTCCTTTGAACTTCACCAATTTAAAATCTTATCACTTACAAGATTTCTTTATGGTTTATAATAATTTCAACTAATGAAATCTTCATTTATTAACAATTTCTATAAAATTCCCCTTTTTAATGCCCCAAATCCATTTTTATAAGTTAATAACTTATAAACTTAAAATTTTCCAATAACCATTCGTTTTATAAATTTCACATTTATTAATCTATAAATCCTAGTGAAATGCATGTTATACATCAACTTAACACTTTATAAATTTATTCTATAACTTCAATAATTTTTTATTTAAAAACATCCATTTATAAAATCCTTTATATAAACCATTAATAATAATAACTCCCCAAAAACCAAATTTAACTATTTTATAAAAACCTATTATTGTTAAAAATTTCTTTTAAGTTATATTTTATAAAAAAAAAAAAAAATTTTAAAACATAAAAATTTATCCATCTATTTATTTTAAAATTTAATCAATTCAAATTTTTTAATAAACCATATTCTTTGAAAAATCGATTTAAAACCCCTTTTAAATTCAAAACCGTTATTTTTAATTTAAAAATTAGAATCCGATGATGCAACGACATCGAATGGTCAATCATGGGAATAACATCATATAACAATGTGATTATCAACAATCAACATAATATTCATAAACAAATAAATATGTGAGGAATCCAGTTGGATCCCTCCAACCTGTTTCCCTGCACCCACAGACGTTAGCACAATACCAATTCCACTTCGAGGTGGAATATCGCGGTATATGGGATTTTATAAATATTCCGCTTAATAACGGCGCAATAGGGTCTCATCCGCTATACGAGGCGGGAAATCAAATCCAATATATACATATGCCAATATATATATATCGCTATATATAGTATATGTCCTATTATATCTACTACCACAATCAATCAACAATTATCAATCAATATTAACTATTTAAAATTTTAAACAAAACCTTTCGATTGAGTGAGGAGTTCTCACCTTGATTTTATTTCCGGTTTCGGCGTTCGTTTCGAATAAAATTAAACGAACGTTTAATTTTACCCGAAATTCAAACAAGCTCCAATCGACTCCAAACCAGTTGCATTGCGAAGAGCACGACGATACGAAGCCAACGCAAAAAATCTCGTTCAATTTGGACCTCGCAGCAAAAAGTTATCACGTTTTTAAGTTACACGATTTGAATTTTGAATTTAAACTAAAAAAAAAACAAAAAGAAAACACCCTCACCCTCAAACGCATGCGGGGCCCACACTCATCTCTCCCCTGCGCACGCAAGTTTTCTGTCCAGGAAACAAAAACGCACGTGAATGAACCCATAGCTCGAATTTAGGGCTCGATTTTCCAACCACCACATCGCATGCAAACACGATCAGGTTACACCACGTCGAAGGCCAACTCGAGCTCCACCTTCAGCCCATGACCGGCCACGTGCGGCCTCCCCCCTGCCTCGATACACGCGCATGACCTGGTGGCAAACGCGGGTCCCTAGCCTCCAATCCGTCGCTCCAATCTCGATCTTAACCGTTGGATAGGGAGATCTCACTGTGCTCTACAACATTGTAGTTGGGAGTTTTAGCTAATTGCTGATGGATTTGGTGGAATCGAAGGAGGAAGGGACGACATTTTCTGGCCATTAAAGCTAAAGTGGCGGCTGAACAAATGGATTAGGGTTTGGGAAAAGAAACAATGTATATATATCAATATTATTTTAATATTAAAATCTCCAATTCGACACTTTTGCAAACGAACTCCAAACGACGCGTTCCGCCAGGCGATCCTAAGGTTTTTCCGCGTTCCGGACGCAATGGAACAGGTTTCGTAAGCTAATTCGGAAGTATGTGTGAGATACGACTATAAACGCTCAATTTAAACTTAAACCGATTTAAACGATTTCTAGGCGTTTTGGCTTGTACCGGACAAACGACAAATCCGATCGACTTGAAATTTGAAATCTTGCAATAATATCACATTACGGATCCGATGAAACTGGTTTCGTCGAAATCCGAGACCGTTTGAAAAATGGCTATTTTAACTCGCCGAATTAAAATTAAAACGATATCGATGCGTTTCGAGCTGCCACGGTCAAACGACAACTCCGTTTGCTACGAAATTTGAAATCCGATAATAACTAACTATTACGGATCCAATGGAACTCGTTTCGTTCAATTCCGAGACTGTTCAAAAATTGGCTATTTTTCAGTCGATAATTAAATATCAAAATATTCAATTTTTACAAATTAACTCCAAATTCAGTTTTACAAGTTCTAAAATATTTCTATAACTTTAATATGATATAACAAAATTTTCCAAACCATTTTCAATCATATTTAACCCAATATTTAATTATTTGTGGAATTTCACTATTAAATAAATCGATTTAATTGTCCCATTAAATCCAATATTCGAAAAATAAATTATTCGACTTAAAAATTCCACTTATTAATATTAAAAATAAATTAAATATTCAAATTCAAGTTATCAAAAATTCTGGGTCGTTACAATCTTCCCCCCTTAAAAGAATTTCGTCCTCGAAATTGCAAGTTAAGGAGAATAATTCATAATCCGTTTATTATTTTTCCAAAACTAATTAGTTTTACTAACTTTTCAAAACAATCTTTTTATTAAGGATTTACTATCATTTCAATTAGCTTTCCAAACTCAATTTTAGGTTTCAAACAACATTGTTTACTCAACAATTCAAATTTAAATTTAAATTCAAATTTCAAACTTTCAAAATTTCTCAAAATTTTACTAACTCCCTAAATTTTCGAAAAATTTCGCCAGAGTCTCCTTTGCGCGGCTAGATCGGTACGACTACAAAACGGCTCTACGGCCCCTCAGAATCAAAAAGAAAAGAGAAAGCCAAGTGGCTAGAGAAGGAAATCATCAAATCTCATATAAAAACTGAAATACGTACCTTTTTGTCGAGCGTTACAAATTTTTTTTTAACTTTGAAATCAAAATCCCAATTCCTTTATAACCTGTATATCCTGCTAGCATAACATCCAATTATAATATTCAAACCAATTTGCCCATTTCAATTATAAAATTTCCAATACATGCTTCTTATACCACTTTTAGCTTACTATTAAAGTTGCATATTCATTTTCATTCAACTTTGCATTTCAATTTTCATTTGAATTCAATTACATAGCTTTCAAATTTTACTAATTCAATTTCATTAACACTTAATGAATTTACATACAACCAACCAACAAGCAAATAACAACCAATGCACATCCAATACAACCAAATTTATTTATTTTACTTGCATGTAATTTGGTTCGACTATCTCAATTCCAATTGGTTTAACATTCAATTGATTTTCATTCAATTATTCAACTATTTTCAAATGAATTTACACTTGCATGCATCATTTCATATCAACTTACTTACATTCGATTGATTAACATTCAATCCATTCTTTAATTCAATTGCTAGTTCTTTTTACAAATAAAATTGAATTTCATTTATATAACTTAAGTTCACATCTTTAACAATTTCATTTACTCACTTTATTCATTTACTTTGATATTAACATCAATTCTTTCAACATTACTTAACTTGCATTCCATTTCAACTTTATTTACATCATTTAATTCACTTGATTATTTAACTTTGATACAAATATCAATTTTTATTCAACTTTGCTTAAGTTATTCCATTTAAACATCATTTGTTAATTAAACTTAAGTTTGCACTTAACAATCCAATTCGGATTACAATTCTAAAGTAAATCCTATTTAACTTTTACTTAAGTCAAATTCATATCAATATTCAAATTCATATTCCATTTTACTTAACTTAATTGTTTAACCACTTCAACAACTGGTTTCACTTACATTTTCCCATTTAATAAGTTATAAAACTTATTATTCAACTTCTAACTTATATTATAAGTTCAAAACCTTTTTTCACTTATATTTATCATTTTCAAATTGAATTTTAATTTCAAATTGGTTTATTACAACAAAACTTCAATTTTTAATTCATTTTTGTAGCAAATCCATCACATAGAAACTCGAAAATGATACTGATGATGCTGCAGTCATCACCCTTATTATTTCCCAGTGACAATAGTGAAATCAATGCTAAATATTCTTTCAAAAAGTTTTCTTTTATTATTCATAAATCACTTTTATAACCCTTTTACTTATATAATTTTTACTTCTTATATACATACATGATTATCTTACAATTGTAACTCATTATTAATTATAATTCCATCTTATGATTCATTGGTTTATACCATTATTCTTTTACAATAGTTGCTTTTATTAGCTTATTCAAACAACTTTTAATTATTTTATATATATATCATTTACAACAACCAAGCAATCAATTATATACACACTTCAATAATCCTTGAAAAAAATTATTTTTTTTTTTTTATATATAAAATATAATCGAGGCAAAATTATTTCATTTACCCAATTTAAAACAATATTGTGTCGAATTGTTCTATTCAAGTGTTTAGGAACCCCTTCGATTCAGTTTTCGAGGCTGCGCCGACGAAGGTTCATATACCACTCAACAAACCAATCATCACAATATAAAACAATTTTATATTCACTAACAAATACGCACTCATATCTATTATTACACTCACACTCATTCTAGAGTACTACTGACTCTATCTCTAATGAGTAATACCCAACAGAGCAGGTTGTCGCTTAACCATATGCTCTGATACCAAATGTAACGATCGAGATTTTTCGTTGCCGAAAAATCGAACCGTTAGGGTTTTAGAAGAAGAAAGAGGTAGAAGAAGAAAGAAAAGAAAGAGAAGAGAAAACAGAAAAACAAGTAACAGAACGAGAAACAATAACAGAATCTCACAGTCGCAGCGGAACAACATATAATAGATAAATGAATATTCATTAAAACAAAAGAACTATACATTTTATACATTACATCACATTACATTACATCAATCAGAGTGTACGACAACAACAGCGGAAAAGAAATACTATATACAATAAATAATAGACTACGCTATCTGGCTCGCCTCCAGATCTGCACAGCAACTCCCGAATCCAGAATAACCTGATAACCTAACTCTAGACTGCCCGTGTGGAAAATAGTGGGCACCCAGAGTTTAGGAAAGGAACAATAAACTCCAGGTCAGTCATGGGACTGGTGTGAGAACTCAAAAACAGTTTATCTTTAAACAAGCAACAAGAAAATTTAAATTTTTAAATCCGCAATGCTTTTTGGAAAATGAAACTACCATAAGGCCTCCCGCCACACACACAATGCAAACGCAGAATTGGAGGAGATTTCTCCTTATGATAGTCAAAGATGCTTACTACGCGAAAATCAAATCATTTTTGATATTATTACTAGTGCATAGTGTAGAAAACAATTTCGAAAGTAGAATATAAATCCTAGCCAGCATAGACATTCCGAACTATGCCTACTATAGCTACCATCCAAACAGTGGTGACCACCATAAGTGAATGGCAGGTAATACAACTAAAACCGTACAAGGCGCGTATTGTTTTGATTGGATTTCCAACAAATGGTCAGGCTAAGGAACTTCCTACTGCCACATGGGATCGCCTCTGGCGGGACGTCCCGAGAAACTAACGTTACGGTTAGATCTCTGCCAACACAAGGCCGGGTTACCTCTGTAACTAGGTAACTACTACACGAATATGTCATCCCCCGGTCCTTTGGGACCTTTATCCGAGCGCTCGCAACAACACCACACACAGAAATATATATAGTGTATCAACATGAGTAAGCATCTGGGCTCCATACCATGATACCACCCTTTTCCAGAAGGAAATGACATACCCTAAAGGGCGCGACCCTCATAACCTTGCCGCATATTCCTGTTTCGACCATTTCCGGGGAGTGAGGTCCTGACGAAGTCTCGTCCACAAAGCTACGCTTTGTGTAACAAAGCCATGCTTCGGGTCCACAGATGACCAAAGCAATAATCACAAAGATAAATGATCAAACAAATGATCATATCCAAACGATCAACCAATGATCATCACACAGCAGCACTCAGCATGCCACATTACCAGATTGGGAAATATCGCTGATAACCTTCAACTACATAACCTCTGAGCTCGTACGTCTCAGAGAAGGGTGTTAAGCTAAGAGAATAAATTCTCCGCCACCAACAGAAATGTATTTGAAAGAAATCTGCTCTATCTCTCAAAATGTAATGTCAGACACGTAACCATACAAGTCTGTTCCGGGTTCGAACAGAACCGAAGGCACTTCCAAAGAAGCCCTTGCAATCCGGGTATTCACAATCCCGATAAAATTTCCCATCACAAAGGAAATCTCCATATCGTAGCTAACGATGCGGAGACAATCGATAGGTCATCCTATCGTTTTCACAAATACCCGGTCTTCAACACCGGTCTTCAAATGCAATCCAAACGACGTATTGCATATTCGGAATGGGATATATGACACAAAGGTCCTCTCCCGGCTAAACCGAATAGCGAGCGCTTATTTTAAAAATAAGTGTGCATTCAATTCCAAACAAACACAATCAATACCATCCAAGGGTAAATATTGATAGTCGGTTATTTAACTATCAATAAAGATGCGCCACATCATCAGATTCCAAATATTTTTTCCAAAATTATTAAGTCCCAAAATATTTTTACAAGATATATATACACAATTTCCAAATAATTGCCCAATTTATTTGCTTTTCCAAAACCACTTCACGATAAAATTTTCCACACTCAACCAATTGAAAAATCAATTTTCAATTTACCTTCACCATTTGAAAACCAATTTTCAAATTACATTAACCATTTGAAAACTAATTCCAAATCACCTTAACCATATATACCTTTTTAAACAAATTTCAAACCACCAAATAAATCTTTACCGATTTATTTTACTTACGTTCCAAATTCGTAAATTATATTTTCATATTTAAAAATAAATCAACATTTATTTTTAAACAAATTTCCCTTCCTATTTATAAATTCCAAAGTGAATTTCCAATTTCCCAAATATCTACACATACACGATTTCAAATCAATTTCCATCTATTCACTTCGATTTACCTTTAAAAGGTGAATTTTCAAAATGTTCCATTTCATATTAGAAAATCATCTCTAAACTTATTTAATAATAAGTAATTCACACTTTCAATTTGTTTTCAACAATTTTGAAAATATTCAACATACTTAAGTTACCGTTAAGTATTTTATTCCATTCTCTTTAAGAAAACATTCTTTTATTCACATTTATTTGGGTCAAAACGGATGTTGCGTAAAACATCATTTACGACAACCCAAAAACACTAGTATATGGATTTGAAATTAAAAATAGATATATAAATCCAATACTATACCAATTATCCCCTTCTGTTTCTCGAAAACGTCTATTTCAACAATTAATGTTGAAATCTATGTTTTCAATACTCAATACATTTTAAAACACCTTTAATTCGTTTTAAATTCCATTTAAAACATTCCTTTCCCAAAAACAAACCCATTTTATTTAATAATCTATTCAATATTCAAAATAGTGAATATAGCCCACTTAACAAATTCCCATATTTCAATTTATCAAATTCGATGAATTTTCAAATTTATAAACATAGTTTATAAATTCCATTTCTATTATAAACCCCAATTTTATAAATTCCTTTATTAATCCGATGCAATTTACATAACCCAATTTCATACCCAAAAGCCATATTGTAAGTTAAATACTTATAATATTATTTATTTACCAAATCGTTCCTTTGAACTTCACCAATTTAAAATCTTATCACTTACAAGATTTCTTTATGGTTTATAATAATTTCAACTAATGAAATCTTCATTTATTAACAATTTCTATAAAATTCCCCTTTTTAATGCCCCAAATCCATTTTTATAAGTTAATAACTTATAAACTTAAAATTTTCCAATAACCATTCGTTTTATAAATTTCACATTTATTAATCTATAAATCCTAGTGAAATGCATGTTATACATCAACTTAACACTTTATAAATTTATTCTATAACTTCAATAATTTTTTATTTAAAAACATCCATTTATAAAATCCTTTATATAAACCATTAATAATAATAACTCCCCAAAAACCAAATTTAACTATTTTATAAAAACCTATTATTGTTAAAAATTTCTTTTAAGTTATATTTTATAAAAAAAAAAAAAAATTTTAAAACATAAAAATTTATCCATCTATTTATTTTAAAATTTAATCAATTCAAATTTTTTAATAAACCATATTCTTTGAAAAATCGATTTAAAACCCCTTTTAAATTCAAAACCGTTATTTTTAATTTAAAAATTAGAATCCGATGATGCAACGACATCGAATGGTCAATCATGGGAATAACATCATATAACAATGTGATTATCAACAATCAACATAATATTCATAAACAAATAAATATGTGAGGAATCCAGTTGGATCCCTCCAACCTGTTTCCCTGCACCCACAGACGTTAGCACAATACCAATTCCACTTCGAGGTGGAATATCGCGGTATATGGGATTTTATAAATATTCCGCTTAATAACGGCGCAATAGGGTCTCATCCGCTATACGAGGCGGGAAATCAAATCCAATATATACATATGCCAATATATATATATCGCTATATATAGTATATGTCCTATTATATCTACTACCACAATCAATCAACAATTATCAATCAATATTAACTATTTAAAATTTTAAACAAAACCTTTCGATTGAGTGAGGAGTTCTCACCTTGATTTTATTTCCGGTTTCGGCGTTCGTTTCGAATAAAATTAAACGAACGTTTAATTTTACCCGAAATTCAAACAAGCTCCAATCGACTCCAAACCAGTTGCATTGCGAAGAGCACGACGATACGAAGCCAACGCAAAAAATCTCGTTCAATTTGGACCTCGCAGCAAAAAGTTATCACGTTTTTAAGTTACACGATTTGAATTTTGAATTTAAACTAAAAAAAAAACAAAAAGAAAACACCCTCACCCTCAAACGCATGCGGGGCCCACACTCATCTCTCCCCTGCGCACGCAAGTTTTCTGTCCAGGAAACAAAAACGCACGTGAATGAACCCATAGCTCGAATTTAGGGCTCGATTTTCCAACCACCACATCGCATGCAAACACGATCAGGTTACACCACGTCGAAGGCCAACTCGAGCTCCACCTTCAGCCCATGACCGGCCACGTGCGGCCTCCCCCCTGCCTCGATACACGCGCATGACCTGGTGGCAAACGCGGGTCCCTAGCCTCCAATCCGTCGCTCCAATCTCGATCTTAACCGTTGGATAGGGAGATCTCACTGTGCTCTACAACATTGTAGTTGGGAGTTTTAGCTAATTGCTGATGGATTTGGTGGAATCGAAGGAGGAAGGGACGACATTTTCTGGCCATTAAAGCTAAAGTGGCGGCTGAACAAATGGATTAGGGTTTGGGAAAAGAAACAATGTATATATATCAATATTATTTTAATATTAAAATCTCCAATTCGACACTTTTGCAAACGAACTCCAAACGACGCGTTCCGCCAGGCGATCCTAAGGTTTTTCCGCGTTCCGGACGCAATGGAACAGGTTTCGTAAGCTAATTCGGAAGTATGTGTGAGATACGACTATAAACGCTCAATTTAAACTTAAACCGATTTAAACGATTTCTAGGCGTTTTGGCTTGTACCGGACAAACGACAAATCCGATCGACTTGAAATTTGAAATCTTGCAATAATATCACATTACGGATCCGATGAAACTGGTTTCGTCGAAATCCGAGACCGTTTGAAAAATGGCTATTTTAACTCGCCGAATTAAAATTAAAACGATATCGATGCGTTTCGAGCTGCCACGGTCAAACGACAACTCCGTTTGCTACGAAATTTGAAATCCGATAATAACTAACTATTACGGATCCAATGGAACTCGTTTCGTTCAATTCCGAGACTGTTCAAAAATTGGCTATTTTTCAGTCGATAATTAAATATCAAAATATTCAATTTTTACAAATTAACTCCAAATTCAGTTTTACAAGTTCTAAAATATTTCTATAACTTTAATATGATATAACAAAATTTTCCAAACCATTTTCAATCATATTTAACCCAATATTTAATTATTTGTGGAATTTCACTATTAAATAAATCGATTTAATTGTCCCATTAAATCCAATATTCGAAAAATAAATTATTCGACTTAAAAATTCCACTTATTAATATTAAAAATAAATTAAATATTCAAATTCAAGTTATCAAAAATTCTGGGTCGTTACATTCTTAAATATTTTTCATTTAATATTTAAGCTAAAAATCATATTTTTACTACAAAATTAATCATAGTATAGTGAGAGAGGTAAAATCACTCACCTTGGATCAAAGCGCACAAATCCTCAAGCAAAATTGATATGTAAGAACTGCTGCACAAATCCCAAAGCTCTCAAATAGCAGATCTAATATTTTCTTATGGTTACTTAGATCCTATAATTACAAAAATTAACAAATAATTGTTTTTAGCCCTAGTTTGGGTTAGTGGAGGTTAGAATGTGATTAGGGAAATAACTAATGATGGCCGGAAGGAAGGGTATTAACCCTAACCTTGGATTAGGCTAATGGGCCGCACTAGTCACTCTCAAATTACCCACTAGTCTGGTCAACATTAGTCACAGCCATAACTCCGAACTGGTAAGTCCGAATTCTAAATATGATTACTCTATAGAAAGAGAAACCATCATCCCGATCTAATTAAAGTGGTACTAGACCTAAATTCAACCTCTATCAAAAGTTGCGGGCTCTATAGGATTTTATAGGTCAAAACTGTCCAATAAAAAATTTATAGATGGAAAATGTCACCGATTAGCATTTCCCAAAATTATAGGGTAATGCAACATTATATGAATTTAAATATAATATTTTATGATCCTCCGATTCGTGAAATACAAGTTGTTACAACAACACCTTTTCTTTTATAATAAAGATGATATCACATAGATTGCGGACGTCATCTCTACGTATCCTTCCTCTACCGTTTAATATTATGTTTTACATCCCTTTGATTTTTTGAATGTGCATGGATTACTAACGTGGCTTTAGGAAATTAGCTTTAGGCATGAACATACTTGGATTTAGATGGGATAAATTTGGATTTAGGCAGCATAATCTAAATTGAAGTTTTGTGTTTGAAATTGATGTAGTGGATGGCTTTATTCTTATTTTGACACCCTACTTATCATATGATGTCATGATCTGATGCGATGTTTCATAGTTGAATGCTTAGGCACATTTTGAAGTACGACTGGGCTATAGTGGCATAATTTAGGTTGGCTGTGTTGGTGTCATATCGGTTGGGATATGGCCGTGCAGTTTGGTACGGCTATGATGGTGTAGTATAAATGGGTTAAGGTGGACATGATGGTGCATTCTGGTATGGCTATTGCACCACGGTCTAAATGGGTTACAGCGGCGTCGGCTTTTTCTATAAGTCCACACAATTCGGCATTGTAGAGCAGCATAGTTTGGTTTTCAGCTATGCTTATGCAGCTTATACAGTTGGGTTGGTGGAGCTTGCTTTCATTATGCTATATGAGCCCTTTATTATAGGTTTACTTTATGCATGTGTAGTCTAAGGTTGCTCCGTTTTGTGAAGACAAGATTACCGGGCATTGTGCCTTCTAATTTCTTTAGCTGGGGTGATGTAGTTTGGCTCAAAGGTGAAGATGCAGTTTATCTTTATTATAGTTGTGCAGTTTGGCTCTTGGATTGTGTGCAGTTTTTATACATTTAGAATCATGATATCTTCCATTAATTATGATGTGACTAGTATATATTTAGTTGTGTCCATGTAGCCTGTTCGGTTGATCCATATTAATCTTTGTTACGTAATATATCAAAGTTTAGTGTTGCACTGATAGTTGTACATGAATTGCAAACCGTTTAGTTTTATTATAAGTTTTATTGGTCTTCAAATGCTATATTTTGGAAAGTGCGCAGTTATTTTTTAATGTCGATGTGGCATGTTTTGTCCTTTTATTGATTTATGTAGTCCTTCGTCTTAATACACTTAAATCTATGTTACGTATATTAAAGGAGCAAAATGGTTGTAACAATACTATAATAGTCACGACTAGGACATTGCCCAACAATTGGAGAGAATTAGGTGTCGTTGACCCAAAAAATGGATCAATACCCGGATTAAATGTGAAAGAACTAGTCCTATTTATCAAGGAAAACAAAATAGAAAAAAGGAATCATAACTTGGCGATAAAGTAAAGAGGCAAGAGACTTTATAGTGGCTCAGCTGTTAACGAAGCCAACATCCACTTTATAACTTTTGTTATTAACTAACTATTGTTATAAGTTTAATCTGATTACAATTTGATTGAATCTTCTAAGTTAGATCAAGTCATAAGTCCAAGAGTTCAAAGGAGAATCACAGTGTACCCCCAGATAACTATTTCGTGGGAGGAGAAGAGTGAACAATAGCCTATAAAAAGTTACAGCAACTAGTCTTGAAGATCCTTTTTATGTTGCAAGTAGGATTGTATTACAGGAGTTGGAGAGTCGTCGGGCCAGGCTTTCTTTGCGGGAAGCCTGCACACGATGCTACGAAGGAGTTCAAAAAGTTTGAAGATGACTCGAGCTAACCTGTTGGATCGCTAATGATCCATAGGTGATGGATCGCTAGCGATCCATGTACTTAAGCAATTTTTGAGTGATCTCATTTGGTTGTCTTCCCATCTTCTATTTGAGTGCTTTATCAAAATACCAAGTCGTTTGGAGTTTGTTTGATCATCCACCTTCACGAATCATTTGATCCAAAAGAATAACCCATAACTTGCTCAAAACTTAATGAAATGTTGTCAAACATTGTATATACTCTCTTTAGGATGTATGGAACCAACCCTAAAAATTTGATGTAGTGGGGCCCTACCTACATGGGTCGCTAGCGACCCATCACGATGGATCATCATCGATCCATTATACTTATTACAATCAATTCCATTTTTTCTGTGAGCCTTCTTTTTTATGTCTTCTAAGTGTTATCCAAAAATTTCAAGTCAATCTGACTTCGTATGAGTTCTCTTTGTCCATTTTAAGTTAGCTACTTTTGGTAAATAGCTTGAATCGGATGAGTCTTTACTTCCTAAAATACGCTGCTTAGAATGCTATGAAACCTGGCAAGTATTTTTAAAAGAGATAGTTTATCATGATGCAAGAGGTTAGGATAACTAGCAATGCATCTTTATGTATCGCTAGCGATCCATAGGTGATGGATCGCTAGTGCTCCATCCACTTAGTATATTCTTGGCTTATTTTTCTTGAGGTCTACTGACTTGTTTTCTTGATTTTCTCAGTTAAGTCTTGAGTTATTTTGGCATAGTCTGAATGTTATAACTCCTATTGAATTCTGATGGGTTAAAAACCTGGTTAATACTTGTTCCCTCCCCCAAAAGTATGCCTTTTGAATGAAAGGTGTACTTTGCTTAAGAACAAGTTCATGTCTCTAGTCTTTGATAAATGAGCTTTCTAGCTGCTTTAGCCTCGGTGAATCGTCCAGTTCCTTTAGATTCTCTTGCCAATCATAAGTCATTCCAAACCTATTACATCCTTAGACTCTATACTATACCTAAGTGTAATCTATACATCATAATCATTCTGATTTGGTTTGGAGTTATTACATCACATATTTCTACCTAAATCACATGTTTCCAATTACATCACATATCTCTGATTACATCACATATCTATAACTGTCCCATGTTCATTCGGGATTTACATCATTATCAGTTTTCTTCTCATTTAGAGTTGTCACATCATATATCAAAATCACATCATATATCAAAATCACATCATATCACATCGTATATCAAAATCACATCATATATCAAAGTCATCCTATGTTCATCCAGGATTTATCCGATTTATTCTATTTATATGGCATTCAAATCTTTTTGCAAAATCAAATATGTTTTAAGGTTTGATCTCTCTGGACCATTTAAGTTTAATGCGCAATATCTCTGGATCGTTTAATGTTTAGTTTAGGGGACAATCTCTTCAGATCGTTTGTTCTTTCAGTTCATAAGATGATCTCTCTGGATCATTTGCTTATTAAATTAAGGGGGATTAAGTAAGCCCATCCTCTCAATCTCCGATGAGGGAAATTACTTCTTGCACTCCGATCCTGTTACTCTGGTTGGGAATCTATGGTGTTGGATATCGTACAAGTCCATCCACTCGCTCTCCGGCAAGTGGACTAGCACCTTGTACTCCGTCCCATCTCCCCGGTCGAGACTCTATGGCGTTCAAAATTAGTCATTACGTTAAATATGGATTTTACAAAATTCAAATTTCAAATCAAAGCAAACAGGTAGAAATTAAATAAGCAGAAATCCCTAATGTCTATCATAGATGTCCGACTCAGAGCGTGGCAAGGGATCAATCTAGATTTTTGTGCATGTCCAAGCGGTCTGAGATTATTATCCTAAGCAGTTAATCTAGATATCCGACTCAGAGCACGATTAGGAACCAATCTAGGTTTAGCACATGTCTAAGTGGTCTGGGGTCATTATTGTTTTTACTCCTAATATACGAAAAGAAAAGTGCAATAAAGAGACCAAAGCAAATATTAGCAGCCGAATCTAACTTCCCATCCACCTCGGTTATGGGATTATATGCCTTGGCCCAGATCCATAGGAATTCCTAAAAGCCTCTGCTGTGGGTGGTGGCTACTCCAGCTGTGCTACCGTGGCTCTATTCCTCAAGTACTGCGACAACGGGTTGTTCCGAACTAGTTTTTCTATCTGATCACGAGGTGTCGGCACTCATTCGTTTCATGTCCGCCCAGCTCATGGAAGACGCAAAATTTTCTGGATCCTTTCTCTCGATCAGTGAGCTCTCCTCTAGGAGGCTTCCGAAAGGGAATTTGCCCTCTAGTGTCTAATCATATCATTTTCGGGGTTTCAGTTAGCTTAGAATGGGAAGAGAATGGGCTCCCTCCTATGTCATTTTGGTTCTCTAGAATCATCATCAGCTTCTCTTTTCCCTTTGTCTTTCCCAAATCCTGCTCCAGAGAATCCCTTGCCATCCATAGCATAAATTTCGGCACCTTTCGCTTCATCTTCAACATTAGCATACTCCTGATGTAAATATCTCTTAGCTTCATAGTAAAACTCAACTAGATCCATTGGTGGATCCCTCTTAAGTGCAGCCCTGAAGTCGGTCTTGCTCGCGACTCCAGATACCGCCGCCATCAAAATCACTGATGTGTCTGGCCTATCGACCGCAATCGCGATTGCATTGAGGTCTTATTAAATAGCTTCTTAAGGTCTCCTTGGGCCTTTGTTTCACATTTGCCAATGTCATCACATTCTTCGGTTGTGAGACATAAACTAAGAATTGTCTTAAAAATCTGCCGACTAACTCGATCCACGTGCAAAATGGACCCATTCTTCAGTTTTCTAAACCACATCGCCGCCAAATCCATCTAGTATAATGGGAAGCACCACCCTATTACTTCCTCAGAAGCATCCAACACCTCCATATGTCGGATGTATCTCATCAGATGAATGATTGGATCGGTCTTTTCGTCATAAATTTCCAGCAGTGGAAGCTTAAATTCAGGAGGATTTCTCGCGTTCTGGATATTAGCAGTAAACGAGTTTTTGTTCACATCTTCCAAACCCTAGTCTGTGGGTCCTCCTCTAATAAACCACTTTACTAATTTAGAAATTTGATTTTCACCATCTAATGAAGGTCTTCGTCCGAAAGCGATGTTTTCCCCCTTCCTTGGCAAGGAAATTTCGATGCATACTCCAGTAGTTGCACACCGGTGTTCTACCCTACTCTTCTAGTCTAATTATGTTCTCTGCTCCTCTAGGGTACCTCTGTCACATATTCCTCTACTGGTTGCACCCTAGTATTCAGATTATCTCTTGTACCACCAGTCCTAGAGTTTCAACAGTCACTCCATTGTCGCCCCTTTCAGTTCTAGCTCCAACATTGATCCTTCATCGGTGTTGATCCTTAGGTTGACTCCTGTCCCTAAGTATTAGTTGCTCTGGACATGGAGGCGATGTTCCATCTCGATCTGATTCAACTCTAATAGCTCCTATATTGTTCCCTAGGGTTTGAATTCCTACTGCTCCTACAATTCCTTATCATCCCATCCTTTAGAAGAATCCCTTCATCATCTTTTGTTGCCTAGCCAAGATTCCATCTTCCATGTCCTTCATCAGCCTTTCAATTTCTTCTCTAGCTACATAGTTGCATTGGTGAGAATTGGAGGATACTTCTTGATTGCCGCCAGGCTCTGGTTGACTTGCTCCAGTTTTTGATTTGGTGTTAGGCTTGTTCGTTTTTCCTCAATCACATATTCAAGCTTCAAGTTTTTGGTTCTACCTTTGTTCTCGGTGAAAGCACCAAAATGTTGACATAAAAAATGTATCAACGCCCCAGATTAAGTGTGAAAGCACCAGCCCTGTTTATCAAGGCAAACAAAATAGAAAAAAAGAAACCGTAACATGTAGATAAAGTAAAGAGACAAGAGATTTTATAGTGGTTCGGTTGTTAACGAAGCCTATGTCCACTTTATAACTTGTGTTATTAACCGAATGTTGTTACAAGTTTAATCTGATTACAATTTGATTGAATCTTCTAAGTTAAATCAAGTCATAAGTCCAAGAGTTCCTTGGAGAATCATGGTAAAACCCTAAATGAGTATAGTGTGGGAGGAGAAGAGTGAAGAATAACCTATGCAGAGTTCTAGCTGCCAGTCTAGAAGATCCTCTTTATGTTGCAAGTAGGATTGTATTTATAGAGGCTGGAGAGCTATCAGGCCAGGCTTGCTTTGCCAGAGGCTTGAACACGATGCCATGAAGGAGTTCAAAGAGTTTGAAGATGACTCGAGCTACTGATGGATCGCTAGCGTCCCATAGGTGATGGATCGCTAGCGATCCATGTACTTAAGGGATTTTTAAGTGATCTCTATTTGGTTGTCTACCTATCTTCTATTTGAGTGCCTTGTCCGAATACCAAGTTGTTTGAAGTTTGTTTGATCATCCATCTTCACAGATCATTTAGTCCAGAAGAATCACCCATAACTTGCTCAAAACTTAACGAAATCAAATGAAACTTTTCAGGAACTCTCTCTTGGAACCTACCAAAAAATTTGATGTATCAGGGCCTAACCTAGATAGGTTGCTAGCGATCCATCAAGATGGATCTCCAAAGATCCATCATACGTACTCCAATCTACTCCATTTTTTCTATGTGCCTCCTTTTATGTCTTCTAAGTGCTCTTCTAAAATTTTAAGTCAATCCGACTTCGTATAAGTTCTCTATGTTCATTTTAAGTTAGCTTCTTTTGGTCAAATAGCTTGAATCAGATGAGTCTTCACTTCTTGAACTACACTGCTTAGAACGCCAAGATGGCTAGTATTCTTAAAAGATATAGTTTATCATTATGCAAGAGGTTAGGATGACTTGCAATGCATCCCCATGGGTCGCTAGTGATCCATCCACATAGTGTATTCTTGACTTATTTTTCTTGAGGTCCACTGACTTGTTTACTTGATTGCCTTGGTTGAGTCTCGAGTTATTCTGGCATAAGTTGAATGTTCTAACTCCTATTAAATTATGATGGCTTAAAAACGTAGTGAACGCTTGCCCCCCTAAAGTACGCCTTTTGAATGAAAGGCGTGCTTTGCTTAAGAGCAATTTCACGCCTCTAGTCTTCGATAAATGAGCTTTCCAACTGCTTTAGCCTAAATGAATCATCCAGTTCCTTCAGATTCTCTTACCAATCACAGGTCATTCCAAACCTGTTACATCCTAAGACTTTAGCCTCTACCTAAGTGTAATATATACATCACAATAATTCCAATTTCATTTGGAGTTATTACATCACATATCTCTAATTAAATCACATGTTTCTAATTACATCACATATCTCCAATCACATATCTATATTTGTCCTACGTTCATTCGGGATTTACATCATTATCATTTTGGTTCTCATTCAGAGTTGTCACGACATATATCAAAATCACATCATATATCAAAATCACATCATATATCGAAGTCATCCTGTGTTCGTCCAGGATTTATCCGTTTTGTTCTATTTATAAGACATTCAAACCCTTCACTATGTCATTGTAAAACTCCATCTCACATTGCGAAGGCAATCTTGTTACCTCCTCGAATACATATGATATTCCATCACTATGGGTAATGATGACAATTTCTCACAAGGGACCTCGAGGTTATATAAAAAGCAAACCATCACTGCATACTTAGACATGGAGCTCAACTCTAGCCTATTCTCATCATCTGTAATAATCGTTTATAACAATTTTTGATAGTTCATTATGACTCTATATTTCTCCATCCAATCCATCCCGAATATGATACCATACCCAACAAAATCAAGTTTAAAGCAATTATAAGAGAGCGTACAACCGTGACTCGATAACACTAAGGCGCGACAAACCATACAAAAACTGGTTGATCCACCTATAAGATTCTTCACTACCAGAGGTCTGTCTACTAAATCTGTCCACAATCCTAATCTATCTACTAAGTCACTAGATATAAATAATGGGATGCACATTTTTGACTAAAAAATTAATATATAACCCATAAATATAACCACCCACTCCATGGTAACCCAAAAAATTTCACCATCGAATGAAAGTGACCGAAACCAAGTTCCACAAAGACAAGTTGTATGACGTTAATTTAAATTTTTGTTGTAAAGATAAGTTAATTTAACAATGGTATCTCATACGGGATGACAATATAAAATAAATAGAAAAGATACATATATAAGACATAATAATGCAGAAGCTACTGGCAAAAATAGCCACATTCTGAATACATCGACTCAATATATACGGGGTACTGAATTACTCATTGAATCAGGGTGGATTAAAATTTAAAAGATGATTTTCAATGAAAAACCTATATGCATGTGATCTGATAAAGTTCCTCCTTTCAATTTTTGTATTGCACATCGATATACATATTCTTATGGAAAAATTAACAAGTCTTGACCCTTGCCACTCATGGACTTACATTTCTCATTATTTTAATACTACCATGACATATATGTAGTTATTTGTATGTTCAAGTTTTACTTTTCATTCTTAACTTAGGATAATTTCCTTCTTAGGCTTTAGGAATTTTATATAAATATTCATTGAAGATTTCATGGTTGGAGGCAAGAAATCAGCTTCCAAGGGGGCATCAAAATCCCCTAAGTCTCCCAAGCTCATATATTCTTTTGAAGAAAAGATAATCTTTTCATCGATCTTATTTCACAAAGTAAGAAGATTACGACTTTGTTCTCCGTCACTTAGGTATTTCTAAGATTGAAACAAGAGTTCCTGGATTAGATGACCGAATTAACACTCCTCTCGATGGTTCTCTACCTTTGCACCTTGTCACATCTATCACTCATGTTATCTACCATTCTACCCCATTATTCACAAGGTTTTGGCCTTCTTGAAGATTGCTCTTATTCAACTGATCCCTAACTCATATAGTTACATCAATTCCTTGTTTATTTTGTTCAAAGAACTTAATTTGGAAGAATAGACTCCTTTTATCCTTTGTTCTTTATTTAGTCTTCAAAGAAAAAAGAATTAGCCCGAAGGCTCTATTTACTATCATAATTCTATTGGTGGTGGTGTAGTGACTGACTCTGTCAACTAGCCTCGAGACTGGAGTCATCGGTTCTTTTTCGTAAGATGTTTTTCTCTAGATATTACTGGAAGATTCTCAATTCCAAGTACACATTTCTACAAGGTTTGTTTTTACTTAATGTTTATATTAATTTCATTGACTTACATTTCCATATGGTGAATGCCAGCTGCAGATTTAAAGAACTTTGATCCTTGAGTCCTGGCTATTATTCTTAGTCTTGGAGGCATTGTCGTGTTCTCGAGTAGTCGAATGAGGCTGCTTACTGAAGATAAGTTAAAGAAACACTCTGATTTTTCCTACCCACCAAATTTTAGGCAATCCCCAAATGACGAAAGAAAATGAATAATCCGTTGACCCTTGTTGTCGACAAGCTGGACCCATTTTCCATAAACACTCCAGTTTAGCACTCCATGAATGAAAGCCTCGGATACTATCTAGGTTTTGTTTCTTAAATCCTTCTCTTTTGTGTGGTAAAATTTGTTTTCAAATGCCTTTCTTTTGTAAACAGGAACCTTCGACATGCATCTTGTAAGTGTAGATGCCTTATCGCCTATTAAGGCTGCTTCTTTGCTGCTTGCTTCGTCCATGGAGATAGAGAAAGCAACGGCTTCAGAAAGTACTTCAATTTTTGTCGTTTCCACCGCTCAAGATGTCATAGCAAAGGCTAGGGATGATTTGAAAAGAAAAGGATCTAAGGTTTCTCTTGCCCCATCTAAGGTACCCTCAAAGAATCCCAAGGGGCTGGATCTAATATACCCCTACATCCTGCTCCTTCTTCTAGTGCCATTGTCATCATGCCCACTCTCCCGGCAACGGATTCCACCACCAAGGTTTCTATCCCTACTTTCAAGGAGTCCAAAGCCTCTTTGTATCAATCTATAAGTCTTGACACTCTGCTTGAGGACGCTCCTCCCTTTCTCCCTGGATTGGGATCTCCTCGCCCTGCTACCTTTATGGATTTGTTTACAAAAGCTCTTCATTCTTCTACATTCATTTCCCTGAGCTCTTCAGACTCTACTCCTTCTTTTGTTTGGAAAATAATTTACAGAACCTTTTTTTGGTAGAGTTTTTTAGCTTTATGTTACCTTATCTTTAAGATCGTTTTAGTTTGTTTGACATTCAATGGTTGTCACATCATCTTCCCAAGATGCATCTTTAGCTACACAAATCGAATTTCATATTGCTTAGGAAAGTGTCTTCCCTTGAGACTTAACTCAGTACCCTTAGTATACTAACGAGTCACTATCTTCTGAGAACAAGATGTTCATAGTTGTGCTAGAGCTAGAAAGGTAAAGATTTTAGAAATTAAAGGAGGAAGCCAAATCGCCAAAGGACAAATTCAAGAACTATCAAGAATTGCAAAAGAGAGTAAAGTATTTAGAGGATAAAGTCTTTCAAGTGCAATTAGATAATTCTAATCTTAGAACATCCTTGCTAAAGGTTCCTAGCTTAGAAAAGGATTTGGAAAAAAAGAACCTTACTATTGGTAACTTCAAATTATCTATCCATGCCATCAAATCTAAGGTTCATCCTTATTAATTGATCTCCTTCCATGGTGGAAAGAGCAAGGTGCAGAAGCTGTCCTGTTCACCACTTAAAGACAACATCCAGAGAATACAAATAACTGATCATGGAGGTGGTCGAGGACTTGCATAATATGTCAAGCCGATTCCCTTCATTATCTCTCATGTGAACCACTCTTCCATCACAATCAAGAACAAGAGCATGCCTCGATATCCGATCCATACCCATATCCAAAAAAGCCTAAAAATAAGCATCGAAAGAAAATCGAAAACCACAATATAAAAGTAGAACCCAACAGATCATAGATAAAGATGTCAATCCCCCAACTGGATTCAACACTGCAAGAGGATCATATATAATATCTGACTCAATAAGTAGTCTATCAACCAAGGAATTGGAAATAAAAGTATGCAAAGCCCCAGTATTGAAAAGAGATCGTAAAAATAAGTCATGAATAAAAATCACACCTTCCAATATGATGTCCTTCCCCTTCTACTGAACTGTAGGTTTACTGGAACTCAGAACCCATTTTAGTAGGAGACCTCTCAGTTGTGCACATCCAAGCCTGAGTCTCCAAAAATATCTCAATGCCCAGGTAAGGCTTCCCACCAAGACTAAGAAAACCCTTACACAACTTTGGGAAATCCAAAGCTAGCGGAGCAGGTAATATGAGTGCCTTCGGGGCTACACCTCCCATGCTAGCCGTAGGTGTTGGAGCTTCCCTCGTGGTGGCTAAGAACTATCCGAACCAATCGGGTATAGCTACCGCTGTTCATGTACCTCGCCCGCTTATAATGCTTAGCATGAAATGAAGATATTGTAGCACCTTATTATAGGAGTAAACTGAAGTGCAGGAAGTTTGAGATGTACGCAATATTATTCTGCAAACAAAATAAAAGGATATTCTCCTACGTCCTCATTTATATGCCCTTAAATGGTTAACTTGGTCCTTAGTGCAGAACCTCGTTGTGATACCAAATGTAACCACCTGCTCTATGGCAACCCAAAATTTTCTCCATCAAATGCCAATGATCGATCCGCAAAGAAAAGTTGTACAATGTTAATTTAAAGTTTTGTTATTAAGTTAAGCAAATTTAACTATGGTGAAATAATGGTATCTCACACAAGATGAAAATATATAATAAAAAAGATACATAAACAGAACATGATATAAATATATGAGACATAATAATGCGGAAGCAATTGGTAAAAATAGCCACACTCAGAATTCATCGACTCCATACATATGGAGTACTGAATATAACATCTGATAATACATGTCTTGTTAGGGCTGGGCATTTTTCCATTTTTCCGTCAAATTCCTTCCGACTATTTTCGAAATTTTCGTTTTTCGCTTTCTTTCGAAAAAATAATTTCGGAAGGAATTCCTTCCGATTAATAACGGAAAAAGATGGAAATTTTCCACAATTTCCACGATATTCCTTTCCTTCCAAAATAACATTCAATTGGGCCGCACCCACAAGCCCAATATCTTTCCTATAGGTAAATCCGTAAATGCACTCATGTCCATCGCCTTCAGACCAAAATTCCCAACAAGCAAAACTCTAACCTAATTCGACCTTTCTTCCTTCAACAAAAGAACACGAACCCTAATTTTGTCGCTTAATTTTGCAGTCAATCCACTCTACAGGTACTAACCAATTCATTTTCAATTCTTTTGGTTTTTTTATTTCATTTGTATCCAGATTTGTTAACATGTAAAATCTTCAGGTTAATGGTGATTTTGTATGTTCTTTCGCTTAATTTTGCTGCCAACCCTCGTTTCTTTTCAAGGATAGTTTCTTAATGACCTGTGGGTTAATTTTATAATTTTCACTTTTCAAGTTTCAAGTTTCGATTGTGGGAATGTGATTGGCTTTTCAAGTTTTGATTTTTGAACGGTGGTTGTTACTGGAAAAAGCAAGATTCCTTTATTTTTTATTTTTTAAGGTCCCGGTGGTTGAGTGTGTTGTTTTTAAATTTTTAAAATTTTAAATTTCTTTAATCATCATTCTCGTCTACCAAATTACTTACAAGTAACATGAATGTTAAATTCAAGTCAATGGAAGTTCATCCATCTGTCTATTGTATTTATGCACGCAAACTTGCGCAGATGAATAAATTGGAAAATGGTTCGCACATAATGAATTTGTTAATTTCCTTATGTCTCTGGATATAAATGTTACAAAATTAACATCTTTGTACAAGTGCAATGCACATATCCTCTAGTGATTTTGTCCAAAGTAGATTATTTAGCACCTCCTACACATTGATAAAGGATTGCTAGCTAAAAGCTCAAATTCAATCAATTTTTGAAAGGAACACTAAAAACTACTGAAAAAACATGCATTTCTGTGTTTTAAGTGCCTGCAAGAAGAGTATAAAATAACAAATTAGCTCTTGAACTTTTCATTATTAGCTATAATCTAAAACGACAATGGTAACATATAACCTGTTGATTATTATATCAGTTCATTGATGCATCCAGCTTTTGTCTGTAAAGAGCCAAGTTCTGCACATAACAGTAACATGGATTGTGTTATAAGTTATAACAAAAGATAATGAGCGTGAAAAATATATGTTGTACATAATCTGCTTTCAAGCATACAAACTAGGTTTTTGCCCTTTTTTCCTTTTATTGCACGAAAGTAATATAGGTTTGAAACAGAAGAATTCTATTTATTTTGAACGCTCAAATCTTTGCACGAGTAAATCAATATTGATAGTGAAAAATACCAATAAATTGATGGTAAATTGTTGACTGATAAAGTACCACAGCAGACAGTTACGTGCACTGCTTCTAATTTCATACACCCTCCTATTGCCCAGTTAAGTTTCTCACGAGCATTTGCCATTGATATATACACATAAAAACCTAACTCATTTTATCAGGTTTAGAAATCTACTATCCAAGCACTAAGATTTTTTTTATTTATATTTTTGATGTTCAACTATACCATTTCCAATTTTCCATAGATAATTTTAGAGATGTTTCGATGCACCGGTTCATATTTGTCGATGATAACTGTTATCTTACTGCATGTAGTAGGGGTTTTCCTATGCTTTCAAATATTTTAGTTGAGCTGTTCATCTTTAGCCTTAAGGGTGGATATATGCCTTTTGATTTATTGACACAAAAGATTAAAGTGTTAGGAAATCTTTAAACTAGGAATGAAATGCAAAAATTTACTGTGAAAAGATGAAAAAATCATATTATAGAGCATGCCCACAAATATTTTTATGATAATGGAGTTATTATCGCATACCTTAGTATAGGCATAAACGATGGTCTCAGTAGGTGCTACAGGGCTGCCTCTCCTAATAAACTTATTTTCTTTGAAAATATAGAGCATAGGAATTCCAGTTGATAACTCGAGACTAATAGCCTGCAAATATATCATATATATAGTAATTTTTTATTAGTAAATTCCAGTTGATAAGTCGAGACTAATAGTGTATTTTGACTATTTTGGACTGCATATAAATAAAAAGAGTAGCTTAATGTCATAATATGTACATATCATCATAAAAGTCTTGCATATGTTTTGAAATTTTTGCACACATAGAGCTACACTTTATAAATAAGAAAGTTTCTGTATTGGGAATTATTTTCCCCACTTAAATTTGCTTTTGTGAAGCCACAAGTTGTTATATCTTTATTGTTGACTTAATTATGCTACTTATATTTTATACGCTTACACGTATAGGAAAATATATGTTTGTTAATGACATGGTTGCAGATAATACTTTCTCTCATCTATGTTTCTGCTACAGCTTGATGTGGATATTGAAGCAGGAAATTTGGATTCTAAAGCCACATAGAAGAATAGAATAGATCATGAAGATGAACATATACCTGCTGCATCAATTTTGTGGTGGCGTAGTGTAACATTTGGTGTAATTGCACGATGAAATCAATTTGATCTATCCAGATTTGGTGATACGGGAACGATTGTTCAAACCAATTTGATTACTTTTTGAATGAAAATTATTGATTTTCCATAAGGCTTTGATAGAGTGTCAAATTGTTTGTAATAGAAGCGATTACTTTCTCCTAGTAAATTTTACTAGTGATCCTTTACCTTATGCAAGGATAACCCTCACGTGTTGGGATTTGATCCAACAACTTGAACACCACCAAGTGTTGTTATTTTAATTCTGTATATATTTTCTTTACCGGAAAAAAGTGGAATTTCCATCTTCCTTCCCGCTTTTTCCAATTCCCGTGGTTACCGATTAATTCCGGAGTTCACGAAACGGAAAATGAAACAAATATCGTCTTTCCATCAATGCTCAGAAGAAACGGAAAAAATTCCCCGGTTGGTATGGAAATTTTCCAAACCCACCCCTATGTCTTGTATATATAAAAATAAGTCTGTCATGTACTACAAAACATACATCTAAGTGTATAACAAAATATCATGATCCTGCTCTAATCCAAAATAATGTGATCATGAGCTATCCCTATTGCTACCTGTCTCTCAACCTACTCAATCGAGTACCCAAGAGTTGTCATAATGTAAATTAAGACAAAATGTGGGTCGGACTTAAAGCTTGGTCTAAAGGTAAGTAATCTCAAAATACTTTATATGAAATTAACATATACATGAGTGACTATAGTAAATATAATGATATATTAATAATCATAAACCACAACCTGTTCTTTATGTGCAATCAACGAGTTAGCATAACTAACATAATACTAATAGCATATTACAACATAATACGACATAGATAACCCAATACACAAATATGGTTGTGGCAAGGATATCGTAATATAGGTCTACAATACAATGGTATATGGAAAATAGTCTGTGTATGATTGTTCCCATCATTTCTGATCAGTGGAGTCCACAGTGGACATCCATCATGATTCAATAATTCCTATCAAGGGTCCAATATAAATAAAGTCATTAACTTAATATACCATAGACCCAAACCACATTCTTGGTGATGGATCTCGTATAGATCTCACTATACCCATATAATGAGCATAAGTGATATATAACTTACTCTATTTAATTGAAACCTATATGGATCTCACTACAGCCGTATAATGAGCTAAGTGATATGTGATCCACTCATAGATGATCGTCATCATCTCCTCCTTCTTAGTCACCATGGATTTCTAACATATTCACATTTTGTTCCAATAAAAGAGGACGATGGGAGTGTCCCATATAATACGTCATCGGAAGCCTCAAAGGAATATTGAAGTCACATAACGTCATGTAGTACACACTTGTACTCTGACAAACAAGATACAACATCATTGTAATGCCATTAGAATGCAATGTAAAGGCACTTCAACGTCATCATCAAACATTCCCCGAAGTCACTCGAGTGAAAGGAGATTCGGTCCGGTTCGAAGCACCATCTGGATCCAGTCGTGTGCCGTCTCAACGTCGCCTTCTCCAACAAGCCACCAACTTTACTCGACATGTCGACCTAGCTGCAATGTTGAAGTTCGGTGTCATTTACTCTAGGATCCGGCTCGACTTCTTAAAGTGCACATTTATAATTTAAGTTGCCACAAATCCATTTTGGTTCGTATAGCTATCGAATCTGACTACGTGCTTTTGGTAACTCGGCTACGCCTTACAACATCATGCCAAGTGTGTATAAACACATTCAAATTCACCATACACACGTATGCTTATATAATTCAAGTCCATTCCTTATTTTTCCTTCAAAATATTTAGTTTTCCAAATAAACTCTTTATATTTTGATTCTAACTTTCATGGACATCTTATACATATATAATTACTCATTTTTACTTCTTCATTTCATTTACTAAGTATAAATCATTTTTAATCAATAAATCCATAACATACAACAATCACTCAACTAGCAATTTAAATTACAAACAAGCAATAACAATTCCTACCATCTAGCAATCAAAAACTACTCTAATTAAGCAATCAATTTATAGTTTCCAAATAACTTATTTACCATCTATATCATTTGTATATGAATATCCAAATTCAAGCCTTTTCATTAAAATCCATAATTTCTATAAATCATGTTATAAAATTCCCAAATAAGTTTTATAAAATTGTATATTAATTTATTCATCATTTCACAACTTCCCATTTATTTATTCCTTCATTTAATTAACAATTCAAGCAATAAATGCTTGCTAACTTTCTTAAATCGCTAATATAAATCTTTAAGTTGATTCTTTAGGTGTATAATCAAGTGTAATATACACATACAAGCTCAATGACGCTACATGTAATGTCTTAACAATTCCAAGTTCATTCAACAAATCACAAAATCCAAATAAATAAAAATAAATTCCATGATAAATATAGGAGCGCTCCCACTCACCTTGCTAAGAAGTGGAAACAAGGAAATTAAAAAACATCTCTTTTGCTTCTTTTAATAAATTGGATGAAGCTTTCCTCTTCAAATCAAGCTCTAAGGTGTATTAGGTTCATAGCTCTTGCTTTAATTAGAATTATGGTTAGTTTTTATTTAATTTTAGAGAATTTGTTTTGGCTTGTAGAGATGGATTTAGGGTTAGGTCTTAGGTGAGATGAGTTTAAGAGTGTTGACGCCAAAAATGGGTATCAACATCCAATAGAATGTAGTAGAGATTAAATGAAGAATGAAATTAAAACAGGGCAAAAATCAAAAATGAATACACAGATTTTTATAGTGGTTCGACAATCTTGGCTATGTCCACTTTAAAATTTTATTGATCTTGCACTAATTATTATTACAAGAATGTTTGGATCAGCTGGATCCATTAACACAAGAATGAAGAACAAAAATGGTAGAGCCTTGGCAGCTGAAAAAATGGTCCCTTTTCTTTTGCCATGCCTGCTATATTTATAGGGGAAGACCTACAAGGATCGGAGTGAAATTTCGGCAGAAGGTTAGGAATACCAAGACGAAGCCACTCAAAAATTGCCAGGTACATCGGGGCCCACAATAGGAATCGGTGATGATCCCTATTAGTGTGTCCAAATGGGATGAATCCCTATAAGGGGTTCCCCATGATGTTAGCTAATTGGTACCCAAATTTCATGCAACTCCGACGTACGGTTTGTGAGATATCGCATTTTCCGTGAAGTAGTGCTGCTTGAGTTCTGATTCCTGCTGATCCCTCTAAAAAGAGTTATGGCGATTCCTTTAACTTCCTCTAATTAGAATGATATCCCTAAGAGGTTTTCTACATGTTATAGTGGGATTATACTTCAAGTTTTATATCAATTGGATGAGTAGAACTTGAGTTATTGCTCGATCTTTTGTGCAATCTGAGTTGTCTCCCGATTGTAGCTGATCCCTATGAAAGGAAGTGGCCTGATCTCTTTCTTCATCCTTTTGAGGTGAAATCCCTAGTGTCCCCACGTCTTGTTCCCAAAGTTTCACGTGTAATGGAATTTTAGATTCTGAGATATTGATCGATCATCATTGAATTGAGCTATGGAATCGATATGATACGATCAACTGTGTTAAATATGGATCGTACCTGATCCAACTTCAGGGAGTAGTGAGCATTGATGCTTCTGCTTTGCTAATAATTCATATTATCATCTATACTTCATTTTTGGATGTCACAGTCATCATTCTGATCTACTGTCCTTGATGATAGTTGAGTATAACTTGTCCAGTCAGTTTGGATATAGTTGGGTCAAAATGTCGGATAACATTTGCCCCCTAAAGTACTTCTTGTTGCATACATGACGTGCTTTGAATCGAAGAAAGTTTGAGTCTTCAGAAAGAAATCCATCCAGTTTCCTGAATAGTCATTATCCTTCCATTGAATTATCTTCCCAGAGTGTTGTATCCCTCTTTGTTCGTCATGATGCTCGGTCGATTTCCAATGGTATAAATTTAGGATTGTATTCCATTAGTTGCTTTCTGTGTTCGATTTTATAAAGCTAGTAAGCTTTGGCTATCTGATCCAGTATTTTCTTTAATAACTCTAGGAGAAAATTTAATTTTTATCGATTTCAAGAAGTAAAATTTTTTGAATATGCACATGCACATTCAGGTACACGTTCTTGTCATTGGCTTCTGAATGCTTTTGTATGCTTACGGTTCATCACTAAATCATTCTAGTTTAATTGCAATTGAATTGAAATTCCTTGTTTATATATTACTTTATAATGAAAATGGGGTTGCAATAAGTCATTCGATGAGAAGGGACTTCAAGTACTACAGAGATGATGGCCTCAGAACTGTAAGCAAGGGCAAATGGAGTATGGCCAATCATAGACTCGTGGTGGTTATGTAAGCCCATAATGTTGTTAGGGGTTCATCCACCCACTTGCCTCTAGCCTTCTCCAAATGTTTCTTCGGAATGAACTTTATGATTTTGTTTATAGCTTCAACCTGTCCATTTACTTAAGGACAAGCAACTGCGGCAAATCTCTTTTCAATATGATGGCGATGGTAGAAGTCTTTAAATTTAGCGCCGTCGAGTTGGGTTCCATTACCAGTTACAATGGTTTGTGGAAGGCAAAAATTATAGATGATGTTCCGAGCAATGAAGTCGATTATTTTCTTCGTCATGATTGTGGTTAAAAGTTCTGCTTCAACCCATTTGGTGAAGTAATCAGCTGCTACGATGGCGTATTTTGCACTACCTTTAGAATTGGCAAGAAGATAATGATGTCAATACGCCAAGTGGAAATTGGCTATGGATTGGTCATTTGAGTAATTTCCGTCAGTGGGGCTCTCAAAATTTTGCAAATATTTAGCAATCTTCGCATTGTCTAGCATGATCAACTGCATCTTGATTGATAGTTGGCCAGCAATACCCATAGCGGAGTATTTTCTTTGTCGGGGTTTTTCCCTTAGTGTGATCACTGCATTCTCCTTCATGGACTTTTCTCAAGCCTTTTTTGATTTAATCATGGGCAATACACCAAAGCAGAGGAACGGAGAAACCCTTTCTATACATGACTCCTTCTTATCTGATGTAGCATGAAGCTTTGGTGAGGATCGGCCATTTTTCATTCCTCCGTTTAGGATGGATCACCCATTGTAGATAGTCTTTGATAAGAGTCATCCATGATTCATTCTCTACCTCCATCTCCAAGATCTAGTCGATCTCATCTATCAATGCTTGGAATGTTGAATACTTCAACCGGGATAAAATTTATTTGTTGTGCATCCCCAAAATTAACCAGCATGGTTAGTGACTCAGCTTTTTCATTTTTTCTCTGAGGATGTGTGTAATAGTGTAATACTAAAATATGGCTAGTAGCTCTTGGATCCGACCAAGATAAGGAGCAAGACGCAGCTCCCCAGTAAGATAATCTTTCCTGACATGGCATACTACTAACCAAGAATCATAAAAGATATGTAAAGTTTTCACTTCTAGTTCTCTAGCATGTTTGAGCCTAGCGATCAAGGCTTCATACTTAGGTTCATTATTTGTTATAGGGAAGTCGAGTTTTAGGGCGTAGCAGATTGATCATTCTTTAGGAGTCACTATCACGACTTTGGCGCCAGAACATCGATCGTTGGATGCTTCATCCATGTACATTTCCCTTCGGTTGGTCCGTTCTCCACTACTCTCCGAAAGGTCGTCTGGTGTAGTGAATTCAGCCATGACTTCTGCCAATTTCTATCCCTAGATAGCTCTCTAAGGAAGATAAATGATATTGAATTAGATTAGCTCGATATTCCATTTGAGCAGCCTTCCAGATATCTCAGGTTACGGTAGAATGCATCGTAATGGCTGATCGATGTAGACGTTGATGGAATGAGCTTGGAAGTAAAGGCGTAGCTTCCGTAATACAATCAACAGGCAGTATGCGTGCTTTTCCAGCTTTAGGTAGTTTCTCTTAACAAATGCTGGCTGCTTGCTTACATGATATACCGGTCTCTGGATCTGATTCTCTTTGCGTAACAGTATGGTGCTTATGCATGTACTGACATGGCTAAATAGATGTATAAATCTTTGTGATCCAGTGGCTTGGATAGGATGGGAGGTATCTCTAAGTGATCTACCATAGCTTGAAATGTGTCAACGTAGTCCTGTGTCCATTCAAAGTTATTTTTCCCTCTTCAGATCAGGTCAACGAAAGGAATACACTTTTCGGTGGCCCTGGAGATGAAGCATCTTAGGGTGGCAACTTTCTCATTTGAGCTTTGTACCTGCTTAATCTTCTTTGGTACCTAATGTTTCAAATTTCTTGAATCTTCTTAGGACAAGCTTTGATTCTACGAGAGTTGACAATGAAACCCCAAAATTTCCATGACGCAACATCAAAAGAGCATTTCTAGGGATATAGCTTCGTTCCACATTTTTGTAGAACACTAAACATCTCCTCTAGGTCATTAATGTGGTCGTTTGATCGTTGTGACTTCACGAGCATATCATCCATATATACTTCCATCTCTTTGAACATCCTGTTGACCAATCTCTGGTAAGTAGCTTCAGTATTATTTAGTTCAAACAGCTTCACAACAATATATCCCTAGATCGATAATGAAGCTGGTCTGCTTCTGGTCAGGGACGAGCATCGGGATCTTTGTATCTAGAATATACATCCATAAATGAAAGCGGTTCATTTCCAATGGTTGAGTCTACCAGCTAGTCGATCCTCATAAGTGAAAAGCTGTTTTTCAGGCATGCCTTGTTCGGGTGTGAGTAGTCGACGCATGACTGCTACTTTCCATTAGCTTTTCTCACAAAAACTAGATTGGATACCCATTCCAGGTATAGGGCATCATGGGCAAACCAATTGTTTTTGAGTTTATCCGCCTCCTCTTTAAGTGCAGCAAATCCCTTTGGATCCATGCCGCTTTACTTTTGTTTCATGGGACAAACCTCGAGTAGATATTCAATGCATGGCTCGCGATATTCGGTGAGATCACATGTATGTCAGTATGGGTCCAAGTGAACAGATCAAGATTCATTTGGAGAAAGCCAGCTAATTTCCTCATCATCGTTGCACTGAGCTGTGATCTAATCTTAAGTACTCATAATGGTTCACCATGGCTTACTTGAATGTCGATTGTCTGCTCAACGGGTGCAGCCTTGGATTCCTTAAGTTTAAACATAACTATTTCATGTAATAATCAACGTGAAATCTGGTTAGGATGGTCAATGATGACGGTTACTCGGGTCGAATCCCAAAGTCTTATCATGAGTTATTGAGTCTAATAGTTAAGGGCTCTAAATGCTTTGAGCGATTATCCTCAAATGGCTGAAGATCATACTTAGAAGCATGTTGAATCAAATGTCGAGCAATGTTCAGCCTTGTGTTGTGCGCAACTGCAAATCTGGCTCTTGCTTTGAGTTTGAATCCGCTTTCACTACAAGAATTTTGATTTTTAGTAGCGCTCAAAAAACGCTACTAAAAATTTTAGCAGCGTTTTGATGAACGCTGTTATGAAGCCCGCGACTAAAAATACCTGATTTTTAGTTGCACTTCTTTCAACGCTACCATAAATCGTTTTACTACAGCGTTTATGAAATGCCACTAAATTCTTTTTTTGCAGCATGTATAAAATGCTACCAAAAGGTTTTTTGACGCTACCAATAGAATTTCCAACTTTACCCCTACTTTACGGTTGCGTTTACTTAACGCCACTATATGTATTTTCATAGCGTTTTTGAAACGCTACTAAAAGTTGACGATCATTTCACACTATTTTTTCATGCTATTATTTCCTGCTGATGGTCTATTTTGTTTCTACTATATCAATCAACAATCGCTCACATAATCATCATATTTGAACAATTAAAAAAACATATTAATCATATAATCAAATAGGATATCCATAACCATTCTAATACAATAGTTTTTTGATAAAATAACCAAACTCACATACAATAATCATTCGTATACAAATTTAAACACCAAGTACTAATAGAATGTTATACCAAACAGGTGCTAACAAAACGCTCGATTACCAATAATTCTTTGTTGCATGCACAAGTGAAATAGATAGTAATGATTAGAAAATAAAATAAAGGACCTTTGAGCCTCAGCCAGGCATGCATCATCTCATGAGCAAGTATTGACCCTGTCAATAACCTATATAAAATGGAGAGGAAAAAAACAAGTTAGCTTTTCGAAAACTTTGCAACATATGATCTGAGTAATTAGTCTAACTGTTTTTAGACTGTCATACAGATCATAATGTGAATACAATGATAAGCCTGCTATATACGCTACTAACAAGCGAGATTCAGGCCAAGAGAAAGACTATGGGTGTCAAATGAAAAAACATATAACTAACCAATATAGTGTAAATCCTTGCAAATTCACAAAGTGAGATTAAGATGCTAGCTTAATTTCTTATACTAAATACTAAATTCATTTCTGAATTAGTATTAGTTATGATTATCTTGGAAGCCCGTACATAATAAGAATAGTTGTTACATTACAATGTCTAGTAAGTCTGTAGGGTTCTGTTACCATATCCATTGCTTTGTTACATGCCCCAATCCGAGGCCTTTTAAAAATCTATGGAAAAAAGCATTTAACCAGAGATGTTAACACAATAGCATAATAAAAGGTATAAAATTCACATTTATAAGCATACTGTGGTAATCCTTACAGTGCTAACAGTCTGCTCTTCGGAAAGGAAAAGACCTCTGGTTTCAGGAAGGTGATGATGCCCCTACAAAAAATTAAGAGTTCGAAAGATAATAATAGATAAATGAAGGAAATGATGAAATAATACATGTGCGGAAGTCAATAAAAATGCATTTCCATAAAATTTTTTGCCCTTCCATGGCTTCATTTAGAGCTTGTCTCTCAACTAAGAGTAGAGGAACCTGCTGCTCGATTTTCATATTCAAACCTTCATAAAATTCCTGGAGATCCAGGTACAGAGGTTGGCATTCGCTCATGTCGTGTATCGCAAAGTCCAGATACTCTAGACATATCTTTACAACGCGCACATTGCTATGTTGCTTTCTATCTTCTATTGTCGATAAAGATTTATTCTTTGTCCTCTGTGACTTCTGCTTTTTCTCTTCAGTCACCATCCTACCAGTTATATTATAACCATTTAATAATGAAAATACTAATGCAACTAATTAGAAACTTTTTCCCTTACAAAGGCACTCAAACCTTTTGCAGTTATCAGTTGCAATGATTCTTTGTTTGTCATATATGGTGCGACAAGCTGGACATTGGCCTTCCAAGCCTTCTTTCTCATCCATCTCCATAATTTGATGCCAGCACCAAACATATATCTAAATTACAACATAATTTTGATAACTTGCAAGTGTATCAATAAATATGTACGAAAAAAACAAAATACGACACAGGTAATTTTGAAATAACATGGGAAAATACTTTTCTGTGCATACTTAATGCAGCTTTGTTTTATTTATATAAGCAGGAAATATCCAACAAAAAATCTTTTTTGAGGGATGCCATCTGGCCTATATTGAGACAAATCTCTATTTTTGCACATAAGAGTAGATTCACAAATCATGTTAATGTACCAAAAACTGCAGAATAAGAAACAATCAATTCGATATAACATATTAATTAATACTCACTTGATGTGATTTTGTAGAGCTGCATCACATGAACTTGAATTATTATCTGCTTCATCTTCAGAGGACGAGTAATTAAAGTCTGCATCATCGTTATCCACTCTTGTAATTGAATCCCGATGAAAAAGCTGATCCCATTCTTCTCCATTGCTAATCAAATTGTAAAGTTGGTTTGATGCTTTAAAGATAAGATTGTATTTATTTATTTTCTTGGTGAGTTTTGATATAAGAAGCATCAAAGCATGGATGAGATATATATAGCTGGATGGCTAATTGGAAGTTTCTAGTCTATAAAATTAAACTATTGTATATTTATGATCTTACTTGGTTTATTCCTTTTTTAAGACACGCCTTTGACTTGTAAATCGGTGCGTATTCCACTGCTCAAGGGTTGTAGTTAATGGAAATTTTGCTGACTTTTCAATTGTTTATGATCGCATAAACTGGTTGTAGTCAAATGTTTCTGACTTTTTATTTTTTGCCATATTACGATATATACTATACTGTTCTCATTCAGCTTGCGTATAGTGATAAAGATTTTGCGTTTTATTCAAAACAAAAAAGGGTTGGATACAATGTACAAATGTACAGTAATTTACATCCTGATCACACTATGAGTTATTTATTGAAAGGACCAGTGCCAATTAATTTGAAATAAATGCAGTGGCATATTACAATAGCTGGAAAGACGAGGCGAGGATATGGTAATAATGCGTCTATAATTGCAAGAAGTAGGATAATGAATTAGGAGAGAGATGTGAAAATTTAAGTGACTTTTAGAGCTAATGGTCGCTTTCAATAGAAAAGGTATGGAAGGAATAAGATTTACGTGATCTTCTTTGATGTCTATGTGTTTATCATAATTCACAAATATCCAATGAAAATTTTTGTGTTGTCCAGTGTTATGTGTGACAAATCTCTATATTTGCACATAAGAGTAGATTCACAAACCTAAAACTTCACAATACAGTCTACAAACTACAACAACCAAACACCCCTCCATCTTAACACTGCAGAAACAACAGTCTCACTGTGCCATTGATACACAGCCTATAACTACAGACCACTCCATCCACTTCATATTACTTCCTAAATTCACCATCATCAACCACTTCAATTTCCACCAAACAACACATTTACTACCCCACAGTGCCTTGTTTCATCACATGCTACATGTCACTGCCTTGCCTCCGCCTTGTCTCCACAAACACCCTCTGCTCTTCTTCACTTAAGTTACTGTCCCCTCCCTATATCAAACTGACTTACTACCTTGCCATATCACTGCTCAACTATCACAACACTACTGTTACAGTGTATACAACACCTCTGTCCATACAAAAAACACTAAACTGCCTTCAATTCGATTTTACGTCTCTTAGTTCCAATTGTCGGTCCTAAATGATACAATCATTGGAATGTTAAGCCTTTCTAAAAAATATTAAAATAAACAAAAGAGGTTTTATATCATAAATTCATATACTGAATCCAAAGAAATATATTATAATAAACTAGAGTCACTTACAATGTCCTTTCGAAATTTCACTTGCCTGCTTTCCTATCAACACTAGCAAGTTTCGAAACTGAAAATTGAGCCCATACCCGCTATGTAATTAAATCAGTTAAATTTTGAAATATGGTAGCTTGTGTTTTAAGAGCTCATCCAAAATATTAAGAATTGAAAGCACTTGCTGTTAGATAAATTGGATTTATTTTATAAGCATCAGTTAAGAAGAAGCAACTGAAAATAAATAAATATTCGTATAAAACCATTGCTTTCGTATAATTTATATTTAATAAATTTCTACAAAAAAAGGAAAAAAAAGGCTAACAAGTGAAACTTGTATGTCCAACATTCTAACATGAGTCCTATGTTATTTTGTATTTACAGTTTAATAATGGATCCTTCTCATGCAATTTTAACACAATATGTCTAAATTTTTAATTAATTGTGTTAACACACTCCCAGAAATATAATCGGGTGTAAGTAAATTGATAGCGTTAAGGAGATGGAATATTCATGCTTCTTTTAATTGCTAGATTTTATAACACTTATAGTTTATTATGTTGTAAACTATTAAATTATCTAATACTTATTAGTTAATACTTATGCTTATTTGAAGTACGTGCCCAGTTAGCTTTTCAGCCAATTCCTTTCCCTTCTTCGCATTGAAGATCCATGCTTAAATACTGAAAAAGAGTACAATAATTCACTTTTTGAACCCAATAAAATCTAACAATTATTAGAAACTAAATAAACAGTACTTTAAAGTCACAGTACCTTCTGGATTAAATAATTTCCAAATACAACAGTCATCAAAGAATATGCATGAGGCATGATCTCCACATAGATCATATTTTTGCCTTCAGCTGTTGTTGTCATAAGTTTCCGTTGTATAAGTCGGCTCCCAAACTAATCAGCACTGCTCATCCATACACAATATTTCAGTTATAGATAACATACAATCAACAGGCAATTTTCCAGTTGAGACTCAATTAAACCTTACAAGACGACAATGAACATTTTGCGTTCAGTAAGAAAATAGATGAACTATATAACATCTAACAATTTGATATTAATCGATATAACTTTTTTACAGATATATCATAAAAAATTGAATTGTAAATCAGTTAAATTTGGGGTAATAGTGTAAAGGCTATAAATCAAATTTTTAATGTTACAATGGTTATTTCAACTGATTACACTAAGTTGAATTTAAGTATTTTTTTGTGCACATAAAAGCTACTTTATACTATTATAAATTTTTCTTAATTGATCATAAGAAATGCAGTAACTAAAAAAAATGAGCCTAAAGCAATGACAATCAACTTATGACTGTACATATTGAAGAAGCAGAAACAAAAAATGCAACTGCTCTCAAAAGAGACAAAGTTAACATTGGAACAATATCATACAACACTAAAGATGATTGAACATACTGCTTTGACTAATTTAAAAAATTATATCATTACATACATCCCATGTATATTAACTTATAGAGACCAATAATCTGAAACTTATCTTTTACTTGAACTTAACAACATGACCATCAATCTCAGAAAGCTCCAGTAAAATTCAATCCATCTTAAAAATGGTATGAAATCTCCAAGATTTGATGCTCCTCCCAACTTGAACACCTTCTGGATTTACTTTTGCAACTCCCTCATGGCTTCTTCTGAATTTTTGGACCTCTTTCCAGCCATCACTCTCAGTAAATTATTTAGTGAAAACTGAACGCTTTTAGCACTGTCTTGGTAAAAGATCTGAAACCATGATAAATAAAAATTGTCATTTCATCCAACAGGTTGCGGGCTAATAAGTAAGACATTACCCATCTGAATTGGAATTATGAAAATGCTTCTGAATGAGCGGACAGACTTCGATGGCAGGAACATTGGAAAATTAATTAAGGTCATGAGAGGACAGAACCTCAATCATATCTAAAATAACCTGATTAGAAGCTAATTAACCTAATCACAAAATCGATTTATAAAAATCATACCTCAAATTTTCTACGATGAGGAGAAAATCGTCGATGAGGAGAAAACCATAGAAGAGTAGAAGCAACGATGACAATAAACTACAATGTAGAGACGTGCTGCAATGACGATGCAGAAGAATGGGAATCGACCTTTGTTTGTTTGCTTTTGTTGAAGCAATTTTGGATTAGGTTAAAATTTTCTAAGTGAGAGAGCGCAAACATACTGGTTATGTTTATTGTATTTACGCGGAAACATTTTGGTATGCATGGGACAGTGAAATCTTTTTGCCGCGTTTATAATACAGGCTAAAATGTTATTGGTTGCATTTAAGGAAAATGGCCACCATTTTATGCGACCAAAGGATGGTGTTCTTGTAGTGTTTTATACTTGTGTTACACGCTTTTCATTCACTATATTTGCGATCTGTTACTTATCATTCAGGTTAGAATGATAGCCAATTGCCTATGAGCTTGGGCATCGATTCAATGATTCTATCTCTAGGCATCCTATCGGACGTAGCCTCGAGTCATTGTAAACACAAGTATGAATCATAGTATTGAGCTATCGCAATCAGACTTTGGATGATAACACTTCCACCCCCGGTCTCAGGTTGATAAATGTACTGCATGGATGATCGAGACTCATCCTAGTCGTATTTACTCCCGCCTAAGCTCCAAAGACTAAGAGTTGATCGATGAATGGTCGGTTCACATTCATCTTGTTTCTCGCTCATTCCCCTAAGTTTGGGGCACATATCGATAAGTAGGAAGGCAAGTTATGTCTAATCAGTGATTGATTCTCTCCCTACCGAACCAAGGGCAAGGATCACTGTGTGGATGGTCGATCCATGCCCATTTCGTATTGCTCTTCTAATAGGATCATAGCAACAGTCAACGAATGAACGGTCGCATCGCATTCATTCGGAGCTGGACGGTTAGTCACGTCCATTTTGATTCATATGCTCCCACCATATCTAGGGGTAGAGTTGGCTCAGGTGCAATCGGGTCATGCTCATCAGGTTTCACACTCCTCCTGTTGGATCAAAGGAGGGTGCTGGAGAATTAATGATCAAGTCGCACTCATTTGTGATTTATTCTCCTATCCGTGCTCTAGTGATCGAAGTTATTCGATGGATGTTCGGGTCACCGTTTATGATTGGTATGGATCGATATTGATCCTCGATCTGATGGTACGGTTTAGTCGGTCACCCATAACTTCGAATGTCAATCGGATTGGTTTTATGTAGAGGCCTCCTTGCAGTCATTGCCTTAAGTTGTCAAGTTCACTCAGCCAGAGCTATAGTAAGATGTCGTACTCAGCTCGTAGTAGTTTGTACTCTTGTTTCCATTCTTGGGTTAGCAGAATTAGTTCATGGATGGTTGAATTCCATCCATATTGAGTTTATACTCCTCTTGTCGAGTTCAGGTCAGAGTTTATGGAATATGGAGTGGTCAAACCACACCCATCTATTTTTTTATACTCATATCCGCACTCTGGGGATAAGAGTTTGTTGGCGAGTGGTCGAACCGCATCCAATTTGTGTTTTTACTTCAATCCACACAGAGGGACCAGAATTACTTGTTGGATAGTCGGACCGCATCCATGTCTTGGTTTGGATTTTGGGCTTGCCGATGTCCGAACAAAGCTTGGATAGTTCGCCATAGGCACAAACAAGGTCGTGGATGGACGTATCGCATCCTCTTTGGATTGGAAGGTCGAACCATGTCTAATTAAAACTTGGGCTCTCAAACCTTCCTACATCTAGAGTAGGAGCCTACACGTGCACGGTCATATCACGTCCACTTCCATTTAGATCCTGTTTATGCTGAGCCTTGGGATTAAGATGAGTGTTCCAAAGAACTTCAAGCTCGTGCAGTGGAGGAGATGGTCAGATCGCATCCACTTTGAGTCGTCTGTTTGCGCCCAAGTCAAGGGAAAGAGTTGAGGAGCGGATGGTCAAACCATGTACAATTTTTATGGTAATTATACTCCAGACTATGCTAAGGGATCAGAGTGGCTCAATAGACGGTCGAACCGTGTCCATTTTTTTATGTTTATACTCCAGTATATGCTCTGGGGACCAGAGTTCTGTAGTAGGTGGTCAGTCACAACCATTTGCTATCTATGCTCCAATCTGCACTCTGGAAACCAAAGTTGGTCGACGGGTGGTCAGTCATACCCATCTGGTATTCATACTTCAGTCCATACTCTAGGGACTAGAGTTGGTTGATGGACGGTCGTAGAGTAGCCAATTTTTTGGTGTTCATACTCCAATCCACACTTTGAGGGCTAGAGTTAGTCAATGGGCAGCCGGTCGCACCCATTTTTGATTTATATTCCTGTTGTCATTGAGGTAAGAGTTGTCAAATGAATGACCAAACCACGTTCATCTATGGAATGGAATTTTTCCCTCAGCATTAAGGGAAAAACTTGACAAATAGACAGTCGATTCATGTCCACTTAGTGATTGTAGCTTCTCCAATCAAGTTGAGGAAGGGAGCAAGTGATGGATGCCTAGATCACATTCATGCCAGCGTTGGACGGTCAGGTTTTGTCCAATTTGTTTATTACTCCTCCTAGCAAGTCGAGGGAGAGAGTTTTCGGGTGGATGATCAAGTCACATCTACCTCAAGTTGTAGTTATGTCCATGTGTTGAGGGCGGTGGTGGATGAGTAGGCAGCTAGTCACGCCTACTTTAATTCGAGCTTCCAGACTGTTTCATGTTTCCAGGGTAGGAGGTAATGTATGGACGGTTAAATCACATCCACTTTATTTAGACCTCGATCGTGCTGAGCTTCGGGAGAGGCATAAGTATTTTGGCGAACTTCAAGTATAAGCTGGGAGTGGATGGTCGGGTCGCATCCACTCTAAGTGTTTCTCAGGTCTTCAAGTAAAGGGTGGAGGTTGATGACTGGATGGTTAGTCATGTCCACTTTGTATTAGGTTCTGAACTTGTCGGGCTCTGAGTAAGGCATAGATGTTCTGTCAGAATTGAAGCACGGAGTAGGAAGTAGTTGGTCGAGTCACACCCACTTTCCAATTCGAGTCCTTTCCCTAAGTCAGGGGCATATGGAAGCTAATGAGTGGTTGAATCACGCTCATTTTGATGATCACCAATGGTCCAATCATGGTCACTAGAAGTTGGTTGGCACCCAAATCTAATTACTTGGTCACCTGCATCGTTTGGAAGTAGTTTAGTTCAAGTTGATCATAGTTCGCAGTATAATTGAAAATGAAACCAATTTTATTGATAAGTGAAGCAGAGTCAAATGCTCGCTATTCCACTTTTCACCATCCCTCCTCAATTGGAAGTCAATCGTAGGTGGTCCAATTGATAACCAAAGGTCAATACTGGTATGGGTCGGATGTTCCCTACCCACCATTCTGCAGGGCTTGCACATATTGTTGAAACTTTACATTCCGGATCTGCTTTATGATCACATCTTGGAGGTGTTTGTAACCGCTGGTGTTATGCTTATGTGTATCTTGAAATATTCAACATTTCCCAGATTTCTTCTGAGTTTTGGTGGAGACTCTTTAGGATGGTTTCCAATACTATTTTGAGTTGTGAGTCCCCAAATAGATGTTTTGGATTGAACCATTCAAAGGAGTATATGAGTCCCATTTTTAGATTATGTGTCGTCTCTTAGAATCTGAGTCCTCATCTAAGGCCTCAATGCTGCCCTAGCCTTAACTTCCTTCAGCAGACGGGCCTGCACCGTTCTTTCTCCTAGTTTTCTCTACCTCCTTCTTGCTTAGTTTCTGGAACACTTTGTAAGATAAATGATTCAAGGTCATATGAGGCTCTCTAGGTAACCAATTGCCAAAGTGTGTCTCGGGTCGATTCCCTTATCAACGCCATCGATACGATATTCTTGTTGGGATTTCTCACTTTCGTGATAGCGGTGTTAAATCTCTACCGAAAATCTTTGAACGGCTCGTCTAGCGATTGGGATAAGTTGGGGATAACAACATCACATTGTTGGGGCGAGTCGCATGCATTCTGAATTTCTCAGTGAATCCTTAGCCAGCTGATTAAACGAGAGGATGGACCTGGGCAGTGATCGCGTAAATCACATGATCGATCGCTACTCCCCCGAGGAATATTAGAAAAAATTAGCATTTAATTGTGTTCGTCGCTTTGGCAGAATTCATGTACCCTTTATATTTCATGAGATGCTCTTAAGGGTCTATGTTTCCAAAATACGCCGATATAGTGGGCATATTGGATCTCTTGGGATATTCTGCATATTGAATGGCTTCAGTGGATGGGCTTCGACTAAAGGAAATTCTCTAGTTTCATTAGTCCAGTTCATTTACAAGTTACGGCTGTTTGTAATGCTTATGGATGTTGTATGCATGATTATCCAATGTGTGATGGATTGGTGATAATTTACTTGGAGTTCAACCTGAGAAAATTTGCTATTTGCTTGGAGTCAACCCTTGGTTCGCTTGGACTCGCTGAATTTGAAGTGTTGGGCTGGTGACGAATGATGCTTGGAGTCATACTGGTGTTTTCTTGGAGAAAATCTTGGTTTTACCCGAGTTTGACCTTAGGTAAGAACTTCCTGGGTTTGCTTCAAATCGAATGGGTGACTACTTTGGGTTTGACTTTGATGTTGGATAGCTATACTTTGAGATGAAATTATAAGCAGCGTAGAGTGGTCATTGCATAAGCCAACGTATCATAGCTGGCAAGTCAGGCATTTGGAAGCTAGTCAGTTGAGAGCAGCCATAATCTACCCTATAAGCCTGGTCCAGTAACCGATCCTAGTTTATGCCATATCATCTTGGTTCTTCGGCCTTTGGGTGTACCATTTAAGTAGTAGTCCCTTATCCATTCCTTGGCAGTAATTCAACAGCTGCCGCTTGATCCCCTATGCCCCGGTTAGTCATAGGATGCAAGGGAAGTGGATAGAACGCACCATTTTTAAGTTGAGTTCTGAATCCAGAATGTAGCAAGAAGGAGGGATCGGTCTCGATCCCTTTTTGCACCTAGGAAGGAGTATATTCCCTTTTTGAACGTGGAAGGGATTGGCTGGAGGGATCAGTTGTAGTTGAGTGTGGTGCACGGATCATTGAATAAGGGTTTGGTTCTAGATAAACGCGGCATAGGGATAGGTATTGAATGTTTTATGAGAGGGATTGGTTATACGGAGTATGGAGGAATCGGTAGTAAATATAGGGATCAGCTATAAGCGACCGGTGGAAAGGGTCGGTCATGAAGATGGTTGTTGGCATTTGATCGGTTGTAGTGCTAAGGAGGGATCAGCGCTATAGGGATTGGTATATATAGGCCTGTCAATGGGCCGGGTTCGGTCCGGGTATTATAAAACTCGGATTCGGGTCCGATTACAATAAACAAAAATTGAGCCTGGCCCAAACCCATAGGGTATTTCAACCCAATATCCAAGCCAGACCCATCGGGCTTTTTAGGCCTATTGCGTAATAACCATATACCTAACTCAGAATATTTATGTTAAATCCATATTTTAAAACTACGACTTTGGTAAAACTTTGCATACTAACAATATAACATATAAATTGGACGGCGATGTAGTCAAGTTCACAGCAAAAGAATGCAAAATATGTATAACAAACAAAATAGTAAATAAATAACATACAAACTCATGTTTTGATATGATGGAAAACTAATAGTCGGGTCGAGCTCTGGCCGGGTCGAGTTTTGATAAAACCATAACTGACCCGAGTCGGGCCTGAGTCAGGCTTGGGTAGTAAAACGCAAAACTCATACCATCATTAATAGGATGGGTTTGGGCTGGGCTTGAGCCGAAAGTCATACCACTAACAAGCCTAGGTATGTTGACCTTGCAGAGGGATCGGTATATATACCTTGCAGAGGGATTCATATATACACCTTGCAGAGGGATTGGTATATATACTTTTTGGAGTGATTGGTATCTAAGCTGGAGGGATCAGTATCATATATGTTGGAGGAATCGATATAGCTATTTTGAAGGGATCGGTAATGATGTCTTTGGAGGGATCGGTATTAAGCACGTATATGTATTAGGGGTCGGTCATGAAGGGATAGGTGCTAGACCCTAAAAGGAGGGATCGGTCATGATGGCCTTTGTGGAGGGATCGACCATTTTGGCCTTGAGAGAGGGATCATCCATTTTGGCCTTGAGAGAGGGATCAACCATTAGCTAACTTAAGTGCAAACTCCAGCATCTAATCCCAAGAACTTTCATACATGAGTGAATCCATCCCTTCCAAATGGACATGAACACATGAACAACTCCAAATAAGAACATTAACATCGCCGTGATTTCTTTTAGCTCCACAGGAAGTTGATTTAATTCTTCTAACCATGGCTATCAGCTTCCTTCAGATTTCCTTCAAATTTGAGTAGAATAGAAGTGCATTAGTAGAACGTTGGATCTATCTTATAAATATGGGAATTCACAAGTAGATGATGAGATCCAATCAAGATGAGTATTCAATTCTCAATGAAACCATCAAAATGTTGATGCGAAATCAACACCAAATGGAATCTAATAGAGATTAATGAAGAATAAAATTAAAATAAAGAAAAAATCATAAATGAACACAAAGATTTTCATAATGTTTCGGCAATCTTGGCCTACGTCCACTTTATATTTTTATTGATCTTGCACTTGATTTTTATTACAAGAATGTTTCGATCAGCTAGGATCCATTAGTACAAGAAAGAAGAATAAAAATGGAAGTGCCTTGGTAGCTGAAAAAAGGTTCACTTTTCCGATGTCATGCTTGCTGTATTTATAGGGAAAGACGTGCATGGGTTGGATTGAAATTTCGGTAGAAGGTTAGGGAGACCAAGACGAGGCCAACCAAAAATTTATAGACCCATCAAGGCCCACAATAAAGATCGGTACCAATCCGTATTAGTATTTCCAAATGGGCCGCGATCCCTATGAGGGGTGCCCCAAGAAGTTAGCTACTTGCTCCCTAAATTTCATGCAATTCCGACGTATAGTTTGTGAGATATCGCATTTTCTGTGAAGTAGTGCTGCTTGATTTTGATTTCTACCGATCCCTCCAAAGAGAGTTATGTCGTTCCCTCAAACTTCCTCTAATTGGAATGAGATCCCTAGGGGGTGTTCCATATATTGTAGTAGGCTTGTATTTCAAGTTTCATATTAATTGGATGAGTAGAACTTAAGTTATTGCTCAATCTTTGGTGCAATGTGAGTTGTCTCCTGATTCTAGCCGATCCCTAAGAAGGGAAGAGGGTCGATCCCTCTTTCTTCATCCTTTTAAGGTGTTATCCCTAAAGTCCCCACATTTTGTTCCTAAAGTTTCACGTGTAATGGATTTGTAGATTCTGAGATATCGATCGATCATTGTTGAATTGAGTTATGGAATCGATACGATATGATCCATAGTATTGATTATGGATTGTACCTGATCCATCTTCGGGAAGTAGTAAGCTTTCATGATTCTGCTTTGCTATATTATCATCTACGCATAATTTTTGGACCCCAAAATTATCGCTCTAGGTATTGGCCTTGATGACAGTCGAGTCTAACTTGTCGAGTCAGTTCAGATATAGCTGGGTCAAAATGCCGGATAACAGAGCGTGTTTGGAAGATGAACGTAAAAATGAAAGTGAATAAAGAGAGAGATGAGTGAAAGTAAGTATCAAACCGCAAAATTTAGCTAAGTAAAACTTTCCTCTATTGAGCATAAAAATGGCACAATACCAAATCCTATAGAAATATAGAATTCTAGTAAAAAATATATGAAAAACAAAGAGAACACCAAAGTTTTTAAAGTGGTTCGACAATCTCTGGCCTGTGTCTGCTGTAATTTTCATTGATTATAGATTTGAGAGTAAATAGTATAAGGGTTTTACTGATCTAAAGGTCTAGAACAGTAAATGGTAGCTTCCTTAATGACTATAATGGAGAAGAGATTGAAGATGAAGAAGATAATGAGCCAACATGTCCTTCTCCATTTCCTATAGGGTTTGTATTTATTAGGAAATCGTCTAATAGAATCGGAGGCCCATAAGGTACCAACTTTAGATTCATATCCGAGAATGAAGGAGGGGAAGGCGGAGTCCCCCGAGCTATAAAATATACTCGGTAGCGACTAGTAGTGTTCGGTACTAACATGATTTTCGGATAGGGAACTTGTAACACCCTTAATGTTGATTAATATTATTAAAGAGATTTAATAAAATAAATTAAACAAAATAATGTGATGAGCAGTAAAATAAGAAGGATGAGATTTGATAAATAACAAGGTCGAGCTTAAACTAATTAATTGTTAAGACTATTTTAGAACTTAAAACACAAAAGAATATATGAGAAGGACAAATAGGAATAAATTTATCTTTCATCCCTTAAACCCTCCCTCTTACATATCATTCTCACTTCTTTTTTTTGAATAAATGTCAAACTCTTTATTGATAATGGTAAAACATTACATACACTATATACAAGCAATAAAATCGGGTTACATAACAGAACATATCCGCAAGAAATGCCCTAAACACACTGCAAAAACCTAGCAACCATATCTAATCATGGCGGCTCGTAAACTCTTCCTGGCAAGCCTTCTTCTCCTTCAACATTCGCGTTAAAACTATCAGTGCGTATAGACGATCTAGAACTCTCAGCTTCATCATCTTCTCTATCAATCATGTACCGTGAGGATGTTGCTATGTTTGGGGATTTAGGGTTCGGGGTTGAGGTAATGTTGTTTTCTGGTCGCAGAGGTAGAATTTCCCATCTTACAGTAATTTCTTCAGGATTGTTTATGCTATGTTTGAGAAATCTGGATCTATTTATAATAAGGTCACGAACACTGGATTTTATGATATTGCAAATTGTGAATCTGTCTGTCTTTTCATTGCTAAAAATGATGGAATTTCTGCTTTTCCAAATGAACCAGATGGATGAACTTAGCACAGCTATTACGATGTTCTTCTTAATATTGTTAGCTATGAAGTTCTGATTGATGTATGCAATAGCATCTGGTAGAGAAATATGTAGGTTTCTTTGTGTTATAGGATCTCCCATCATGCTTCTGATCCAATACCACACATGCCTCGAAAATGAACAATTAAAAAATAAATGCTTACAAGTTTCCACTTCTCTTTTGCACAGAACACAAACATCATCTTCAGTCACTCTTTGCATTTTTAATTTGTCTTTAGTAGGTAGGAAATTGAACATAGCTCTGTATAAACATATATTCATTTTTGGGAGTGAGATATTGTTCCATATGATTTTGTAGTCATTGTTTTCTTGTAACTTGATTCTAAAATCATTCCATATATCATGGAAATTAAATTGACCATTTTTACTACTACTGCAAATCCAATAGTCTTCTGTATTGTCATAATGAATTGGTACTTGCTTTATTTCCTCACTTATGTTGCCAAGATAAGAGATATTTTCAGGCTTCCATTTATTTCCCGATAAAATTTGCTCTACCTTATGTTTATGTCCTCTTGAATATGATAGAGTTTCGTGCCCTAGCTTTTCCAATAAAGTTGAACCATTAATCCATGGCATAAACCATAGGCTTGTAGATTTTCCATCTACAATTCTTCTATCAATCAGCTTCTGTGCATTTTTCCTATGATATATCATTTTTTTCCAAGTGCATGAATAGTTATTACTAAAATTAGACTCCCATAGAGTCTCATTATTAGCATATTTTGCATTCAACCACTTCGCACTATATGTAGAATTGATAAGGGTCTCCCAAATTCTTTTGATGCAGAAAGTAGTGTTTATGTCAGACAGTTTTTTCAGCCCCATTCCACCTTCAGATTTAACACTTGTAACTGTTTCCCATGGAACACTACTTTTTTTTCCTTTCCAGATAAATTTTTTGCATAGTTGATTGATTTTGTGAATAGTTAAGCTAGGAAGCATAAAACACTGCATCCAAAAACTGACCATAGGATAAACTACAGCCTTAACCAATTCTATTCTTCCTGGAACTGTAAGAAATTTGCACTCCCAACCTTGCATCCTTTGTAACACTTTGTCAATCAGATGTTTACAATTTGAGTGTTTAATGTATGTCACAGATAGGGGTAACCCAAGATATCTGACAGGTAATTCTCCTTCTTTAATATTCAAAATGTTGAGCACTTGCTCCTTGTTGGTGCAATGCTTGTTGAAAAATACTTGGGTTTTAAGGTTATTCATTTCTAAGCCAGTAACTCTCTTTAATTTCTTGAAACAATTCTTAACAGCTTTAGCTCCAGTTTCAGTGGCATTTATGAAAATTAACAGATCATCAACATAAATTAGATGTGTTATGTTGGAATTGTTCTTGATGACTGGTTCCACTTTTCCTTTACTGGCTTTAGCATCCATTAACAAAGTGAAATATTCCATGCATAAAGTAAAAAGATAAAGGGATAGGGGATCTCCTTGCCTCAAACCATTTGTGCCATAAAAATATCCCCTATGATATCCTTCAATAGATAGTGAAAAACTAGGAGTGTTTATCATTTCTTGAATAATGTTCACCCATTTAACTGGAAAGTCCATACTTCTCATCATGTGTAGAATGAAATGTTTGTTAACTGAATCATATGATTTCTTAAGATCCACTTTTATGCACATTTTGTTGCTCCCATGTTTGTTGAAATTTCTGATGTGTTCATGTGCAATTATAATCCCATCTTTTATTTGTCTGTCTGGTAAATATGCTGTTTGATTATCTGATATTAGTTCTCCAAGTACACACTTCAATCTGTCACATAACAATTTAGCTAGGATCTTGTACAACATGGAACAACAGGCTATAGGTCTGAAATCTGCTACAGATTCAGGGGTTTTTACTTTAGGAATTAAGGAAATAATGGTATGGTTTATTTCTCTTACAATTCTGCCATTGTCAAAAGAGGTCTGCATAGCTTTTAAAAGAGGTTTTTTTAATTCATTTCAATGATTTTTGTAGAATTTAGCATTAAAACCATCATAGCCTGGAGCAGTATCATTATGCACACTGAAAATAGCTCTTTTCAAATCTATTTCATCAAATGCAGTATTAAGATATATTTTTCCCCATTCATTTAGTTTCTTTTTTGGAATGATGTTTGGAAACTGAGTCATCATGTTGCCTTTGTTGTATATGTTAACAAAATACTTGACAGCCTCTTCCTCCATCTCCTTTGGAGTCTTGAAAACTTCTCCATTTTCTTTTACTATGTTATGAAAAACTTGATCCGTTGGCATTTTGATTTTTGTTTGTTATCAATAGCTAGTAACTCCATACTTCTAGCCAGATTTCCTTGAGCATCATGCAACTTTTATGCATTGCAGGAATTATGATCAGATTCTAATGTCTGAAGAGCAATATTGACCTCATGTTTGTATTTTGAAACTTGTGTTTGTAAATCATTTTTCCCATTGCACCATCTTTTAATTTCCTTTTTGATGTTTTTCTGCATGTGGGTTATATTGAATAACTGATTTCCTTCAGGGAACACAAAATACTTTTCAACTGCTTCCTTATACCCCTCACACATAATCCAGTGATTCATGAATTTAAATGGTTTTGGACCTTCATATGTTTGAATGCAATTGAAGAAAAACATAATAGGTACATGATCACTTGTTGATAGGTCTAAATATTTTGCGTGAGATATTTTAAATATGTTCATCCATTCCAAATTGCAAAAAAGTCTGTCAATCTTTGTAGCAATATTCTTGGTAGGCCCTGATCTCCATGAAAATTTTACCCCTGAAATACCAATTTCTGTAACTCCTGAAGAGTTAACAAAATTATTAAGCTCCTGAATGTTTTTGATTGACAAATTATTTCCTCCTCTTTTCTCCTTTAAATACCTTACACAGTTGAAATCCCCTATAATACACCGTGGAGTGATGAAAGTATTAGCTTCTTTTATCAGTTGTTTCCATAAACTTTTCCTTTCAGATTCAAGATTAAGTGCATAAATGACAGTTATAATGCATTGAGCACCTGCAGTGTTATTTAACATACAAGTAATGTGTTGTTTACTCATAGAAATGACATAACTGCTCCAAATGTCTGAATTGATCATAATCAGTATTCTGCACTTGTGATAAACCTCTATATTACTTATGCATGTCCATTTATTTCCCCAAGATTTTATATAAAGTTGTAGTTTATTGCTTCTCAGTTTGTTTTCAAGTAAACAAAAAATGGATGGTTTGTGAAAAGACACTAAATTTTTTACCTCCAACACATGTGCTGCTTTATTAAGTCCCCGCACATTCCAACACAAGACTGACATTATTTGGATGGGTTTGCTTGACTCCTGGTTCTAACAGTGGGAGTCACACTTTCTAGAATCACTTTGTTTTTTTTCCCTTCTTGAATATATTTGCCTTTCATATCTGCAATTGCTTTTGTGTATTCAGGATTGATAGATGTGAGGTTTTTAGGCATAATGTTGGGTAACTCATCAGGTGACGGGTATGTGTGGTTGATACATGATTGAGATAGAGAAGATTCATCCATATTTGAGTCTGTCATATCTTTCTGCACCTGAAAAGAATTAAGCACTTCAGTTGTTGGATTAGAGAGTTGAGTATTTAGATTGTTTACAACAGATTTACTATGACACTCCTTGATACAATTTTTCTCTGATGATGATAAACTGGCTGAGACTTTAGTCGATGACGTCAGAACATTTGGATCCAGAGTATTATTACTCATAGGCGGTCCTTCTTCAGTGTTTTGAAATTGATCCATATCAGAAATTTGAGAAGAGGATCCCTTTGCAATTGTAGCAGCCATTCTGATATGTGTGACAGGTACTACACAATCTGTTGAATCAGTTAATCGCGAGGCCACAATTGTAATAACTAGCTCTTTTGACGATCTCTGATTTGTTTCAAAATTCACAGCATACATATCTGATGGAGAAATATCATTTTCCTTATTTAAATAGCTTGTATTTTGATCTTTATCAACTGTTGCATGATTTTGGACATTTGACCCATCTATTGTGATAACTTCTGTGTTGTTATGTTTTGCTCCTTCTGAAATGACTGACAGAGTTTGCTGATTTGTGTTATCCTCTATATTAATTCCCATGCTATTAGTATCATTATTATTGTTTGTAGCTTTTGGTTTCCATTGTTGCGAAAATGATATAGGGCACTCTTTATCCATATGACCAAAACATACACAATTATGACAAATTGGAGGAATAAACTCATATTCAACATCTGCATAACAAAATCCCCTCCAGGCAGTTTAATTTGTACTTGACTTTCAAATTTGAATGACGCATCTACCTCAATAAGTATTCTAGCAAAGGATATTTTGCTTCTGTTTTTTGTATGTTCATCCTTTGCTATGGGTCTTCCGATTGTGCTAGCAATTTTACATAAAGAAATTTGATTCCAGTATGCAAAATTAAGATTAGGGAACCTCACCCAAATGGGTAAAGTTAATAGCAGATCTTTTTCATATTTTATAGAGCTATTCCACTTCTTCATAATAATGAGCTTCCCATCCATCAACCATGGACCTCCTTCAAGAATTTTGTTACAATCTTCTTCTAATTCGAATTGAACCAAATAGAAACCATTATCTCTAGAAAAAACTTCAAATTTACCTTTAGGAAGCCACCTTCTTTTGATATATGCTTTGAAGAACATATAATACGGTCTTTTCCCCACCAGATAGATCAGAATCGAATTAGACCACATTTTCTCTGCATATAATAGTTCCTCCTCTCCAATAACTGCAGTTTTCCTATCATTGACGATTGTTGGGTTATAGAATTGCAAAGTATCATCTTGTTTCTTTTCCTTGACCAAATCACACCAACTTTTAGGAGTAGCTTTTGGATTAACAGCTAACACTCTAAGTTGATTAAGACCATTAGATTTGACTGCCTGATCACGCGATCTAACAAACTCAGATCTAGATCCATCTGAGTACTGCCGAAATGACCTGTTCAACGTACGAGAAAAACGTGGATCTGCCTACTGCTTCCCTGATCCAGTTGCCAACCTTTTCCTCCTGTCCATCACTGTCGCCAGCTGCTGAAGACGCCATGATATTAATTGGATATCAGTTATATCATTCTCACTTTTACTCACTCATAAAAAATCAAATGGAAAAAAAAAAGACCTAGCGGCCGACCATTTCTGGGAAGAAGGATAAGAAATCAAAGGGGATTTGGAAGATAAAGCTTAGGGGAACTAAAAACCATCAAATATAACCTCCAACATCTTAATTAAGATGAATAATAATAAACTATATCATTTTTATACTTATTGATTTTGAATGTTGATGTCTTTTGATTTATGATGATGCAATGATGTGCCATGGCCGATTTTGTCATTGTTTAGATAGAATAATGATTTATTAGAATATTTATGAAATTGTTTTAATCGATTTAGAGGGTAAAACCTAAGTTTTCAATCTTCAAATGATTTGATTTCCTGATATGATGTGTAAAATATAATTTCGGATATGGGTCTTTAATTTCATAATTTTCCAAATTAGTAGGAATATTTTATGAATTTCCTAATAGAGAAATGACATTTATTTTGGGTTTTAATTATTAAAAATAATTAAATAATGGTTTTAGCCCTCGACATTTTTATGTGTTAAAGAATATTTTAATTCTGATTTTTGGTGAATTTTAGGGATTTTTTCCAAAGATTATGATTGTAAGCTAGAAAAGCTTATAAATGAGTATTAAATAATTAATATTATTTAAAGGGTGCCAAAATTGTTTTGGTAAAAGAAAATGGAGTTGCAACAGATTTCTGAAAAGAATTTAGGAAAATATGTTTTCAACCAATAGAAAATTGACAAATAATAAGAGTAGGTGAAAAGAGATTTCTTTATATAGAAATAAAACAGTTTATGGTAATTATGGTATTGCCACGCCACATATATCTATGCCGACGCCCTGATAATGCTGCGACTATGAATAACGATATCGGCATAGAGGGAAGTATACGATAACTACTCAATTAATTATGGAATGATTCCGTCCATGTTGAAATGATCAATGTCGATACACTATTAATGTCGGCTAGTAATCTCGTAATATACTTGTACAGTGTCAACCGCCCTTACTTCAATGTTTGGAAAATATACGGCACCGATGCCATGATTAACTAATGCCACAACCTACTGTTTTTTTATTAAACTATTTACAGTGCTATTGATGCCGCGCATAGTCTTTTTTAATAACTATGATTTTAAGGCGGTGATGCCACCAATCTTACTTTCGATATTGATTGTTTTACGGCGATGTCGCCGCTATATCATGAATTCTGTAATGACCTACCGTTCATTCCATAGAAAGAAGCATCATTATTAAGAAAGAAAGGAATAGAAAAGAGAAAAGATAGAAAGAAAAGAACTAAACAATATCAGAATCTTACAGCGGAACAAATAAATTATATTACATCACATAGGATATTACATAGTATCATATACATCAAAGATACACAGCTTATACAACACAAATTAGACAGTTATAAACACCTGTCCACCATACAACTCAAACATCACAGAGATACAGACACAGCGGAACCATTATATATCTACATGCTAAAGCCTCCTGCTCCAATTCTCCTCCAGAAATTCGTCAAAGCTAACCCGAATCCCTTGGCTACTCGTAAAAATTTGAGTACCCAGGAGTTTTAATAAAACAGAAAATAAACTCCGAGTCAGACATGGGTCTGGTGTGAGTAAACGGGTTAAAGTTGTTTAACTTTGAAAAATCTTTGAAAAAAAAAGGTATCTCGTAAGACTTCCCGCACATAAACACGGAAAAGTTTTTACCTTACGATAACCAAAACATTTGATAGGAAATCCAGTGATATTATAATTGGGTACAGGGTTTTCAAGTAAAATAGAATATAGCTGAAATTGTTACATTTATTAAATTCCAGCATACATAGGTATACAAACAAACTCGAAGGGCAATTATTGGAGATTGGATTCCATATAATGGTAGGGCTACTGGAGTACCGCCCGTCAAAGTACCTGGTCTAGATCAGAGTATCGAGGATCCATTCTAGATCCCCTACAACACAAGACCGGAACCATCCCTTATTGTATAGTCCCGAACGAGAAAACCCCGTAGTTGGCACGACCAACCACACACTAAGCCGAAATAAAAGGGACCTCTAGACAGGGAGAAATCTCGCCTAGTTGGGCGCGACCCACTTAGCCTTGTTGAACCTCCCCAGTTTTAGCCATTCCCGATTGATGAGGCTCGAGGCTGCGATTACATTTATAGAACACATCTATCTTAGAATGCTCATCGCCCTCCTGACGATGTTCTGAAAGCATTCAATCCATACAACTTCGTTCTGGGTTCGAACGAAACCGAAGGCACTATCTCGTTACACTCATTTCGGAATCACCTTAGAGTTAATGACAATGGCCCTTGCACTCTGAATCTTCATCTCGAAACTGTAAGTACATTCTCCGTTAAACTCGTATTGGAATCACCCTTAGAGTTTTTAATGACAAATAGTCCTTACACTTCGAGTCTTCAACTCACTTGAGATTCACGGCCTAATGTTTAATTTGGATCGATGTGGTTTTCAGATATCCAAATTTGGAAATCCGATCTCGGTCTCACCGAAACCCAAAATGCCATCTTACTGTCTAAGTGGTTTAAGTTTGAACACTTTAATTCGATTTAAAACATTGAATTCACAAAGCATCATTCACAGATAAATATCACACATTTATCATAGCTATAACCAATATCACATCACAGAATATCACTGATTATCAAACTATAAGTATCAATCAATCAAGACATTCTACTCAAATAATCATCCACAAACAAGAATTATTAATCCTACTATAATTAATTTAATCAGCTTAAATTAAATTAATAACTTGAGAATTAATCACCTATTCCTTCTTAAATCAATCATTAAAGTAATTAATCACATGTTCCTGCTTAAATCAATCATTAATTAATTACAACCATTTAATTAATTAATCATCCTTTAATTACCTTATAAACTAATTAATTAATCTTTAATTACAGATTAATTATACTTCAATTATTCTTTAAATTAATCATGCTTGATTAATTATTTTTATTATATTAAGTAATTAGCCTTTAATTACACAAATTAATTATCCGTTAACCATTCACATTAATTTACTTTAATTACTCTCATTAATTAATTAACTCTAATTAATTACATTGATCCTTAATTAATTACATTAAATATTTATTCTATAATCACTTTCATTGATTAATTATCTTTTAATTAATCCCTTTCATTGATCAACTGACTTTTTAATTATTCTCATTAATTACATTTATTAATGATCCTCTAATTACTTTTATTAATTAATCACCCTTTTAATTAATTCTATTTAACAAGAAATCTTTAACTTAATTACATTCATTAATTACCCTTAATTAATTACTTTCAGAAATTAACTATTCTTTAATTACTTACATTAATTAAATTAACTTCTTGATTAATTACACTACTTAATCCTCTAATTACTTACACTGATTAATTAACACTTAATTACTTCCACTAAGTAATTATTCTTTAACTACTTTCCATTAAGTAATTCTCTTTTAATTAATTACATCCAGTAATTACCCATTAATTACTTTCACCAAGTAATTACCCTTTATTAATTACATTAAGTAATTATACTTAACCAATTATCAAATGATTATCTCTAAATTAATAAAACTAATTAATTAACTTAAATTAACCACATTGATAACATTGAGTAATTAATTCCTTTAATTACTTCATTAAGTAAAACCCTTTTTCTATTAAGTAACTAACCTCTAATTACATCCATTACTTAATTATTCCTTAATTAATTAACCTTTGATTAATCAATCCTAAATTAAGTAATCTACTACCTTTAATTAATTACAAAAATTAATTTATCTTAATTTAATTACCTAAATTAATCATCTTAGTCAATTAAATAATTATACTTTAATTACTTACCTTTAATTACTTAGGTTAATTAACCCTTAATTAATCCAATAATTAACTATCCTTGATTAATTAAGCCAATTATTTTAACTTAATTTCATAAATTAATATCTCATTACAAAACATTTAGAAATTAATTACATGATTAAAAATATATAATTTACTTTAAATAAAACAATTTAGACATAAAAATTTAACATTTAAAAAAAATCCTTGAAAACCCTGTTCAGACTTGTTTAATAAATTAAATAAATAGTTATTCTTGAAAACTTCATTACCATATCTTTAAAAACTTATTTTCCTTAAACACATCAAAAACTTGGTTAACACTTCCTTTTGCCTTTTTAATAAAACTTGTTAAATTATTATTCAAACCAAAGAAATCTTAATGGAAAACCTCTAACTTTAGAATTAAACTTTGAAACTAGTTTTAAATTTTACTAATTTCCTTTGAAAACCAATTTAATTTAATACACTTTAAAATTTCATCAGCGTAAACTTAAAAATCTTTGCATTTCAACCCTGGAAACACAAACACATCACAAACAAAACTGGTAACAACACTACCTGAGCCCAATACAACAAAACCCGGGACAACTACAAATTCCTCCGTGCACACTCGCGTACAACCATGCGAACTCACCCGCTTCGAGTCGAACGCGAGAAAACCCCAAAAAAAACCCATGGCCACTCTCTTCTTCCCAACCCACAAAAACTTCAAGATGCGTAGATCGATCACCGTGAATGTACATGACGATTCCGATCGTCGATGACCATCACTGTAACCTTCTACAAGACGTCCCTGACCTTGCCGAACCCCTCGACCAACCTAATCGATGAATCCTCCATTGCAATGAAAACAAGCAACTTGGAAACAATACAAAATGACCAGCCACTCTGCTGACAACGAACTACGGCATTAATGATCTCAAACTGCTTCAGCCAGAGCATCATCAAGGTACCACGCTACGGTTTCACCCCTCGCGATCGAGACCGAAACACCCTCAACGTCAAGAAAGCCACAGGAACATCGTTGACAAAACTGGGTAATAAAACCCTACATCGCCACTTCCCAATCAAAACGGACATTGATAACCTCATCCACCATTTTCCATCAAACCTTAACCTTTGCTCTGCCTCCAGCCCAAACCTCGATCATCCTATTGCTGCTGACTAATGGAAATCGACCAAAAACCCAAATTCGAACAACAAAGACTAACTCGACAACCACATGCCTAAAATTCTAGATAATCACATCAAAATTCATGATTTGGCTTCACGATCTAGATTATATAATCAAAGATCTAAATTAACTTGTTCGATTTTTACCCATTTCCTAATTTCCACTGTAATTTTTAATTTTGAGTTAAATACTTGTTACATATCCTTGAATATATTTTTAAAATTTAAAATACATTGTTAGAGACCTTTTTCATTTACATGACCAAGCCTAAAATCAAATGCATAGGTAGATAAGAATTTTTCTAATTAAACCCAAAGCCTGAATCAAAAGAATAGAGAACATATACATATTTATCTGCATGTATATATAGACATACTACTCTATATATACATACATACATACATATATATATATATATATATATATATATGCATATGCATTCATGTCCAAATCACACATGTAAACATTTTGTACCATGTTACTACTACATTCACCACACAGACATATATACATATGAACATATTCAAACTATTTTTAAGAAAATGTTTACTCACCTGAAAATAATAAACAGAGAATAGTTTCTTGTTTTCTTGGAACTTTGCATTTTATCTGATCTTTGATGTTGATTTCTTTGATTTGCTTGTTGTTGATCAAGTTGAAAAGAAGCCATTGAAACAATTTGAAAAAGAACTGATGTTGTAGTTGTTAACTTGAACTTCTTTTAATTCTGGTTTTCAGGTTTTCAATTTGATTTCTGGGTTTCAGTTTTGCATATATTCTTTTAGAAAGAAAGCAAGATGAAGAGAAATTTGATAAAGTTTTGAGTTGAAAATAAGAGTAGCCTAATTTCTCTAAATCTTTTATATTATTTAATTTAGTTTTTAAAAGAAAAGGTTGCCACTTGTTACCCAAATTAGACAAATGTATTATTCATAAGTTCCTTAATTGACAAGTGTGTATTCTTGTTTTAAATATTAATTTCCTTAAGTTTTAACATTAATATATTATGTATTAGAGTTTAAATTATATAAATATATATACAACTATTTTATACATGTATATCTTAAAAAATTTATATACTTACAAATTATGTTTTAAGGTGTGTTTGTATATATATATATATATATATATATATATATATATATACTTACAAACTATGTTTTAAGGTGTGTGTGTGTGTATTGTACTTAGTTCATGAGATACTTAAAAGAAAGAATATTTTAAACCTATATATATATATATTATATTTTGAAAATATTTTTATTAGATTGAAAACAAACTTCCTATTCACAAGGTATATACATATATACATTATAAATAGAATACTTTTTTTACTAACTTAGAAAGATTAATTTTCTATCAGTTAAATATTATTAACCGTGAAAAGAATAAAATTTGCCAAATTAAATTAGCATTAAGTTTTGAAAAGATAAATTCTGTTAAATTAGATTATCAAATCAATATTGCACATTTTAAAATAGTTATTAATGGAAATTATCAAATAAATATTGCCTAAAATTCCAGGATATCACATTACTCCCCCTTAAAAGAATTTCGTCCCCGAAAATTAAAAGCAAAGATAATTTAATAATACCACACAGATTTTATTTAAAATAACATATTAGCCATACACTAACAACCATAGCAACTAATTCATTCAAACATATCTAACTATCCAGACAAAATTCTGGATAAAACTTCCTAGAGTTTCCCAGGTATAAACACTGGAATACTCGCTCTACTGAGTCTAAGGTAGCTGCACCACTCTGATCCTGAGCTTCTATATATCTAGATCTACAATCTGAACAGGATACCGGACCACAGATAAGTCCCGTTCAACTTCCAAATCTCTCTGAACAACAAATTCCATAACCAGTGATGGATCATGCACGTACTCCCTCAGAGATACATGAAATACATTGAATTCCAGCCATCTGAACTGGCAATTCGATCCTATAGACAAAAGAACTTATCCTATCAAGAACACAGATAAGAAACCCAAATACCTCGGAGCTTGCTTTCTAGTCTTATCAGTCTTATTACCCTTTTGATTGGATAAAACCTTATCCAAAATCCAAATCTCCAACTTCGAATTCCAAATTTATCCATCTTATCCACATAAATCCTTCTGACGATACTGGGCTGCCTACCTTCATTCTGAGCAGCTCAACCTTTGTTGATGTTTTACTTTGTAATGACCCGCCGTTCATTCCACAGAAAGACGCATCATTATTAAAAAAGAAAGGGATAGAAAAGAGAAAAGATAGAAAGAAAAGAACTAAACAATATCAGAATCTTACAGCGGAACGAATAAATTATATTACATCACATAAGATATTACATAGTATCATATACATCGGAGATACATAGCTTATACAACACAAATTAGACAGTTATAAACACCTATCTATCATACAACTCAAACATCATAGAGATACAGACACAGCGGAACCATTATATATCTACACCTGAAGCTTCCTGCTCCAATTCTCCTCCAGAAATTCGTCAAAGCTAACCTGAATCCCTTGCCTACTTATAAAAATTTGAGTACCTAAGAGTTTAATAAAATAGAAAATAAACTCCGGGTCAGACATGGGTCTGGTGTGAGTAAAAGGGTTAAAGCTATTTAACTTTGGAAAATCTTTGAAAACAAAAGGTATCTCGTAAGACTTCCCGCACATAAACATGGAGAAGTTTTTACCTTACGATAAACAAAACATTTGATAGGAAATCCGATGATATTATAATAGGGTCTAGGGTTTTCAAGTAAAACAGAATATAGCCAAAATTGTTACATTTATTAAATTCCAGCATACATAGGTATACAAACAAACTCGAAGGGTACTTATTGGAGATTGGATTCCATACAATGGCAGGGCCACTAGAGTACCGCCCATCACAGTACTTGGTCTAGATCAGAGTACGAAGGATCCACCCTAAATCCCCTGCAACACAAGGCCAGAACCATCCCTTACTGGATAATCCCAAACAAGAGAACCCCGTGGTTGGCGCGGCCAACCACACACTAAGCCGAAACAAAAGGGACCTCTAGACAGGGGAAAATCTCGTCCTACTTAGGCGCGACCCACTTAGCCTTGCTGCACCTCCCCTGTTTTAGCCATTCCCGGTTGATGAGGATTGAGGCTGCGATTACCTTTATAGAACACATCTATCTTAGAATGCTCATCGCCCTCCTGACGATGTTCTGAAAGCATTCAATCCATACAAGTTCATTCCGGGTTCGAACGAAACCGAAAGCACTATCTCGTTACACTCATTTTGGACTCACCCTCAGAGTTAAGGACAATAGCCCTTGCACTCTGAATCTTCATGTCGAAATTGTAAGTACGATCTCTGTTAAACTCGTACTGGAATCACCCTCAGAGTTTTTAACGACAAATAGTCCTTACACTTCGAGTCTTCACTTCACTTGAGATTCACGACCTAACGTTTAATTTAGATCGATGTGGTTTTCGGATATCCAAATTTGGAAATCTGATCTCGGTCTCACCGAAACCCAAAACGCAATCTTAATGTCCAAGTGGTTTAAGTTTGAACAATTTAATTCAATTTAAAACATTGAATTTACACAACATCATTTACAGATAAACATCATACATTTATCATATCTATAATCAATATCACATCACAGAACATCACAGACTATCAAACTATAAGTATCAATCAATCCAGACATTCTACTTAAACAATCATCCACAAGCAGGAATTATTAATCCTATTATAATTAATTTAATCACCTTAAATTAAATTAATTACATGAGAATTAATCACCTATTCCTGCTTAAATCAATCATTCAAGTAATTAATCACCTATTCCTGCGTAAATCAATCATTAATTAGTTACAACCATTTAATTAATTAACCATCCTTTAATTACCTTATAAACCAATTAATTAATCTTTAATTACAGATTAATCATTCTTCAATTATTCTCTAAATTAATCATCCTTGATTAATTATTTTCATTACACTAAATAATTATCCTTTAATTACATAAATTAATTATTCTTTAACCAGTCACATTAAGTTACTTTAATTACTCTCATTAATTAATTAACTCTAATTAATTACATTGATCCTTAATTAATTACATTAATTAATTATTCTATAATCACTTTCATTGATGAATTATCTTTTAATTTATCTCATTCATTAATCAACCGACCTTTTAATTATTCTCATTAATTACATTAATTAATGATCCTCTAATAACTTTTATTAATTAATCACTCTTTTATTTAATTCTATTTAACAGGAAATCTTTAACTTAATTACATTCATTAATTACCCTTAATTAATAATTTTTAGAAATTAACTATTCTTTAATTACTTACATTAATTAAATTAACTTCTTGATCAATTACACTAATTAATCCTTTAATTAATTACACTGAGTAATTAACACTTAATTACTTCCACTAAGTAATTATTCTTTAATTACTTTCCATTAAGTAATTCCCTTTTAATTAATTACATCCAGTAATTACCCATTAATTACTTTCACTAAGTAATTACCCTTTATTAATTACATTAAGTAATTATACTTTACCAATCATTAAATGATTATCTTTAATTAATAAAACTAATTAACTAACTTAAATTAACCACATTAATTACATTGAGTAATTAATTCCTTTAATTACTTCATTAAGTAAAACCCTTTTTATATTAAGTAATTAACCTCTAATTACATCCATTACTTAATTATTCCTTAATTAGTTAACCTTTGATTAATCAATCCTAATAAAGTAATCTACTACCCTTAACTAATTACACAAATTAATTTATCTTAATTTAATTACCTAAATTAATCACCTTAGTCGATTAAATAATTATACTTTAATTACTTATCTTTAATTACTTGGGTTAATTAACCTTTATTTAATCCAGTAATTAACTATCCTTAATTAATTAAGCCAGTTATTTTAAATTAATTTCATAAATTAGTTATCTCATTACAAAACATTTAAAAATCAATACATGATTAAAAATATATAATTTACTTTAAATAAAACAATTAAACATAAAATTTTAACATTTAAAAAAAATCCTTGAAAACACTTTTCAAACTTGTTTAATAAATTATTTAAATAGTTATTCTTGAAAACTTCATTATCATATCTTTAAAAACTTATTTTCCTTAAATACATTAAAAACTTGGTTAATACTTCCTCTTGCCTTTTTAATAAAACTTGTTAAATTATTATTCAGACCAAAGAAATCTTAAAGGAAAACCTTTAACTTTAGAATTAAACTTTGAAACTTGTTTTAAACTTTACAAATTTCCTTTGAAAACCTATTTAATTTAATACACTCAAAAATTTCATTAGCTTAAATTTAAAAATCATTGCATTTCAACCCTGGAAACACAAACACATCACAAACAAAACCTGGTAACAAAACTACCCGAGCCTAATACAACAAAACCGAGACAACTACAAATTCCCTCGTGCACAATCGCGTACAACCACGCGAACTCACCCGCTTCGAGTCGAACGCGAGAAAACCCAAAAAACCCCCGGACCACTCTCTTCTTCCCAACCCACAAAAACTTCCAAATGCACAGATCGATCACCGTGCACGTACACGATGATTCCGATCGTCGATGACCATCACCGCAACCTTCTACAAGACGTCCCTGACCTTGTCGAACCCCTCGACCAACCTGATCGACGAATCCTCCATTGCAACGAAAACAAGCAACATGGAACCAATACCAAAATGACCAACCACCCCGCCGACGACGAACTACGCAATCAGAACCCAAACTGCTTCATCCAGAGCATCATCACGATACCACGCTACGGCTTCACCTCACGCGATCGAGACCGAAACACCCTCGACGTCGAGAAAGCCACAGGAGCATCGTCGACAAAACTGGGTAATATAACCCTACATCGCCACTTCCCAATCACCACCGCCATTGGTAACCTCATCCACCATTTTTCCATCAAACCCTAATCTTCGCTCTGTCTCCAGCCCAAACCTCGATCATCCTATTACCGCCGACCGAAAATCGACCAAAAACCCAAATTCGAACAACACAGACTAACTCGATAACCACATGCCTAAACTTCTAGATAATCACATCAAAATTCATGATTTGGCTTCATGATCCAGATTATATAATCAAAGATTTAAATTAACATGTTTGATTTTTACCCATTTCCTGATTTCCACTGTAATTTTTAAATTTTGAGTTAAATACTTATTAAATACTTATTACATATCCTTAAATCTATTTTTAAAATTTAAAATACATTGTTAGAGACCTTTTTCATTTACATGACCAAGCCTAAAATCAAATGCATAGGTAGATAAGAAGTTTTCTAATTAAACCTGAAGCCTGAATTAAAAGAACAGAGAACATATACATATTTATCTGCATGTATATACAGACATACCACTACACATATATATGCATTTATGTCCAAATCACACATATAAACATTTTGTACCATGTTACTACTACATACATCACACAGACATATATACATATGAACAGATTCAAACTGTTTTTAAGAAAATGTTTACTCGCCTGAAAATAATAAAAAGAGAATAGTTTCCAGTTTTTTTTGGAACTTTGCATTTTATCTGATCTTTGATGTTGATTTCTTTGATTTGCTTGTTGTTGATCAAGTTGAAAAGAAGCTATTGAAACAGTTTGAAAAGGTGCTGATGTTGTAGTTGTTAACTTGAACTTCTTTTAATTCTGGTTTTCAGGTTTTCAATTTGATTTTTGGGTTTCAGGTTTGCATATATTCTTTTAGATAGAAAGAAAGATGAAGAGAAATTTAATAAAGTTTTGAGCTGAAAATAAGAGTAGTCTAATTCCTCTAAAACTTTTATGTTATTTAATTTAGTTTTTAAAAGAAAAGGTTGCCACTTGTTACCCAAATTAGACAAATGTATTATTCATTAGTTCCTTAATTGACAAGTGTTTATACTTGTTTTAAATATTAATTTACTTAAGTTTTAACATTAATATATTATGTATTAGAGTTTAAATTATATAAATGTATATACAACTATTTTATACATGTATATCTTAAAAATCTTATATACTTAAAAACTATGTTTTAAGGTGTGTGTGTGTGTATTGTACTTAGTTCATGAGATATTTAAAAGAAAGAATATTTTAAACCTATATATATATATATATTATAATTTGAAAGTATTTTTATTAGATTGAAAAAAACTTCTTATTCACAAGGTATTTTTTATCAATTAGATATTATTAACATTGAAAAGAATAAAATTAGCCAAATTAAATTATTATTATTAAGTTTTGAAAAGATAAATTCTTTTAAATTAGATTATTAAATCAATATTGCACATTTTAAAATAATTATTAATGGAAATTATCAAATAAATATTGCTCAAAATTCTGAGATATCACAAATTCAATACCCTAGTTATGGCATAGTGGCCGATGTTTTTCTAGCATCCAATATCAATGTTTTTTGATATTGATGTCGCATGTTATTAATGTCGACTTCAAAGTATTTTCATATATAGTGGGTTATATTTAATAGGTTCGCTGTCCTATAAGTTTCTATGTTGCTACAACATTTACTTTGGTATTATAGTCTTATGTTCTATAAAACCATAATTATTTTAAAAGTATTGATATGAAGGGATGCGAAGTCCCATGTCAGCCATATTGATGCCCTGAGTTTTCAATGATGAACATATTCTATTTTATGACATTACGCCCTATAACAAAGAGGTGCGATGTCCTCATATTAATACCGAAAATATACATGGCAATATTAAAATGGATTATAAATTGGCATGAGAAATTGGTAAAGTAATGGGTTATATTTCCCCTGTTTTAAATATGAATTAAAGGGAATGATCATATGTAATGATAAATGTTTTCAAGAAATAAATTATGTTTACCCATGTTTTTTATTCGAAATTACCAAAGAGGGTTATTACTTAAGGTTAAGTAATTATAAGATGCCGATTGATAGAATATATTTGAATAATGGATGCTATATGTTCTTATTTTATTTGATTAGTTATTTTGCATGATTATTATAGTCATACTCACATCATCATGACCCATAACTGCATTTTCGGTTATAAAAGGGTAGAATAACCAGCTTGGTTGACCATTAGTGAGTATAATCAGATTTAACATCTTGACGGAGTAGAATTGCATCTAGGAGATTTAGGATAACCAAAACTGATCAAAAGGACTAGAACATGAGATATTGTATTGGAAAGGTCCAATAGGTTCATAGTGATCCCATAAAAACTATGACTAGAGTAGTTTTGTTATAGGATATCTAATATGTTCCCAGTGGTCCCATGAAAACTATGGTTTGAATGCAATGTATTGGAAGAATCTAATGGGTCCATGGTCATCCCATAAAAACTATAATTAGACTATGTTATTGGTGGAAGTTAATAGATTCTTAGTGATCCCATGAAAACTATGATTCTCGACAAGTAGTCCTTAAGAGATTTAACATGTTCGTAGTTAGCCCATGAAAACTAATAGGTTCATTGTGATCCTAGTTAAACTATAGATTGAGATTGATAGTTAGTTTAGTAAGAGGATGAATTTAGGGTAGATATAACACTATATTGACAAAAGAGTCAGACTTACCCATATTACATGCTTGCATATAATTATGTAATTATGTTTTAACTATTGTGGATGCAGGAGTACCGTATATGGTTGATTTATTTTGGTTAAGATACTAATAAGGGAAAAACCTGTTCTGCTTATCTGAGTAATCTCACTAGAAATCTATTTAGTTTGAGATGGTAGGTTATTATTTACAAAAGACTATTTGTTTGATCCGAAGTTTTTGTTTTTCCCTTAAACTATCGGGTACTCATTCAAGTAGGTCGAGGGTAAGAATTTACATGTTTCCAATACGACGAATAAGCTTCCGAAAACTTGTAGGAGGCAATATAACAATTTAGGAGTTTTTATCTAATCCGTTATTTGTTTTATTTTGTCTATATGGATGTAATGGGAAGATATATAATTTTCAAATGTTAGACTCTGATCAACCAAGAGGGCATCTTTATATGTCGCTCTTGGAGTATTTTGTAAAATATATTTTCTTTGAATGTGGGATTGCGAATGGGATTATGTAGTGAATATGAAATGTTATTTATGAAATGAAACATGAAAGTTTGCCATTAAATTGTGTTTAAATAATTTCATATTCATGTGCTTTGTGTTATTGACATGATTAACATAGCCATATTTTATTATCGGAAATTAATACAATGGATGATTGTCGCATCCGTAGTACTTAGTTTTAGGCCTCAAAGTGGAGGATGTTACAAGTTGGTATCAAAGCATAGATTTATGTAAAAACTTAAAAGAGTAAAGGATTTTTGGGAACATAATCCTAATGAATCAGAGAATAAGATTGGGCTATGGGATAACAAGATAGTAACATACTTATACTTGCTATATATAAGTATGTATTATCCTCTCTTTGTTAGACCATTCTTCTGTATCTCATTAAGGCTAGTATGTAGATTACGAGAAAGTAAGATATGGAATCAGGAAATAGAAGAGTGAATCTTGGTGGAGGAAGGACCATAGCTAATGGAAATGTTCGACCCAATATGAGAAGGAGCCAAGGTCGACAAGTAAATACTAATCAAAATGAAATGCTAATGTTGGTGTCGAAACCCACCAGTAGATATGAGGATTATGTATCAGTTCTTCGTCAACCTAATGCAAGCCAGAGCAACTTTAGTATAAGCTTTAGGAGCAGCTTGGGGAAATGATGCAAACACAGAAAGAGTTAATCATGTGGTGCCGGTTGGTAATAATTATGCAAAACTAAACCAAATTACACTAGTCTTAGAGAAAAGCCTTTCCTTAGAACTGAGTATGCTATTAAAGTGGAGAATTGTCTATTGCACTATGAAAGAATCTTTACTGATCTAGGATTGAATGATGATCAAAATAGGAGGTTGGCATCGAGGCAGTTACAAGGAGTTGCTTTGTACTGATGTAATGGAGTGATCATTGGAGTGCCAAATAAATAATTAACTTGAGCTTAATTTAAAATGAGATTTGAGGAGAGATTCTTATCTGAAGTAGCCAAGTCAACCTTGCTTAAAAAATTTATGGAATTGGAGCAAGGGGATATGTCGGTGTTAGAATATACTACGAACATCGATGAGCTATCTAGGTATGGATATGCTACCTTTGACGCCATGATTGAGTGGAATGAGTAGTTTATTCGGGGTTTGAAGCCGAAGATTTCTAAAGTGAATATGCGACATCTCCGAGATCGGAGTAATGTAGTGGCGGGAATGGTTATAAGGAATGATGAGATGCTTGCGACTTTTATGAAAGAGGAGTCAGTGGAGACTCAAGGCTTTTAGGGTAAGAAGATGAAGTTCTTCGAGAATAAGGGAGCACAAAAGGGTAGAGCTGTCAAAAATGGGAAAGCTGATCTTGTTTGCTTTTATTGTGATAAGTAAGGACATTTTGCTCATGAGTGTCGAACCAGTAAGGGAAAGAAGGTTGCCAAAAAGAAAGGTCTGAAGTGTTTCAACTGCGACCAAATGGAGCGCTATAAGAATTAGTGTCCAGAGGTGGCTAGAGCGGATAAAGGAAAGGTCTTTTCTTTGGAACCATCATCTTTCAGGCTAACTGCTTCTAAGAAAGGAAATATTGTGCTGGAAGGTGCACTTTTGATTAATAACATACTAGATAGAATACTGTTTGATACGGGCGCATCATTCTTTCATCTCTCATTGCTTGGTAGATAAATTAGATCTAAAACCATCATACTTTGTTACTTCCTTAAGGTTAACTAATCTAACTAGGGGGTATGCAACTCTGGGGATGAGATGTAACCATCTAGAATTTGAGTTGCTAGGATATACTTTTGACTACAATTTGTTTGTGTTTGATTTTGCAGGTTTTGAGATTATTTTGGATATGGATTGGTTAAGCAGATATGATGCTAGGATATTTTGCCAAAATACGAAATTATCATCGAAACACCATGATAATAGTGACTAAATTATATACTCAGTTGAGAATTCGAGTCCAAAATTTTATGCTTCATTGGGTGCCACATAAATGGACAATGAGATAAATAGAGTTCATGTTGTAAAAGAATTTACAGATACGTTTGAGCCTGTTACGGGACTACCACCGAAATGAACTATTGAGTTTCAAATAGATCTTATACCTAGAGCTGAACCCATTAGTAGATCACCTAATAAGATGACACCTATCGAAATGAAGGATTTAAAGGTGCAGCTAGTGGATTTAGAATGAAACAATTTTATTGGACTAAGCAGTTCACCTTGGGGAGCGGCCATTGTGTTCGTGAAGAAATCGGACGGGTCGTTGGGATTACGCATTGATTACTGTAAGCTGAATGAGAAGATGATAAGGAATATATATTCTTTGCCAAGAATTAATGATTTATTTGATCATTTGAGCAGAGCCAAAGTATTTTTCAGTTGGATTTTTCGACAGGGTTTCATCAATTGAGGGCGGCGGAGGACAGTATTTCTCTGACGGTATTTAGAAGAAGATATGGATTGCATGAATGGTTAATAATGCTACTCAGGTTAACTAATGCAACATCTTTCTTTATGAACTTGTTGAATCAAACTTTCTAAGACGAATTTTCAAGAGCGCTTGGAAGGGTTCGTATTGGTGTTCATTGATGACATTTTCATATATTCTAAGGATAAAAGAGACCATAAGATTCATCTTAGAATAGTGCTTGAGACGTTGAGGCATCATTGACTAAAAGCAAAGTTTTCAAAGTGTCACTTTTGAGAAAGAAGTGAAGTTTCTTGGTCATGTAGTTTTATATAAAGGGTTATTCGTGGATCTAGCCAAGATTGAAGCTGTTAATAATCTGAAGACCTGAAATGGTGACCGAGATAAGAAGTTTTCATGGATTAGCTAGCTATTATAAAGATTTATCAAGGATTTCTCGTGGATAGCAGCACCCCTGACTAAACTAACCATGAAAGACATAAAGTTTATTTGGTCTGATATATGTGAGGAAGCATTCCTTAACTTAAAGAATTTGTTGACCAATGTGCCCATGTTAATTGTTTCGGATGGGAATCGGGATTTAGTGGTGTATACAGTTGCAAGTGAAACATGGTTAGGAGCTATGTTGAAGCAAAAGGGTAACGTAATTGCCTACACTTCTCGACGGCTCACACCACATGAATTTAGATATCCAACTTATGATTTGGAGTTGGCAGCAGTGATATTCACATTGAAAGTATGGAGGTACTGCCTCTTAGGAGAAAGATTCGAGTTGTATACAGACCATAAGTCTATGGTGTATTTATTCTCTTAGAAAAAGTTGAATATGTGTCAGTAGAGGAGGCTGAAGTTTTTAGCAGCTTTTGATTTTGTTATTGAGTATACGCAAGGGAAAGGAAACTAAGTGGAAACCGCACTTAGCAGAAAAATATCAGAATGTAGTGTTAGCTATGTAGTTAGAATGGAAGGATTTAGGGGTGTTGACTACTACTAGTGTGCAGTTAAGGTAGCAGCTAGTTCTAGTCAAAATACAGCCATGTTTTCTTGCTTGGAAGTTCGACCATTATTGATCAAGAAGATTAATTCAAAGCAAAATGATGATCCATTGTCAGTCGAATGGATTAGAAGATTGGAACGTGGAACTAAGATCGATGATCTAAAAGATTTTAATCTTGATAAGAGGAAATGGTTAAGGAAGAAGGGACGATTGTGTGTTCCAGACGTTGGTGACCTAAGAAAGGAAGTTCATAGGGAGTGTCATCAATCGAAGTTTACTATACATCCTAGAGGAACTAAGACGTATCAGGATATGAAAAGAAGTTTCTTTCGGGAAGGTATGAAAAGGGATGTAGGCTTATGGGTGAAGCAATATACGAATTTCCAGTAAGTAAAAGCTGAACATCAAAAGCTAAGTGAATTACTTCAGCCTTTAGATATACTGGTTTGGAAGTGGAATTCAATATCCATGGATTTTATTGATGGGGTACCAAGGCCAAATAGGGGAAATTAAAGTAATTGGGTTATAGTAGATAGACTGATAAGAGTGTACACTTCATTCCCATCAGGTCAACCAGGATGGCGCCTGTATTGACTAAGTTGTTTATGAAGAATATTGTTAGACTGCATGGGATTTCTAGTAGTATAGTCACTGATAAAGATGCCTAATTCACTAGTCAATTCTAGAAGAGTCTATAAGAAGCGTTAGGTACCAGCTTAAGGTGAGTGATGTTTATCACCTACAGATGGATGAATGACTAGAAAGAGTCAATAAGATACTTGAAGACTTGTTAAGAGCATATGCATTAAATTTTGGTGGGTCTTGGGAAGACCATTTGCACTTAATTGAGTTTTCTTATAATAACAGTTATCAAACCAGTATAGAAATGGTGTCTTTTGCAGCTTTATATGGAAGGCCATGAAAATCATCAGCATGTTGGTTGGAGACTGAAGACAGATGGTCCTTGATCCAAATATGGTGAGTGAAGCCACAAAGAAGATTGAGTTAATCCGAGTTCACATGACGGAAGCACAGTCTAGACAAAAAAGTTACGCTAATAAGAGGCATAAGGATCCAGAGTTCTCGGTTGGAGATCATGTTTTCATTAAAGTATTGCCGAGGAAGGATGTGGTGTGGTTTGGAAAGTCTGGGAAACCAGCGCTAAGATGTGTTGGACCATTCCGAATAAAGAGAGGATTGGAAAACTTGCATGCCGAGTAGAGTTACCGAGTAGTTTGGTAGCAGTCCATAATATTTTTCATGTTTCTTATCATAGAAAGTATGTGCATGATCTAAAGACTACTATTGCTATGACTGCTTCAGAAGATTTAGTAGTAGAGCTGGATCTGACTTTGTGAGACAAGTAGTTCGTGTTGTAGCGAGAGATGAGAAGAAGTTAAGGAACAAGACAATCCGATTAGTGAAAGTCAAGTGGAGTGACAAAGAGAAAGACTGTACTTGGAAGACAGAGGACGGATTAGGGATACTCATCATGAGGTGTTATGATGGTATGTTCTATATTTGTTGTATATAGACTTTGTAGCACGTAGGATATACTAGCATTGTGTGCATGTTTGATATGCATATTATGTTATCCTTACTGAACTTTGAGGGCAAAATTCTTTAAGGAGGGAGCCTTTAATACTCCTAATTATGATTTTACATTATTCAAGAGATTTAAATAGGCAATTAAATAGAATAATATGATGTGTAGTAAGATAAGGAGGATGAGATTTGATAAATAACAAGGTCGGGCCTTAACTAATTAATTGTTAAGATTGTTTTAGAACTTAAAACATAAAAGAATATATAAGAGGGGGAAATTAGGAATAGATCAATCATTCAACCCTTAAACCCTCCCTCTCGCATGTCATTCTCACTTTTACTCACTTATAAACAATCAAAAAAAAACCTAGAGACCAGCCATTTCTAAGGTGAAGAAGGGAACGAAATCAAAGGGGATTTGGAAGATAATGCTTAGGGGAACTAAAAATAATCAAATCTCAACTCCAACATCTTAATTAAGGCGAATAATAATAGACCATCTCATTTTTATACTTGTTGATTTCGAATTTTGATAGATTTTGATTTGTGATTATGCAATGATGTACAATGGTTGATTTTTGTAAATTTTTTTAGAATAATGATTTATTGTAATATTTATGAAGCTATTTTAATAGGTTTTGAAGGTAAAACCTAAGTTTGCAATCTCTAAACGATTTGATTTTCTGATATGATGTGTAAAACATAATTTATGAGATGATTTTTTAATTTCATTATTTTCTTACTTAAAAGAAATATTTTATGAATTTCATGAGAGAGAAAGGATATTTATTTCTAGTTTTAATTATTAAAAATAATTAAATAATGATTTTAGCCTAGAAATTTTTTAAGTTAAAGAATATAGTAGTTCTGATTTTTAGTAAATTTTGGGAGTTTTTTTACAAAAAAATTATGATTTCATGTGAAATTATTAAGCTAGAAAAGCTTATAAATAAGTATTTAATAATTAATATCATTTCATAAGTGCAAAAATTGTTTTGGGAAATTTTTTTTAAGTTGCATCAGATTTCTAAAAAGAATTTGGGGAAGTATGTTTCAACCAATAGAAAAATGAAAAATAACAAAAGTTGGTGAAAAGGGATTTCTTTATATAGAAACAAAATAGTTTTTACGGTAATTACGTTATTGCCACGCCGCATATATCAATGCTCGCACTGATAATGCAGCAGCAATGAATGGCAACATCGGCATGATGGGAAACATATGATTCATGACTACTCAAGTAATTATGAAATGATTCCACCCATGTTGAAGTGACCAATGTTGATATACTATCAATATCGGTTGGTAATCTCGTAATATACCTGGGCAGTGTCGACCGCCCTTATTTCCATGTTTTGATAATATTTGGCATTGATGCAGCAATTAAGTAATGCTGAACCCACTGTTTCCGTTATTAAACTATTAACTGTGCTCTTGAATCCACATGTAGTCTATTTTAATAACTATAATTTTAAGGCGGTGATGTCGCCAACCTTACTTTCGATATTGATTATTTTACAGCGATGTCGCCGCTATATCATGGATTCAATAACTCTAGTTATGGCATAGCAGCCGCTGTTTTTGTAGCACCCCATATCAATGTTTTATGATATTGATGTCGCATGTTAACAATGTCATCTTTAAAGGATTTTCATATATAGAAGACCATATTTAATAGGTTCAATAACCTGTAAGTTTATATTTTACTACAACATTTACTTCGGCGTTATTGCCCTATGCTTTTATAAAACCAGAATTATTTTAAAATCATTGATACGAAGGGATGCGACGTCCCATGTCGCCCATGTTGATTCCATAAGTTTTCAATCACGAATATATTCTATTTATGGCGTTATGCCTTATAATGAAGAGGTGCGATGTCCTCATATTGATACCGAAAATATACGTGGCAATACTAAAATGGATTATAAATTGGCATGAGAAATTGGTAAAATAATGAACTATATTTCCCTTGTTATAAGTATGAATTCGAAGGATTGATCATATGTAATGATAGATGTTATTAAGGAATAAATTATTGTTTAACCTAAGTTTTTTATTTGAAATTACCAAAGAGGGTTATTGCTTAAGGTTAAGTGGTTATAAGATGCCAACTGATATAACATATTTGAATGATGGCTGTTATATATTCTTATACTATTTGATCAGTTATTTTGCATGATTATTATTGTCATACTCACATCATTATGACCCATAACTGCATTTTAGGATATAAAAGGGAAAAATAACCAGATTGGCTGACCCATTAGTGAGTATAATCGAATTTAACATCCTGAATGAGTAGAATTGCATTAAGGAGATCAGATAGATCACAAGAGTTAGGATGCCTAGAACTGATCAAAAGATTACGATATGAGATATGGTATTGAAAGGGTCTAATAGGTTTCATAGTGATCCCATAAAACTATGACTTGAGTATTGTTAGTGGAGAATGTCCAATATGTTCCTAGTGATCCAATGAAAACTATGATTTGAATGTAGAGTATTAGAAGAATCCAATAAGGTCATGGTCATCTCATAAAAACTATGATTGGACAGTGTTATTGGTGGAATCTAATAGGTTCTTAATGATCCCATGAAAACTATGATTTAGGACAGGTAGCCCTTAAGAGTTCTGACATATTATTAGTCAGCCTATGAAAATTAATAGGTTCATAGTGACCTTAGGAAAACTATGGATTGAGACAAATAGTTTGTTTTGTAAAAGGGTGAATTTAGGGTAGATATAACCCTACGTTGATAGAAGAGTCATACTTACCCACATTGCATACTTGCATATAATTGTGTTATTATGTTTTAACCATTATGGATGCAGGAGTATATTATATGGTTGATTTGTTTTGATTAAGATACTAGTGAGAGGAAAACTCATTCCGCTTAAGGATGTGGTATCACTAGAAATCTATTTGGTTCGAGATGGTAGGTTATAATTCACACTAGACTGTTTGTTTGACCCGAAGTTTTTATTTTCCCCTTTAAACTCTTGGGTACTCATTTGAGTAGGTCGAGGGTAAGGGTTTCTAGGTTTTTCCTAAGACGAATAAGCTTCTGAAGACGTACAGGAGGCAATCTAGCTATTTAGGAGTTCTTATCTAATCTGCTGTGTTGTTTGATTTTGTCTGTGTGGGCGTAATGGCAAGATATATAATTTCCAAATGTTAGACTCTAATCAGCGAATGGGGCTTCTTCATATGTCGCTCTTGCAGCATTTTGTAATAATTATATTTTCCCTAAACGTGGGATTGCGAACGGGATTATGTAATGAATATGAAATGTTATTTATGAAATGAAATGTGAAATTTGCCATTAAATTGTGTTTAAATTTTTCATACTCATATGCTTTCGATTATTGATATGATTGACATAGCCACATTTTATCGTCATTAATTAATATTATGGATGACTTTAGGGTCAGTAGCAATTAGTTTCAGGCCTCCAAGTTGGGGATGTTACAGGTATCCTCCTTTTCCTTCTTTTGGCCTTCTATTCCTGATTCATTGTGTTCCAAGCAATTTTGCTTAGGAATTGTGTTGTTTCTAAGAGGTTCTGATATCACATGTACCGGTTTATTTTCGTTTAGAAATTCCTTTAAGTTGTTTGTTCATTCCTTTAGAAAAATACTTCATGATGATCACTCAAGGCATATCTTTATTGTTTCTAAGGGGTTAGCTAAGGTTGAACTGGTAACTTCTTCTACTTCTGTTATCCCGCCTTTTGCCAAGCCAGGATACCACGAATCCAGCTAAAACAGATGGTTATCAGGTTGAAGATCAGTTGTATTTGAAACTATGGATGACAAATGAATGGGTTTGGATGAACAACACTCAAAAAATGGCTAAGTATGGAATTGACACTTACCTAGGCAATGGAATGGATTAGATTCCCAATTTCTAACCCAATCAAGGTATGATTAATATGGAGTGACAAGGAAGGAAACATAAGGCTAAATTTCAAATTTCAAGGTGATCGGAGTTCGTATGCTCGAGTTGTGGGAAAAAGAAGATGGATCGGTGTTGACGAACCAGTGGTAATTTTTTTGGAGTCGGACCCGAGAAAATTTGCTACTTGCTTGAAGTCGGCGCATGGTTCACTTGGAGTCATAGAAATTTGAAGTGCTGGATCATGCTTGTAGTCGGATGCATGTTTGCTTGGAGGAAAACGATCGGCACCGATCGTTTTGGAAAAAAACGATCGGCACCGATTGTTTTTCGTGCTTGGAGTTAGAATATGTTTGCTTGGAGAAAATTTGGATTTTACTCGAGTCTAACCCTGGACTAGAATCTTTAATGTCTACTTTGAGTCATAAAGGTGATTACTTCATGTCTCGCTTTGGATCTACTCTAGAGTGGGTTTTTCGACGATCATTTTGGAAATTTTCGACGATGATCGATCTATAACTCAAATTCTACAAAGGAATTCGATATGAAATTTGAAGGATGACTACATTACGCTATGAGAGACTCAAATCATCGATCGTTGGATCCCACAATGAAGTTGGATCGATCAATAATGATCCAAATTGATTGATCCATAAAATAATTCAAATCAATGATGATCGATCAATATCTCACAAATGCAAAGTTGGAATGACATGAAATTTGAGGAATAGTAAAATATTATGTAAAGGAACCTACCATGTTGATCGCACATTGTTTGAAGAAACTTGAACGGTTGGCCTACATCATTCTTGAACAATCATGTCATTTCAGTCTAAACAATCAGCCTACATCGTTCTTGAACGATCGTATCATTTCAGCCAGAACAACCCCAACTCCACCGAAAATGCGATATCTCACAAACTGTAAGTCGGAATGGCATAAAATTTGAAGAGAAAGTAGCTAACATCATGACGGACCCAACAGAATGATCAAACTCTAAACGGAGCAAATATGAAATGATATTCCATATTTCCATCTTTCAACCCGACTCCATGGAAAACGTGACGTCTCACAAATGGTAAGTTGGAATTGCACGAAATTTGGAGACCAAGTAGCTAATATCATAGAGGACCCTTAAATACGATCGAACCCCCATTGGATCTAATATGAATGAGCGATACTGATATTTCCAGTGGTGTGCAATTGATCTGAAAATTGGTGGATAGGGTCGTACGCCTCTAGAGGTTCTTTTGGTGAAATTTTAGCCCGATCCATGCATGTCTTCACCTATAAATACAGCGGATTTGGCTCATTATAAGAGATCTTCTTCTTCTTCCAATTGGATCTTATTTTGGCTTTTCTTCATCACTTCTTATCTCTTCCTCCTTTATTTTTCTAAGGAAAAAACATCTGTAACTGTGCTCAAACAGTATAAATAAAAGATCATTGGAGTGGACATAGGAAAAGATTGTCGGACCATTATAAAATTTGGGTATTCATTTACTTTTATGCAATCTGTTTTGTGAACCAGTATTTCTCTGTTTGGATCTAAAATTGGATATCGGTTCTTTCACATAACTGGATGTTGGTGGCTATTTTTTCCTTTAACATTTTGGTGCTTTCACTAAGAAAGCTAGCCCCTGCATATTTGAAGTTCAGATTTGGAATCAACTAGAGAGCTTGGATTTGGATCAATGGTGAAGCCATCATTGGGGAAACAAGTAGTAGATAGGATCCATCATGAAGGGTGTCAGAAGGCTTCCTCAGGACCTGGAGCTAATCAAACCTCCACCTACATCAATAGGGAGGAGATTGAAACAATGGTGAATGCTATGCATGAGCGGATGTTAAAGGGGTAAGAGGAGATGATGCAAAATCTACCCCAACAAATCGAATAAGCTGGAGTACAAAACAAAGGGAATAGAGTAGCAGGAGCTAATGGCAACTTGGATCAAGGGGTTGAGGCAGTAGGAATGGCTAAAAATCAGAATCAAGATAATGGAAATGAAGCTAACAACAATAGGATGGAGTGGAGCCGCCAGGGATAGTCCTCGGCTAAGGTAGATCAATCAGCATCGATTGACTAGTTTGGACAGGCGTTGATCGATCAAAACTTAGGGGCATCCCCTCGGGTCAGGCTAAATCGATCCTAGGTAGGTTATTGGATAGTGCTGAGCAGCTTGGTGTCAATCGAAATGCAGATGTGCATAACGAGGAGCGTATACCAGGATTCCCTCATGGACTTGGGGGAAATTTAGAAATGACGTTCGAAGACAATCTTCGAAAGACACTGATAGGTTTGCAAAAATGATTATATGGGCTGTGAGAGGAGGATTAGTGAACGGAGATCTGAAAGACGTAAACAGAAGTACCTTCGCCTCTAATATCTGGAATGCTAGGAATCCACCAAAATTCGAATTATTAACACTGGACGTTTATGACGGGAAGTTGGATCCAACTATGCATATAATGAGGTACATATGGCACACTACAAGAAATTTGATTTTTAGTGGCGCTCAAAAAACACTACAAAAAGTTTTGGTGGCGTTTTGATAAACGCCGCTAGAAAACATGCGACTAAAAATCCATGATTTTTTGTTGCATTTATTTTAACACCACTATAAATGAATTTTTGGCAGCGTTTTTTAAATGTTACTAAAGATCTTTTTTATAGCGTTTAAGAAACGCCACCGAAAATGTGCCTTTACTATCTTATTTTTTTGTTGCACTTATTATTATTTTTTGCAGCGTTTTTTGAATGCCACGGAGATTATCTGAGTTACAAAAATTATTTTTAGTGGCGTTTTTTCTCCGCCACCACATGTTTCGATTTTATTGCCTGTTGTTCCACGGCTACATCTGATTTCGCCTCCAATTCAAGTACTTCAAACTTATACAATAACGTAATATACAAACACATACACATTCAATAACAACACATTCAATGAACCACAATAACACAAACAAAAGCAATTACATAATCACCACTATATCATAACACTAGTGTGAAGACAAAAGGTTAACCATACGTTTACACAACCAAACTACCATAAACAGTTTCATAATAGTACATGCAGCTAAAGTAGTGTTGCTACCATACATACTAGTTTCATAATAGTTTCATAACAGTTTTAATTAACCTAACTACATACGTGTGATGCTACCATACCAAAAACCAGTGCTGCTGCTTGAATTCTTCACAAACGTTTATCTACCTGTAAACAATAATAATCATGTTACTAAATATTTGTGAGGTGAAGGTATCAAAGATAAAAAATGGACAAATATAGAAGTCCTTAGACTATAATACTTCAAACAAATATGCCTCTGCGTATTAACCACTGATGTGAGCACATTGTAATCGTCCAACAACTTTTACATCATATTTGTGAAGTTAGTGCACTAGACTTGTCATACGACAACAATCCTCTTCAACCATGCACTCCATTCAAAACAGCAAGTTCACCTGATAACATCCCCCTGCGTTTTTAGAATTAAATTAGAGTTATAAAGTATCATTTCAAATAACTTATATCACAAGGATGCTGCTGTATAAATAAGAGTGCACAGATGCAATGTAAGATCAGGTGGATAAACAATACACTAGTAACGTAGCTTGTCCAAATAAAACTACTAAAATCACTGGTCATCAATAATGGTTCAATCTAATCATAAATTATTTCCAAAGGAAACTTGTAGATTCAATGTTCTTCACTTGGATTAAAGAACAATCAACTTGTTGCATGCTTACAAAGCAGAACAGTACATACCTACATATGGCTTTGAAGTTAAAGGGAAGCGTAGGCGTATAAACCACACCTTTCTTTGGATAAATACTCATAGCTGTATCCAGATTAATTTTCTTTCATGGTATCTAAAGGAAGGTTAAAATATTTAACGGCCAATAACGCAAAATCCAAAATCAAGTTTCCAAATCCGCAATCCAAATCATAGACCTGGAGGGAACCCACAACCACAAATCCAAATAACGAAAAGTATAAAGTATTCAGTATGAGGTCAAGTTTGATTTTGCCTTCACAGTTTGAATGAGTTCTCGTTCAATGTTACTTGTCAACCATATCATATGCATTTTTCTTAACGTATAGAAGCATGAAAAATAACCAGTCCAACAATTGTTGCTTTTTTTTATCCGCAAACATGGAGAAAGTAGGTCATAAAAATCCCACATTTAGGACAATTATAGCAAATGGACGTTTTTTTTCGAACACCCTTTATAAATTTTAAAATTCACTTCTCCTTGGATGCTTTAAAAATAATGGGAAAAAATGCAAAGAGTCACCTAGGATGCAAGCAATGGTGCAGTCTCTCTCATATCAATGGCATGGGCCTCACCATTAGCCATTCTAATCAACATAAAAGCACCTTCACCAATACCACTAGAAGCATCACTAACCACTCCTAAACAAAGTGAAGCTGCAACCGCAACATCAATTGCGTTTCCCCTTCTTTAAGCACATCAAAGATACTTTTGGTACATATGTGAAGCAATAATGGTTAGATATAGTGCAAAGTAAAACATACGATGTTCTAAAAATAGTGTTGAGATGGACATACCATTGAGGATCTGAAAGTAGCTGGTCCGTGTTTTCTCTTGAAAGAGTTGGAGTTAGAGCTGGCTGCCCTTTGTCATCAGCTTTAGAATTTTCTGATGCAGATAAAACACATTCAGCAAATCCAACAAGCAACGTTTTACTTCATATTCAAAGTAGAAATAGAAAAGAGTTTGTACCTTTGCTTGCTACTGATTCTTTAAAATGAACACCCACTAAAATACTATAATCCATCATTCGCTCTTGCTCTGGAAAATTGCAGTCTTTATCTACTTAGCTGCACATATTTTCAATAAAAATTATGAATTTGTTGTCAAATTTATTTGGCACAAGTAGTCGAACGATTATTGTTTACTTGCAAAATTCTTGAAACCAAGTTTTTCTAGTCGGAATATGAAACTAAGATCAAGGTCTTTCAGTGTAGCGGTTTCATCAATTTCGGATTCGGGTTTATCAGTTGTTCTCCCATGAGAAGATCCCTTAAGGTCGAAATGTTTATGAATCACACAATCGATACAAAATAAATTTCCCATTATCATAAACCACACCTGAAAAATAATAAGAAAAACAAAATTGAAGTCTGTACTGCGGCTATTTCAAGTGGTAAGCACAATTCAAAGTCGACCTTACTGTCTTACCTTTTCTAGGCAGCTCCTGTTAACTTGACACAGTGCAATCCGAAAAACTTGGTGACCAGAGTGTTTTCATAAGCTCTAACATGATTATAATATGCAGGAAGCATTCTTAAAAGTACCTGAAAGGAACCAAATTTAGAGTGTGTATATATCGCATTTACTACTACTGATTATTACGATGAGGACAACTCACCTTAACTTCAGATTTCTTCATTGTCTTTATAAAATCCAGCAGCTTGTTGCAGCTTAATAATGAAGAAAAGCACAAGCAACTTATCAAGTTTAGCAGAATGTTGACTTTCTGAACCATGAATAACATGTAAATTTATTAGAATCTATTTTGATAAATATCGGACCAACTGCTTCCCAAATAACATATACAAGTAGCGTTACCTAGGAATATATCTTTCTAGCCCCTTCCAACTGCGACACCTCCGCATCAAAAGTGTTGACTACTTCCAGCACCTCAGGTGTGCTTATGTCCTACACAATTTTTTTTGGAAGTGCTCGTCAGTGAATACGAAATTGTTCACATGCTTAATTTCCATGTTAAATAATAATTAAATTCAATTGGTGGTTAATGATTAATTTAATGGTTATAGTAACTTCCGTGCTCAGTTTGTGCACCAACATGATTACTGTTTTTGTTTACACCTATGGAATAAAATGGTAGTTTATATTTTATTAGTAGCAAAAATAGCTTGTAATTTAAAATTACCAAAGTGTTTGAATTGAGTGATTAAGTGTTCACTTGCCATTTCAAGAAACAACACTTCAAATTTAACTCTGAAGCAGTTTGAGCAGTTCTGTTTATTGGTAAAAATCAGTGATTTTTTCCCCAGAATATACCCGATTTACTAAGTACGAAAGAGGGTTAACTAATTTGAGAAGGATTCACAAAACAATACCATATACAGACATTGAACATGAATGACTCCATCAACATAAACACCCTTTCTCTTAATTATTTTTAGTCAGTGAACGCATCTTATTTCCTGGTTTAAGCAGAGATAAAGAAGTACATGCCACTTAGGACTTGAGAAATTTCTCTGATTATTATAGAACTTAACATTTAAATAAAATTAATTTCTCTTTGAAATTAATCTCTCCCTTAGTTAAAGGAAAGATTAGAGCATCTAATGGGTGATTAGTTAAGTCTACTAATAATTAATATGATTTCATCTTTATTGCAAGTTCTTATATTGTTTGGTACAAGAATATACCAGAATATTACAAGATGACTAAACAGTTAATAATTGGGGAATCTTTGTAGTAAAATAATGTAAACTAGTTTAAGACTAAAAATTCATTATTTAATATATCTTTGCAGTTAAAGACAAGAATTTCATGTATACCAAACTTTTATAGTATATTTGCTAAAAACATTAAACCAGAAATAGGGGGTGATTATAGTGATTAACATACCCATGTTCTGCAACATTAAGTTGATGTGAGATAGCCCGCTCTTAGTGAGAAACAAATGCGAGTGAGATCCAGACATCTCAATTGATTACAAAGCTCTAACGGCATGCTCTGTATTTTAATAGGACATTAAAAGAAGATCACAAATGCAAATCCTTGTTCACCATTATTAGGTCTATGGAAATAGAATGACTATCAAAACTGTTAAATTCCTTTTCAAGGAATCATGTTCACCTCAGGTATAAATTGCTAACTAATGTCAAAAACATTACTGAACACTAAATTCAAAGAATCTGTAAGACCCGGTCAGATATATGACTAACAAGTTCGTTGGATCGAATAATCTCTTCAGTGGAATGTTGCAGACGTTGGTAACAGTACTGAACACTAAATTCATAATTAGCCGGCTAAAATTTGAATTTTTTTACTGATTTAGTTATAATTTTTTATATATATAATAACTCAAGCAGTACAAAAATTTCAAAATTTAGCCGTCTATATATGATTCAGTCTTGAAATGTCTCGTTGCCAATGGTTTGTATGGCATTCACATGCATCAACACCTGCTACAATCATCGACGCAGATTGGAGGAGCATCGAGCCCACATCGCCTGCAAATACAAGTTAAAATAATTAGAGGCAAATTTAACAGCATAAGTTGTGCACAATCTTATAGATGCATAATGTGTTCACACCGACGACATAAATCTGCTTAAGGGTATATTGTCTCAACTGATAGTAAATCATATGCTAAACCACCCCCATACAGTTAGCAAAAGTTAATTGTGTCACCTGTAGCTTTTACCATTAATCTACAAACTCTGTTTTTATTGCTGATGCATAATTTTAGGGTGCAGACTAAGAATTGTTTGCACACGTTACAAATGCTATATGATTGCCAGCAGGCAACTGAAATATTAAATTATATTTTAAGTCGAATTGTGAATGGTTTTTTATGCTGCTAGCAACTTTGCGGGAAAGAAAATCTTCTGATATGTGAAAGTAAACAAGCTTGATCAAGTACAATTAAATGTCAGAATCAAACAAACAGTACTAATATGGGAAAACAAGCTAAAAAGAATGTTATCAATTTGCTTGTTTTCTGACGAAAAGACAACAGGTTTCATTTGACTATATTCCAACAAACTCATGCTATATGCAGGCCTACAAATCACACAAGAGATTACATCATCATAATATTGTATGTACTTGATTTGGTAAACTTTAATGCAAAGTTAGTTATAATAATTATGTCACTGTTTGATGAAACAAGATCAAACTCTAGCTCTTACATCTTTCATTAGAAAAAAGAAAATATCACAGCGAGCTTAAAGTTATTACAGCCGGCACTTAAGTTAGGTGATTTAGAACAGCAACTATTTTTAAGTAGTTAAAAAAGAATCCGCCCAAAAGTGATCTCTAAGTGTAAGCAAAATTGAACTCCACTTTAGCAAAACAGCCCATTTCTTTTTCAAACAACCAAATTATCTTAACTAGGTCGTGAAATTATCGTAAACTCCTAGTATAGTGATTTATATTTGATAAATTCTTGCCAAAAAAAAATCACAAGCAAAGAGGCTAATCTTAAGTTTACTTACCTTTTAATCACTCCCCAAGTTCATTCAACCAGCAAGCATTTCGCTTAGTTTTACATGAAACTATAGTAGTTTTATTAAAATTTTCATGGATTGCAAGATCATTTATACTGCTAAATAAATAACTATTTAGTACATACTAAAATACTTTCAAGAGTTCCTTTGTTGAACCAGTTCTTCCTTTTCTCTGTTTCAGGGTTAATCAAGGGAACTAATTGATCAACCTGTTCCTCCACATCGGTCAAATGCTTCAGAAATGGTTTTAAGAATCCAGATGGGATCTTCTCAGTTTTACCACCTCCAGAAATGAACAGTTCACATCTACCAAAATTCATTCTTTCTATAAATTTTACTACCGAATATATCGAAAGTGAATGTAGCCAACATAATGAAAACTTCATCAACTCCTATCGTCTTCATTACTAAGACTAAGTTAAGAATATTCTTGCAATTCACTTTCATTACTTTAAACAACAATAATTTAACGTAGCATATCCCAAATTACAAAAAATGTAAATGGAAAACAAAACTGGACTTTATTTCAAAATTAATCAATTTTACCTTGATTTTTGGAGAGACAACTGAAACTGAGCAAAATCGAGAATGACATCTGAATCCATCCTCTCCACCTAAACAATTTTCGCAAAGTCCTCCAGATCTACAACTCAAATCCGCACCCAATCGAAATACCTTATCAAAATCTACAAGAAAATTTACAAAAAGAAAAATATCTACACACAATGGAGAAGTAATCATAGAGGTCGATTACCACTCCGATTTAGTCTTACAATGAAAAAAAGAAAAAAGAAAAGAATAGTTCGAATACATCAATCATTGAATTTTTGCGCCTTCTTATCTATAGAACATATTGAATTTGGTGAAACCTAATTTAAGTGAATACATATATAGTTTGGTGAAACCTAATTTAAGGAACAGCTGAGCATTAAAATTTGGATTAGGGAACGTACTTGATTTAGGGTTGCTTATTTTGGGGGAAAAGAGTTGAATTTTTCTAAGTAGCGGAGGAATAACAAGGCGATAATCTTTTATGCTACGTTTGTTTGGGCAAAGGCAGAACTTTTTATAAAGGCGGGAAGCGAAATATTTTTTGTTACATTTATGTAATATAGTGAAATATTATTAGTTGCACTTACATTCAAACGCCATTAATTTTTGCAACCAAAAACTGATTTTCTTGTAGTGGCACATGAATGTGCTAGGGGCATCGAAAGAAGTCCTAGCATGATGCTTCCCCTTGTACTTAACGTATGTAGCTGCGCTATGGCTCAAATAGTTGGAAAGCGGTTCTATTATAGCATGGATGGAATAGGTCGAAAGATTTATGAAGAAATTTTGGGTTCACATTAAAAGACCCAAGAATGTAATGAAATTGGCATCGGTAAAGCAGTGGACTGGAGAATCACTCAAGAATTTCTTAACCAGATTCAATACGATAGTTGTTTCAGTGGAACAACTGGATCCATCGATGGTTTTGATGGCAACAGTGTCATAAATTACAGATAATTCAGATTTTAAGATATCACTAATACGGGATCCACCGATGAATCTCGAGGAATTCTACTACAAAGCAAAAAGGTTTCTACGACAAGAAGATGCAAAAGATGATAGAGAGGCAACAGAAGTTAATACGGTATGGGGTGGAGAACTGGTTGGTGAAAGCTCAAAAAAGGACAAGGGTAAACGGAACATGGACAATAGATTTGACGGATCGAAGCGGTAGAGGGGAGAAATTCTTTTCTTACTCGGAATTGAATGAAACCCTAGAATAGATATTCTAGATACTCAAGGACACCTTTCATACTGAAGGCCAACAAGGAGGGAACCCTCTGAACGTGAACGGACATCAGAAAAGCACTGCCTATTCCATGAGTTGGATGGGCACAATACCAATGACTACAGGCATTTAAAGGATATCATTGAGGAACACATGAGGAATGCACAGTTACAACAATATGTAAGGAGTAGGGCATCGACAATGGAACAGTGGCAGCCATCGTCTACCTCGAATGAAAATGGCACTCGATCAAAGCATCATCATCATCATCAACTAGTCATCAATTGATCGGGATGTCATGGAATAAGTAATAAACTCTGTAGTAGGATGGCTAAGTCACTTACACATATATGTGATCGACGATGGTCCCTAGGCATGCTCTTAGATGATGATAAACTGTAGTGCTCGGGTTTGTGAAATTTTTTTCCCTTGTTTACTTCGAACTCTTGTTTTTCTAGTTTTATTTGAACGTTGGTTTATTGGTTGTATATACTCTTATTTCATATTTTGGCAAATGGATTTAAAAATGCTTAAATTTGGATTACTATAATAGATAATACAGGTCGAGGTTGTGGTCCTATCCGAAGAGACGGGATAACAACCGTAAGGTATCGGTCTTTTCGTCGGGCGAACATGATGAAACTGACTCGTGCATCGTGGATTAAGTCTTCGACTAGGTATCGAGGCCAAATAATAAAAGCCAACAGGTCGTCGCGTATGGACTATGCCTGGTAAGGGGTAGGTCGCTTCACTTGAACGTAATGATTGACCTACTTGGGTCGTCGAGTACGGATTGTGCTCGGCAAGGATCTGGTGAGATCAAGGTCGTCAGGTATGGACTATGCCTGGTAAAGGGTAGATCGCTACGCTTGAACGTGATGAATCGGCCTACTCAGGTTGTCGAGTTAGTATTGTGCTCAGCAAGGATCTGGTGAGATCAAGGATTTGGATTAGGATAACAACCCAAAAAGGTCATGGATTTTGATATCAGCTTCGAATAGCAATGGATTTAGCTTTGGATGGATGCAAATCGAATAAACAGAGACAGTGGACTTGGATTGGATTCTTGATTGGAAATTACGGCTATCAATGGATTATGGATTTCAGGATTTTAGATTTATAGAAATTTAAAACACACCTTCCTACCGCAAGGCATGTTTTGGAGGGCAAATGTTATCCCGCCTTTTGGTCAACCTGGGATATCATGAACTCGGCTAAAATGGATGGTTATCAAGATGGGAAATTGGCTGTATTTGAAACTACGGAGGATAGTTGAATGGATTCAAACAAACATCACTCAAAAAGTGGCTAAGTATGGAATTGGCACTTTATCTAGGCAATGGATTGGATATGATCCCCGGTCACCAATCAAGGTGTGATTAGAATAGAGTGACAAGGAAGGCCCCATAAGGCTACATTTCGAATTTCAAGTCTATCGGAGCTTGAGTAATGGGCAAAAGAAGATGGATCGGTGTTGAGGGATAGGTGGTAATTTGCTTGGACTCGGACCCAGGAAAATTTGCTACTTGATTGGAGCCGATGCATGTTTCGTTTGAGTCATAGAAATTTGAAGTGCTGGATCATGCTTAGAGTCGGATGCATGTTTGCTTGGAGATTGCTTGGAGAAAAACGATCGGCACGATCGTTTTTTGGGCTTGGAGTTAGAACATGTTTGCTTGGAGAAAATTTGGATTTTACCCAAGTCCAACCCTAGGCCAGAATCTTCAGTACCTGCTTCAAGTCAGAAAGGAGATAATTTTGGGTTTCTCTACGGGTCAACCCTGAAGTAGGTTTTTTAATGATCGTTTTGCCAATTTTTATGACGATCGATCTATAACTTAAAATCTACAAAGATAATCGACATAAAATTTGAAGGATAACTATACTACACAATGAGAGTTCCACATCGTCGATCGTTGGGCCCTACGATGAAGTTCGATCGATAGGTAATGATCCATATGGATCGACCCATAAAACAATTCAAATCATTGATGATCGATCAATATCTCACAAATGCAAAGTTGGAATGACACAAAACTTTCGGAATAGTAAAATACTATGTTTAAGAAATCTACCACATCGATCGCACATCATTTGGAGAAACTTAAATGATCGACTTACATCGTCCTTGAACGATCGTATCATTTCAGCCAGAACATTCTCAACTCCATGGGAAATGCGATCTCACAAATGGTAAGTCGGAATGGCACGAAATTTGGAGAGCAGGTAGCTAACATCATGGTGGACCCATCAGAATGATTGCATCCTAAAAGTAGAAAATATGGAACAACCTTCCATATTTCCATTTTTCAACCTGACTCTATGGAAAACGCGATATCTCACAAATGGTAAGTCAGAATTGCATGAAATTTGGAGAGTAGGTAGCTAACAGAACGAAGGACCCATAAAAATGATCCAACCCCTGTTGGAGTTAATATGAATGATTGGCATAGATCGTTTCAATGATGTGCGATCGAACTAAAAATTGGTGGGTTGGGTCGTACGACCCTGGAGGCTCTTCTAACAAAATTTCGGCCCGATCTATTCACGTCTTCACCTATAAATACAGCGATCTTGGGTCATTACCAGGGATCTTTTCTTCTTCCAATTGGATCTTCTTTTAGCTATCCTTCATTACTTCTTATCTCTTCATCCATTATTTTTCTTGGAAAAAATATGTAGCTGTAATCAAACAGTATGAATAAAAGATCATTGGAGTGAACGTAAGCAAAAGTTTGCCGAGCCACTTTAAAACTTGCATGTTCATTTACTTTTCTACAATCTATTCTGTTATCTGTGAATTTGTATTTCTCTATTTGAGTCTAAATATTGGATATTGGTGCTTTCATATACAACTGAGTGTTGGTGGTTATTTTTTCCGCTAACAACTTCTGAGATGGAGTTTCCAGTAGCATTTCTTATTTACTAAGTCATTCTTAAAAACTTTAATAAGAATGATTAGTCTCTTAATAGGGAAAGGTGTATAAGATTCGTGTGTTCAATGTGATTTATACTTTATATACTAATATATTGTATTGAAAACCATTGAACAAAAAAATGGAATAATACCCTAAAATGAAATAAAAAGAGAGAGCTAGCAAAAAAAGTAAGAAATATCAGAATTTTTATAGTGGCTCGGCAAAACTTAGGCATACATCCACTTTAATCTTATTTCTTATAGTCACAAGTAAAAAGGTTTTACTTATTTAGTAGCCTAGAAAAGCAAACAACAAATAGTAGCTTCCCTTGTGACAAGCTCGTGTAGAGAAAGAAAGTGAAGAAGATGAAGTGCCAATAGTCCCTTTCCAAATGTTCTAAGTATCGTATTTATAGAGAATCACCCTAGGGAAGTCGTAGATCTATGAACTACCAGTTCTAAAGCGCCAAAAGTCACTTTCCAAATGCTCCAAGTCTCGTATTTATTGAGAAATCACCCCAACGAAGTCGTGCATCTACAAAATACCAATTCTAACATCAGATTCAAGAAAATAGGAGGGGAAATGAGGTCCTCTGACTAGTAAAATCATTTTGGTATCGATCAGAAGTGATCGATGCCGATATGATTTTACGATGGCATTTTGTCCATCTTCCATCTCTTGGTCTTCTAACTTCGATCCATTAAGCTTCAAGAACTTTCACATTATAAATCAAGTTTTTACCGAGTGGTTCTAATATCTTCAATACTGGTTCTTTACCTTTAGATATTCCTTGGAGTTATTCTCCTACCCCTTCAGAAATGGGCCTCGGGACGATCACATTAGCTAGAGATCCACAAGCCATGGCTCCAGAACTCCATAGGGTGCACAAAAAAGTGCTTGGTACCAATCTAAAAGAGGTTGGTACCGACTTATTTCCTTTTCTTTTATTGCTCTCCAAACTGTTGAACCCCTTCCATTTGTTGAATATGCGCTTTGCGCTTATATGATTTTTGTTTGATGATAATAAACATATATATATATTCATCTAAATGTATTTGTTAATATACTATTTTATTTTCACGGATTAAATAAATGTTAGTTGAATAAATTAAATAACACAGATTTTGAATTCAAACGAATATTTTATTCAAATAAATTTTATTACAATTTTGAATAGTACAATTTCAAGCTCTCACTATAACTATAAAATTTTGAATACATCACGATTTTATAACCTCACTACATATCACTCACACTCATATTTCTATCTTCAACTGCATTCCAGTTTGAATCCAGCATCTGAGCAATCTGCAAAAAATATAAACTAACGCAGTAAAATTGAAAAGGAAATATTTTTGCAGTTTAAAATAAAATAAAATGGATTTTGAAAATAAGATTTGCCTCAGTTATTTGGGTTGTTGCCATAATTTAAATTTGAATTCATCATACACGAACAACTTGTGACATACACAGTATATTACTGTATATGCCACAAGGCCGTGCACGCCAATATATACACTTGATTGATTTACAGGGACAGGTGAGCACAGGTCAAACCCAAATGAAAAACCGGATTCAACTCATGTGCAATAACATAAAAGTCACAACTCTCAGCACAAGGTCAAACCCGAGTTTTGAAACTGGATTCAACACAAGGCGACATGACATGAATGCAACGAAGACCAACAACAAAATGGACTGCAACAATCATGTATACTGATGGTCAGACCAAACAAAAAGACAGTGGCAACATCAAAATAAAATAATCAGCTGCAACATGAAGAGAATCATATGTGCAAAGGTCAGACCAAACATCAAGACTAACTGAAGAATGCAAATACAGCTCGACCAAATGGCCAACATGATCAAGAAATATAACATGCAGTTTGCTGTGTCACAATGCTCATTCCATAGTGCAAACACACCAAGTAAATGCACAGCAAAAATGAAATCAAATCAAACTCAATTCAACCAGATCGGATAGTACAAGCAAAAATGCAAGACAGTGGTCATGAATGCAATAACAACATCGAGCCAAGAGCTGTCAAGTTCAAATATCACACAAGTATAGGCCGCAAAAGTATGCACCAGTCCAAACATTTATCAGAGAGTATATGGAAGGGTCAGGTAAGTGGTAACTTCAAACAACACAAATCACAATGTCGAGCATGCATGAATCAGTGACATTCTACAATGAACAAGTCCAAATACAACAATATTCAGAAAAACTCAAAGAATCAACTACAAATACAAGTGTTGACCAGAATCAAGATTCAAAGATACCGGGTACAGTGATGCAGTGAACCACAGTAAAGACAGTGTGCAAGTGCAAATCACCAACTACAAAGACCATGTCGAACATAGTGACAACATTAAGTAATGAAACAATCAATACTTCAACGAACTCAACATGAAGCAGTGCAAACTCCCAAAGATACAACAGTGAAGGAAACTGCATCACAGCAGCATGAAAAAGTGTATACAACATCAAGATACATGAATATGGAACCAACTATACAAGTGCAAACTATAGAGAAACAATGCACAGCAAGTATGCAGGAGAAAAGAAATAATGACCAATGAATAAAACTGAAAACAAATGCACGAAAATGCAATGCCACAGCGAACATGCTGCAATTAGTGAACAAAAATTCATGAAATCAAAGTGATCAGAGTCAAGCCAGCAGAGGGATGAACAATGTAAATGTCAAAGTCGTGGAAGCATACCAATGTCAACGAGAAATTCACGAAATTCAAAAATACAGTTTAAAAATCAAAAAATGGTCGAAGTCAATATTGAACAAGTCAATAATCAAAACCGTGTCAACCAAGCCGTGGGAAGCAAGTAACAAAATTATACGCATATGAAAAAGTCAATCAAAATCGTGAGCATCCAAGAATAATCGAATGGCCAAAGCAATATCAGTAGACAAATTCAAATCAACTTATACGAACGCAAATCTAGGGTTACAAACCCTATATAAACCATCATCATCGGCAATCTCAAATCCATCGAGTTCGAGTAAGCCAAAATTGTAAAAGCAAAAAGGGAAATTACATACCGATGCATCAGAGTTGAACTCGATCAAAAATTGGGGAAGCCGAAAGCTAAACAGAGCTAGAGGGTCGATTACCGAATCAAAACAAAGAAGTAGCTACTGTAGTCGATCTACATTCAAGCGGCGCCTTCGATTTTACCAAAGCCCTAATTTCAAGAGCCAAGAGGAATGAACGAAAGAAGGAACCAGGCCGACATTATTTTCTACAGAGAAAAATAAAGAAGAGAACGGGCTAGAAGAAATAAAAGGGGCCGTTTTTTGGTTAAAAGGGCTTTATTTTTAATTAGGGTTAATAGTGTTAATTATTTGTTTTTAATTGTTGTTTTTATTTTTTCGAATCAAAACTTTGTAAATCACCACCTAGGGATTAGGTCGTGTCAGATTGTCTAGTTAGAATTAGTTCAGTGAGCAGGGTGTGCGAGTTTGTAGAGCTCTATAGGCGGGAGCAGTGTTTGCGAGTAATCAAAGCTCTATAGGCGGGAGCAGAGTTTGCGAGTAAGCAAAGTTCTATTGTAGGCGGGAGCAGAGTTTGCGAGTAAACGAAACTCTATAGGCTGGAGCAGGGTGTGCGAGTCTAGTGGAGTGTTTGTGAGCGGGAGCAAATGTTTGCGAGTCTAGTAGAATGTTTGTGAGCGGGAGCAAATGTTTGCGAGTCTAGTAGAGTGTTGTGAGCGGGAGCAAAAGGGTCTGCGAGTCTAGTAGAGTGTTTGTAAGCGTGATACTGTTTAATTCTAATAGAAATCTGGGAATGCAGCAGTAGGCAGGGGTTGCCGAAGCTGGGTAAATTTTGTGTGTGATTTACTTTTCAGCATATTTATTTCTGCAGTTTATTTCTGTGTTTAAATCGAGAAAATTTGCTATAACCCTATTCACCCCCCCCCCTCTAGGGTTAATCTAGATCCTTCAAGTGGTATCAGAGCCCGGTATTTTGTTTTTAACTCAAGAGTCATGAATCCACCAAATAATATTGTTGATGAGGGTCATTTCAATATTATTCCTTCTATTTTCGATGGAACAGATTTTTTGAATTGGAAATTGAAAATGGTATTTTATTTAAAATCTGTTAATATTAAATGTTGGGATATTATTGAAAATGGGTGTGATATATCAAATAAGGAAATTATATCGATTAATGCTCTTGCTATGCATATATTATATTCTCATATTAATCGTGATAATTTTTATTTCGTCTCTCATTGTGAAAATGCACGGAAAATTAGGAAAATTCTCGATGCAATATATGGTGCAAAAGTCAACAGCAATGAGAAGTCCTCCACAACCGACTTAGATAAAGAAATATGCTTAACAGGATTGGTAAATAGCAGTTGTGATGAGGATGATGATGATGGAGCAGCCGAGCTGGCATTACTAATGAAGAATTCGAAAAGGAAATTTGCAGCCATGTGGAATAAAAGCGATAACAGTGAAAGTGAGAAAGCAGATATGTGCCTTCATGGGAATATAACTGATAGCGATGACGACGAGCCAAGCGAGGTATCAAAACTTACTCACTCTGAAATACTTATTTATTTCCATGAAGTAAATGGCTGTTTTGAACGACTTAGGGAAAAATATGCTAAACTTGAATCACAAAAAGACACTTTGATAGAATTAAATGAACAACTTGACCAATTAGTTAAAACCTATCAAAGTAGGATCCCTAAGTGTGATAAGTGTCCAACATTTGAAGAAGAAATTAAGAAATCAGAAATTAAAATGAAATCACTTGAAAATGAAATTCTGATTTTAAAAATTGAAAATACTAGAAGAGAGAATTCTATTAAAAAGTGCACACAATTGTTAAACGAAAATGAATCTCTCAAAATACAAGTCCAACAATTGTCAACGACTTTAGATAAATTTTCAAGAAACGAAAAATCATTGAATATGCTATTAGGAAAGCAAACTGTTAACACGGTTAGAAAAGGACTTGGATATAATCAATCTAAAATTGTTGAAAACAAGATTAATCAAAAAAATTCAATGTGCACGATTTGTAGAAAATATGGACACAATTACAATAATTGTTGGTATGGACCCAAACATGTGAAAACTATACCGATTTGGGTTCCAAAAGGCGCAAATATAAAATCTTTGAAAGTCAAACAAATTTGGGTGCCAAAAGGAACATATATAAATAGTTTTGGGTCTCCACAAACATATTTTTCATATTCTGCCACTAACAACCATGGACCTATAAAAACAAATAGGTCACAAAAATCTTTCATCGTGTAGGTGTGGTGGCAGGCTAAGGAACAACAACAGTGTTCTCTGGATTTTGGCTGTTCCAGAAACACAACGGGCGACAAATCAAAGTTCCTTAGCCTAGTATAAAGGTGACAGAATCATAATGGACAACAACGAAAAATTATCGTAAAGGTAAAACAGGTAAAATTATTTTTAACGATATATTAAATGTGATTATCTGCACCATACTCTAAATTAAAATCAGCCAATATTGAGATGAACAAAAGATGATGATTTTGATTCTATGACTTTTTCAAAATATTGACCAATCATCTTTAAATAGAATTACTTGGAGTAATTATGATGGTTGACTAATTCGGACTTAACTGATATGATTTTTTGACTTGTTCTTATTTATGACATTGATTTGTGCTTAATTGATGACCAATCAGATTTTCATTTTTGAACTAATCCATATAAATTTGTTTGGTCAATAGATGGTTACTCATGCTACACGTAGATATATTTGTTTTGACATTTTGGTCACTGCTTGTAAATCTGCACGATTTCAATTTTCATGTGAAAGTTGTTAAAAAGGATTTTAAGAAATTGTTGAAACTTCAAGAAACTGTTTGAAATGATAATGATTGCTCATAAATATAGTTGTTTATTCTACGGCTTCTAAGATTGACACTATGATATGTTTTTATTGTTAACACGGCTTCAATTCAAATTCAAAAGAATGTCATTTAAATTGATGTTAAGTTTGAAATTCTTGGTGCACACTTCATGGTTTGGTCAATCAAATTCAACGAGTGAATATTGAGTGAAATTTATATTCAGATGCAGATTACACTGGTAATATAGTTGATAGAAAAATTATTAGTGTAACGTGATTAATTTTTGAAACATTCATTTGCTGCATCATTTTTTCAAAGAAAAATCTCTGCATGTATTTCACTTGAAATAATTTTCAAAAAGCAGAATTTTTTTTAAAAAACCCTCGAGAAAATCATGTTTGACCATATTTTCAGATTAGACATTCTTATTTGATTTTAAATGACAAATTTTGACTAATCTGACTCCCTTTGATTATCGAAAAGATGAATAGTAATTGAAAAAGTGATGAGTGTTGATATTTATCATATATTAAACTCGAGAAAGTATAATTAGAAAATTTCTTTAGAATTTCATAAAAAAAGTTATAAAAACTTTTTGTTGGGTAAAAATTCCATGATCATTTCTATTTCTATCATCTTTCTATCGACTATCACTCATCAAAATTACACATAGTATGTAAATTTGTGGTAGTTTACAAAGGAAATCATTTGTTCTTCAATATCTTTAAATCTGTGAAGGAAATTATTTGTGCTTCAATTTATTATATTTAGTAATAAAAATAAATATCCAAAGTATTCACTCTCATTTAAAAGTCCTCACGGTTATGCATGGGTGAATTACTTGGATTTTTGATTATGTGCTTCCATGCTCATTTAAAAGTCCTCATGGTTATGCATGTATGGAACGCATATCAAATTTAATTGATTAAATAGACAAGTTGATTCTAATCCCATTTAAAAGTCCTCACGGTCATGCGTGGTTAGAAGTTACTTGATTTCATTTTTAAATTAAATTGGAATACTACTAATCTCATTTAAAAGTCCTAACGGTTATGCATGGTTAGTAGATATTCAAATTTCCTGAAATAAATATACCACAAATAGACAGAACTGTATGATGTTTTGATGATTTTATCCCCATCACTTCTGAAAGTGGAATATGCGTCTAACAAGGGTAATTATGATTTTTGTTTGAGTTTTATTGAAATTTGATATTTATATTCAATTGAGTTAAATGCTTGATTCATGTCTGTCACTTCATCCCTATTTTTATAACACTGTTATTCTTTTGCTGATAACAAAAGGGGGAGAGAAAAGTTAAGATTTTGTCAAATAGAATCAAGCAAAGGTCAAATAATTTTCCATTTGCATATAGGCTCATTTATATATTTCTATTTGTATGCATATATGTAGGGGGAGTATTGTGTAGAGAGGGAGCATTTAAATAGGGGGAGCAAATTGAACGATCAAATACATTTAACACATTCAAAATCTTAAATATATGTTTGTTATCATCAAAAGGGGGAGATTGTTAAATATGCGCTTTGCGCTTATATGATTTTTGTTTGATGATAATAAACATATATACATTCATCTAAATGTATTTGTTAATATACTATTTTATTTTCACAGATTAAATAAATATTTGTTGAATAAATTAAATAACACAAATTTTGAATTCAAACGAATATTTTATTCAAATAAATATTTATTACAACTTTGAATAGTACAATTTCAAGCTCTCACTATAACTATACAATTTTGAATACATCACGATTTTATAACCTCACTACATATCACTCACACTCATATTTCTATCTTCAACTGCATTCCAGTTTGAATCCAGCATCTGAGCAATTTGCAAAAATATAAACTAACGCAGTAAAATTGAAAAGGAAATATTTTTGCAGTTTAAAATAAAATAAAATGGATTTTGAAAATAAGATTTGCCTCAGTTATTTGGGTTGTTCGTCATAATTTAAATTTGAATTCATCATACACGAACAACTTGTGACATACACAGTATATTACTGTATATGCCACAAGGCCGTGCACGCCAATATATACACTTGATTGATTTACAGGGACAGGTGAGCACAGGTCAAACCCAAATGAAAAACCGGGTTCAACTCACGTGCAATAACATAAAAGTCACAACTCTCAGCACAAGGTCAAACCCGATTTTCGAAACTGGATTCAACACAAGGCGACATGACATGAATGCAACGAAGACCAACAGCAAAATGGACTGCAACAATCATCTATACTGATGGTCAGACCAAACAAAAAGACAGTGGCAACATCAAAATAAAATAATCAGCTGCAACATGAAGAGAATCATATGTGCAAAGGTCAGACCAAACATCAAGACTAACTGAAGAATGCAAATACAGCTCGACCAAATGGCCAACATGATCAAGAAATATAACATGCCGTTTGCTGTGTCGCAATGCTCAATCCACAGTGCAAACACACCAAGTAAATGCACAGCAAAAATGAAACCAAATCAAACTCAATTCAACCAGACCGGATAGTACAAGCAAAAATGCAAGACAGTGGTCATGAATGCAATAACAACATCGAGCCAAGAGCTGTCAAGTTCAATCACACAAGTACAGGCCGCAACAGTATGCACCAGTCCAAACATTTATCAGAGAGTATATGGAAGGGTCAGGTAAGTGGTAACTTCAAACAACACAAATCACAATGTCGAGCATGCATGAATCAGTGACATTCTACAATGAACAAGTCCAAATACAACAATATTCAGAAAAACTCAAAGAATCAACTACAAATACAAGTGTTGACCAGAATCAAGATTCAAAGATACAGGGTACAGTGATGCAGTGAACCACAGTAAAGACAGTGTGCAAGTGCAAATCACCAACTACAAAGACCATGTCGAACATAGTGACAACATTAAGTAATGCAACAATCAATACTTCAACGAACTCAACATGAAGCAGTGCAAACTCCCAAAGATACAAAAGTGAAGGAAACTGCATCACAGCAGCATGAAAAAGTGTATACAACATCAAGATACATGAATATGGAACCAACTATACAAGTGCAGACTACAGAGAACCAATGCACACCAAGTATGAAGGAGAAAAGAAATAATGACCAATGAATAAAACTGAAAACAAATGCACGACAATGCAATGCCACAGCGAACATGCTGCAATTAGTGAACAAAAATTCATGAAATCAAAGTGATCAGAGTCAAGCCAACAGAGGGATGAACAATGTAAATGTCAAAGTCGTGGAAGCATACCAATGTCAACGAGAAATTCATGAAATTCAAAAATACAGTTTAAAAATCAAAAAATGGCCGAAGTCAATATTGAACGAGTCAATAATCAAAACTGTGTCAACCAAGCCGTGGGAAGCAAGTAACAAAATTATACGCATATGAAAAAGTCAATCAAAATCGCGAGCATCCAAGAATAATCGAATGGCCAAAGCAATATCAGTAGACAAATTCAAATCAACTTATACGAACGCAAATCTAGGGTTACAAACCCTATATAAACCATCATCATCGGCAATCTCAAATTCATCGAGTTCGAGTAAGCCAAAATTGTAAAAGCAAAAAGGGAAATTACATATCGATGCATCAGAGTTGAACTCGATCAAAAATTGGGGAAGCCGAAAGCTAAACAGAGCTAGAGGGTCGATTACCGAATCAAAACAAAGAAGTAGCTACTGTAGTCGATGTACATTCAAGCGGCGCCTTCGATTTTACCAAAGCCCTAATTTCAAGAGCCAAGAGGAATGAACGAAAGAAGGAACCAGGCCGACATTATTTTCTACAGAGCAAAATAAAGAAGAGAACGGGCTAGAAGAAATAAAAGGGGCCGTTTTTTGGTTAAAAGGGCTTTATTTTTAATTAGGGTTTATAGTGTTAATTATTTGTTTTTAATTGTTGTTTTTATTTTTTCGAATCAAAACTTTGTAAATCACCACCTAGGGATTAGGTCGTGTCAGATTGTCTAGTTAGAATTAGTTCAGTGAGCACGGTGTGCGAGTTTGCAGAGCTCTATAGGCGGGAGCAGTGTTTGCGAGTAATCAAAGCTCTATAGGCGGGAGCAGAGTTTGCGAGTAAGCAAAGTTCTATTGTAGGCGGGAGCAGAGTTTGCGAGTAAACGAAACTCTATAGACGGGAGCAGGGTGTGCGAGTCTAGTAGAGTGTTTGTGAGCGGGAGCAAATGTTTGCGAGTCTAGTAGAATGTTTGTGAGCGGAAGCAAATGTTTGCGAGTCTAGTAGAGTGTTTGTGAGCGGGAGCAAAAGGGTCTGCGAGTCTAGTAGAGTGTTTATAAGCGTGATACTGTTTAATTCTAATAGAAATCTGGGAATGCAGCAGTAGGCAGGGGTTGCCGAAGCTGGGTAAATTTTGTGTGTGATTTACTTTTCAGCATATTTATTTCTGTAGTTTATTTCTGTGTTTAAATCGAGAAAATTTGCTATAACCCTATTCACCCCCCCCTCTAGGGTTAATCTAGATCCTACACCATTGCCCTTCTAAGCATGTTCCAAAGTCCTTGAATCATTTCGTCTTCATCCTAACGTGTAGATTCGACTGAAAACTACTTGGTCTAAAAGCCGGATAACAAATACCAAAATATGTAGCAAGTATGATCTTTCATATGTCGTTAAATCCACCCTAGAGCGAAAAATCATACTCTATCTCTAATGAAACAAAGTATCAACTTAGTTCATATCTCAATCTAAGCCCTAATACCAAATGTTACTATTGTCATGTACCTCTGGTACCCAATATATCTGTATAATGCATTGCAACAAAATCCCGTTTATATAGAATAATAGTCAAGGGTAAAGTAGTAAACTCCAAATCAAAACCTATCATATATTTCAAAACGTGGTGGGGGAATATAATAATCAACATAAATATGAAACATGCGAGAAAGATATGCATAACTAAAATAAATCGCATAAATATTTAAATGCTTGATCCACATTAGTTATACGACATAAATAGAGTTTATACTTCAACAAATGAAACTCTAGTACTTTCTCTAATAGCCAAGAACTGATATAAGCTCCATAGAGTTGCACGATGGAATAACGATAAGCTCTAAGTATAGTAAATATAAATAGGCACCAGCCTTATGCTCGCCATCTTAGTAGCTCCATGTGCCAATGTCATACCTATTATATAGTCTACTCATTTAAGAGTGCACGAGATAATAAGAAGTAAAGCATAAAACCTTGAGTCAGACAAAAGTCTTATGTGAGCAACAAATGATCTCAAAATACTATAAAGGCTGATATAGTAAAGAGGAACACAAGGTAAGGAGAATCATACCTTTCGGATCCCTACATCCAACAAGTTAGCACATAATACGATATATGTTGCACTATCATCATATAGGTGTACAACACTTAGTGCAACATAGGTGCCGGGGTATCTAACATGGTAATACCTATATCATAAGACATATATTCAATAGCACATCAATAAAAGAAATCACGGTGACCACCACTAAGGTCTCGCATCACCACTAAGATGCCTTCGGACTTATGATAACTCGTATGATTGTTACGAAGGTAGATGACACACTACGTCGCAATAAAATTAAGTGCTTGGTCACATATTATCACATTGGCATTGCCCTCACTAAGGCAGGCCAGACCACCACTAAGTCCAAGGAACATAGATCAGCGTCCTCACATATCCTTTTCCTACGAAACAAACATCATATCAGAAGTTATCTATGATCACTTCGGTATGTGACTCGATAATAGAACACACTATGTACAACTCCATTGCACCACATCCTCATGCGTGCCTCCTCTGACAATCACTAAGCCTCATACGCACTTCTCACTAGAAGTACCCAATCTAGATGACAAATGTTGTTGATTTATTGAAATATGAAACCCTATACTTAGTTTCTAAGGTCTTCCAAGGCAGAACTTGAAGTATCCATCATATTTCCTTGACTAAGTCCAAAGTGAACCAAGGAAATCCCCCCATCACTCGTCGCATCTCATATTAGTCGACAAAGCACTATAAATCAATTCCTACCCATTGAAACTATATGTGAGTGATCCAACAGACTTCTCATGCCTTCATTACACCCATCATCGATTTCGGCCTTGGCTCATCAACTGTTATGGGTCTGTGTCGAATCATTACCCTAAATACTTCGCCAATTTTTGGACTTCCGCCAAGTATTTCCTATACTCTAACATACCTTCCAAAAGTGAATCTTATGCTAACTCACTTTGCTCCACATTTGCATCATTTTTATCACCTACCTAAGATCAATTGTCCTTGGCTCCTAACCCCACCATTTTTTTATCCAAATGCACGATGACTAGTACTATAGCTTCATGACCTCCTTTGGATCCCCCGTCTTATCATTCATAAGTTGATCCAAGCCTTTTAATGATCATTCGATCATATATGGGTTGGTGGTAATGGTTTAGGAACGAACTACCCCTATGTAATTTTCATTTTCCCCAAGTTATCTCCCAAAGTCTCCACTATAATTGCTTGAAACTTCAAAATCAAAACCTGGAGTCTACATTGACGAAGCTAACAGGACCGGTCCATCTTACTTTAAGCATAACTCCACCATACCAACTCCAAATCGTGTGCGACCTATTTTGTAGGCTCTCTACACCATCACCAACTTTCTAAAATGATCGCTCACAATTTAGATGAATTTTTGATCGATATATCATGATCAGTCATCTTAGAAATCCCGTTTTATTTTTAGCAATTTCTGAGTTGTTTTCCAGTCTACTTCAAATGCCTCAACTTTCTATGCAGTTTGTTTCTGTTGATACGACTCTAAACACTTTAGATCCGATGGATACTCCAAAATTCATATCGATACTCCATATCCAAACCTAAGCAAACAAGCATACAATAACTACCAAACAAATATCATATCATTAATACAAGACTAATATAATCATTATATCATCTAAAATAGGTCAAAACATAGAATAGCCTATCTATTAGAACATAAATGCAATATTTAAACCTAATCCATTATTAATTATTAAAATCCATTTTCGAATAACAAGTAAGTTTAGATTTGATCGAAATTATGCTTTTAACTTTAAAACTCATTTCAAAAACATAATTACATACCATTTAGGCAATCATAGTATTATGAGAGACCAAATCACTCGCCTAAGGTCCAAATGCACAAAAACCAAGGAGAATCTAAGATGAACGGTAGCTAGCCCAAATTCTAATTCACCCAAACAGTAATTAATGAATTACGTGCTAATCTCTTCTAGTAGCTTAATTTGTCTAAATAAAGTAAGGATTTGAGTTTCTTTTTGCTAAGGAGATGATTAATGAAAGTTGGAATACTATTGGGAAGTGTGGATTATGTATAAGTGTTGTTCCACCTAGTTAAAAGGTACAAACTTCGAAATTCATTAAAGGGCCTAAATTTAGGCTTAGTCTAGTGAACCACTAATTTATTCAAAAACTGTCTAACTTCAAACGACCGTATCTCCTAAACGGCAAGACCAAAAATCTATTATGACGAATCTAGAAAAGGAGAAACCATCATATCTTTCATTTGTAAGTGATTTCAACTCCCAGTTTAATCCTATCAAAAGTTGTAGGCATTGTAAGTTTTTAGGCTTAAAACCGTCAAATAAAATTTTCAAAGGTGTAAGATGTCACTAGTCAATGTTACCTAAATTTATAGCCCCACATGACCCAATCTAGATTTAAAAACAATATACCACAATCCTGCAACGCGTAAAATATGGATCGTTACACTAAACATTAGACTTTTTAATATGGTATCTACATATATCATTTGGGACAGTCCCGTCACTCTTACTTATGAATTTAGAATTATCTTAGTACCTCTTACTATTTTTCATATAGACGCATGCTTCCTCTACATTTTGACTAACAATCAAACTATTTGATTTTTCTATCAAAATATTTTCTCAGTTATGATGCTTGCCAAAATACTATCGTATCTGTTCTTGGATCTTATCGAACACTTACAAACTCAATTATTGCTCCCACCAATGTCGTGACATTTTGATTATCATATGCAGACAATCTATTCTGAATCATTACTTAGAATTATTATTCTAACAAAGACGTATCAGAATTAAAAGTCATATTAGGCAATAAATTATGAGTAGAGTCCAAATTAACTTAAGCGCATTGAATGATGAATCTATCATGATAATTTCTAGAATTGAAATTTTTGAGGTCATTCTACATCAATGTTGCTTACTATTTCCAACTGCATCGGTCATCCTATTTAAGACACATATGCAACCGATGAATCATATTCATTCAAGTACAACCATCAAAATCATATTTCGATAATGTACTTGGATTCTCTTCCAGATTAAGGCTTCCTTCCATATTGAAGAGTCTATACTCTTTTATTAATAGTTTAGGAAATTATTGCTACTAATAATTTTTTTTCTCAACATTATTTAGAAACTCGTAGTTTCTTTTTAATGTGTAATGGCTCTTATAAGACATTGTAATGTGTTGTGCCCATTTTGGGCTTAGTTAATTTCATTTCATCTTATACAATGAATTTCTACATTAGGATCTTTGGACCGTATCCAATTCTTCCATAAAACTGATTCAATTTTGGGTTCACAAAACTTATGTTCATAACACAAATTAGTCGACGGTTTTAGTCGATCCCAAACTTTTTTAGGATGGTTCACATAAGATCTCTCACGATTGAATTTTACGTGTGGCCCCTAGACTTACCCAACCTATGAACTCCTTGACTTTAGACATGTAGTAGTTATTTCTCTACTCATATCTTATATGATTTCGTAAACAGTGCTACAAACAAAATTAAATTTAACATTTATATTCACTCTTGAGTTTATATCCTTATATAATGAGGTTAGTTTAATAACACTCTTCCTCAATCCTACTTTGCCCAGCAAAGTTCGATTACTCCTTATAGACACATCGTTATGTAACAGAGAGAGGAGTGACTTTGAGATTGAATTTTCTTCATTTTAGGTATTGGACTCTTTCCCAAATACACATCTATTTGATCAAATCAAACTGTTTTATTTCCTTTGCATGATATATTTTCTACTTGCGTTTTAAATTCCATGAACTTATCAAAGATATACTGATTATGTAACAAAATACCGTGGTTCATGCTTGTAAGAATTCATTGCTGAATTTAACAAAGTTAGTGGATCTATTTTGGTATCAATCCACTATATGTATCAATTCAGAAAGTTCATTAACTCTTTTATTGCACACATTGAATGGGTATTTCGCCCTCAGTCTTTAGAGGTATAATTCATGAGTACCATATGATTCATAATCATATGAAATATTTATTAAACATAAGGCTTAGTCTATAATTACAAAATAAATGTAAAAAAAATTATGTACCTCTGTATTTTTCTTAGCTAATGCATTACCATTGTTATGGAAACAAATACCATTATTACAGTAGTTTTATAATGAATATTCATAATATTTATATTAAATAAAAATATATCTATTTTTTGGTAATACTGAAATTTGTTATTATTTTACAAATAATATTTGGTATATATACGAAAGTAGTCTTTCATTACTTGATGTATCCGCTAATAAGTATCATATGATATGCTTCACTATTTCCATGATTATTATAACGGTTTGTGAAATACGAAGCTCCTTTCAACCACTTATTATAGGTCACTTATTACATCCATTGTAGCTAGTTTGCAATTGAGAGTTTAAGATCAAATATCTTAAACTCAAAGAAATAAATCTTGTAGAAAACAATTTCTACAATAAAATTACATTTGGAATATAAATCACATTTATTATTCCATAGTAAGTATCTAATTCTCGTTTCTAATATCCCATCAAGAATCCTGACCATTTACTCTCTTCATCCTAATTGTTCCTATTTTACCTCCACTATCAAATACTTAAGTTCCTTTCTAAATGGTCGAACAATTCGAAAGAAAACTCTTACTGCAAGGCTGCATCGAATTCTTTACCAAAGCACATTTGGATATCCTAAACATTTTAAACGTATTGTATGGGCTGCATTTAAGTAAACTAATCAAGACTGATTTTTTAGCGATCATATTCCTAGTTTATCTTTTAGTCCTTGGTCTAGTGTCATAATCAATATGAAAAGATTATCGGTGTATTCAAATCGTATTGAACACATGATCTTGCTTTATGGCCTACTTTCTCATTTTGAATGAACTAATTTAATCATAATTTCCTATATTACAAACGTGACTATTTATCATACAACTTTTGTATGTGATCTAATATCGATAGAATGTCCATATTCTTGTACTGCTTTAGAATTCAAAATCATAAAGAAAAATATAGTTTCGGGAAAACAAACACTTAAGTGACCAAGGTACAGATGTATTTAGCAGTCGTATAATTCGGCTCTTGCATTGGCCTTGAAGTGACAACATGCTAGAAGATTTAATGGTAAGTATATCCTATATTCCTATTCAATCCTCACTCAGCTTCTTGTATATTTTTAATTAATGAACATTAACAAAATATTTCGAAGTTGTTTATTTTAACTTTGTATGGTATATGTTTTTACAATTAAATTGGTTAAATGAAATCATTCAATTTCCTAACTAGGATCCCACTAGATTTTTATATTTCTCAAAACACTAAGAAAAATACAGATATATTTTATTCTCTTTAGCGAATATTAGGACTTACTTGCCTTGGAATTCCGACCTTCGTTTGCTTAACAAACGGTAGTATCACAAGCAATTGATAACTCTTTATCGGTTGTATCATATATAACTCCTAACAATGGTCTTTTCCCTAATCTCGACCTTGACCTTGAGCTTGCTCAAGAAATTAAAGGGTGCCTATTGTTTCACAATGGCATAATTATCTATGTATAATGCACATACTTTGAGTTTCCTCAATAAATACGTGCATGTATCTTACCTTGTTTGGGCAATATGTTAACTAAACCATACATAACATCCCTTACTTGAGTTTTCTCAACAACCTTTGAGTATGCAAGTAATGTATCATCATTTATATGATAGAGAACCATTTTATATGTTATAGGCCTATAATCTTGAACACATATTAGAGTGATTTCAGTTTAAGGAATAATTTATTTCTTATGAAATACCCCCGTAATTCAAGTTGTCGGACGCATTTGAAATCACGGTATATGTACTTTAGTACGTACTTATTCTAAAATATATTTTGGGTTTATTTCGATTCGACTTAAACTATGTTTATACATATATAATTATATAATTTCAATTTATTTATAACTATTATAATTTAATTCACTTATATAATATTTACATTTATACCATTAATTAAATCAAATTTAACTAATTTTAGTTTTATTGGTATATAATATTTAATAATTTAATTTATATAAATTTTTTGAGTTTTATGTTTTATCTTAAACTATTTAAGATAAATAATTAATAATAACTTTGTAGTTTTATTTATTCGTGTGTATGTGTATACGAGTATATTAATTAATTAAAATTTTTATTTATATATTTAAAAAAACCTTTTATTTAATTAAATATTTTAATTAATTTGAAAAGTTTAACTTAATCACCTTAAACCATTTTTAGGATAAATATACAACTATAATAATTATAGTTATATACATATACCAATGTATATATGTTTTTAATTGATTAACTCTTTATTAATTATTTAATTTAATTTAATTAATCGCATTAATTATATATTAAAATTTTGAAATTAATTATTTAATTTCTCAAAATAGTTTTGAAAAAATTAAATCAGTTTCATAACTTCTATAAAATTCCTTTTATATTTAAAATTAATTAATATAATTTTCAATTTTCAAGCTTAATATGAAAATAATGAAAATTAATCTTAAGCCTAAATAACTTTATGCCTTATGTTTGGGCCAATATTTTGGATTTACTCCACCTATTATGCCAGACCAGTAGTTAGGGAGGGAAGAATAATTTTTATTCAACCCTAAGCCTAGATATTACTATTCTAGATACCCATCAGATGGGAAAGTTTATCGGTTGGCCCCTAATGTAGGCTAGTTAGACTTCATAAATCATATGGGCTCTGATACCATTGTTGGGTCTAGCCCATTCTACAACGGATGAAGCGGGTAAACTTAAAATAATCTAATTGGATCTCAGTGGGCCTATGAAGTCTAATATTCAACACTTGATTAAATCTTGTTGTTCTAATGAAACCATATTTTATTTTATTTAGTTGATCTAGTTAATTAAATGTATTTAATGTGAATATAAGATAGGTAGAGAACGGAGTGGTCAACCGTGGATGAAAGAATAAATTAAATAAAATTCAATTAGATGAAAGAAAGGTTTAATTTCACTTAGAGAGGGAACCTTTTCATTTCTCTCTTTTAAAATTAGACTATATCCTTCCATGTGTGGCTAACCATATAATCAATTATATATGGACTATTACATCAAATATGCATGCGCATAATTAGTAATAACACGTATAAGGTTTGACATGATGATATGACAAACGATGACAAAGTTATGATATATATATATGTGTGTGTGTGTGCGCGTGCGCGCGTGCACATGTGAATATTGGGATTTATACATACTATGTATATATTCACCATATATATATATATATATATATATATATATATGAAAACATATCTTAATAACATAAAGGCTGAATTGGTAATACCTAATATTAATTGATTGATATAAAATTGCAAAAAAGGACTGTTGGTTAATATCTGAGATTGATTTGTAGAATACATCTATATTCAGATCTAGATTAAGTTTACTAATGTAAAATATCTCTTTGTATTAATATTATGATATGAGTGTGCGCACGTGCACAAATAATAATATGATTAATGTAATACTTATATAATTTAAAATACAAATACATATATAAATATAAAGTGCTAAATTATTCCAATCCATTAACAAGCATATTCATATAAACATACATACATACATACAATACAAATAAAACTTTTGTAAAATAACCTTTTTTTTTCCTTTACGTTTTCAAATAATCAAAAGTTTGAATTCAAAGTACATATGTTAACTTGAATAAATCAATGAATTTTATGGCTATAAATGATGAAAATTAAAGACTAAATAATTGAATTGCAGAAATTTCATATTATGTTTAGAAAGCCATCTCATATTTACTAAAACCCTATTCTAGGCTACGAATAAATTTTTAAACATATATGTGTTTTGATTATAATTTGTCAAACTAAATCAAATATAACCAATCAATTAGTTGTTTAGAATGTAACATTAAATCCAAAAGCCAACAATGCATATATAAAATTGTGATAAGAATTGTATAACCAATGTAAACAGGAATTGTACCTTATAGTCAATTTGTGACACCTTGCTTTGCAAATCCTCGAGTGACTTTATTTTGTTTTATTTGGACTAATTTTGGGTGAAATGGTGGAAAATTATTTAGCCATAAGAGATAAAAGAGGTGGCCATAGATGAGGGTGAAGGGAGGAAAAGTGAAATCCAATAAGAAACGAACGAGAGGATTCTGGTTAAGAAAAGAATGGAAACATTTCCTCCTCTTTCTTTAAAAATTTCCCCATTTAATTCATAATTAATTTTTAATCAAGCCAACCATTCTTCCCTCCTTTACACGATCGACCAAGGATTTTCCCTTGCATAGAATAATTTTTGAAGAATCCCATTAACTAACTAACTACATTTAAAGGTCGTTCAAATACATATTGATATTGTATATGATAAGTGCATATATAAATTTGATATATACATCCACAAAGTTACTAACAACGCCTGAAAAAAATCAAATAAATGAATAATTAATATTTCTTAAATATTAATAGCTTACAACATTTTATAAACTAATTAAGTTGTGTGGTTTTCTAATAATTCAAAAATGCGATTGCAAGATTCAAGGCAGTGATTTATTCAGCAATTAATATCGAACAATTCAAATATTAACCTTCACATGTCGCCTTAGCTAGTGGTGCAGCAGTTTGGTCGAATTCATCGCTTACAATTTTTTTCAATGGAATCCAATTTCACGTTTTCTTATGTGGTATAAATAGTGATAATTCACACATGTTTTCTTCGCCAACCCTGTATCACATTATGATGTATGGAATTTGGTATTAGTCAAAACTCTGATATTATCCAAATTCACTTGATCGATCAGTAAACAAAGTCACAATTGATCGTGACACTAACCTTATAGATAAAGGAAGCATATCCTATATTGTATAATGCTTCACTTCCAATGCTTCAACTCAAATCCAACTACAATTGCTCAATGTATCGCCATATCATGATTTAACCGTAATCAAAGTAGAGTATTTACATTAAAGTTTCACGGTATTCTCAAGTTGAGGAACCGTATAACATCATGATACTAAAATTTCTTGTTTGACTTAGTCGTTATTAACCCAAAAAAACTCTTAGACGATTCATTCCATAGTTATCCAATAATTACAAGTATGTAACCCTTTAGTTCCCGAACAGTCATGGGTGATACACCATCCAAAATTTAAAGAGCGTTGTGCGGGTGAATCGATGTCCTTTTCTTGACATATCTTGACCAGGAATATTTAAAATAAAACCTCGTGTTATTTTGTGATTTATTACTCATGATTGCAATTATTTGCAAATACAATCACATAACATTCTATATAAGGATTTTCTTATTATATACTTTAAATTAATTACTTAATTAAATATATCCAATATAATAAAGTATAAAAAGGAAAACAAACACCATTACAACAAAAAAGATTAACTACATAGTTAGATATATGTAATAAATTACATAATTGCCCATAAGATTGCCATTAACTCTTTTAACCATTGGCATTGTAGGAATATAGGATAACCAAAAAGTAATCAGATACATTCCATTTACTTTGACCTATAGAACTAAGGCCATGATACTGATTTAAGGTAAAGTCCTTTCTCACAATGGATACAGTATGACCCCAAGGTGAACGAGGAGTTATTGCCAGCATCCCTAGACTTGGTAGGGAAAAAGAAAGAAGAGGAAAATCTGAGGGTAGCTTCTCACCAGTAAAGAGTAGCAAGACAATTCAAAGCAAAGGACTGAAACCATAGTTTTAGATTAGTGAACTCATTTTGAAACAGGTCATTCTAAGTTTTGGGTCACTTGATTCAAATTTGGAAGTCTCCATGGGATAGGACAAAAGATTGTAAACAAAATTTTCAAGCTAAAGATAATCGACAGGGACCCCAATCTATGGGCATGAAATAGTGAGCATTCGCACCGCTATCTCACTTGATTTCTTACGTTTATAAATTTTATATTCATTGGATTGAATGTAATCAAGCAGCTTTTGCTATTAGACATTGAAATAAAGTTATCTTTTTGAATCAATGAAACCAAATTCATTAAGTCTGATTTCGTGCTCTAGGATTAGTAGCCTAAACAGACATTATGTTTTGAAAATCGAATGCCTACATACTGAGGGACTCCTTTGAACCATGGTAAGTTCTTTGGAGTACAATTAGACTGGGTGCAAATCAGATAATTTGCCTTTAAATATTTTATCTTTGACTAATACTTGGAGATAGGCAAGATCGGGGATAGATGATCGAAGACAGACATCATGGATACCAATACCTGGAGATAGGCTTTAGTATATAGTTTAATTATCACATGTAAATGTAACGACCCAAAATTTTCGATCCCGAAAATTTCAGATAGTTAAGGAAAAGAAGAAAAGAGATAGAAGAAGAAACAGAAACAAGACACAGAATCTCACATTCGCAGCGGATCAAATATATAATATTAAATGAACTAACAGTTATACAAGGATAAACTATATCAGTTAATATACAATAATATATCAGAGTTACAACACTTCACAAACACTGGTCGGATACAATCCACATGTCTCAGAAAAACTAAAATATATCATAGAGGAATACACTCCATACGTTCCTGCCATCCAGCTCGCTTCCTGAGCCCAGAACGTCCTTACCTGAAAATCTGTAATACTCGGTCTGACTCGAGCATTACATCAAAGTAACACCCGATCAGGCTGGAAACCAGCATGAGTAAAACCATCTAACAAGAAATATTAAAACATAAAACTTATTTAATATCCGGGGTAACTCGTACTTCACTACAAGTTCATAATTTATTATAGTCAACACTTATATTCACAAAGCCCATTCCTAAGTACCTTTACTTAGTTTAATGGTCCAGTCATTTAAATTATTCCATTTCAGCCTATTGATTTCAGATATCATTCTATAAAGAATCATTGTAGGTTACAGATCAAAGTGGGTTCGAGTATTTAGTGGTACCAGACCCCGGTCGCTTCGAATTCAATACCATCTTAACCCAAGTTATTCAAGTGAATTACAATTCAACTTTAAATACAGGATGTCACCTTTTTACACAGGAAATCATCATCGACAGATAGTCACATTATCATTGTCCACTCAAACATTTCATATAAGAGATATCAACCAAATCATGGCATTTAACATCATTCAATCATTCATAAGCAAGATTGATCACTTCCAAAATTAATTTAATTTATCTCTAGTTAAATTAATTTCTAACTTTAATCACTTAGATTACCTTTACTAAACATTAATTAATTACAAACCAATTAATTAATCATCCTTTAATTTTCCATCTTAATTAATCATCCTTCACTAATTACCCTTTAATTACAATAAATATAACGACCCGGAATTTTTCGATCCCGAAAATTCCAGTTATTTAGGGAAAAGAAGAAAAGAGATAGAAGAAGAAACAGAAACACCAAAACACAGATTATTACATTCGCAGCGGACAAAAATATAATATTAAATAATAGTAGTTATACAAAGAAAAACTGTATCTATTAATTTACGTCAATACATCGGAGTTACAACATTTACACATACACTGGACAGTTAAAATCAACATATCCCAAACAAACTACATTATATCACAACGGAAACACTCCATACGTTCCTACCATCCAGTCACCCATCACATTAAATAATTCCTTAATTACTTTTATAAAGTAATTAACAATGATTTATAACATTTATCCTTAATCAATTACTCAAATTAATTATCCGAAAATCACTTACATTGATTAATTATTCCTTAATTAATCACACTTCATTAATTAACTAACTCTTAATTAATTTCCTTAATTAATCAATCCTTTAATTAATTACACTAAGTAATTAATTCTCAATTACTTCTCTTAAGTAATTAACTTCTAATTACCTTTATTAAGTAATTATCCATTGGTTAATTATCCTTAATTAATTACCTTAATTAATCAATCATTTAATTAATTATATTGATCATTTAACCAAAATCAATAATTAATCACAATTATTAATTATTCTTCTGCTAATAAGTAATTACTCTTAATTACTCAATAAATTAATTAGTCATTAATTATCAAAATCTTAATTAACTTTAGGATAAAACTTTATCTTATTAATGACCTAATCATTAACATAATTTAAATACATTTTATAACATTCCACTTTTAATTTAAACTTTAAAATTTAAATTTAAGATTTAAAATAACTTACCAATTTATCTTAACAAATTTCAAGTTGATCAAATTACCAAACTTCTACATCAATGTTTTTAGGAAACATTTAATTTTACAAAATAGTTCAGAATTAGATTCAATTTAAAATTTAAAACTTGTTTTTTTATACTATATTACATTGGTATTTGTATGGATACGAGATGAAAGCCATATAGTTTCGATAAGGATGTCACAATACAATTTTATTTATAGGTTAACAGGATATGTTTAATCAATAATAACTATAGCTAAGTAAAGAAACATAATTATGTAATCAAAGAGGTTTATTTATATGTACAAAGTTATATATTCAGTACAAAGATCACAAACAAAGTTAGATATGATATGTAAGTAATTAATTACAGGCGATTGTATGTTATTACTTGTAGGAACAACACATAAGTGTAGAGTATAATGGATGCGATAAAATTAAATAGACAATATTTGAATGAAAATCTTTTGCATACAACTTATAGGGGTAAAAATCGTACAAACATGACCTATGTAAAAGCATGGAAACAAGAAGGACAACAAGACAAAGACAGCAAAAGGTCTTTTGAAGTGATTGGAGTTTTCACTTCTTTCCTCACTTTCAACCCTTCTTTGGTTTCAAGGCCGATTTATTCCAATGGTTAGACTTAGATGGCCTACTCTTCCCTTGAGGTGTGGTGTCTTCTGTGGTGGTTGAAGGATCATCACTCGTTGATACGACGTGTTTACACTTTAACGACTGAATGACACTAGAGGCAGGCGGAGTTATTAGTCACACTAAAAGAAATGGCGGCACTAGAATGGAGATAGACAAAGGTAATGAAGAAATGATCGGGCTAGGCTCAATCATGACCTTAAGGAGCTTGGAAGTATCTTTTGCTGCCATGGTTGGCTTGGGCCATAAGTGTGTGATGGTGACTTTTTCTTCATCATCCATGTAAGGGATCGGTTCATCCATCTCCTTTAAGGCGCTAATTTATTTAGCACCAATACTCGGCCTAGCCTACCTAGCCGAGGAGGTGGCAACAACCAAGGATAATGATATGTTGTTGGTTATAGTTATAAAAGCATCAAGATCCAGAGCAATGAATATTTCAAGAAGCGACACAAGAGTAGCTGACCTAAAACAAGGTAGATAGGTCAGTAAATATTAGATACGTCTTCACTTAACATCTAAAGCCTTCTGAGCAATAGAGTGTTCAAGGATAGACCTTCATATGGAGAGGGGAGCATAGTGGATAAAGGAACTATCTGCCCTTCTTTAATGATCAGAGACAGTGTGGGATCGGTCATGGTAAATGTAGATTTGGGGATCTTTGGATTGTAGCCCTTTGTGTCGAGAGTAGTGGAGGATGACGTAGGAGGAGTGGATGAATAAAAAGAGGTGGACTTGAGGTTGGCCATCGTGGTAGTGGGAATCCCGATCGAGGCTGCTAAAAGTAGGACAGGATGCCTTCGATAGATCCCTCCAAGTGGGAGTCAATTGGGGCCCAAATGGGCATCCGTGTTATAATATTTGCATCTTACTATGCTCTACCTTTCTTAAGGGATTCCAAATCTTCTTCTTCAAATAGGGAATCCAAAGATTCACCTTCATTAAATTTATTCCCTTTATCTTTAACCTTTTCTCTGTCCGCTCTAACAACCTCGTCCTATACGTCTATGAGTGTTCGAGGGAACGTGTCTCCAAGCCATCTCAATCCCTTGGACTTAGACATGTTTAAGTAGAAGTGGAATGTTATGTGTTTGACCAAAATTAAAATAACATCCATAATGCCATGTTGAGCCAACATTTGGTCTATCATCCATGATGTTGTTCAATATGGTATTGTTTTCGAGAGTTGTGGTGGCGATATTAAATCAAAGATTGGATTATCATTCAAGACTTAGTATACGGTGATGTCGATCTAAATGGTCCCATAATCCCCTTGGATTTTTGGATTTGTTATAGAATTGGCCAAAAAGCTGTATCATGTTCCTAGGGAAAAATAGGCTAGTTGCATAAATGTGCAATGGCCCATTAATCTTTCATTAATGGGAAAAATAAGCAAGTTAAATAAGTCACAAACCATTGTTCATATATTTGATAGACAAGATAGTCAATATGCAAAATAACATTAAATTGAACAAGAGCTTATATGGCCTTGTTCATTTTATAAACCTAAAATCAAGTCCAAGTTCAAAGTTAGTCATATGCATTTTAAAGTTTTATTATAATCAAATATGCACATATCGAAGGAAATGGGCTATGCTAAATTATTAGTCCAATTTTTTTTCATAAGTCTCAAAGGTTGCAAATCAATTTTTGATTTCCCCCAATATAATTTAGAATTTACAATCTTTAATTTGAGAAAGAGAGAAAGAAAGGTTTTGCCCCTTTTTTAATACCATGCGGTCTGCATTTATAGGGGTTGTAGCTAGTGGCATGGCTGCTATGTAGCACTTCGAGATGCCTGACATTCGGAATCATTCATTATGTTGATGGCATGCGACATTCCCTTGTTCATTGATGATTTTTGATAACCTTTAGTAGGTTGTTTACATAGGACGTCATGCTTCATTGGTAATCTACGATATTATCTTTAAGTCTTATTATCTTTGACATCCATGTTGCATCAATGATTTACGACATCCCTCGAGATATGACATCTTATTTATAAAATTGCATTTCAACATTCTTTGGAGGTTGATGATCTATGATATCACCTGTTATGCGATATCCTTTGCCGAATTGATGGCATGCGACAAGCTTCTGTGTGTTGTTGGTATGCGGCAATCTCCTTCATTTACATTGATAGAAGGCGACATTCTTCATAACCTTCAATATTGGATATCTCAAATGCATTATTGAGATTCGACATCGTTTGTTACGTTCATAACATACGACATCCTTGGATATGTAGCAGAATTCTAATATCTTTCTTTACATTGCTACCATTCGAGATCCTCTCACGTATTGTCTCATGAAGCTGGAGTCCTTCCACTTGTTAATATTTGACATCAATTTTTATATTAATAAAGTGCGGCATCCTACCTTGGAGATTGTCTATGACATCAACACTTATATAACCTTCTTTCTTTCTCGATAATGTATGATACATATGCCTCTTATGCTGAGGGTATTCAACATCATTGCTTTCTATTGTTTATATTCGATAAGCTTTGTAATTCGTCATCCTTAGGGACTCGATATTCTTATGCGACGTGCTTTCCATACTTTCAGCACACGATTGATAGTAAAAGCTTCCTTAGAAAAAATGTGGATGATATTTTCCCCTCTTCTTGTATAAAAGAAGCTTTTTACACTTTAGTGTAAAATCAAGAATTTTCTCGCTTTCCTAATTCTTCACAAGGTTTTCTTTCTAGCCATGTTTACCTGTAAAATACAAAGTAAGCGTTGATTTTCATTATTAACTTTGGATATGATTTTGGGCAAATCCTCTCGAATTTGATAAGGTCATTAATTCCTCATTTTCCTGTAAAAGAGACTTTTATACTTCAAAGTCAAATTTGGTTGAGAAGAGAGAAAAACTTTTCAATAGAAAGTCTATAAATTCAATCTGACAATAGTATCATAGCTCTATTTGAACAGGAGACAAAAAATTCTTTTGTTATAATAATCTAAGTAGAAAACCAGAAATCTATTTAATAATAATATAAATAGAAGAACAGAACTCCATTATGGAAATAATCTAAATAGAAGACCAGAGAACAATTCTGGCAGCAGTGATTTGAATAGAAGACCAGAAATCTATTCTGGCAATAATAATCCGAATAGAAGACCAGAAAAACCATTTGGTAATAATATCACTTGAATAGAAGACCAGAAATTATCCGGTAGTAATAATATGAATAGAAGGTCAGTAAAAACATTTAGCAGTATTTTCACTTGAATAGAAGATCAAAAAATTACCTAGTAATAATAATCTGAATGTTAGGCTAGAAATACCATCTGGTAATAATATCACTTTAGTGGAAGACCATAAATTTATCTGGCAATAATATCTGAATGGAAGACCAGAAATTCATCTGGAAATAATATCTGAATAGAAGACTAGAAACTTCTTTAGCAATAATATTTGAATAGAAGACCAGAAACTCATCCGGCGATAAAATAAGAATAGAAGACCAGAAATTTATTCGGTAATAATATCTGAATAGAAGACCTAAAAATTATTTGGCAATAGATTATTCTTGACCTTCCTTTGAAGGTTACTTTACCATTATCTTGATGCGAAATTAAATGTGTTAGACTATTCATCCTCTAAAATATTGCTTTGACCCATCTTTAAGGTAGATTTAAACTTACTTGATTGATTTCTTTTGCTGCTTACCACTCTTTAGGCGGTGATTTAAGCTTTAATTCTTTTTCCCCTTAACACTCTTTGGACGATAATTTAGGCTTTAATTCTCTTTTCCCCTTACGACTCTTTGGATAGTGATTTTGGCTTGAGCCGCTAATTACCTTCTAGGCAATGATTTAGGCTTATCGGTGCGTTTGGTTAGCAATCTTCAGTAGAACCAAAGTATTACTTATCCTCCTACTAGGGGACGCTTCGGTAAGGCCTTATAGGCGGGAAGAAGTTGGTTGGTGCTTTGGCCAGGCCATCTTAGGCGGGGATAAAGGCTTACTCTGTCCTCCCTCAAAGAGGCGCTCCGATCAGGCCACGTAGATGGGACCAAAGGCTTGTGGTGCTTTGGCCATGCCATCTTAGATGGGACCAAAGGCTTCTTCCCCCTTACTACCATCTTAGGTAGTGATTTAGGCTTTTACTTTTAGTTATTTTCTTTCATTAGACTATCCATTCCGTAGATATGCTTATCACAAACTTCTTTATTCATCCATTGTAGAAAAGTAAGGCTTTAAATTTTTGGCGTTCAAGTTCTTACTATTACGTTACTATCAGGTCGGCATAATCGATAAGTTCCTGGTGGAATTACTCCATGAATAACAAGAGGACCTTTCTAATTTGGTCTAAGAGGTCTGTTTGATGGATTTTTGGTATTTTCCATGATTTTTGGGCATATTAAATCCCTTTTTTGAAATGATCTTCTATAAAATTTGGAATTATAATACATTGGAATCTTTTGTTGATATTCGACTATTCATACGGTCGCCTCATCCCTTAAGTCATTGATCGAATCTATATTCTTTTCTCAATTCTTGATCGGGATTAAATTAATATGCAATTCTTTGATGAGACGGAACCTCAACGTCGATTGGAAGCATTGCTTCACATCGATATGTTAAAGAAAATAGGGTATGTCCCATGGCAGTCTTAATAGAAGTTCTATATGCCAGAACTAGCGGTAGTTCTTCTACCCAATTTCCTTTCGCTTTGTCTAGTCCTTTCTAAAGAATAGTTTTAATAGTTTTATTGGCCGCTTCAATGGCTCCATTAGCTTTCGAATGAGCTAAAAAGGAAAAACTTTTGATTATTCAAATTTTATCATGGAATTAGTGAATTCTTCACTTTCAAACTGAGTTCGGTAACATCCCACTTCTAGAGGCCCAAAACTAACAGCTACTGATGCTGTAGTCATCCGTAGTTATTATTTCTTAGCGACCGAATGGGGCATAGTTAGTATTGATACACAGGAACACAAGAATATGAAAAAAAATTAAACTTTTAAATAATAGAATTTTTCATTTCAAGCAAATTACAATTTAAGATTTAATTACATAATCCCAGACGTTAACCACGTTCGGATCACATATACATGTACAAAATATGATAAGAGCGATATATGAAGATGTCCCCTTATGATGATCGGAGGACTAATAAATATGAACTTTACAGTTCTTAATACATCATAGCGAAAAATACAAAATAGCCCCTATATAGCAAACACTTCCTCCTGCACGTCTCTGAAAGCTTATTCGTCCAAAAACCGAAAAGTCTCCCTCTCTCAGACTACTCAAATTAATTTTGAGTACTCGAAAGTTTTTTGGACAAACACAAACTTTTAGTCAAACAATAAGTCTGGTATGAATAATCCCTTATCATCTCTTATCGTAAATAGATAGCTAGTGAGACCATGCCACTTAGCGGAATGGTTTTCCCCTCACTAGTATACAAAACAAAACATGCAAATCGGTTACTATGCCCCTGCACCCAAAATGATTAGTCTGAACATAATATGGAATAAAGCAATAAATCATATACATTGGATATCCTATCCACCTATGTATTAGATTTCCCATCTAAAAGCAACATATTAGATTTCCCATCTAAAATCAATTTATTAGAGTTCCCCTCTAAAATCTTTAAAATGACTATCCATCATAATTAATAAGATTATCCGTCCCAAATGCATTAAAAAAATGCAGATTATCCATCATACATTGTTTTATAAAAGCTGGTGTGGGCTAGCCACCGCACACTCTATAGTTTTTCTAAGACGACTATGAACCCTTGGGTGCCAAATTCCATGGCTAACCACCTCTGGCAAAGCATTCTTTTCTTTAAAAATTTGATGTGGACTATGCACCGCACATTCTATGGTTTTTCTAGGTTAACCAAGAACCAAACACTTGGCCAATTAAAATATCATGATCCCCATGATTATGTATAAAAATTCGTGATCCCCATGAATATTAATTTTCACTGGGTATACCACATGTTTAACTTATTCCCATTAGCTGGCCCAATTAGGTTAAATTTAATAAAAACACATTGATAGCCCCAAAGTATATTTTCAAAAGCATATTTTTGTTTGTAACCCCAAACTATGCTTCAAAAACATTAAACCCACCCCGTTGTCCATAAGGTTTAATTACATCTAATTTATATAAGGATCCCCCTTACATTTTCAAACAAACATAAGTACTTTATGCTATAACCCTTCGAAGTAACTCTTTCAAATTAGCAAAATTTTACTTGAGGAAAAATGGATAAAACAACCCTTTAAACCCGTTCGAATGAAGCCCCAACCGAAAGCAAATAAACATCCAAAATTAGACCCTTCGGAAGCCTTCCTTTTGAAAGCATCACAACATCATACCTTTCGACCTTGTTAGAAGGTTCCCTTTTGATCTACTCGAAAGCCTACGGTATCTCCCCTATAAAACCATTTATAAACTTTCGGAAAGTAATGAAACTCAAAGCCTTTCGTAATCATTGAAGGTAACCCCTTCGTAACCTTTTGAAATCAAAACCTTTTGAAACCAAACCTTTCGAAACCAAAACTTTTCGAAATCAAAACCTTTTAAAACATCCCTACCCTTCGACTTAGTTGGAAGGGTGAGGGTTCGCCCTTTGACTTAGTCGTAAGGTATAAGCTGGTGGCTTAACCCTTCCTTCGAATATCCCATTCAAAGGCATATAAAACATAAAAAGGAGCAATGTCGAAAGCTCCCCTTTGACTTCTTTCCTTTCGAAGTTCAGAGTTGAAAGCACCCCTTCAACTTCATCCTTTCGAAAGCAAACATGTCCTTCGAAAGCATGGCTTTCGAAGGTATTAAAAATTTAACTTTTAAAATAATGAGAAGGTTCGGAAGTAACCTCTTCATTTTCCTCTCCTACGTTTCGACTTAGTCGAAAGGTTCTAAAACATATTTTTGGAAAACATTTAAAACAATTATCTTGAAAGTTTATACTTTTGAAGATCCCCTTTGAAACCCCTTCTTGAGTATATAATTTTTGTCTTTATAAAAATGATGGAGTCGAAGGATCTCCCTTCGAATCCTATTAATTCGAAAGCATTTAAATTTCCATTCGAAAGCCAAGGAAGCAGCCTCCATCCCTTTGCCTCTCTTCCTTTCGAAACCATTCCTACTATTCAACATAGGCGAAAGATAAATGCTTACCTTCCGAACTAGACAAAAGGTACTTTCGACTTAGTCAAAAGGGTGAAAGTGGCTATGTAGTCCGAAGCAAGTTCTGGGCCTACGGAAGTGATGGTTCCTCTTTCTTGTCTAAATCTGATTAGTCAAGAGGCTACCTCCTATACTTTCGAATAGTAAAAAAGCACTAAATAGTCAACCTTTTTCTTAAAACACTATTCTTCTTCCCCAAATAATTTTCGAAAGCAATTTCCCTCCGAATTTAACCAATTTGGAAGCCATTTTTCAGTTTAGCCCTTACGCATAAACAACTTAAAGGAAAATCCCTAAAAATGCCAAAAAAAACCTTATAACATATATTTTCACATATTAAAATGTCAAAGAAAATGAAGATCAATATAATTCATAATTTAACCAAAACTGAAATAAACTATGTTAATTAGCCATTAACATATAAAAACACCTATGTCTTATCTAAATAAAGGTTTAAATGGTTATATCCTAACCAAAATCACAAACATGAATCGGGTATAAACCATAACCGATGCAAATGTAGAAAAACTGAGATGATAAACATGATTATTCACCTTGATTTGTTAATTGGAGACTGTGATAATTTCCTAACTTCAATTCCTTAGCTTAATCTTCAATTTATATTCTTCCTGGAGCTTTTAATGGCTGGCCGAAATATATGTGAGGAGTTATGAATGAGAAAGTAAAAGTTTATTAAGGTGGAGGAAGTGATATATATACATTAAGAAATATAGACCCATTTCCAAGTTTACCCCTTAGAAAATTCCTCCTTCTTAATTTAGTTAAGTCTTATTTTAGTTCATTCATTAAGACACGACCGTTGGATTTATTAATCTCATCTCCCTAATTATTCACATTATTCTATTAAATTTATCTAAGTAAATATCTCGAATAATGTTGCATTACATACTCCCCCCCTCCCCCCCCCCCCCCAAAGAATTTCATCCCCGAAATTTTAGTAAGGACACAACAACAAGCATATAGCCCATGTAAGCAAAGATAGTATAACCTACCAGCCAAATTCTATATAAACCTTATATAGAACATACCTTCTAAAATAGCCCAAGAAAAGTAGCCTTAATCTTGTCTTCTGTCTCCCAAGTGCAGTCTTTTATGTTGTCACTCCATCGAACTTTCTCCAACCCGACTGTCTTGTTTCTTAACTACTTCTCATCTTTTGCCATAACACGAACTGGTTGCCTCATGAAAGTCATATCCAATTCGTCCACTAAGTCCTCCAGTGCCATCGGAGCAATAGTAGTTTCTGGATCATGAACACACTTCCTAAGATGAGAAACATGAAACACATTGTGGACCCCGGCCGAACTGCTAGGTAAATCGTACCCGAGTCTCCCAATCCTCTCTGATATAGGAAATGGTCCAATATATCTCGGTGCTAGCTTCCTGGTCTTCCTGAACCGAACCACACCTTTCATTGGCGATACCGTGATGAAAACTCTATCTCTAACTAAGAACTGTAGGTCCATACGTCTCTTGTCTGCGTAACTCTTCTGCCTAGACTGAGCTTCCTTCATTCTTTCCTGTATCAACTCAATCTTTTCTGTCGCCTCTCTTGGCAAATCTGGACCAAGGACCAATCTGTATCCAGTCTCTAACCAATATACTAGTGATTTGCATAGCCTTACATACAAGGCTTCAAAATGCGCCATTTCTATAGTAGTCTGATAACTATTATTATGGGAAAACTCCACTAAGTGCAAGTGATCTTCCCAACAACCACAAAAATCTAACACATAAGCCCTCAACAGATCTTCCAGTACTGTGTTGACTCTCTCTATCTGCCCATCCATCTGAGGATGATATGTGGTACTCATCTTGAGCTTAGTGCCTAACACACTCTGCAAGCTCTTCTAAAACTCCCTAGTAAATAAAGCATTTCTATCACTGACGATACTACTAGGCATTCCATGCAGTCTAACGATGTTCTTCATGAATAACTTAGCCAAAACAAATGTCGTCCTAGTTGACCTAATTGGAATGAAATGGGCACTCTTGGTCAATCTGTCTACTATGACCCATATACTTCCATTATCCTGGTTTGACCTTGGCAACCCATCAATAAAATCCATGGAATTGAGTCCCACTTCCAAACTGGAACATTCAAAGGCTGAAGCAAACCACTAGGCTTCTGATGTTCGGCTTTTTCTTGCTGACAGTTCAAACACTATTTCACCCGTAAGCCAGCATCCCTATTCATTCCTTTCCAAACTTCTCTTCATATCTTGATACATCTTGGCTCCCCCAGGTTGAATCGTAAACTTCAATCAATGACATTCCCTAAGAACTTCCTTCATATGGTTTCCAACATTCGAAACACATAACTGTTCCTTCTTTCTCAACCAACCCCTACGGTCAAGTATAAAATCCTTTAAATCATCGATCTCGGTTCTAGCTTCCACTATCGGGAAAACGCATCAAACGATAGATATGCTCCATTGACTGATTGCATATCTGTTTATCATCAATTTCCATCCCATCTTGTTGCACATCGGACTACTGATATGCCTCGTTGTCTGATATGCACCAACACATTAAAAGAAAAAAAACCATCTGTTGTCCGATGTTATAATATCATTTCTAAAATTTTCTATTAGACAACATATAAATATTGACTGATATGCATATCAATTACACTTATGTTATGTTTGCAAAATGAAATAATGAATCACAATTTTATTTGAATAAATATTTTATTTCAAATAAAATTCAAATATAATACAACTTTCACTATATTTACATTTTCAAGTACAATACAACTATCACTGTTCTTACATTTTCAAATACAATACAACTTTCACTATCACTCTCATATATACAACTTTTCTCTACACTCTCATGTATAACATTTTTTTTCACTAGCACTCACTTACACTCACTCAAGTTTATTTTGATATTGATCTTCATTTGCTTGCTTCATCTTGTGTCCAACCATCTCTTATACTTTCCAAATAAATAGCGCACTAAAATGAAAAAGGAAACAAACATAAATTGCAAAAATTAAATTAAATATTAATATTAATATTGCCTCAATTTATGGATTTGTTTTCTCTTCATGTTTTTGACATGGCCGAACAAATATATATGTGCATGGAAAATTTATGATATGCATTATATATCACTATGAATATCACAAGGTTGGACATCAATTAAATCTCACGGACTATTGTGAAGGCTCAACACGGTGCAAATGTGCACAAGGTCAAGCCCAAGCTTCATCGGGCTCAACTCAGGTGCATAAGGAAACGCAACTCAAACCAGAAAATCAAACCAGAAAATCAAACCAGAAATATACAAACTAGAAAATCAAGGAGGACCAGACTTTAACAAAAGGCAAACCACACACTGCAACAAGATCAACTACAATATAAAATAACTGCAGTGCAAATGTGCAAAAGTCCAAGCCCAAGCCTCCTCGGGCTCAACTCAGGTGCATATATCATAAAACAAGTTTCATCAATTCAACAAACACAAGAGTACATAATGAATACAAGGCAAGGAATCTCAAAACAATTTAAGCATAGTGAACATAGGAGCAGCATGAACAGAGCTGAAGTGCATATGTATAAATCAAACAAAAACAAGGAAAACATGGAAATATTTCACACATATATGATACATATGTATGTGTGTGTATACATGGAAGTAACAAGCAAGAAGACAACATATAGAAGTAACAACCATTCAAGGTTCAAGTTATTCAAGTATCAATTTCACGCCATTCAAGGTTCAGGGAAGGCAAGGATGTATACATTCAAGGTTTAGGGAAGGCAATCAAAGAAAAATACATTTTGGTATCAAAGCATATATACATGTATAAATCTTTGATTGCTTTGATACTTGAATAGCCTGAAATTGATACATGTGTGTGTTTATATGTATAAACCATTCAAAGCAAAATACATATATGTATATATGTATAAACCTTGAATGTATACATGTATACATGTATAAACCAAAATAAATACAAAAGTATGCATACATGTATCAAAATGCATTCTAGGTTTAGGGAAAGCAATCAAAGAAAAACACATTCAAGTATCAAAGAAAAATGCATCAAAAATTCGACATATGAACCCATGAATAATTCAAAAGCAACTCAAAGCAATTCAAAATCAACTCAAAGAACGTATGTATATAGATACATACATGAACACATGAACAATTCAAAAGCAGCTCAAAGCTATTCAAAATCTGGTCAAGGGATTTTACATGTATATGCAAGTATACATGTATGTATATGCATGTATACATGTATATATATGCATGTATACATACATATAAAACATATGAACACATGAACAATTCAATGCACATGGAGGTGCATAAAGTCGAGCAGCATCAAACCAGATTCATGGCAGAATCAAGTGTGATGAATTAACATAGCGAACCATGGGGTCAACAACAAGTGCAATCACACATACATACATACATATGTATGTATGTATGCATGTATATACATGGATGAACCAACAGCCAACATAAGCATCAAAGTTCCAGGAAATTGTAACATAGATGAGCCACATTTTAAGTATTAAAACACATACCACATTTTAAGTATCAAAACACACACACACACACACACACACACACACACACACACACACACATATATATATTCGCATAAAATTAACACATATCAAAACAAATATAAAACATATGTATATACATGTATATATGCATTATATGTCAACTGTCAAATGCAATACATGTGAATGTATGTAATTGCACACTCTGGCTTAAACAAAACAGTGCAACTGCACACTGAGCAGGATGTATGACAACAAATGAACAAGTTTAACTAAGTTAATCGGAAAAAGGGAAGCTTGAAATAGAAATTCAACAAGGGTCAAAGCACATTGTGAATATATTAGAATATATATATATATATATATATATATATATATATATATATATATCACAATTGAACAAGTCAAGTTTCAGCATATCCCAATATCTAATTTGAAAACAAACAAGTATTCAAGAACTGAAAAATGTAACAAGAAATGAAAATAAACAAAATTCAAGTATATACAAGCACTGAAAAAATAATACAAACATGAACAAAACATGTTGGCCAGTGCACTTCAGCCAAGTTTTGTTCATTATCACGTAAACATCCAAATCATCATAGGCAAATCAAGTCAAGATCAATACAAAATCGAAAGGCAAATCAAGTCGAGATCAATACAAAATCAAAAGGGGTAGAAATTTCAACATATATATGAAAATATAGGAAATTAGTTCCTATATAAATAACCAAATTCATCGTTGGCAGGATAATCAGATTCGAGAACAATATAAGTCGAAAGGGGAAAAATCATACCAGAACCAATCGATGAACAATCGAAAAGGAGTTGCAACCATCAATAGCCCTAATTGAAGAACACTAGATAAGGAATGAAGCATGCAACCATCAATTTGCACAAAGACGAGAAGACGAAAAGGAGACGAATTCAATTTCATAAACCCCTAAGTTAACGACAAGAAGAAGACGACGATTTTCTCCAGAATAAAAATAAAAAGGGGGAACAAAATGATAAAGGAGGGAATGGAACGTAATAACAAAGGGGGAAACAAAATAATAAAGGAGGGAATCGCAGCCACAAAATAATTAAGAGGGAGAAGTAGGAGCCAAAAATAAAAATTTTGATAACTTAAATCAAATAACATATAAAATGTTGTCTGAATAACAAGCTTGTACATAGGGATTTCACGAGCCATTCAGACAATAGATGAATGATTGTGTGGCTCTTCAGACAATAAATGGTTTTGTCATGTGTTGTGTGAAAAAATAGGATAACAAAAAATCTACCTTATGTTATGTGATCACTGTTATTTGATTCGTTTTGTGGCATAGTGTTCCAACCTTCTAATCCTCCTGGCTAACACTGGATCCTCTTTCTGCCTAGATGCAATTTGTTCGATCGGAACTGGTCGAACTTCCAAACAAGAAACCATGACGATATTCAGACTAGATCCAGCAATTGACCTCAACTTCACACTGCAAGCAGCCGGTGCTTTCAAATCTTTCCATTCCGCCAATATAGCCAACACCACATTCTGATGTTTCCTGCTAAGCGCATCTGCCACCTTATTTCCTTTTTCCGGTGTATACTTGATGCTCAAATCATAAGCTGGAACAAACTCCAGCCATCTCTGCTGTCTTATGTTCGGCTCCTTCTGAGAGAATAAATACCGTAGAGACTTATGACCGTTAATAGCTCAAACCTTTCTCCCAAAAGATAATGTCTTCACACCTTCAATGTGAAGATTACTGCGCCAACTCCAAATCATGAGTAGGGTCTCACTTCATGCGGTCTAAGCTATATAGAAGCATAGGCCATAAACCTTTTCATTTTGCATTAGCACAGCACCTAACCTAGTATCACATGCATCTGTGTAAACTACCAACCCCTGATTCCCATCTGGAACTTCTAACACGGGCACAATGGTTAACAAATGTTTCAATCTAAGGAACACCTTCTCACATTTGTCAGATCAAACAAACTTCATGTCCTTCCTGGTTAGCATAGTCAAGGATGTCGCAATCCATGAGAAATACTTAATGAACCTTCGGTAGTATCCTACAAGACCAAGAAAACTTCTAATCTCACTTATCGTCGCTAGTCTTTTCCAATTGTTAACAGCTTGGACTTATCTGGATTAACTACTAAACCTTCCTCAGAAACTACATGACCAAGGAACTTCGCTTTCAGCTGATGTTGCCTTAGCGTCTCCAATATTATTCTAAGAAGATCTGCATGATCGTTCTTGTTCTTAGAATATACCAAAATGTCATCAATAAAAATCAACGTGAACCTATTCAAGTGCTCTCAGGAAACTTGGTTCATCAAATCCACGAAGAAAGCTAGTGCATTAGTAAGCCCGAATGACATAACTAACCATTCGTAAGACCTATATCTAGTCCTAAAGCAGTCAAAGGAATACTGTCCTCTGCCACTCTTAGTTGATGGAAACATATCGTCAAATCTAGCTTGGAAAACACTCTGGCTCTACTCAAATGATCGAATAAGTCGTTGATTTTCGACAAAGGAAACCTATTCTTGATCGACCTCTCGTTCAGCATACGATAGTCGATACATAAGCTTAACGACCCATCGGGCTCCTTCACAAATACCACGGCCATTTCCCAAGGCGAGCTGCTTGACTAGATAAATTCTTTCCTTCCAATTTCACTAGTTGCACCTTCAATTCCTTTATCTCAATTAGTGACATCCTGCTAGGTGGTCTGCTTACGAGTTCAGCACCCGGTACGAGATCTATTCGAAACTCGATTGCCATTTTCGGCGACAAGCCCGAAAATGGTTAAAACACATCTGCAAACTCTCTTGCAACATAAACCTGCTTAAACTCTGCTTCCGTTTCCATGGCACCCAATAACACATAAGCATTTATATCTGAAGTCTTTAACTCGATTACGGCTATTGGTGTAATAACTCGAAATTTAACTCATAATAATTAATTTGTTAATTAATTAAATAATAAAACAACTTTGTGGAATTATCAGAATTGAACTACGAGAGATGCACCATTGTGTCCGTGGTAATTTTCTGATCAATTTCCATATATAGAACGTCAAATATGACCAAGTTATAAAATTAACAAAATAAGCAGAAATAAAATGAGAGAAAAATATGGTCAGGTCGACCTGGGCAACGGGCGGTCAATCGCTCAGTCGACCCGCCTTGCATTTTGGTAGGCGAGCGAACGTTAATTCATTCAAACGAATTAGTGGCCACTGAACACATCGTTTGCATCCTTTATTTCGATTTGTTCCCTCCGTTTCTACATCCGATGCCCCCTATTTAGCCTATGACGTGGTTGCATCTTATTCAATCTCCAAATCCAACATTCCAATAACCACTTCCACGCCTATAAATAGACCCCTAGACCTAACACATTTTCTTATTCCAGATTTTCTCCAATTGGATTCACCTTTCTAGGAAGGACCCTAAATGGAATAATTAAACCAAAGGAGAAAATCACTATAAATTAAATTATTTTACAACTCCAAGTGGATCCGAGAAGATCGAAGAGAAAGCCTGGGACCGGAGGTGAGTGATTCTAATTATTTTATGATTTCTTTAAGTAATTTAAAGCATAGGATTTCTAGTAGTTGTAGTTTACTATGATTTTTGGAATAGCCTTTTCAGTAATTTATTTACAATTTTTTAGAATTATTTTCAGTCTATTTCCTTTAGCTATTCTTTTCGATCATTTTAGTTTATTTCTGTTAATTATAATTTTTTAATTTATTTACAGTTTATTTACAGTATTTTATTTTATTTACTGTTATTTTTACATTATTTACATCTTCTTTCTATGCTTTGAAATTTCTTCCATTTACAGTTTTCTTTTATTCCTCCTTTTTCTTCGCGTATCGATTAGAGTAAGATTAACGCAAGTATGGATTAATTCTAAGAAAACTGAAATAATGGAACATAAGATGTGGATTTTGTAGACTATAATATAAATGAAATTGGACTGAAATTACGCCTAAATATGACATTAGTTGGACTGAATTTAAAAGATTGGCCTAGTTATAACCTAGAATTGTAACTAAAAAGAGTAAAAGATGAAAAAAGGCTTATTTTCAAACTTTGACCTCGGGGTAAGTAATAAGCGTGATTATAACGTAGGTTATAATAAGAAAAAGAATGGAATGAGGCTTATTTTAAAACTAAGTATAAATTAATAAGCAAAGATAGTAAAGATAATAATAAAGGCTTATTTAAATAATTTATATACCTATACCTAATAGCATTCCCTATTAGACAAAATGGTGGTATCTGAAGCGAGACGAGAGCACGCTTATGCTAAAAAGGAAGTGATTGGTCAATTAGAAATCCAAATCACGGGTGATTTGGACAAGGGGTGCAACTAGATATTGTTTGGATGATGGGCTAGTACCAAGAGCATTTTTCTGATAAATTCTATGGATACATGGTGATCTCACATTAGCTTAAAGGGGGTTGAAGGGCATGCTTATATTGGATGTTAAGGTAATAAGAAGACTCAATAGGTGGAGCCAAAGATAGCATGGGAATGGTGGTAGTTACGCATGCGACTTCCTTTTGAATGGTTAGTAATAACTATGAGTTCCAAGCGCTTAGTAAAAGTGTCTTCCGTAGACCATTACTTTTGTGTAGGGGGCTATATATGTTGTCTTGGCCATGGTAACATTTTGTGTAGAGAGTTATATAGAAGCTGGTCCATAGAAAGGTACTACAGAGTAGCAGGGCGATCAAAAAGGGTAGGATTAGGGTTACATCCTAATTACAGGATTAGGAATTCATCCTAATTAAAGCATAAATCAAGGACAAGTGTAAACAATCAAAAGTTAACCTATCTTATAAATTGAGAAATATTTAATCGTACTTATTTCCAGTTTATCTCTTATCTATTTCCTTTGTTATCCTTAATCATGCTAGAACTGTTGTAGAGTCTACTACTTTATCTTGCTTAAAGACTCTAGTAATTACTTTCATTCACTAGACTTTTAGTCTGACCCACTCATCTATTTTCCCCTCCCCTCCCCCCTTCCGCTTAGGCCATGAAGGAGGAAGTCAGTAGGTTGCTGCAGCTTGGAGTTCTCTTGGAAGAGATTTCTTATATGTACTTCTTTTATTCTAGGTTTAGTTCTTATGTTGTACTGGCACCATGATGAGGGATAATTGTACTTTGATTTTGAGACTATAAATTTTTAATTTCATAAGACATGATGGGTTTTGAGATATGAATGTTGTATTTAGTATTTGTCTTATTTATGAAGTAATTATGAAGCTTTGTTTTAATTAAGTTATTAATTTAGTTTTTGCTACTTTGTGCCAATTTTTATCTAGTGAATCTTAGCCTCTGTTAGTTTTAGTTATACCTACAACGCACCATGCCTTTTAATGTACTCTTTTGGGTATATTAAGGGGTATGGGGTGTTTCAATTGGGGTGCTTCAATGATATTTCCCATTTCTAGAAAAGTATCCTATCATCATACCTATCTAACCAATCCATAACCAATATGATCTCTATTGGGTGCGTTTCCACCCTTCACTGGACCAAGTCCACCGAACTAACCAACCTACCGAACCAACCCACTTCCAACACTACCGAATCAAAGCTATATAGATACTACCAAATCAGCCACCTCCATCTACCACCGAACCAGAAGCAGGAGAGGTACCACCGAACCAGAAGCAAGGGAGGCCACCATCGGACCACTTACTACCGGACCAACCTCCACCGAATCAACCACCACCAGACCACTTACTACCGAACCAGCATACTACCGAACCAACTTTACCAGGCCAGATTGCATCAGCCCGGGCCCACCAGCAGCTATAAACTTCCAAGACCCCTGCCCCCAGCCTCACTCTATAAATAGAGGGGGAGGGGTACAACAATGGCAGACAAGTTTGAGAGCTCAAGTACGGATAGAACTTTCAAACAACTTTCAGATACTTGTAATCAAAGCTTTGTACTTGTAACCTGAACAGAAAAGGAGAATAACATATAAAGTGGACGTAGGCACATTCTGGCCGAACCACTATAAATCTGTGTGTCTTTTATAGTTTAGTCCATCTATTTTATATATTTGCATAAATCACCCAAATCACTAAGAACAACATATAATCAACTAAATCATACGACTTGGAGGTGTTTGCCCATTTTTTGTGCAAACATTTTTGGTGCTTCCACTGAGAACTCGAGCTAGAAGCTTCAGCTTCTCCCACTCAACCCTCTTCTCAACAGCATCGTTCATTGCTTGGAAAACATGCCTCCCAGGCAGAGGAAAGATGCTAGCAAAGGAAAGAACATCGCAACTAGTAGTATCCCAGATCCAGCAATCAGAGATCAAGAGAATCGTCCTGTTCCAATAGTAAATGGAAATCAGGCAAATCCGACAGCCCTTGCTACGGAATAACCAATTACTAGGGCAGATCTGGACAGGGTTATGGCTGAAGTAACTAACAGCTTCGCATCTCAACAAGAAGCCTTGGTGGACCAACTCATGTCACTCTTAAGGGATGCTGAAGAATCCAACCGCAACACCGAATCATGGGGTGAGTCCCAGTCTGGAGGATCTAGGAGGCACAAAGATCTTTCTTCTTCGAAGAGGCTAACAACAGAAACAACAATGGTAGGAGCCGAGCCCAGACTCAGCCCGAATTCCGACCGGAGGAAACACTTGGAACCGAACCCAACGGGGGAGGTACCAGGCAGGGGTCGGATATGGCTGAGCCTGTCATGCTACCTAACCATGGGAACACCAATGGATGGGGCCGAGCTGGAGTCCAGCCCGAAGTTGGACCCGAGGGAATGCGTAGAACAGAGCCCAGTAGGGGAAGATCGAGGCAAGGGCCAACTGTGGCTGACCCCAGCATGCTCCCAGAAGACCGAAGACAGCCACCGGAAAATGTTAGGAGTAATAGACGATACCATCCCTACAGGTTATCTGGACGGAATCAATCCCACAGAGAAGAACCAAACTCATTTCTATCCGCTCCAAGTTCTGATGAAAGGATGGCGCGATTGTTCAGAAAGTGCGTCCAACGGGACCAAAGGGATCGGGGGATAGGCGCTAGGGTAACCAGCCCCCTCACCCGCAATATCGAAACTGCCATCACCCCCCGGGAATGGAAAATGCCAAAAATGGAACCTTACAAGGGAACCTACGACCCCGTTGTACACTTGCAGAGATACACACAGCATATGCTCATGAGCGGAGCAACAGAGGGAGTGTGGTGTAAATGCTTTCCACTATTCTTGGCAGATCTAGCTACCTCCTGGTTCTGCCATCTACCCCAAGGATCCATTAGCTCATGGGAAATGTTGAAAGAAAAGTTCATCAGAGCAACAGAGGGAGTGTTGTGTAAATGTTTCCCACTATTCTTGGCAGATCTAGCTACCTCCTGGTTCTGCCATCTACCCCAAGGATCCATTAGCTCATGGGAAATGTTGAAAGAAAAGTTCATCAGCCAGTTCCGCATTCATGTGGAACAACCCAAGGACGTTTATTCCTATCTAATGTCAAACAAAAGCCCGGAGAGACAGTGCAACAATATCTAACCCGATTCAACGCCGCAGCGGCCGCAGTCCAAGATGCCGATGAGAAACTTATCCTAATGGCTCTATGTAGTGGCGTACATCCGGATACCCAGTTTGCTAGAAGATTAACGAAAGAAAAACCATCTACCTTACCCGATTTCTTCCATGAAGCTGGAAAATATATGAGACTTGAAAACGCTGCCACCGAAAAGCAGACAGGGCAACAAGCCAAGGCAGCTCATGGCAACGCACCAGCTGCAGCAAAGGACGTCGGAAGAAATGACTCTCGAGACAATGCTGGGGCAGGAAGGGAGAAAAATGCCTATATCGGCCAGGACCAAGATTTGACGCTTACACTCCTTTGAATGAGTCGAAAACATCTTCCTGGCCACCCAAGACGAGCTTAAATACAAACGCCCCCCGTACAAGAAGGAATCAGATCACGCAATCAAGTCTGGAAAGTTCCGCCGTTTCTACGAATCCCATGGGCATAATACCAATGAATGCTGTCATCTCCGGGACCTGATTGAAGAACACATCAGAAGGAAGAGATTGGAACACTATGTAAAGGGTCGGGACAGGACTCCAGCTCCTGCCAAGGAGAACCCAGGGCAACTCCACCCAGAGATAGGCGGAAGAATCACAACACCCGCGGTTCCAGTCAAGAGAAGATAGTGGTCCATACAATATCGGGAGGACCACACATCGCCGATAAAAACTGGACAGAAATGGAAAGATATGGAAAGTCACTTTGAAACAATGAAGACTGCATCAATTCCGTCATGGAAGAACGCCGCCCGAAGCGGAAAGAGGATAATGACATCACATTCAGTAGGCGAGACCTAGAAGGAAGGCAGTACCCTCACATGGATCCTATGGTCATCTCTGCCTGGTTCGGCCCAGCCGAAGTTTTTCGAATTCTGGTAGATACTGGAAGCTCCGTGAACATTCTATTCAAGCATGCTTTCGACAAAATGAAGCTGTCAATGAAGGATGTGTCTCCCTGCAACAAACCACTACACGGTTTCACTGGAGATGCGAAGATGCCCCTCGGGCAATTGGACCTCTTTGTTGAAATAGGAAGTCATCTCCGCTCCGTTGTGCGGAAACAAACATTTGTGCTAATAGATAACCACTCGGCCTACAACGCCTTTTTAGGAAGGCCAGCCTTGTCTGACTTCCAGATTTTCCTGGCCCCTTGGTGCCTGAAGATGAAATTTCCAACAGATAATGGGATAGGGGAAGTAGAAGGAAATCAAGACACCACTCGAGATTGCTATGTAACTAAACTTCGCAATAACCGCAGGAAGGATAAAGGGAAGGATGCAGAGACTACTCTCTGCAAGAAAAACTTGGAAGCATAGAAACTAAAGAAAGCCCCTCCTTTTCGATATACCAGTGATCCTTTCAATGAATTAGACCCCAAGGACAAAGAGGAGGAGGCCACCGCCGAGCCTGCAGAGGCCATGGAATTTGTATCTGTAGACAAACACGACTCAAGTAGACTGCTGAGAATCGGGTCTCAATTAAGAGCAGAGTTGAAGGATCAACTCGTCGATTTTCTTCGCCACAACTTGGATGTATTTGCATGGACACACGCTGACATGGCTGGAATCTCCCCAGACATAGCATGCCACGTATTGAACATCGATCCCACCAAGGTGCCAGTAAAGCAGAAAAAGAGAAGTATGGGGGCAGAACGATCAGCAGCCCTCGAGGGAGAAGTAAAGAACCTACTTGCCAATAACTTCATACGAGAAACCATCTACCCAGAATGGATCGCCAACCCTGTACTGGTAAAGAAGGCTAACGGGAAGTGGCGAACATGCATTGACTTCTCCAACTTAAATGACGCTTGCCCGAAGGATTGTTTCCCACTCCCCCGGATCGATCAACTCGTGGACAGCACAGCCGGGCACGAACTCTTATCTTTTATGGACGCATACTCAGGATATAACCAGATTCCTGTGCACACCCCCGATCAAGACCACACTAGTTTCATCACTGACCGGGGATTGTACTGCTACAGAGTAATGCCTTTTGGACTTAAAAACGCCGGAGCTATTTATCAGCGCCTCGTCAACAAGATGTTTGCGGAACTAATAGGATGAACTATGGAAGTTTATGTGGATGACATGCTGGTAAAATCGAGGAAAGCCAACGATCATGTAAGCCACCTGGACAAGATGTTTCAAGTACTTCGCCAATATGGAATGAATCTGAATCCTCTAAAGTGTTCCTTCGGAGTATCGTCGGGAAAGTTCTTGGGATTCATCGTCCATGCCAAGGGGATTGAAGCAAACCCCGAACAAGTCCGGGCTTTGCAAGATATCAAGATATCATCCACTCGAAGAGAGATGCAAAGCCTAAACGGGAAGGTGGCCGCCCTAAGCAGATTCATCTCTAAAGCAACCGACAAATGCATCCCTTTCTTCGAAGCTCTAAAGAAAGACAAAGGAAAGTTCGAATGGACTGACGAATGCTCGACAGCCTTCCTTAACCTAATCGAACACCTTCAGAGACCACCAGTACTCTCAACTCCAAATGAAGGCGAAGAACTATACCTATACCTTGCTGTATCGCCCCATGCTCCAAGCGCCGCTTTGGTGGGAGAAGACAACCTCGCGCAGCGGCCCGTATACTTTGTAAGCAAAAGATTTACAGGGGCAGAAGCCAGATACCCTAAACTTGATAAGCTAGCATACTGTTTGCTAATCACGTCACGAAAACTGCGACACTATTTCCAATCTCATTCCATCAGAGTTTTAACCGATCAACCGCTAAGGCAGGTACTCCATCGCCCCGACACTTCTGGGCGACTACTTAAATGGTGCATTGAACTGAGTCAATATGATATCACCTACCATCCTCGCACCGCCATCAAGAGACAAGCCATGGCCGATTTCATTGCCGAATTCACTACCAACGAAGGTGAGGATCAATCTGAAATAACAGAAGATATCAAGTGGAATTTCTTTGTAGATGGAGAATCAAACGAACGAGGCTCGGGGGCAGGTATTGTGATAATCACCCCCAGGGGAAGGAAGCTGCACTATGCCCTAAGGTTGGAATTCGCTGCCACCAACAACGATGCAAAATATGAAGTAGTAATAGCAGGATTAGAACTTGCCTTAGAAATTAGAGTCAGTTCTTTATGTCTTCATAGTGATTCTCAACTTATAGTAAACCAAGTACTAGGAGAGTTTCAGACTCGAAGAGAACGACTCACAGCATATCTAAAGAAGACCAAGCTGCTGCTCGATCAATTGGATCACTATTTAATCAAACACATTCCTCGAGAAGAGAATCGAGAGGCCGACGAACTGGCAAAGCAAGCTAGCATGAAGAACGGCACCATTTTCGGAACAGTAGCCATCTCGAAACAACTAGCCCCAAGTTTCAAACAAGAAGATCTGATAGCTGCAATCGAAGAAGAAACTTGGATGACTCCTATCCGAAAATACTAACAAGACGGCACACTACCCAACGAGCATAACGAAGTCAGGAAAATCTTGAGGAGAGCTTCCCGCTACACAATACAAGAAGGCATCCTCTATCGACGCGGCTTCTCTAACCCCTTATTAAGGTGTGTTGCTGGAAGGGAAGCCAAGAAAATCTTATCCAACATCCATCAAGGGAGCTACGGAGATCAGACTGGTGGGCAGACTCTGGCAATGAAGATGCTCCGATATGGATATTACTGGCCCACTTTAAACAAAAACGCCTTAGACTTCGTCAAAAGATGCGACAGATGTCAGAAATTTGCTAAGTTTCCTCGACTACCAACAAATGAGATTACTCAAATGACCAGCCCTTGGCCCTTTGCAGTATGGGGAATTGACTTGATTGGCGAACTGCCGATGGGCCGAGGCGGGGCCAAATATGCTATAGTGGCAGTCGACTATTTCACCAAATGGGTGGAAGCGGAACCTCTAAATAAAATATCTTCGGCAAAAGTTATTAACTTCTTGATCAAAAATGTTCTATGCAGGTACGGGATTCCACTCAAAATCATATCGGACAATGGACTTCAGTTTGACAGCGAGGAGTTCGCCGATTAGTGCCAAGAGCACGGAATTCACAAAAGCTTCTCATCTATGGCTTATCCCCAGGCAAATGGACAAGTCGAAGATGTCAACAAAATTCTTAAAACTCTAATCAAGAAGAAGCTTGAAAAGTCAAAAGGCGTTTGGGTGGATGAACTTCCTACGGCATTTTGGGCCTACCGCACGTCTTTCAGAACATCAACAGGGCATACTCCTTTCTCTTTGGCATATGGATCGGAGGCCATGCTCCCAGTTGAAACTGTAGTGCCATCCCACCTTAGGATCCACTACAACCCAGAAGAGAACGAAGAACTCCTCCACATGTCTTTGGATCTAATCGAAGAAAGAAGAAATGATGCAGCACTCAAAGCAGCAGCTCACAAGAAAAAAGTGGCAGCACAATACAACTCCAAAGTCAAGCATCGCAGCTTACAAGAAGGAGATCTTGTCCTCAAGCGAATCTTCCCGTGCCCCGGAGCGCTAGATCCCATCTGGGACGGACCATATGTAATTCATAAAGATCTCCACAACGGAGCTTATATTTTGTCGACAGTGGACGGAGAGGTGTTCCAGAGGGCATGGAACATCCAACACCTTCGTCGATACTTTTCTTAACTTGTACTGCCCATATAAAGTGAATTAACAAAGAGAATCAGTGGACGTAGGCATTTTTGTACCGAACCACTTTAAAAACTTGTCTTTTTTTTTAACTTGTTCCCTTATATCTTGGCTACTTGCTGAGCTTTATCCTTTTCTGTTGAACAAAATCCTGTGTAGACGACATCTCCATTCAGGGCATCACCGCACAACTTCACCTGGACAAAACCTAACAGGTATTATACGAATCTATGCCCTCGCCAATGAGACACTTTTGCTCCAGCATCCCTCTGCTGCGGGTTAACTCATTGCTCGTGACGGCCCTTAAAGCTAACTATAATGAGCCGATTATAAGCCGCCGAGAAAGCCAACCATAGCCTAGGCAGCTCATTACGGCGTTAGGCTCGCCGGCAACCGTGAACCGATTATAATCCCCAACAGAAGGTGTGGCCAGCCAAGGGGAGTTCACAGTTGACGATCGGCACCCGCGCTAGCTGGCCACGGTAAATCGAATAATACTCACGATTACGGGCCATAATGGCCCGGGTAGTTACCGTGCGCGATCTCGGCTCCGATGTGTCTTAAGTACGGCTGTGGTAAAAAAAAACTCCCCGCGGAGGCGTAAGATGGGTGACAAATGTCTCCAAGACCCACAGCTAGGAAAAGTGACTACAAAGCCCGTTTGCCACGAACTTAAGTGCGTCGAAGGCCTTCCGTGATTGGAAGTTTTAATATTTCTTATATTTCCATTTTATTTATAAAAACTTTCCTCCTATCCTCTATAACGATCACTAAAGTACAGGACACAAAATAGAAGGCACTCGCTAATGGGAATAAGAACTCACAGCTGGATGGCAGGTCACTCAGCTGCATTTCATATTCGATTACACAAGACATTCAAAGCTACCGTCTACAGCTAAAGCTTGAAGGGCGGTACTTTCTTCTCTTGTACATAAATATGTAACTATAATTTATTCGCACATCACACTAACATTGCAAGACATGAAATTATATTTTAAGCAAGAAGTTAGCGTCAAACACAATTGAATCACTAACACATGCACAGCTATATTTTATGCAACACATCAAAATAACGACAATATTCAAACATGACAAAATCAGCTTATGTTATAAAGTTACATGCCAAAAATCAAGTTGTTCATTACATAATTACAGCCTGAAAATTACATTAATGTTTTAAGGCTAACATAGACAGCAATGTCAAGTAAGCTGAAAAATGTCCAGAAGCCAAGGAGCCGACTGCATCGGGGCTTCACCTCTATCCTGATGGCCCTCCGAGGTCTACTTAACCGCCGGATCAGAACTCCCAGCATGCTGATCAGAGATAGTTGGTGCTTCAGAGGTCCTGCCTATCCAATTCAGGAGAAGAATTCATTGAATAAACAATAAGCAACCAAGCTATGAAAAGGCTAAAAGGGAAGACTTACCAGCATTTGTTCCTTGATCATCATCGCCCAACTGCACACCTACCTCCTCAGCAGCGAGCAGCCGCATGCCCTCCTTCACCGCCACTTTCTCCTCCTTAGTGAATTGGGCCGTAACCACATCCATTCTGAAGGCCATGCCACCCTCCTTATCTGCATCAGCCTTGGCCTCCTCCAGAGCCCGGAGATAAATCCTATCCATGATCTGGGGATAATCATCCATCCAGGATAAGTTACCCTGTTTCCAAGTACGGAAATAAATATCCTGGAGCATCTCATCCATCATCCCCTCGTTCTCCTCAAACTCCCTCATTCGGACCTCAGAAGCCAACAGCTTTGCAACGGCAGCATCCCTCTCCGATCGGTATCGCGAGCGGTCAGCCTGAAGGGATTTCCTCATCGCCTCCATCTCCTCCTTCAGCTTGGCTTGAGCAAGCTCCGCGGCTTCAAGCTTCCCAGATAACTCCTCTACCCGCTCAAGATCCGCTTTCCGAACCTCATCCACCGTTGCAATGGCCATATCGATCCGTTCCTTGCAGATGGCCTCCATTTTCCGCAGCTCGGCTCTGCTAGCCTCTTCCATGGTTTTCTTTAGCCGTCTGGAGGCAGCCTCGTGCTGAGAGATCTGGATGGCCTGATCGGTGAGTTGCTTGGCCTGGTCGGAAACCACTAATCGCAATCTTATGTTGGCACTCCCAATTTCCTCCCCGGCCTTGACCAGTCGGGCATGATGCCCCCATCAACTTCCTAGTCTCTTCAGCAACTCGGTCGATATTTGCCTTAGCTTCACCCCCCATTGTTACAATCCGAGTAGTAAGCAAATCAAGGTCCAGGGACTTGGCCTCATCAAGCACCCTTACCATAGGATTGCGAGGGAGAAGGTGAGCACCAGTAACCTCGTCAAAGGAAATGTCATGAGAACCCAGATCCAGATCTGGATGACCCACAATTGGATTGCGAGCCAAGCCGGGACGATCAATCTGAATAACGGTAGGATTCTCAGACGGATGCGGAGAGGGTATGAACTCAGTATCCTCCCCCGTGATATCATGAATAGGCTGGATTGGGGGCTGAGAACCAGGTGAAGGTTTGAATACGGAGCGCCTCCTCTTTTTATTTTGAATATCCTCTTCAATAACTCCGAGAAGAGGACGATAGCCGACTACGTCCCCGGAACAGTTGGTCGGAGGCTTTGGTTTAGCGGAAGCTTTGAGGAGTTTGAATTGTTCGAGACGGTGCCGAATGTCTGATGTCTTGGCCACCTTACCCGTTCCTGGAATAAAAACCAAGTGTTACAAGCATGCATGGGACTATAATCCAAGAAACATGTGAAGTTAAAAGAGGAGTCAAAAATTCACCATGAATCGCCGGAGTTGCCCTAGCTGAAATGCTTTTGGAAGATGAACCGGCACCAGTCCCGGCCTTATCAGTTTTCTTTGGCTTCTCCACCAAGGCCGATCCTTCCTCTAACCCCTCAAAAGTCTGGCGGAAAGCATCATCTGTCCACTCTTGGATCTCCCCTGCTTGCCCAGAAGATAAATCCCCGGCGCCATCACCGCTCTGTCCTTTGACACCATCACCTTCTCCATCACCTCCGCTCTCCTCCTCGCCTCTTTCCTCCTCTACATTTTCCTCCTCCGGAACATCTGGACATGTGCTAGGGGAGGGTCCATCGGATTTCTTGAGCTTCTTCCCCCCGGCGACTGGAGGTATCGAGAAGGGTTTTCTCTTACTGATCTTCGTCATGGCCCCTTTAGCTTTGACAGCCCTCTCCTCAGCTGTGTCTCTCTGCTTGACCACAGACTAACGTGGTAGAATCACGTTGTGTTGCAGAAGATTAGCATTCCTGATCAGGTAAGAATCTGACCTCTCCCTTCTCGAAATGGCTTCTATCTCCGCAGCCATCTGAACCAGGCGATCGTTCTCCACGACCGCAAAGCCACTGTCGCTAGCAAGAAATAAAAACACATAAGGAGAAGCATTGTAGTCAGAACGGAAATTATAAATAAGCTTCAACTTACAGCCAGAGGTGAAGCGACGGATAGAAACAGAGTCGTCCTTAACGAAAAACCATTCTTTCTTGAACTTGCTGAACTTCGAATACAAGTCCAGGACCGGCTTGAACGACACGGTCGATTCCAAGATGATGTATGGAGACCCCTTCTTGTAACCTCTCAAGTTGTACAAATACCGGATATCCCGGTTGGAAGGGGGACGCCCGTATTTTCTCTGGAAAATGATGAATAGACTCACCAAGATAGCATAAGAATTGGGCTGAAGCTGGAAAGGGGCCACCTTCAAATAGGTAATGAAGCTGGCTATCCAAGCATTGATCAGAGGAATGGCCCCGCACATGCAATGGTACCTACTATAAGCGAAATATCCTTCAGGAGGGTTATACGGCATCACTCCTTCCCCCGGCAACAGCATACACGCTCTGTCAATCCCAAAAGAGCGAGAAATAACATCAAGATGCTCCTCTTTGAGGGAGCTAGGAAAGCAGTCAGGAGGAGAGTTCAAGAGATCCTGAGGGCCATATTCATCCACTGGTGATCTCGGTGTGGACCCATGTCGTCCCGGTCCTGACTGAGCTAGGAGCACCGTGGAGGACTCTTCTCTGTCCTTGGATTTCTTTTTATCTGATCGAGTTTCCACTTTATGAGACATTTATCTGCTAACACAAAAAAGTACGTCGTTGGAACGAGGGAAGTAGACGAGCAAGTGCGCACAGCCTAGAATTTCATGTGTAATTCATTCCGTAAAGTCAGGTCTTTGAACTCATTCGGTACTTATACTCCACGAGTTCATTCGGCAAGTCAATTATTTGAACTCATTCGGTACGTATACTCCACGAGTTCATTCGGTATGTCAAGTCCCTGAGTCCATTCGGTAGTTCAAAGCAAAAGCACATTCGGCGGAAATGGGCCTCACCTGGTCCGGCAGAAGAGAGTTCGGTGCGGCTAATACGTTTGATTCGGCAAAAACAAGAAGTTTGGTTCGGCTGATAAGGAATAACGGAAGCATTAGGCCCATACTTATAGGCAAAATATAAATAACCGGACCAACTGGTTCGGCACACAAGACCGGATGAGAATCCCCAAGCTAAAACAAAGCGCGACATATGATGGCATATGCCCCACTTTGGGGGGCAAATAATGGGTGCGTTTCCACCCTTCACCGGACCAAGTCCACCGAACTAACCAACCTACCGAACAAACCCACTTCCAACACTACCGAATCAAAGCTAGATAGACACTGCCGAATTAGCCACCTCCATCTACCACCGAACTAGAAGCAGGAGAGGTACCACCGAAACAGAAGCAAGGGAGGCCACCACCGGACCACTTACTACCGGACCAACCTCCACCGAATCAACCACCACCGAACCACTTATTACCGAACCAGCATACTACCGAACCAACTTTACCAAGCCAGATTGCATCAGCCCGGGCCCACCAGAAGCTATATACACCCAAGGCCTCTGCCCCCAGCCTCACTCTATAAATAGAGGGGCAGGGGTACAACAATGGCAGACAAGTTTGAGAGCTCAAGTACGGATAGAACTTTCAAACAACTTTCAGATACTTGTAATCAAAGCTTTGTACTTGTAACCAGAAAAGAAAAGGAGAATAACGTATAAAGTGGACGTAGGCACATTCTGGCCGAACCACTATAAATCTATGTGTCTTTTACAGTTTAGTCCATCCATTTTATATATTTGCATAAATCACCCAAATCACTAAGAACAACATATAATCAACTAAATCATACGACTTGGAGGTGTTTGCCCATTTTTTGTGCAAACAATCTCGAAACCCATGAAATCAAAAACACATAAACTGCATGCAAATAAATGATTTAATAAATCAAGTTCGGACCGGTCATATCTCATTTACATAGTTACATACCCTCTTGTAGGTTCGCAACCCTTGAAGGAGTAATAGGGTATAAATGTTCCAGACATAAGAAATCTACTAAATACCGAGGTATAAATGAATGTGATGCACACGTATCAAATAGTATCCTAACTGGAGTACTATGAATCATAAGCATGCCTTTTATCACATCTTTTCCTTTCTCAGTAGCCGTTGGTCTAGAGGATGATGGTTCCAATGCAAAGACCTTTCCCTTTCCAGCTTTAGCTGTCTCGGGACACATGTCCCTGTAATGCTCCATCTGGCCATAGTTGTAGCACTTCACATTCGGCCTCACTGCAACTTCTCTTCCATCACCCGAGCGACACTCGTTAGCATAGTGTCCCTTCGTGTCACACTTGTAATAGACAATATCAGTCTTTCTCTTCTTAGCCGCTACCCCCGATTGGGCACCCTTCTTCTTGAAGAACATTCGCTTCTTATCCTGGAAATTCTGAACCTTGGTTGGTTTCCTTTTTCCAAAAGTAGAAAGCATCTCTTCATTCCGGACAGCCATCTCAACAACAATATGACACAGATCCTCGAGGTTCGACATGGTTGCTCTGACGATCTCAGGATTTAAACCCTTTATGAACTTATCATTCCTCCGAATGACAGTATCAACAATAGCATATCCATAATGAGAAAACTCATCAAACTTCATAGCATCTTAATCACGATCTATCCCCCTAGACTGAATCTGCAAATTTCTTGAGCAATGCTGAATTGGCAACCTCTGATAGAAATCTTTCTACGAACCTCCTTTGAAATTCAGTCCAAGTCAGGTCTTCCTTTGGCTCTCCCATGGTAACTCCATTCCACTAAAACAATGCTGCTCCCTGCAATTTCCTTGAAGCAAGTCTTCTCTTCTGCATATCCATCAAGCCGAGATCTGCAAATATCCATTCACAATGCAATAGCAAGTTCTCCACTCCTACTACGTCCTCAGTTCCCAGAAAAGGCTTCCCTCCAAGACTAGCATAATCCCTGCTCAGCTTGGCATGATTATTGCCAAATGGGGCCACCAGATTAGCTCATCCATCATTCCCTGTAGCCACTCCCGCAGATGCTCCAGCTTGCATCATATTCATGAAGAATTGATACATTATCCCCATATCAACCGGTGGGATCGCAGCACCAACATTATCATTTGCATCTGTGTTTGCATTTGCATGTCGACCCTGGTTGCTCCTAGTATTGGGTCGAACATTTCCACTTGTTGTGGTGCGTCTTACATCCTGATTCACTCTTCCGTTTTCTGCCTCCATATCTTACTTCCCTATTACCTGAAATCCTATCTCTGTATGATACAGAAGAATATTCTAAGAGAGTGGGGAGTACATAATTATGTATTTATAGCAAAAAACACATATGTTATTATAATGCTTATCCAAGCCCAACCATATCTTAGATTCATTAGATTACGCTTTAAAAATCTTTAAAGGTTTAAATTTCTTTTTAGGCACATAAACCATGCTTTGAAACCAACTTGTAACATCCCGCATCCGGATTCCTAAAACTAACCGCTACTAATGCTGTGTTCATCCGTAGTTGTTATTTTTTGGCGATCGAATTCGACGTAGTTAGTTTGATGCGCAGAAACAAGAATATGAAAAAAAATTAAACTTCCAATAAACAGAAATTTTCATTTCAAGCAAATTACAATTTAAGATTTAATTACATAATTCCAGACATTAACCACGTTCGGATCACATATACATGTACAAAATACGAGAAGAGCGACACATAAATATGTCCTCTTATGATGATCAGAGAACTAATAAATATGAACTTTACAGTTCTTAGTACATCACAGTAGAAAACACATAATAGCTCCTATATAGCCAACACTACCTCATGCATGTCCTCGAAAGCTTATTCGTCCAAAAACCTAAAAGTCTCCCACTCTAGGACTACTCAAATTAATATTGAGTACCCGAAAGTTGTGGAGAAACACAAACTTCGAGTCAGACAATAAGTCTGGTATGAATAATCCCTTATCATCTCTTATCATAAATAGACAACTAATGAGATCACGCCGCTTAGCGGAACGGATTTTCCCCTCACTAGTATCCAAAACAAAACATGCAAATCATTTACTATGCCCTTGCTCCAAAAATGATTAGTCTTAATATAATATGAAATAAAACCATAAATCACATACATTTGATATCCCATCCATCCTTTTATCAGATGTCACATCTTAAAGCAATATATTAGATTTCCCATCTAAAATCAATTTATTAGAGTTCCCCTCTAAAATCTTTAAAATAACCATCCGTCATAATTTAATAGGACTATCCATCCCAAATCCAAATAAATGTAGATTATCCATCATAAATTATTTCATGAAAGTTGGTATGGGCGATCCACCGCATTCTCCATAGATTTCCGAGGATGACTATGAACACTTAGGTGCCATATCGCGAGGCTAACTACCTCTGGTAAAATAATATTTTCTATAGAAATTTGATGTGGACTATCCACCACACATTTCATGGTTTTTCGAAGTTAACCAAGAACCTAACACTTGGCTAATTAAAATATCATGATCTCCATGATTAAGTATAAAAATTCAGAATCCCCATGATTATTTATTTTCCCCAAGTATACCACTGTTTAAACTATTCCCACTGGTTGTTCCAATTAGGTTAAATTTAATAAACACATTAACAGCCCCAATGTATATTTTCGAAAGCATATTTCTGTTTGTAACCACAAACTATGTATCGAAAACTATGTAGCCCCAATGTGTATTTTCGTACTTATTTTCATTTTATTTCTTTTCTATTTCCTTTGTTATCCTTATTCATGCTAGAACTGTTGTAGAGTCTACTACTTTATCTTGCTTAAAGACTCTAGTAATTACTTTCATTCACTAGACTTTTAGTCTGACCCACTCCTCTATTTTCCCCTGCCCCCTCCGCTTAGGCCATGAAGGAGGAAGTCAGTAGGTTGCTGCATCTTGGAGTTCTCTTGGAGGAGATTTCTTATATGTACTTCTTTTATTCCAGTTTTAGTTCTTATGTTGTACTGGCACTATAATGAGGGATAATTGTACTCTTATTTTGAGACTATGGAATTTTTATTTCATAAGACATGATGGGTTTTGAGATATGAATGTTGTATTTGGTATTTGACTTATTTATGAAGTAATTATGAAGCTTTGTTTTAATTAAGTTATTAATTTAGTTTTCACTGCTTTTTGCCTATTTTCGCCTTGTGAATCTTAGTCTCTGTTAGTTTCAGTTATACCTACAATGCATCATGCCTTTTAATGTGCCTTTTTAGGTATATTAAGGGGTGTAGTGCGTTTCACTTGGTATCAGAGCCTAAGGTTACAAGATTCCAAAAGTAAAGTATTTCTTCAAAATAACTTATTTTACAGGTATTTTTTCAGAAAAAAACTTTCAGAAATGATTTTTAAGTATAAAAGAGTTTTTATAAAAATCCCCTCGTAGGTCTGGTTCAATTTCCCTTTGACTCTTTCCTAAACTACCTTTTTCTTTTCGTAGAATGGCTGATGCCACGAACCTTCCCGAAGGCATTCCAGTGCCAGCCTGGTTTCGTAGGTACTTACAAGCCACGACTCCAGAGGTGGACGGGCCTATGCCCAATCCTGCACAAGCGGGTGGGAATCCTATCAACCCACCTGCTACCATCAATTTCTCTAAGCTTTGTAATGATTTTTCGAGTTTGGGTGGGAAGACTTTTTTTGGAAAAGAGACTATTGTGGAGGCGAGAGCATGGCTTAGGACATGGAGAGAATTTTTGGTCTTTTGGGATTGGATGGACAGTAGCGAATTCAGCCAGCCGCTTGGCAGCTGAAGGATGAGGGGCATCTTATTAGTGGGAGGTGATCGATTTGGAGGAGAGGAATATTACTTGGGATAGATTCAGGGAGCGATTCGATAGGAAGTTTCTATCTCAGGAAAAAGAGAGTGTTCAGTTGAAGAGGTTTATCAATTTGAAACAAGGGAATTTGTATGTTAAGAAATACATCAATCAATTCAATGAGCTTTCGTAGTTTGGTATGGATTTGGTGAACACACAATAAATAAAGCTATAAAGCTTATGAAGGGATTGAATCAACCGCTTCAGGGATTGTTGCTGACTCACGTACCAATGGGAGCTACTTAAGAGTCTTTGGTCGAAATGGCACTTATGTCTGATACGGCTAAGGAAGAAGAGTCTAAAGAAGTGGTTAAGTCTGAAGGTCCAAAGAAGAAGTGGTGGGAAAAGAATAAGAAGAAAGGTGATGGTCCCTAGAAGCAGATTAAGAAAGGAATAAGGTGCCATGGCTATGGGAAGGTTGGACATATGGTCAAGGATTGCTTGAAGGAGATGATGAAGGGTAAGTACTATATTTGTGGGAAGCTTGATCATATGAGTAGGAGTTGTCCCCAGGGAGCGAGTGCACCAGCTACATAGAATTAGGCATTAGACACAACACCTTCCAGTAGCATTCTAGATAGAGGTAGGTAAGTCACAGTTGAAGGTTTGATTTCTATATTTGATTTTCCCATTCGGGCTTTATTTGATTTTGGAGCATCACACTCTTTTATCTCTAGCTCTCTAGTAGATTGTTTGCACTTGGACCTATCATTAGTAGTAAACCCCACTATTGTTTCAAACTCCATAGGAGGATCGACGCACTTACCTATGGTCTGTAGGGGTTTGAAAATCTTTATCATAGGCGTAGATTTTGACTGCGATGCCTATGTTTAGGGATTCTCGGGGTATGGGATGATCTTAGGAATGGATTGGCTATCCACATACAGAGCTATCTTAGACTGCAAGAGGAGAGTCATTAAACTTGAGACTTGCGGTGGTAGGACTCTAGAGGTATCTTGCGACCTGCAAGGGTTAGTCATGTTGAGTTTTCTCTATTCCCTCGATTCATCGTCATTAGAGTTGCATTCGGTTCCTATCTTCGGAGATTTTGCATATGTCTTTAAGGAGGCTAGGGGACTACCTCCTAAGAAAGAGATTGTCTTCAGGATTTATTTGACCGAGAATGCTAAGCCAGTAGCATTACCTGTGAGGAAAATGGCACCTAAGGTGAGAAAAGAATTGAGCAAGCTGATTCTTGAGCCTTTTGAGAAGGGATTCATAAGAAGAAGCATATCGAAGTGGGCAGCGCCAGTCGTCTTCGCCACTAAGGCGGATGGTTCTCTCCGACTTTGTGTGGACTATAGGGAATTAAATGAGCTCACCAAGAAGAATCGATATCCACTCCCTATGATTGATGATCTTTTTGACCAGTTGGTAGGTTCTTCGATTTTCTCTCAGCTTGATTTAGCCCTAGGATTCCATCAGCATAGAGTCACTAATGATAGCATAGATAAGACTGACTTTAGGACATTGGACGGATTCTTCAAGTGGTTGGTTACACCTTTTGGGCTAACTAATGCCTCGGCCTATTTTGATGAGCCGCGTCTATAGGGATGTACTAAATAAGTTTTTGGTGGCATTCGTGGATGATATCTTGGTATTTTCCAAGAATATAGATGAGCATGCCATTCATTTGGAAGAAGTTATTCGCACACTTCATTGTCATCATTTAAGAACTAAGTTTTCAAGGTATCATTTTTGGGGAAAGGCAGTTCGTTTCTTAGGGCCCGTGGTCTCGAAGGAAGGTTTGGCTGTTGACCCCGCCAAGGATATTACAGTACAAGATTGGAAAGCACCCAAGAATGTTACTGAGGTTAGAAGCTTCCTAGGTTTGGCAGGTTACTATAAGAAGTTCATTAGGGAATTTGCCAAGATTTCTACACCACTCACATGCCTTACTAAGAAGGATAAAGCTTTCATGTGGGATATGGATTGTGAGGATTCCTTTACGAAGCTTAAGAGATCCCTTACTAGTGCACTAGTGTTAGTTTTACCCGACGGAGCTAAGCCTTTCATTGTATACACCGATGCATATGAAACAGGCCTAGGAGCAATGTTGATGTAAAAAGGGAGGGTAGCGTGTTATGGTAGTAGGCAGTTAAGGATGCATGAGAAGAACTACCCTACCCACGATTTGAAGCTGGCTGGCATAGTTTTGCACTCAAGTCTTGGAGGCACTATTTGCTTGGAGAGAAGTTTGAGCTTTTTACCGACCATTAGTCTTTGAATTACTTATTCTCGCAAAAGGATTTGAACTTGAGACAACAAAGGTGGATAGAGTTTTTAGCCTTGTATGATTTTGAGATAGCCTATACCCTTGGCAAGGGTAATGTGGTTGCAGATGCATTGAGTAGAAAGAAAGCAACCCTTAGTCCTTTGTTCGTAGAGTGGAGGAACTTAGAGTTTATTTCTACTTTTGATTTTAATCCCTCTACGACATTACCCCGGACTGTTAGCAACATTAGAGGGGAGGCCTACCCTTAAGGATCAGATTAGTTCGAGGCAGAGGGAGGATTTGGAGCTCATCGATATTATGGATAGGATTAAACGAGGAGAGGTCTCGAGACATCTCCAACGCTATTTCATTGATAGAAGAGGGTGGCTTAGGAGAGATGGGAGACTTTGTGTTCCATGCACCATTGATATGTTGAGAGCAGTTTTGAAAGAGGCGCACCATTCCCATATGAATATTCATCCGGGTGATGATAAAATGTATCAGGATATGAAGGATGTTCTATTCGGGTGGTGTGAAGAAGGACATGGCGGAATTTGTAGCTAAGAGTCTCATATGCCAAAGGGTAAAAGCACAATAGCAGAAGCCTATTGGATTACTTCAGCCCGTAGATGTGCCGAAGTGGAAGTGGGATAGTATTTCTATGGATTTCAATGATGGTTTACCCCATTCTAGGAAAGGGAACACTAGCATTTGGATAGTTGTCGATAGATTGACCAAGAGTGCTCACTTTATCCTATTTAAGAGTAAGCATACGGCTTCATATTTGGCATCCTTGTATGTTCAAGAGATAGTCCATCTGCACGGAGTTCCTTCTAGCGTTGTTAGTGATAGAGATCCCATTTTCGTTAGTGAGTTTGGAGAAGCTTACAAGAGATGCTAGGGATGCAACTTAGGTTGAGTACGTCCTATCACCCCTAGATTGATGGCCAAACAGAGAGGGTAAATAAGGTACTTGAGCATTTGCTGCGAATGTGCATTTTAGACTTTGGAGGTACTTAGGAGGAGTATCTCCCATTAGTTTAGTTCGCGTACGATAATAGTTACCAAACAAGTATAGGAATGACACCATTTGAGGCTTTATACGGGAGGCTTTATATAGGAGACCTTACAAGTCCTCATCATGTTGGATAGACTCTATGGAGAAGTTATTACTTGGATCCGATATGGTTAGGGAGACCTCTGAGAAGGTGAATTTGATTCGGTAAAGGATGAATACAACTCAAGACAGACATAAATCGTATGCAGATAAGCGGAGGAGAGACTTAGAGTTTGAGGTTGGAGATTTAGTTTTTATCAAAGTATCCTCGCTTAGAAAGGTGGTAAGATTCGGATCAAATGAAATGTTAGCCCCTAGATTTGTTGGACCATTTCCTATCACACACAGAGTTGGGAAGATGGCTTACCAAGTAAGGCTACCTGATAGGCTCGCAGGAATGTACGATGATTTCCATGTTTCGCACTTGCAAAAGTGCTTATAGGACTCGGTGGAGGTTATGGAGCCTAGTCAGTTGGAGGAGGTGGGGTAGAAAGAGAAGCTTTAGTTCGACGTATCCCCACGAAGATTTTTGGAAGAGACATAAAGCAACTATGTAATAAGAAGGTTCCACTGGTGAAGGTGCAATGGGGAGATGATGTTGCAGATGCTACTTGGGAAGTGGAAGAGAAGATTTGTACTTCCTATCCTCATCTTTTTGATAGTAAGTTCTAAAATTCCTTTTTCTATCTTTAGATTTGAATAGGTTCTTTCCCTTATTATCCTTTGGGAGGGTAGAACTAAGGATTTAACTTATGGATGGTAGGATTTGATGTAAACATGTAAATAGAACATGTTATGAATGATATATGCTAGTGATTTCTAGTGGATGCTATGGACGCATATAGGTACACTAGGCACTATTATTCCTTAGGGATCGGCCCAACTAGGACACTAGAGCATATGCATATGGATATGTGCGCATTTTTATTTTATTTCCATGGTTTCTGTAAATGGATATTTATCACTTGATTGTTGAACTTGGGTGATGTTTGTAGCATGCATATAGAACTATCAATTGTCATTAGGAAATTTTTGCATTCATTTGGATACATGGTACGGACATGATTGCATAAAAGGAGGTCAACTGAATCAGTGGACCGCCTAATATTTTGCATTAGTTAGGAACATTTACGCTACACTAATTGCATAACTGTCATAAATTGCATTAGAAAAACTTAAGGACAATGGATGAATGGTTGATGATTGAGTAGTTGGTTGTAGAATTGGATGAAAACATTTAGTACATTCTGATTCCGGTGACGAAATCCCTCAAGGAAAGGAGAATGTAACAACCCGAAATTTAACTTGTAATAATTAATTTGTTAATTATTAAATAATAAAATAAATTTGTGAAATTATCAGAATTGAGCCACAGGAGATGCACCATTGTGTCCGTGGTAATTTTCTGGTAAATTTCTATATATAGAATGTCAAAAACCGATCTAATATGACCAAGTTACAAAATAAACAAAATAAGCAGAAATAAAATGAATATATATATATATTAATCAGGCCGACCGGCCGGTCGACCTAGGCAAGGGGCGTTCGACCACCCGGTCGACCCACCTTGCATTTTGGCAGGCGAATGGACGTTAATTCATTAGAACAAATTAGCGGCCACCGAACACGTCATTTTCTCCTTTATTTCGATCTGGTCCCTCCGTTTCCGCATCCGATGGCCCCTATTCAGCCTATGACATGGTTGCATCCTATTCAATCTTCAAATCCAACGGCCCGAGATCCACTTCTACGTCTATAAATAGACCCCTAGACCTAAAAAAATTCTCGTTCTAGGTTTTCTCTAATTGGGTTCACCCTTCTAGGAAGGACCCTAAACGGAATAATTTTTCCAAAGGAGAAAATCGTTATAAATTAAATTAATTTACAACTCCAAGTGGATCTGGAAAGACCGAAGAGAAAGCTTAGGACCGGAGGTGAGTGATTGTAATTATTTTAAGATTTCTTTAAGTAATTTAAAACAATAGATTTTTCTAGTTGTAGTTTTACTAGGATTTTTGGAATAGTCTTTTCAGTAATTTATTTAAAGTTTTTTTAGAATTATTTTCAGTCTATTTTCTTTCAGCTATTCTTTTCAGTAATTTAAGTTTATTTCTGTTAATTATAGCTTTCCGTTTATTTACAGTTTATTTACAGTATTTTAGTTTATTAACTGTTATTTCTATGTTATTTACATCTTCATTCTATGCTTTGGAATTTCTTCCGTTTTCAGTTTTCTTTTATTCCTCCTTTTTCTTCGCGTATGGATTGGAGTGGGATTAACGCAAGTATGGATTAGATTGTAAGAAAACTGAAATAATGGAAAATAAGATGTAAATTTCATAGACTGTAATATGAATGGAATTGGACTGAAATTACGCCTAAATATGATGTTAATTGGACAGAATTAAAAAGATTGGCCTAGTTATAACCTACAATTGTAACTAAAAAGAGTAAAAGATAAAAGAAGCTTATTTTCACACTTTGACCTTGGGGTAAGCAATAAGCATGATTATAACGTAGGTTATAATAAGAAAAGGAACGGAATGAGGCTTATTTAAGACTTAGGATAAATTAATAAGCAATCATAGTAAAGATAATAATAAAGGCTTATTTAAATAATTTGTTTAAGTTAATAGGACCTATACCTAATAGCATTCCCTATTAGACAAAATGGTGGTCTCACAATAGCCTGAAGCGAGACGAGGGCACGCTTATGCTAAAAGGGGTAGTAATTGGTCAATTATAATTCCAAATCACGGGAGATTTTGACAAGGGGCGCAACTAGATATTGTTTGAATGAAGGGCCAGTACCAACAGCATTTCACTATAGATTCTATGGACAGATGGTGATCCCACATTAGCCTGAAGTGAGATGAGGGAGACGCTTATGCCGGATGTTGAGGTAATAAGAAGACCCAATAAGTGGAGCAAAAGGTAGCATGGGCATAGCGGTAGTTACGTGTGCGACTTCCATTCGGATGCTCAGTAATAACTATGAGTTCCAAGTGCTTAGTATGAATGTCTTCTGTAAACACCATTACCGTTTGTGTAGGGGGCTATATATGTCGTCCTGGCCACGCTAACATTTGGTGTAGAGAGTTATATAGCAGATGGTCCATAGAAAGGTACTATAGAGTAGCAGGCTGATCAAAAAGTGTAAAATTAGGGTCACGTCCTAATTACAGGATTAGGAATTTAGCCTAATTAAAGCAGAAATCAAAAAAAAGTGCAAGCAATCAAAAGTTAACCTATCTTATAAATTGAGCAATATTTAACCGTACTTATTTCCAATTTATCTCTTTTCTATTTCCTTTATTATCCTTATTTACGCTACAATTGTTGTAGAGTCTATTGCTTTATCTTGCTTAAAGACTCTAGTAATTACTGTCATTCAACGGACTTTTAGTCTAACCCACTCCACTATTTTTCCCTCCCCACGGCCCCCCGCTTAGGCAATCAAGGAGGAAGTCAGTAGGTTGCTGCAGCTTGGAGTTCTCTTGAAGGAGATTTCTTATATGTACTTCTTTTATTCCAGTTTTAGTTCTTATGTTGTACTGGCACTATAATGAGGGATATATGTACTCTTATTTTGAGACTATGCATTTTTTATTTCATAAGACATGATGGGTTTTGAGATATGAATGTTGTATTTGGTATTTGACTTATTTATGAAGTAATTATGAAGCTTTGTTTTAATTAAGTTATTAATTTAGTTTTTTCTACTTTCTGCCTATTTTTATCTTGTGAATCTTAGTATCCGTTAGTTTTAGTTATACCTGCAATGCACCATGCCTTTTAATGTACCCTTTTGGGTATATTAAGGGGTATGGGGTGTTTCAATTGGGGTGCTTCAATGATATTTCCCCTTTCTGGAAATGTATCCCAGCATCATACCTATCTAACCAATCCATACCCAATATGATCTCGAAACCCACAAAATCAAAAACACATAAACTGCATGCAAACAAATGACCTAACAAATCAAGTTCTAACCAGTCATATCTCATTTACATAGTTACATACCCTACTGTAGGTTCGCAACCCTTAAAGGAGTAATAAGGTATAAATGTTCTAGACATAAGAAATCTACCAAATACTGAGGTATAAATGAATGTGATGCACACGTGTCAAATAGTATCCTAACTGGAGTACTATGAATCATAAGCATGCCTTTTATCACATCTTTTCCTTTCTCAGTAGCCGTTGGTCTAGAGGATGATGGTTCCGATGCAAAGACCTTCCCCTTTCCGGCTTTAGCTGTCTCGGGACACATGTCCTTGTAATGCCCCATCTGGCCATAGTTGTAGCACTTCACATTCGGCCTCACTGCAACTGCTCTTCCATCACCCGAGCGACACTCATTAGCATAGTGTCCCCTCCTGTCACACTTGTAATAGACAATATCAGCCTAGCTCTTCTTAGCCGCTACCCCCGATTGGGCACCCTTCTTCTTGAAGAACATTCGCTTCTTACCCTGGAAATTCTGAACCTTGGCCGGTTTCCTTTTTCCAAAAGTAGAAAGCATCTCTTCATTCCGAACTGCCATCTCAACAACAATATGACACAGATCCTGGAGGTTTGGCATGGTTGCTCTGGCGATCTCATGATTTAACCCCTTGATGAACTTATCATTCCTCCGAAAGACAGTATCAATAGTAGCATATCCATAATGGGACAGCGCATCAAACTTCATAGCATGCTCAATCACGATCTATCCCCTAGACTGAATCTGCAAATTTCTTGAGCAATGCTGACTTGGCAACCTCTGATAGAAATTTTTCTTCGAACCTCCTTTGAAATTCAGTCTAAGTTAGGTCTTCCTTTGGCTCTCCCATAGTAACTCCATTCCACTGAAACAATGCTGCTCCCTGCAATTGCCTTGAAGCAAGTCTTCTCTTCTGCATATCCATCAAGCAGAGATCTGCAAATATCCTTTCACAATGCAATAGCAAGTTCTCCACTCCTACTACATCCTCAATTCCCAGAAAAGGCTTCCCTCTAAGACTAGCGTAATCCCTGCTCAGCTTGGCATGATTATTTCCAACTGGGGCCACCAGATTAGCTCATCCATCATTCCCTATAGCCACTCCCACAGTTGCTCTAGCTTGCATCATATTCACGAAGAATTGATACATTATCCCCATATCAACCGGTGGGATCGCAGCACCAACATTATCATTTGCATCTGTGTTTGCATTTGCCTGTCGACCCTGGTTGCTCCTAGTATTGGGTCGAACATTTCCACTTGTTGTGGTGCGTCTTACATATGGATTCACTCTTCCGTTTCCTACCTCCATATCTTACTTCCCTATTACCTGAAATCCTATCTCTGTAAAATATAGAAAAATATTCTAAGAGAGTGGGGAGTACATAATTAGGTATTTATAGCAAAATACACATACGTTATTATAACGCTTATCCAAGCCCAACCATATTTTAGATTCATTAGATTATGCTTTAAAAATCTTTTAAGGTTTAAATTCATTTTTAGGCGCATAAACCATGCTTTGAAACCAACTTGTAACATCCCGCTTCCGCATTCCTAAAACTAACCGCTACTAATGTTGCGGTCATCCGTAGTAGTTATTTTTTGGCGACCGAATTCGGCGTAGTTAGTATTGATGCACAGAAACAAGAATATGAAAAAATTTAAACTTCGAATAAACAGAATTTTTCATTTCAAGCAAATTACAATTTAAGATTTAATTACATAATTCCAGACATTAACCACGTTCGGATCATATATACATGTACAAAATACGAGAAGAGCGACACATAAAGATATCTTCTTATTATGACCAAAGAACTAATAAATATGAACTTTACAGTTCTTAGTACATCACAGCAGAAAACACATAATAGCTCCTATATAGCCAACACTACCTTATGCATGTCTTCGAAAGCTTATTCGTCCAAAAACCTAAAAGTCTCCCACTCTGGGACTACTCAAATTAATATTGAGTACCCGAAAGTTGTGGAGAAACACAAACTTCGAGTCAGACAATAAGTCTTGTATGAATAATCCCTTATCATCTCTTATCATAAATAGACAACTAATGAGATCACGCTGCTTAGCGGAACAAATTTTCCCCTCACTAGTATCCAAAACAAAACATGCAAATCATTTACTATGCCCTTGCACCAAAAATGATTAGTCTTAATATAATATGAAATAAAGCCATAAATCATATACATTGGATATCCCATCCATCCATTTATCAGATGTCACATCTAAAAGCAATATATTAGATTTCCCATCTAAAATCAATTTATTAGAGTTCCCCTCTAAAATCTTTAAAATAACCATCCGTCATAATTTAATAGGACTATCCATCCCAAATCCAAATAAATGTAGATTATCCATCATAAATTGTTTCATAAAAGTTGGTATGGGCGATCCACTGCATTCTCCATAGATTTCCGAGGATGACTATGAACCCTTAGGTGCCAAATCGCGAGGCTAACTACCTCTGGGAAAATAATCTTTTCTATAGAAATTTGATGTGGACTATCCACCACACATTCCATGGTTTTTCGAAGTTAACCAAGTACCTAACACTTGGCCAATTAAAATATCATGATCTCCATGATTAAGTATAAAAATTCATAATCCTCATGATTATTTATTTTCCCCAAGTATACCACTTGTTTAAACTATTCCTATTGGTTGCTCCAATTAGGTTAAATTTTATAAAAACACATTAACAGCCCAATTGTATACTTTCGAAAGCATATTTCTATTTGTAACCCCAAACTATGTAACGAAAACATTAAACCCACCTCGATGTCCCCAAGGTTTAATAACATCCAATTTATATAAGGATCCCCCTTACATTTTCAAGCAAAGATAAGTATTTTATGCTATAACCCTTTGAAGTGACCCCTTAAAATTAACAAAATTTTACTTAAGGAAAAATGGCTAAAACAACCATTTAAACCCCTTTGAATGAAACCCCATTCCAAAGCAAATAAACATCCAAAGTTAGCCCCTTAAAAACCTTCCGTTTGAAAGCATCACAAAATCATACCTTTCAAACTTGTTGAAAGGTCCTACCTTTCGACCTTCTCGGTAGGTTCCTTTTCGATCTAGTCGAAAGATTCCACCTTTTGACTTTTTTGAAAGTCTAGGGTATCGTCCTTATAAAACCATTTATAAACTTTTCAAAAGCAATGGAACATAAAACCTTCGCAATCATTGAAACTCAAAACCTTTCGAAATCATTGAAGGTAACCCCTTCGAAACTTTCGAAATCAAAACCTTTCAAAACCAAACCTTTTGAAACCAAAACCTTTCGAAATCAAAACCTATTAAAATGTCCCTACCCTTTGACTTAGTCAGAAGGGTGAGGGCTCACCTTTCGACTTAGTCAAAAGGTATAAGCTGGCGGCTTAACACTTCCTTCGAATATCCCATTTGAACGCATATAAAACATAAAGCGGAACGAAGTTGGAAGCTCCCCTTCGACTTCGTTCCTTTTGAAGCTCTGAGTCGAAAGCACCAGTTTGACTTCATTCCTTCGAAAGCATGGCTTTCGAAGGCATTAAAAACTTAACTTTTAAAATAATGGGAAGGTTCGAACGTAACCCCTTCATTTTCCTCTCCTGCCTTTCGACTTAGTCGAAAGGTTCTAAAACATATTTTGGGAAAACATTTAAAACGATTCTTTTTAAGGTTTAAACTTTTGAAAATCCCCTTCGAAACCCGTTCTTGAGTATTAAAAAATTTTTGTTATAAAAATGATGGAGTTGAAGAATCCCCCTTCGAAACCTATTAATTCGAAAGCATTTATATTTGCATTCGAAAGCCAAGAAAGCAACCTCTATCCTACGCATCACTTCCTTCCGATACCATTTCTATGATTCAACTTAGACAAAAGGTAAATGCTTACCTTATAAATTAGACAAAAGGACCATTCAACTTAGTTAAAAGGGTGAAAGCGGGCTATGTAGTCGGAAGCAAGTTCTGGGACTACGCAAGTGATGGTTCCTCTTGCTTGTCTAAATCTTATTGGTCAAGAGGTTTCCTCCTGTACTTTCGAATAGTAAAAGTACTAAGTAGTCAACCTTTTTCTTCAAACACTAATTTTGTTCCCTAACTAATTTTCAAAAGTACTTTCTCTCCGAATTTAACCAATTCGGAAGCCATTTTTCAGTTTAGCCCTTGGGCATAAATAATTTAATTACCTTTGTAAACCACTAAGGAAAATCCCCAAAAATCATTAAAAATCCTTTAAATTATATATTTTAACATATTAAAATTTAAAAGCATATGGAGATCAGTATAATTTGGAATTTAACCAAAACCGAAATAAACTATGTTAATTAGCCTATTAACATTTAAAAACACCTATATCTTATTCAAACAAAGGTTTAAATGGTTATATCCTAACCAAAATCACAAACATGAATCGTGTATAATTCATAACCGATCTAAACATAGAAAAAATGAGATGACAAACATGATTATTCACCTTGATTAGTTAATTGGAGAATGAGATAATTTCCAAGCTTTAACCCCTTAGCTTTATCTTCAATTTATATTCTTCCTGGAGCTTTTAATGGTCATTCGAAATATAGGTGTGGAGTTACGAATGAGAAAGTAAAAGTTTATTAAGGTGGAGGAAGAGATACATATACTAAGAAATGTAGCCTCATTTCCAAGTTTACCCCTTATGAAATTCCTCCTTCTTGATTTAGTTAAGTCTTATTTTAGTTCATTCATTAAGACATGGCCATTGGATTTATTAATCTCATCTCCCTAATTATTCACATTGTTCTATTTAATTTATCTAATTAAATATCCCAAATATTATTAATTAAAATTTAGGGGAATTACAGTTCCATTATCGGATATTATTTTATGTGGTATTCTAAGCCATGTAACTATGTTCTTAATCATAAACTTTAACACTTTCCCGATGTTATGTTCGAGGATAATTCTGCTTCGGCGTACTTGGTGAAATAATCAATGGATGCAATTACGAATTTAGCTCCACCTTTGGATATAGGTAATGGTCCAATTAAATCAATTCCTCACATATCAAAGGGCCATAGACTTGAAATTGGGGTCAATTCACTTGGGGTCATATGTGAATTATAGAAAATTTCTGGAACTTCTCACACCTCTATAAATGATTTACTGCATCATTACTCCTTTAAGGCCAATAAAACCCTTTTCTTGTGACCTTTTGCTAATTTTATCCCGTTAGAATGATCTCAACAGAATCGCTCATGTGCTTCCCCTAACAATCTTAAGATGTCTTTTGGACTAACTCATCTTGTGCATGAAAGAGGATATCCTTTTTATAAAGTATTCCATTCATCATGGTAAAATTTAGGGCTTGGCGCCTTATGTTTCAAGCCTCTCTTTTGTCCCCTGGTAGTTTTCTTCCACTAAGTACTCAACAATGGTTGTCATCCAGTTGCTTCATATTGACTACTAATCTCTTCACGAATGATTCTTTTTTGGTATTCTCCGTTGCCATTTCTCAATTCATTTTCTTTATTAGCTTGCTTAAGGGCCTCAGATCAAGTAAATACCAGTGCCTCATTCTATACTCAGTAGTTTTCTCCTCTATACTAGGGTTTTCCTAGAAACCTACAGATACAATTTGAGTTTTCGGTGCTCCTCATAAGTTAGTAAGTTTTACAAATGAATCAGCTTAAGAATTCTTCCCTCTAGGAACTTGGTGTATGGAAAAATCCTCAAATTGACCTAAAAACCTTAGTATCATATTGACATAAAGGAATATTTTGGCAGCTTTTTTTAATATGTCTAATTTAACCAATAACCATTAATTAAGAGTCCCTAAAACCCTTTATCTTTGGAATTTTTAACTATATAGCTAGGGTAAGTCCCGCTACCATTGATTTGTATTCAGCCACATTATTAGCGGTGGGAAATCCTAGCTTCATAGCAAAATGCAGCCGGTGTCCATCGAGGGTAACGATTACGTATCCTGCACTGGAACCCTGTTCATTTGATGCTCCATCAACAAATAATTACCACCTAGGCTTCAGATCTTTTTCATTCTCTAATTGTTCTTTGGTGAATCCAGTGCATTCATTAAGGAAATCTGTTAGATCTTGTCCTTTAATTTCCCCTTGAGGTCAGAACTCAATATCATATTGGCTAAGTTTTATTCCCTACTTTACTAACCTTCTTGATGTCTCGGGTTTACTAAAGACTCTATTAAGTGAAAGTTGGTTGAAACCTTCATTGGGTGCGCTTGAAAATAGGCTCTTAACTTTCAAGCAGAATGCCAACTATTCTATGACTGGATACCTAACCTCTGCACCCTTGAGCCTTTTGCTAACATAATATATTGGAAGGTGAGTTTATTTTCTTCCCATATCAGAACGGAGCTTGCTGCAAATTTAGAAACTGCTATGTAGAGATAAATATTTTCCCCTTCTATTGGGCTAGATAGATGTAACAACCCTATTTTAATTGCATATTTTAATTATTTTAATTTGAATTTCTGATTTAAAAACTTTATTTTATTTATTAAAATAGATATATTTTGTTATATTAAATATAAATTTTGATTTGTATGTGAATTATAAGTCCAAACATGAATAAATTGAATGTTTTTCAAAAATGTGAATTTTGGTCAATATGGTCAAACTTTGACTTTTAAATTTAAAATTTAAATATTTGAATTTTTGAATTTTATTTTTTATTATGAAAATAAATTAAATTTCAAGAATACTAGTTTTCGTTTCGTTGAAATCCGATTTACATTGTGAAATTTATGCTTTTTAAAATATTGTATGTAAATTGATCTATTTAATAAAATTATTGGTTTTAATTTATATAAATAATATTTTTATTTGTCATATCATATTCTAATATGTGTTATATGTCATGTTATGTATATATTTGATTTTTAATATGTGTTATATGTTATGTATATATTTGATTTTTATTTGTCATATCATATTCTAATATGTGTTATATGTCATGTTATGTATATATTTGATTTTTAACATTTTATAAGTGTTGTTATAATTTTCAAATGTTTATTGTATTTTGTTTTCAATTTTTAAATTCTAGTTTCAATTAAATAGCTATTCTTTATTTATTTTCTGTTTTTCCTAAAAATAGTTATTTATTTTCTTTTTCACTTTATTTTGTTCAATTTTTTTTACGGATATTTTTATTTGTTTATTCTGATTAAAATAAAATGGAAATACAAAGACACAAAAGGGCTTTAATTTTCCTTTGTCTTTTCATTTTCTTGCCTTTTCACTTCATTGCATTTGACCATACACCTCTTCGCTTCAGCCGTGATTTTCTTTTTCATATTCATGTGAAATATTTCTCTCCTCTCATCAAAACTCACGGCCAAAGCAAAATGCTAATGGCTTCTTCCATTTTTTTTTTTTCTCTTCTTCTTTTCGCTATTTTTCAATGATTTTGCTTCCTCTTCTACCTTGACTTGCTCGGCCTCTACTCCTCCACCTTCACCACTGACCACACTTCCACTATCTACAGCAGCTGCACCCCCTTTCCTTTGACCATGACCTGGCCGTGACTTCCACTTGAGGCTAGCTCTACAAATTTGCAAAAAACTCCTTGAATTTGCATAGCCAAGCCTTGATTTCACCTATTCCCTTCATCTAGCACTTCGGCCACCCCCTTAGCCACCACCACCAGAATCTCCACCTCCTTTGGCCAAATCTCCAGCCTCTACCTGACCTGTACTTGCCTCTGGCCGAGCGTAAATGTGCCACAGGCGGAGCCTATGATTGAACCAAACCTTCTTTTTGCCTTGCCTTTTGACCTTCTTCCCATTGTAACTCCAAACCACTTCCTATTCCTTTGTAGCCGTGCTCTTATGATCCAAACCAGATCCTTTACAACCTGAGAACATGTGTGGTCGAGCCTAAACCATGTTGTGGCCGAGCATATGTGAGTTATGGTCAAGCAAAATTGATGGAAAAGCTTGGTGATGTCTTGTGTAAATTCTATTTCTATTTTCGTTCTAATAAATTTAGTAGTGCATTTATATTTATATCTTGTTTTGTTTTGTTGTCAAATACAAGGTTAACACTTGGCTCTCCACTCCACTCAAGTCAAAGTCGTGCTATCGTGCTTTCTGGATTTTGTTTATATGCTTTTTATGCTTTCTTCATCTTGAAACAAGTGAGTAATTCACACTTGACATCCATACGTATATAACTATGAATTGATCGCAAGTGAATGCGTAGAATTGCTATATCATGTTATACTTGCCTATGATATGAACTAAATGATGTTAACCCTGTTTATAAACATGTCATATCATCTGTTACTGCCATATGTTGTTATACTGTTTATTTTATTCTGTTCTCATACTGCGAGTTCCCTGTAGAATAGAATCACTATGGTTGAAATGATACATACCCGAACGGACTTCAGAATAGGGAAAAATTATTATGGGCTGAAATGACAGGCCTGAGAAATTTTATTTATTTTTATTTACTTGGGATTGTGGGTTTGAAATGATAGAACCCGGATTTTTCTTTGTAAATTACGGATTGAAATGATAAATTATCCGTATCACTTGACCTAGGTTAGAAAATATTATACAGATCCGTGGTTATTATATATATATTTTTTGAAAATTTTTAAAAGTGTTTTAAAATGTAATATTATGATATTTTGATTTAAATTTAATTTAAAATGATTTTTATAAAGTATTAATGATTTTTCTACAAGTTAAATAAGTGAATAACTGAATAGTTAAGTTGAAATTTAAAATATAAATATTTTTTGAAATTTGAGATTTTGTTTAAAATGGAGTTTAAGTTAAGTAAATAAAAAATGATAATTGGACTTTAAATTGACTTAATAAAGTTTTATTGATTTTCTATGAATTAAAATGGTTAAATAAATGAATGCTTAAAAGTGTAATTTGAAATATAACTTGACTTGGAAATGTGAAATGTGTTTTAAAAATAAATGTTAAGTTAAGAAAAATAAAATGGAATATAAATTTAATTTATGAAATGGTAAATTAAATTTAAATGTAAAGTAATTGAAATGTTACATTAATTTTTATAAGTGAATTATAAAAAAATTAATAATTATTTGTGAAAATTTCACTTTATAAAATCATAAATTAAAGGGTATTTAGATGATTGTTTTAAAAGTGTAAAATATGAAATTTTATAAGTTAAAAATGGTTTTAATTGGAATTTCATTATTTGCTGAAATTGTATTGAAAATCTGGAATTTAATTAACAGCATTTCAGAAATGCTATCATTTTTGAAGATTAACTTGAATTCATAAGTAAAGGATATTACAGCATTTTAAAGTGCTGTCGTTGATACAAATGAACTATAACTAAAATACAACTAAGTGATATTGCAGCACTTTGTAAGTGCTGTAGTTTTAAACTAAAACCTGAACCATGAACTATTACAGCAATTTTAAATGTTGTCTTTACATAATTGAATCGTTTTTTTTTTTCAAATGTAACTTAAGCAACATTTTCTAAATGCTGCGAAAGCTGAAATTTCACCGTTTTGATTAATTTAAGTGGGTAAATGAATTCTGAAAAGACTAAATTTTTGGAAACTGAATATTTGATTTTTTTTAAAAGTATAATAACTTCATTTTAATTGGTTTAAATGGAGTATTTTGATCTGAAATATAAACCATTTTGAAATGTGATATAGAATGGTATTTAAATTAAATAAAAATGAATGAGGTTTTGGAAGGATATAGTATTTGATATTTTAAAATGAATTGGAAATGATATTGAATTTTGAAATGATATTTGATTTCGAAGTATAAAAACCATTTTGGAATTTTAATCACGGTACACTTCTCTGTATGCCTTGTGATTTTTAGATGTACACCTTCAATTTGAAAGTTTGACTAGAGGTGAGCGATTGCTGCAGCTCTACGCTACCCTAGCCACATTTACACTGCTATTTGCATAGTACACTTTAATATAGGCATTTACATGATAGAGAATATTACTGTTTAATTGATGGTTTAACGGATCCTTAGAGGATGGGTGATCCTAAGCATCCTTTAAGTTATTATGCATTACTACTACAGTTCACTTGAGTTAGTTTACATTATATAAATATGTATGTCCTGACTCGAGTGTTTTTTGTTTTACTTTACACTCGGGTCAGCCTGAGTACTCACAGCTTGGCTTTGGATTTCTTTTTCTGGAGCTAGGAATCGTGGGAGATTTTGCTTATCTAGTTATCGATCCCTTTCAGTTTCACTTGTCTATTTCAGCTCTTGTATTTATAAACTTCTATGTATTTGGGATTTCTATTATATATGTTTCAGACTGATATTATGTATTTTGTTTTGAGATTTTGTTATAGTAGCTTCATGAACTACTGTGGTGTATTTTATTTCCACTGTGAGTTATTCTGCTATTTCTGTGTCTGTGATTCTGTATGATTGAATTTATTTGCTTCAAATTTTATTACAATTTGGTATTTTAAGCAATTCAAGTCCGACAAGTGTGGATGCAAATGGCTGAAAATATCTGGTTGTTACAATAGAATTGGAGGCTTTTCAAGATGATCATTTTGTTCTTTAAAGGCTCTTTGGCGGTCCTCCCCCCACTCAAAGCTTTTCTTCTTTTTGATCAATTCTAAGAAATGTATGCATTTAACAATGGAGTTAGAGATGAATTTGTTCAGGCTGGCACTCTTTCATTTAAGCTCATCACATCTTTGCTTGTTTTTGGTTCTGCCATGTCCTTAGGTCTGGATTGGCCTCCATTCCTCTAGCACTAATAATATACCTCTAGAACTTCCCAGATTGTATCCTAAATTTGTAGATTCTATTTCATCTTATACTTTCTTAATACTTTAAACATTTCTTCAAGATCTTTCAAGCAATCAACTTCTTCTTGAGATTTGACTAGCATGTCGTCTACATATACTTCCATGTTTCCACCAATTTTCTCTTTAAATATTCTATTTACCATAATATGTAGCTATTGCATCCTTCAGACCAAAAGGAATAACTTTATAGTAGTATATTCCCCAGACTATTATGAAACTTTTTTGTTCTTCATCCACCTTGAACATGGGAATTTGATTATACCCTCAGTATGCATCTATAAAAGACAATAGTTTAGGTCCACTTGTCGCATCAACTAACTAGTCTATTTATGGTAACTGATAATAATCCTTAGGGCACGCTTTATTCAAATCAGTACAGTCAACACACGTTCTCCATTTTCCGTTAGGCTTTTTGACTGGTACAGGATTGGCCAACCATTTTAAGTAGAAAACTTCTCTAATGAATCTGTTTTCAAACAGCTTTTGACTTCCTCTTTCATTGCATTTAGCGAGCTGCCTTTTCTTTTATCAAATAGAAGTGATATTTGGATCTATGTTCAGGACATGGCTCATGGTTATGGGTTCTATTACGATCATATCTGAGCGTGTACAGGCAAAAACATCCTTGGTAGACTGAAGATATAGGATAAGTTCCCTTTTGAGCTTGTCGTTTAACTCCTTCCCAATCTTTACTGTTCTTGCTGCATCAAGCGAATCCAGGCTTACTTCTTCTAGGTCCTTGGTAGGCTTTATTCTTTCCTACTCACCTCTATAGTGTACTTCAATGACAATTTCTTCATCGTCTATTTATTTATCTATCAGTTACCCTCTTTCCTTTTTCTTTTTCTTTTGTAAAAGTTAAATCTTCTCAGCACATTCTTAGCTTTTTCAATTGTCCTTGTCTTCTTATTTTCTTACGATGGTTGGCTTAGAGGGCCATTATCCAAGAGCTTTTCCATTTCAATTTTGATTGATTCGTCTTTCTATGAGTCATAATAGGAAAGATTATCCCTTTTGCACTGATCAATGGTTGCAAAATACAATTCTTGAGAGCAGAATTGTTCTTCCCTTATCGTTCCCCATCCTCTCTTAGAAATTTGACCATCAGATACTTTGGCGATGCGAAAGCATCCACCTCATTTAAAGTTAGTCTTCCAAAGAGAGCATTGTAGTAGGAAGGTAGTTCCATTATGATGAACAACGTTTTGAAAGTTCTTGAATATGGTGAAATCCACATTTGCACTAAAAGCTTAATCTGCCTTACTGGAGTAGATCCTTTACTATTGAACTCGAAAAGGGACTTGAAGCTTGGCTCTAATTTTTCTTCTGCAATTCCCATTTGATCGAAGGCATGATTAAAGATGACATTTACCACACTTCCAGTATCAACGAGAATTTTGGTCACTATAGAAAGCCCGATCTGTGTAGTTATCATTAATGGGTCAGTGTGTGGATGGCGAACCCCTCTCGACTCTTACAGGGTTATTGTTAAGTTGGGATATGAAGTTGATATTTGTGATTTTGAAGCGATGGCTCCTCCTGAATAGAGAATACTCCATCTCTTGCCTCTTTTATGTACCTGCTTCTAGCTCCTTTACTACTCCCAGCTAAATGGGGTCCTCCATGGATAATGTTTATCTGATTGAATGTTGGAATAAAATATTACTTAGAATCACTTTCCACAAAATTCACAGTATTATTTGATGATTTTTAGTTACTCTCTTCAAGTTGGGTAGGTTTTTGATTCTCTTTGTTAAATTCAGGAGCCCAGATCGGTTCATATTTCGAATGATTCCAGTTAAGCCACGACATTCTTCAGTTTTTTGTCCATTCACCTTATGGTAGACACAGTATTATCCTCCCCTTCTTGGCTTGGTGTTATTCTTGCCTTGAAAGAAGTTAGTAAGTTTCCTCAATCCTTGGCTATAGCAAAAATATAGGAGATTGGTTTGTTTAAAGCTACATAGTTAGATTTTGGGATCTCCTCCCATCTTTCGGTCTTGCTCTTGTCCCATCTTGGATTCTTATTGGGGTGATCAAAGCTAGATCTTCTAACTTCCTTGTTCGTTTGAGAATTTTTCTTAGCATGATACATCTCATCGATAAAGATGAATTTTTCAGCTTGGAAATGAAAATGCTGAAGGTCCCTACACCCATGGATATAAAGTTCTTTCCATAAGGGGTATGCTCAATCTATCCTGAATGCACTGCCAGTCGTATTATTTGCTTTCAGTGCCTCCGTGTTGAATCTTTCCAAGTATTCACAAATCAGCTCTCCTGGTCTCTGTTTAACATTAGCCAGCACACTAGAATCGATAATAAGGTCCTTACACACACAGAACTGTGCTGAGAATTCATAAAAGAATTGCTTTCAAGGATAAATGGTTTTCTCTCTATAATGCCGATACCACTCTATGGCTACTTATTGGAAAGTGGTTGGAAAGAGCCTATAGTGTACGGCTCCAGAAGCATTGTGAAGGTCTACTTGGATCTTAAAGGCTAGAAGATGATCATCAGGATTGGTAATCCCGTTATACCTTTGTGATGGAATCTTGATGCGCGATAGAATTTTGGTAGGCATTATTCTTTCTGTGAAGGGGCTTCATGAAAAATATTGTTGACTCTTCGATCAAGGGCTCTCTTTCCTATCAATCATGTCCTTTTCTATTTTAACAGCTATATCTCTCATGTAAGCTTCATTATCATGGTAATCACCTCTATAGGGCATGTATTCCTTGCACGAGATTGAGCTTTCCGATTGCTCGTTAGACCTTTATGCTCATTCTTCGTGGCAATCTGCATTGACCTTATTATCTACTAGTGACTTTGGAGTGAATGTTGCAGCTCCAACCTTTTAGATTCTTCTTTTCTATGGGGTCATAATTATTTTGCCTTTACCATTGCTTTTGAGCATAGAAGTATCTAGATTTCTCCTTGGAGATTCGGCCTCTTCTCCTTCAGTGAGCCTTGTCGTAAACTTTTGTGAAAGGACCTTCTCTAGTAACTCTTGTATTACTACCATTTGCTGTGTTATGTCTTTGATTTTGGCTTCAGTATTCGTTGGCTTTGCTAGTTTTGAAGGTTGAACAAGTGCTACATTTTCTCGATCAACCCGCGAAGCGACATTATCTTCCAATATTGTTTATTATACTATCCCCTCATTTGGAACGTTAAATCTCTTAGCTCTTCCCATTTTCCTGAAACAAAACTTCAAGTAATTAATTTCTAGACAAATTTAATATGATATTGGAGGTTCAAATCTTCCTTCTAGCACCAAAATATTAGACCAAAAATTGGTCTAACATCCATGATACCATGCTGAGCCAACATTTGGTCTAGCATCCATAATGTTGTTCAATATGGCATTGTTTTAGAGGGTTGTGATGGCAATATTAAACCAAATATTGGCTCATCATTCAAGACTTAGTACAAGATGATGTCTATCAAACTGGTCACATGATGCCCTTAGGTTTTTGGTTTGTTATAAAATTGGCCAAAAAGCCAGATCACGTATCCAAGAGAAAAATAGGCAAGATTCTTATATGTGCTGTAGTCCATAAATCTTTCGTTAATGGACAAAATAAGCAAGTTACATAAGCCATAATCCATTGTTCATATGATTGATAGGCAATATAGTCAATATGGGAAATAACATTAAATTGAGCAAGGGCTTAAATGGCCTTGTTATATTTATAAGCCTAAAGCCAAGTCTAAGTTCAAAGTTAGTCATATACAAGTCTAAAGTTATATTATTCTCAAATATGCACAAATCGAAGGAAACAGGCTATGCTAAATTATTCATCTATGTCTTTGTTCATAAGTCTCAAAGGTTACAAATCAATTCTTGATTTTGCCCTAATTCAATTTAGGGTTTACAGTCTTTAATTTGAGAAAGAGAGAAAAAATGGTTTGGCCCTTTTACAATGTCACGGGGTCCATATCTATAAGGGTTAGAGCTGGCAGCATGGTTGCCACATGGCACTTTAAAATGTCTGACATTCGGAATCATTCATCATGTTGATGGCAAATGGCATTCCCTTATTCATTGATGATTTTCGGCAACCTTCGGTAGGTTGTTTACATGCAACGTCCTGCTTCATTGGTAATCTTTGATATTATCTTTAAGTCCTGATTATCTTCGACATCCATGTCGCATTAATGACTTGTGATTTCCCACAAGATATGACACCTTATTCATGAGGTTGCGTTTCGACGTCCTTTGGTGGCTAATGATTTATGATATCACCTGATATTTTAAATCCTTTGTCGAATTGATGGCATGCAACAAGCTTTCTGTTGGTATGCGGCAGCCTCCTAATTTACATTGGTAGAAGCAAAATTCTTCATAACTCCCGACATTCGATATCCCAAATGCATTATTGAGATTTGACATCTTTGTTATGCTGATAGCATACAACATCCTTGGGTATATAGCAGAATTCTGATATTTCTCTTTACATTGCTATCATTCGACATCCTTCCACGTATTGTCTCATGAAGCTTGAAGTCTTTCCACTTGTTAATATTCCACTTTAGTTTTTATATTAACTAAGTATGGCATCCTACCTTATAGGCAACCAACGACATCAACACTCATATAACCCTCTTGCTTTACTGATAATATACAACATCTATGCGGCTTATGCTAATGGCATTCGACATCATTGCTTTATATCGTTTATGTTCAATAATCTTTGCTGTTTGTCATCCTTAGGGACCGAATTTCCTTGTGCGACACGCTTTTCATAGTTTTGGCATCATGGCTTGTAGTAACAGTTTCCTTTAGAAAATATTGTTTCCACTTCCTCCTTGAAGTTTTCGCGCTTCTTGGTTGCTTGGGCGAATTTAGCTTCTAGCATGAAAACTTTATGTCCATGCACCCAGTTTTTCTCCTTTAACTCTTTAACTTCTTTAGCCTTCAACTTAACTACTCTTTTGGCTTCTGATCTTGTCTTTCGACAACTAGCTTTGACTTTCTCATCTTTACTTCGACAGTGCCAAGCTATAGAGTAGTAGCATTGATAATGGCTTTAAGTGATTCCACTTCTTTGGATAGCTTGCCATTTCAGTGATGTGCTAGTTCCAATTTCCTTTGGATCATAGTGATGTTACTCGATACTTGAATAACCTCTCAATGGTCCTCTTTCGTTTTCAAAAGCTTCTTCTTTTGATATCAGCTCTTTCTCAACCTTGTCAAGCAGATTGGATAGGTTGATTCTTATTCTTTTATCATCTTTGGCCTCTTTCTATGCTACCTTGAGCTAAAGGTGGTTCCTATTGAGGTTTGAAGCTCTACCACTTTGTCTAAAAAAATTATTGCTCCACCACGGTCTAGTAGATGGATAGAACCATGCCCATATCCTTCTCTAGATGTTTATGAGATTATAGTTGACAGGAACCCCAGTCAAATCCATCTCAAGGGGTTGTAGTTGCATTACTGATGGAGGAGTGAGTGAAGCATCCATTGGAGTAGTGGACGAGGTGGTGACTGGAATTTCTTTCCTTAGCCTGTGAGGGTAAAAAGCTAAGGACATTTCAGAGATAGATTGCAAAGTACTTTAACTATGAGAAGTCATGCGAGGACGAATATTAGGGTAAGCTTACCCTGGGTAGTAGGAATGAGGGCATGAGATATGGAATATAACTTACAGCAGGAGCCTGGGGAAAAAATGTAGTGATGGAGTCACCACATCGGGGAATGGCTTCTATAGGAATGTGGGTCTTGTAAATAACCGATAGAGATTGCCTTTTAGGGTGATGAGAGCTAGAGGCCCTCAAAGATTGTGGTTCTCTCTATCATCTCTATTGCAGTCTTGGGCGTCTCTAAGGTATTCCTCTTCTTCTTGCCTCACTCTCCTTTTTCTCTTCTCTTTCTTTTCTATCTTCCTTCATGTGAATCAATCTATGTTTTAATGTACATTTGGTTATTTTCTAAACCTGACTTGATTTTGAATATATTACATATACATCTGTTGTTGGTTATGCAGTTTTGAACTGCACTTGAATCCGTTTGCATTGCCCTTAGTTGCACTACATTAGCTTGAGCCATGTTGCATCTTGTGTGTGCCATGTTACATTTGATATTTCATGGCTATTCTTGTGCATTCCTTTTCTTGTTTGCATATTTCCTTGTGTGCCAAAAACTGTCCTTGATGTGCTTGCTTTCGAGCTTGCCTATGTATGCATGTGCTCCCATTATGTATGCGCGCTTCTATGCATGACTAGTTTGTATTGCACCTGACCTTATGTATATGCAACTTGCCTTGCCTGGAACAGTTCTGGTTTGCTTTATGCACCTATTTTTTACTTGTACTTAGCTTGAATTGTGTTTTTGATTTAATTTTCCACATGTTGTGTGCTATGTACTTGTATTTTTAGACTTGAATTTATATTTTGTACCTTGTGTTGTGTGCACGTTTGATATATACACATGTGCCTTTTAAAAATAAAGTGCTTGAAACTAATATGCTTGCCATTTTTTGCCTTGGCTTGCATGACCATATGCACAGTGTCGAACCTAAAATATTTACGCTCGACCTTGCCAGTTTGTGATACAAGCTTGACTTTATTGTGCTTTGTTTATTTCAAGTTGCTCGATATTTAGGCATGTACAATGATACTTTGTGCAGTATTAAGTTGCTCATGCACATTCTTGACTTGATTTTAAATTTTTGTCCCATATGAACATGTTATACTGGTCCTTGTATATACCAGTTGTACAGGTCCATGGTCGTTATTTTTGGTGCCTGCTGTAAAATATGAAGATAAAACCAATAGACTAAGGCAATATAGATTTTAAATATATTTATATTTTTGCAGTTTCAAAATTTCCATTTTGGATTTTACTGGTTCGTTTTTTGTCTGGTAAAACAAAATGCCATTTGGACAAGGGCTGGAGCAAGAAGATACAAAGGTATATTTGAGTGAGTGAAAAAACATGTAGAGTTATAATTGTACTGAAATTGTTATGAGTGAGAGAGTGCAAATTGATGTATATGAAGGAGTATAAAATGGTGCATAAAAATATTATATTAAATATTATAGAAGCTCATGTTGTACTTGTGTGTACTATTAAATTTTTATTGAAATAAAATATTTATTTGTTTATTTCGTTCTATGATAATGTAATAACAAACACATTTAAAAATATTTATACATATGTTTATTATCATCAAACAAAAAATCAAAGACTACTATATTCTATAGTATGGTTGTTCATACCCTATGCCCTTATTTACTATATATGATTTTTATAGAATTTTTGAGATGATGTATCGCTCACACCAGATCGTTATTTGATTTAAGTTTTTATGCTTTGATTTTATTATCTCAGGTACTCTTGAACGAGTAGATTAGGAACAATGGTCTGGATAGTGTATAGAGTTGTACGGAGTACGAGTAGGAGGCTACGCTTTCATATACCATACTTTGGGGTTTACTATCGCTTATATTCCATTATGCAGTACTGTAGAGCTTTGCCGGTACTTGTGTTATTTAGAGAAAGTTATGGAGTTTATTTTGGAGATTAGGATGTATAAACTCTATTGTTTTGTTTTGTATAAATGTGATGAACCAATGTACTCTGATTTTTCTAGTTCACTTAGTTATAGTCTTTCTCACCTGTTTTACATCTATTTGATTATTATACTTTATCCATGTGCTATGAGATACTCTACAGATTCTGTGTTTGGATTTTCTTTACTTTACAACCTTGGCTATCGTCTTGCATTGGTCAGGCACCTCCACGATGTACTATATAGGTATAATGCGTACTGGTGGTGAATGACAGTCGTTGCATTTTTCATAAGAATCTATAAGGAGATTTCGCATTTCGGAAAGATATTTCGATGAAGATATAAATAACTTATTTGTTTTAAGAGGCTATAAGAAGATTTTGTACCTCGAAAACATAACTAAAAGAAGTTATATAATTTTTCATTCTTTATTGTTTCAAGAAAATATCTTAAGGGGCTTCTATATTATGAAAAGTGTAACCTATGAAATTATAGAAAGTTTTTAAAGTTGGAAAGGCATTTCAAAGAAAACCATAAGGAACATTCAAATTTTAACGTCTTCTTACAAAGCTATAAAGAAGTTTTTGAGCTTCAACAAGGATATTCTTGCACCCCATATTCTTGAAATATCTTTCAAAATATTCATAAAGAATCTTCAAGTTAGGTTAATTTATGCCTTAAAAAATAAAAATTTCAAAAATCACACACATATTGTGTTCAAAAACTACCAAGAGTGTGACAACCCACTTTTTTGACCAACGGATACAATGACCGAACTAATGTTAACACCTCGAGAATCAGAAAGGAAGAGTTGTTGTGATATATTAACAAGAAACAAATACATCCTAACTAATAGACTTTCAAATCTCATAGTGCAAGTAAATAAAAGTAGTATCAATTAACCATCATTTTTTCAATAATCAAACTCTATCAATTTACATCGCACTATGTGTCTGTACATATCTAATCCAATAGAAACACATATTATATAATACATACCATATCATTTATTTACAATGTATATATATATATATATAGAATGGTCCTAGTCTAATGCTCCATCAACCTAATGATATAAATAAGAGAGAAAAATAGAATGGGTCAGACATAAGTCTGAGTGAGTGAGTCATATTACCTCTACATATACTATAAGGATACTACTCTAATATAATAAGAGTCTAATGTCTTGATCTCCACATTTCAGTAATATCTCTAACATGAAGAGTCATACTACTTAACTAACAAGTCATACTCCAATGCCCATGGTATCAAATCGTATCATCAGTGTATCACATACTGGACTCATGTCCAAGACCCATTTAATGCACTACAGGACTTAAATCTAAGGAAACTAGGATGACTTTCAGACTCGTGTCGGTGCCAAGAAATATAAGATGTCGAGATTTTTTAAAAAATTTAGAGACAAAAGATATATAGATATGATCTAAGATATACTACATTTTTAGAACTCATAGCATAAGGAACAAAGAAAAAATATAGAAAATATCCATCTTAGAAAATATCTCAAAACACAGTCTTAGAAAACAGTATGTAATCAAATATAAAGTACATGGAAATATAACTTATGGTCTGATAAAATACTAAGTACTTGATGAAATATACAGTTACACGAAGGGTAAATAAAAAGATAAGCAGCTCTAGTGATGAGCTTGTCTCTCCATGTACTAAAAATCAAGCCTATCACCTGATGCCCTATCCTTTTATGTTAGGGAAAAGAAAGGAAAAGGGTGGGTCAGAAAAAAGTCTGGTGAATGAGTACATGTTTAGTATATAGTGATCATGTGCATTTGATTTAACTCTACCTTGTGTGACCTAGGATGTTCTTATATATGTTTGTGTATTTCTACAGTTCTTCACTTAAAGTTTTTTACATTATACACACCTACACTAACAACTTATGCAGGTTACTACAAGGATTGAACTATGGATCGAACCTCAATAAGTAACGACCGACTAATAGCTACTAGAGCTTCTCCAACATAGGATCATCCTACAACTTTGCTGTATGGGACTACATCTCACACATTACGATTATGCGAAATTATTTCACAGTGATTTCCTTACAATTTCCTCATGGGAATAAATTTCCCACAAACATGACTATACATACCCCAATTACGCATTAAGGGTGAGGCCGCAATCCCTACTCGTCGAAGTATCTCATCATCCTGTGCACCTCTCAATAGTAGTTTACGCTTTCTATTACTCGTGCTATGATCCATTAACAACACAGTATCACATCACGTCAGGTATTCGTGAATGCTAAGGAAAACTCTTTTTTTTTAGCCTACACACCTTATCAGGCATCAGTCGGTGATGCAAATCCACCATAGAGCCTACTATGAGTGTCTTTTGCGATAGAGTCGCCCCCAGTCGAATAATGGTCACCCATTGGGTAAAGAGCATTTTCCCAACCCCACAACATCCTAACATCGTCTCATGGGGAAATAGCTTCCCTACTATTCCTAGAACTCATATATATATATATATATATATATATAAACAATTAACTAAATTTAAAACCTAGGCCTTAAGCCGAGGCTCCATCTGCACTTTAGAATGCTGCTGATCGACCGTTATACCATGGTTGGTCGACCGCTTACTATCGACCGCTTGGGTAGTGTGGTCGATCGCTCGGATAGTGTGGACGATCGATCGCTGTGTAAAATTTAGGGTTTTTGATTAGTTAGTCGCTTTTTATTAATTACTGTTTATTGTCGATCGTTCTTAAACATTAATAAATTTCCTATTTCGGGTTTTAACAGTTTTTAGTAAACTCTAAATGATATTTATCCAACTCCTAATCAATTCGTATATACAGTAATTAGTTTTCACCTAGGATTAACCTCAATAATATCAGGCTAAATTGACAAATTATAAGGATTTCTACTTGATTGAAAAAGGGTTTAATCTTGGTTGATTTTTATTTAACAGGTTTAAATCAATTTAACTTATTCTCAAAGCTCAGTTATACACCACACCGTTGATTTACAATTTAGTTACTAACGTCCTAGATCAGACAATATAAATTAAAATTAACTACAAATAATCATCTTGTTAAAATGTTCTCACTCACCTCGGATCCAAGCTCTGTGCCTAATCTCCGCTTGGGAATCTACCCTAGTTTTCTTGCCACTTCCTTGATCCAATGTTCTTGAGTTCTTTCTATTTTATTTTGGTGAATTTTATAAGTGGAGGAGAAGAGATTTTGATGGAGTTACAGTATACTGATAATTTCTAATAAATTATGGTTTAGGTTAGCTCTGTATTTATAGGGGTTTTAGATTAGTCCTAACTATTAGATTAACCCTAGAGAGTCTTAGATTTCATCCAAAACATCTAACAAGTACTTTATAGCCAAGCAAAATTATTTCTTTTAGCCCAAATTGTTCATCGCCTCAAAATCATCGGTTTTTAATGACAACCGTTCGATAGCTTGGGAGGACCGGTCGACTACTAACTGTCAACCAACAACCCTATGGTGTTGACCGATTGGGTTGTTTAATTAAGGAAAGTTTATCAATTTAATTTATTTTGTTTTTTAATTTTAAAACATTTTTATCTTCTCCATACTAGCTTTGATTTAAAAATGTTATATATGAAAATCGTCTAGAAAATCATTATGAATGCAATGGTGCAAGTTTCATAGCCAAATTCAAAATTTTACGAAAATTACATTTTTGCCTTTGTTATGTTTAAATTTAATTCTTTTTTAAATTTATCTACTTAATTTTTTGGGCTATTACATTCTTCCCCCTTAAAAGGATTTTGTCCTTGAAATCTCCAAGGACAAGAAGATGTAATTCATGCTTACAACAATCAATAACTACAAATATCTACTCATCCATCATCCATAGACAATCATTTTGCTTGGTAAATTTTCTAATGCAATATGTATATGTAAGTCGTGGAATGCACCTGAGCCTATACTAATGCAAAGAGCAGGCGGTATCCTAATCCTATCGACCTTTTATCATCCAAGTGTTTATGTCATGTATCCAAGATGTATGCAACGTCCTAAGTAGTTGTACTTGCAATTCTATATGTATGTGCAACCATTCAATCTATATGCAGCAACTATATGCACATAACTTAAAAAATAAAGTAAATGGTAGTGTGAGCGAGTGTACTAGCTAGAGGAAGCACTTACCTAAGTGTGAAAAAACCAATCTAATCAATATATCCACTAGCATCCATCATCCATAACATCTTCTAATAGTATGTTCGCAACCACTCCTACCTCCAATGGTTTCTACCTAAAGGGTATACTACTAAGCTAAGTACTAACGTATAGGCAGCCTATACTTATTTAAATAAATTGAAAATGTACCAGAAAAGAGTCATGGATGGGTAGCTCGAATCTTCTCCTTAGGCTCCCATGTACTCTTCATTGGATCATCTCCCTATTGAACCTTAACAAGATAATAACCTTGTTATGGAGTCGCTTTGTACAATGCTCAATAATGCAAGTTGGTGCATGAAGCAAACAAGAGACTCCCTCTCTACTTCCACCTCCTCTAGCTGACTTGGCTCGATTGCGGTAGCTGAATCATGCAAGCGCTTTCGCAAGTGCAACACGTGGAAAACATCATGCACTCCCGCAACCTTCTCAGAAAGCTCTACTCTATAGGCTAACTTCCTTACCCTACCAGTAATTGGAAAAGGCTATATGGACCTCTATGCTAGCTTTCTCAAGCAATCAAATATCATGACATGCCTAAGCGGTGAGACCTTCACAAACACCATGTCACCCACTGCGAAATCCAACTTCATACATCTTTTATCAGCATAAGACTTATGCCTATCCTGCGTGGTTTTCATTCTCCTATGGATCACCTTCTCAAACGCTCCCTCACCATGTTCGGCCCAAGAATGATCATGTCCGTAGTGTCCTACCAACACGACGGTGATCTCTAGGGTCTTTCATATAATGCCTTGAATGGTGGCATATGAATACTTGCTTAATAACTGTTATTATAAGTGTACTCTACTAGTGGCAAGTGAACCTTCCAAGCTCCTCTAAATTCCATTATACACGTCCGTAGTAAGTCCTCCAATACCCGATTCACTCTCTCCGTACGTCTGTCTTTTGGTGATAAGCGGTACTCAAGCTCAACTCGGTAACCAAAGCCTCATATAGACTCCTCCAAAACTCACGGTGCTAGAAGGAAATCCATGTAACCTAACGATCTCTCTTATGTATAATGCCACCAACGACGTTGCGGTCCTCATAATCCTCACTTAAATAAAATAAGCACATTTGGTCATTCGATCAATTATGACCCAAATACTCTCATTCCCTCTCCTACTCCTCGGTAAACCATCGATGAAGTTCATAGAAATACTCTACCACTTCCACTAAGAAATATCTAACGGCTGCAACAAACCTTCCAGCCTCTTCTACTCCATCTTTAACCTCTGGCAAGTCATACACCATGCTACATACTCCGCTACATGCTTCTTTATTCCAGACTAATAGAAGTCTCTCTTCATGTCATAGTACATTTTGTCTCTGTCAAGATGAATGGTAATCCTAGAACGATAACACTCGACTAGTACTATGTCGATCAAATCCATAATAAGAGGAACACACAATCTTCCATCTCTCTATAACCATCCTTTCGAGTCAATGGCATAATGCCTTACGATCGCTCTCCCCTCCCAAGCTTCTCAAAAATATCAACTAGTTCCTTATCATGCTTCTGACAGGATCCAATATGTTCCATAAGTGTAGGTTGCACATCCAAAGCTGTTAATAATCCCAAGGTAATGTATGACAATGGTTGGAAATCAATTCTAGAAATGAACTCCAGATGCTTCCACTCTAAGAACAAAGGACTCAATATTGCATGTTGCCTACTCAAGGTGTTGGTCAATACATTTCCCTTTCCTATAGTATATGAGCTATCGAAATCGTGTAAGGCTAAAAACTCCATCCACCTTTGTTGTCTTAGATTCAAATCCTTTTAGGAGAACAAATAATTCAGAGACTTATGATCCGTACACAGCTCAAACCACCCTCCTGATAGATGATGCCTCCATGACTTAAGCACAAAGACAATGGTTGCTTACTCAAGATCATAGGTATGATAGTTTCTCTTATGGACCTTCAACCGTCGACCAGCACCACTCTCCCTTCCTACATCAAGACAGTGCCCAATCCCACACCACAAGCATCAATATGTATTGTGAATGCCTTTGTGCCATTAGATAATACCAAAATAGGTGCACTAGTCAATGCCTCCTTTAGCTTAACAAAAGCATCCTCGCACTTCACCTCCCATGAGAAAACTAAATTCTTCTTGGTGAGGTAGGTCAAAGGGGTAGAGATCTTTGTGAAGTCTTTAACGAACTTACTAGTAGCCTGCCAAACCAAAGAAACTCCTCACTTCCATGGCATTCTTTGGTAAATGCCAACCTTGAACTGTAGCAACTTTACTAGGATCGACTGCCAGTCCACTTTTTGAGACGTATCCCAAAAAGCACACCTCCTCACGTAAAAAATGGCATTTAGAAAACTTTTCCTTTAACTTATGCTCACGGAGTGTATCAAGCACTTCTTCTAAATGCAACATGTGCTCCTCCTCGCTCTTCTAATAGTGCAAAATGTCATCCACAAATACTACAACGAACTTGTTAAGCAACCATCTAAAAACTTGGATCATTAGATCAAAAAAATAGGCGGGTGCATTGGTTAGTCTAAATGCCATGACAAACCACTCATAGAGTCCATTAAATGTACAAAAGGTAGTCTTCTAGATACTATCCCAAGCTACACACAGCTGATGGAGTCTGATAGCCAAATCAAGTTGTGAGAACACCTTCCAAATATAAAATAATATACTTGCAGTTGTAACAGCTTAAGTACCAACACCTTATAGTTATCATAGAAAAACATATATAATAAGATGACCACTTACTTGCCTTCCAAACCAGGACAAACATGTATGGTGTAACATTACCTACAACACCAGAACATGCACCCATCCACAATCCAATTAAATTATCTGCCTTCGCCAGCGATATCAAATAAAGATCATCTAAATATCACTCATCACCATATCTTATCATTGTTGTAATGATACGGGAAGAAAAATGCAAAAAACTACAATTCCAAATTTTAACTATGGATTAACCACCGATTCGGATCTTATAAAAATACTATTGGGTCATTGGGACCCTATCATAAATATAATAGAGTCTAAGCCTTTTAATTATTATTTTAAGCACACCTTCAAAGATTTTTCGATCTATTAGTTTACGGGACCCAATCACTTAAAATTCCAACACATCCTACGCCTCTTACACTACCAATTTTCTAAATGAAACTCTACTTCAACCATATCTTTCAATATCATATGAGTATAACTTCGTCCCAATCCCCTTCATACGAACCTTAACCCAAATATTTTGCTCTCTAGTTAAAATCTTTTCTCTATGGTATTTCAATAAAGTAAATTTGGATATACTTTTCTCTCTCTAACCACAACTACGATCTTTCTTTCACCAACTCAAAATTTCTCTTATCCGACTTTTGATTATCTTCTAGATTCATATGCCTAAGTGGCGTGTTAATAGTTTAGTAAGAAAATTTTTATCTTGGGGAGGAAAATCAAAATAATAATCTTTTATCTACCATACCATATGGAATTCCTATACTGTATGATAAATAACAACTCATCTCCACAAGACTATCAGGATTATGGCTCATAACAAGATCATGCCTAGTTCTACACTCCATGTACAAGTTACATTCTTATCTCCATTTAACATCATCATATAATGAGTCATTCAATCTACTTCAGAATTAATCCATCCCCTAAGAGACATAATATATGCGTGTCACTAAAGGACACTACATAATATAACCAATTTTAGATCGTGGAAAAAATAATAAATAGGTACATTGATCCTCCAAACATTTTTGACATAAGAATAGATTCATGCACTACATGATATTTATACTTAAATTATAAACAATTACATTCCTGACCCAAAAATTAGAACTCACATCCTATCACAGTTTACTTTCCCTTCTTTATAGTAGATGATGGAAAATTTACACTTGGGGCCGCTTCCAATGCATAACCATTCTCTTCCGTATATGCTTCCAAAGTTGTTAAAAAACTTCTTAATTTAAAACTTTTCAAAATTCCTTTTTCCATACTCTAAAATAATAGTAAAAGATTTTCCAACAAGAAACCCATTACTATACCAAAATTTTAAACTTCCATTTACTTTTATATAGTCATCACTTTTCAATAAAATATATATGAAAGAGTGGTTCTCTTATGACGAGAGCACTCATTACTTTTCAAAATATTGTTAAATATCTCATTTACTTAAAGGCCATAAATTATAATCTTTTCATCAAACATTTTCTTTGATTTTATATTTTAAATTCAATACCAGTTACTTCTTTAACTTCAATAACTTAATAATAACCACTTAAAATACATTTAAATTTTAAATATTCATATATTTCAAAACATCATTTCATATAATTTATAAACATTTTAGAATATATATATATAAGTAGCACCATTTTATTTTGTAAATAGAAAATTTCCAACACTTTCAAATAATATAGCGCATGTGCACACATACACACATATTATACATATTAATATTCACTTCGCCTATCGACCATATTCATATCAAATTAGAAAACCATTTCCACAACCTTAAATCATATATTGATATATATTCAAACTTGTATACCATAAATCTTTTAATTTCCATCCAACATTATGTGTGTTAAAATGAAAATCTCCACTTACTCTTGGAATAAAGTTTTAAATCCCTTTGAAAAAAATCCTTTAAATATTCGTAATCTTACATAAATACAATATCAATTCATATATTATTTTATAATTTTTTATGATTCCAACTTTCAGACCTGATTCACTTTTTAACAATTTCTTAAAAATATTCATCCTTAAAGATATACAGCTTTCAAAATCGAATTCTTATGCTAACTTTGTCACCTCTTCATTCGGTGTATCTCTTAAATCCAAATCCTAATCCAAATAATTAAATATTCTCACAAAGTGTTAGAGCCACGCCCACTTTACTAAATAGGATTCAATTCCAACATAGGATCGAGAGCCACTCCTTATACATTATGTGTAGGTATGGTGGAGTTTATGCTGGTGTGATGACCCGGAATTTTTGGATATTTAAAATTGAAATATTTAATTGATTTTAAAGATTTGAAAGTTAGTTTAACTTGAATTTCAAATATCATTGTTTATTTGGCAATAAAATTTTTGAATTTAATAATTGGAAATTGGTTAAAATAGTGGATCTTGTTTTTTTAGCTAGTTAAAAATATTTCAAAAGCATAGAAATTTGTATATATAATACTGGACATAATAGAACTTTTAAAAATTGAATTTAAAACTATTTTGTTCAGTTTGAAAATATATTGTTTAAATCGATATTTAAAAATAGCCTACCAAGACACAGTCTCGGAATTCGACGAAATTAGTTCCATTGGATCCGTAATAGTGTATTATTATCGGATTTCAATTTTCATAGTGTTTGGAGTGATCATTTGGCCGTACGGTAGATAAACGCGCTGAAGTTTATATTGAAGATTTAATATTATAACTGGGTCCAAAAAGCAATCTTCTCCATACGATCGAATTAGGACTAGAAACCTTTTCCATTGTGTTCAAAACAAAGGTTTAACATTATAAACGCCTAGCAGCATGCCTCGATAGGAGTTCGAAATTTTGAGTTGCATTTACCGAGACTATTTAAATTTGAATTTGAATCTAAATTAAAATATATATTCACATAAAATGGGCAAATTAGACACGTTTCCCCCTTAGAACAGGTGTCCCCTTTTTCATCTTTCCTTTTGAAACGTGTTGTTTACTTTCTTCCTAAATATTAAAAAAAAGTGAAGCAAAGGAATTAAAATCGAATTCATCTATAAAAAACGAAACCCTTTTCTCGATTCAAAAATCAATAGTTCGAAATCAAATGGTCGAAGTCCTCATTTTTCCTCTCTCGTCTCCTTTAATTCACCTTATTTTCAAATCAAAAACTCCATCGAGTCATTCGCGATTTCGGTGCCGGGATACTCTAACGGCGGCATCAAGCTCGAGTGTTGCTGCATCGGCGACGAGATGGCAAAAGAACCAATAATGACGTAGAGGACGAGGCGAGTTGCTGCATGCATTCAATGGATATGGAAACAAGATCGAGTTTGGTGGTAAGATGGTATAGCGCGCTCGCATTCAATGGTGGAGGGTTGCTCGGCATCGCGATGGAAGAGCAACCATGGCTCTGGTGGCTTTCGAACTCGAGGAGATTTTGGTTCTTGGGATCGTGAACGTCGATGCTCTTGAAGGAACAGGTCGTTGGGTAGCCTGGGTTGCGATTGGCAGTAAGTTATAGGTTTGTTTGTTTTAAATTGAATTTTAAAATATATATATTTCTGCCATTTTAAATTAAATTTATATAGGTGAGCAGGAAATTGTATATAGGAAAGATTTTGGAAAGAGAAAAAGGAAAATAATATATATATATATACACACACACATAGGAGTTTTACGTATTGAAGAATTTATAGAATTAGATTTTTTTTATATAATTTATTTTTATAAGTGTGTATATATATAGTTTTAAAAGAAAATTTTACATGTATGTTTAAGATATAGGTAGTTTCAAAGAAAAATAAATATACACATTCCTAATTTAATTTCGCTAGTTATTTTGAATAACGGATTTGTAGTAGAATTGTTAAAATTAACTTATTTAATTATTTTAAGTTACTAAAAGAAAAAGGAAAATTAGTTAAAAATTAAATTAATAAATTGTAATTGACTATTGTTTTTTAAAATATTAATAAACCGTATAAATGTTTTTACAAGGTCAATTCTGAAAGGAAGCAAGACGGGTTTGGTCGAATTGCAAAACAAAATCAAAGGTGAGTTAATCTCACTCATTTGGATTTCCGTTTAAATTTAAATAGTAAAATTTAAATTATTGATTGATTGCTTGAAATGTCTAGATGTGATAGTATATATATAGTAGTATATATAGTATATATTGGAGTGATTGATTTCTCGCATTATATAGCGGATGAGACCCTATGCGCCCCGCATAATAGCGGATGACCACATACACCGCGATATCCCACCTTGAAGTGGGATTGATTTTTTTATATTATGCTAACATCTGTGGATGCAGGGAAACAGGTTGGACGGATCCAACTGGATTCCTCAAAAATATTTAGATTGTTTAAATATTCTGTGTTATGATTTATTGGATAATCTGTGATAGATTATGTTGGTAATTGAAAATATTGTATGTTATGGTTTTATTGAATCTCCTTTGGGTATACTGAGTTATCAAAAATGTATAGAATGGATTTTTGAAGGGAAAATAAAAGAGAGAATTTTTAAGTAAAATAATTATAGAGAATTCTGATAAATTAAAGAATGATTTAGAAAAAGATAAAATTTGATTTTTAAATTTTAATAAATAAATTCCAAAGTATGTTAAAGGAGATTTTTGAATGAATGGGAATAAATGAATTTTTAAACTTAAGTGATATTATTTAAAATAATAAAAGATTTATGTTTTTCAATTAAGGATTTCAATGGTTTAAGAAAAATAAAAGAAGAATTTTGAAATAAATATGAAATTGGTTGATTTAATTTAAATAAGATTTTAAATCTTAATAAAAAACTTAAATATGAAATTAATGGATTTTAAAATAAAATTGAGTAAGTAAAGGAATTTATTTTTAAATGAAGTAAATTTGGGAAATCGATTTAGTGTTTGAAACCGTGTTTTAAAAGAAGGATAAGACTATGGAATTTATAAACGGAGTTTATAAAGTAAAATAAGATATCGGTGGATATTTGAAAATATAAATTTAGGAAGGGAATTTATAAAGGAATGGGTAATTTGTTTTAAAAATAAATTATGGTTTATTTTTAAAGATGTGAAAGAAAGTATATTTCTCTGAAAAGCCACAGCTTCCAAGCAGATTTTTAAGTTTAAATTAATAAGTTTAAAGTTGTTTTAAAAGAATGCTTTCGAGAATTATTTAAGCTGTTTGAAATTTTAAAGGTAAATATTTATTAAATTAAATGTAGTATAATTATTTTAAAAGGTTAATTGGTATTATGATTTTAAAAAGATAATAATTAATATTTATATTTTATAAAATAGTTTTATTTTAAAGATAGGTTGGTCAAAGTTTTATTTGAAAACTTGTATAGAATTCATAACTTTTATTTTAAAATTAGTTTTGGCTTAAGTTTTACATGAGAAATTAGTATAAAATTTCATAACTAGTATTTTTAAATAAAATGTTTAAGTAGTTTTTATTTTTAATATTTTTAAAGTATATTTTTGAATAAAGTGTTTAAGCGGTTTTAATTTAAATGTTTTAAAGCATAACTTTTTAGAGTAAAGTGATTTAATTTATTTTAATCTAAAGATTTAGACTTAGTAATTTTCAAAGGAAATAAAAAATATTTGTGAAATTTATTCCGCAAAAGAATGGTGATCTGAAACTATTTTCAAATGATTGAAGTATAGAAAAATATCTTGCGAAGATATTTTGAAAATAAATAATTTGGAAAATTATTTAAAGTCTGATGGTTGTTTGTGAATGTTATTTGATAGTTAAATAACCGACTATCAATATTGGCCAATGCGCTGATCGTTTCGAGGAGACCGGGATTGGAATTAATTTTTCGAAAACCACTTCGATCCGGTTTGAACGTTTTTCGTGTGGAAGACAAGAGCTTGGAGTCGAAGATGGAGCAGTGAAGTGCAAGGGCTAATCGCTTCTAATCCTGAGGGTGATTCCAAAATGGATGTAGTAGGAGTCTGTGCAGTTAATGCGCTCAGCAGATTCAAAGCGGTGGAGGTGCAAAAAGTCATAGTGGGGATACAGCGAGGATATAGCGGGATATAGCAGATAGCTCTAAAATAGCATATAAAACTCATACTTAATGTTTTTACAAATATATAAATGGTAATTAAATGAAAAATTATCATTCAATTGAATTATAATTGATACATAAATGATTTTAAACAAAAAAAAAATGTGTGAATATACTTTAAATAAACGTAAAACTGTTATATAAAATAATTGAATTTAGTAGAATATTATAGTATTTTAATTTCTGAAAATATATTAAAAATTAAATCAAATAAATTAGTTTCATAATTTTTATAATGTATAAATGCAATTTTTTAATTCATTTTATTAAAAAAGATATAGCGGAAATAGCAAAATATAGCGGGAATAACGGGATATGGCGGAAATAGCGGGGATTAAAGCGGAAAGGCTATATTTTGGGGCTATATGGAAAAATCGTAGCGGTAGAAATCCGCTATGAGATATCGCGGGGTTATAGCAGCGCATTAACTACACAGGTAGGAGTAGTGCCTTTGGTTCCGTTCGAACCCGGAACGGACTTGTATGGACGAATACTTTCGGAACATCGTCAGGAGGACGATGAGCATTCTAAGTGAATGTGTGCTAAAAAGGTAACTTATAGCCACGAGCCTCATCAACTGGGAATGGCTAAAACAGGGGAGGTGCACACAAGGCTAAGTGGCTAGCAACCAATTAGGGTAAGGTCACCCCTGTCTAGAGGTCCCTTTATTTCGGCTGTGTGGGCGGTTGCTGATCCCAACCATGGGGTGATCTTATTCGGACTATCTAGTGAGGGGTAGCTCCGGTCTTGTGATGCAGGGGATCAGGGTGGATCCTCAGTATGGTGACCTAGACCACGTACTGTGATGGGCGGTACCCCAGTAGCCCTGCCATTGATGGAAATCCATTCTCCCTACGTGCCTTTACGGGTTTGTTTGTAGAACCCACTTTGTGGCTAGTAGTTGGAATTTAATAATGTAACAATTTCGGCTATTTGAATAAGTATTTGTATATAGATACAACTATAATATCAGAGGATTTTATAAGAAATGTTTTGGTTATCGTAAGGTAAAAACCCGGCATGTTTATTTGTGGCGTCATCTTATGAGATACCTTTAATTTCAAATGATTTTGAAACTTTAATAATCCAACCGAGTGTGTTTTCTTACACTGGTTTTCCAGACTGACTTGGTTGTTATTTAACTATAATGCTCGGGCCAGACCGAGTATTATAGAGTACAGATTCTGGATGAATTACCATGGAGCTCAAGAGACGAGCTGGATGGGGAGACGTATCACATGTATTTGATGTATTATCCACTGTGTATGCTTGCTGCAAATTCAGTTTCTATGTGGACAAGTTATCATAAATGTCCAGTGTTGTATTTTGTTAATATTGTACTTTATGATGTATGTATAAAACGGATATAGTTTCTTTTGTGTAAAGATTAGTTATTATCAATTATATTTTATTCCGCTGTATTGGTAAGATTTTGAAATTGTTTCTATTTCTTATTCTACCACCTTCTTCCTTAATCCTAAGGGTTCGGTTTTCCAGCATTCGATTGTTCGGCGTTTGATACAGTGGACGTATTGATGTCGATTTTCGGACGTCGAAAAATCGGGTCGTTACACTTGGTATCAGAGTTGAAGGTTAAGCGAGAATCTTGGCTCTGGTGGGAATTACTTATTAGAAATAGAGTCTGTAAGTATTTTAGAATGAGTTTGAGTGTATTAATAGATATGACCGTGTATTCATTAGTGAATATAAAAATTGTTTTTATATTGTGTTGACTTATCGGTTGAGTGTTTATGGATTCTGGTCGATATATGGGACGCCATGTCATCGGTAGGGGTTTCTAAATTCTTAAACAAGATAAACCGACACAGTATTGTTTTAAAAAAGGGTAAATGAAATAATTTTACCCAAATTATTTTCATATATAAAAGAAATAATTTTTTCGTAAATTATTATAGTTATATACGGTTGCTTGGCTGTTGGGGAGTGATAATATTAAACTATTATTATTATTTTGTAGAAATTAAAATAAGGAATTAATATTATAACCAAAAGGTTGGGAAATAAATTAATACTGAATGAATTTGTAAATGTGAATTTAAAATGTGATTTATAATTTGAAAATAAAATCCTAGAGTAATATTCAATATAGATTGAAAGAATTTGAAAATTTGAAATAAAATTTAATTTCCGTTGAGTTTGAAAATGATTTTCAAAGGTTTTGGAGAAATAATAGTGATGTTGTTTTGAAAATATTTTTGAATTGGATATGAAATCTGATGCAATTGGAAATAAAAAATATTTGAAAATGTTTTTGAAAGAATAAAAGCATTGAACTCTTTACGGTCGCTGGAAAATTATTTCGGTGATGACTGCAGCATCATCGATGTTCATTTTCGAGTTTTCAAGAGAGGAATTGCTACCTAAATGTTCTAAATTGAAGTTGTTTATAAAACTGGGTTTGGTTTTGAAATTCAAAGAAATGATTTGGGTTGATAAATATGATTTCAAAAATGTTTTTGAATGTTTAAGAAATTGTTTAAACTTTGGAAGTTTAAATAAAAATGTTTATAGAATATAAATAGGTTTGATACCCGATAAATTAAAAAAAAATTAGAATAAAATTTAACTTGAAGAAGAGTTATTTGAATATGTATGAAAGTAAATTAAACCAGTAAAGTAAATTAAAGAGATTTGGGAATGAAAATGAAATAAGTAAGAATGTAAGCCAATTAATTGAAGTGAATTAAAGGAAACTAGCAAATAAAAGGTAAATGAATTGGAGAACTTATTGAAGCTTGAAATTTGAATTAAATTAGAAGATAACTAAACCAAGTTTAAAAAAATTATGAATGTTGGGGAAATAAATCTAAGTAGACTAAATGAAATAAGTTATTGAAAATAAAATTTATTAGTTGGAAATAAATAAATGAATTTAAATTTGTAAGCAAATGGAATTGAAACTAAATGTTGGAATTAAGTGTGAATGGGAAATAGTCAAGTTAGACTAAATAAAACAAAAGATTGAAGAGAAAATTAGTAAGTAAACTAATTGATTTAAATGGGTAAGTAAATGAATCAGAAATGAATTTTGGGTTGATATTTAATTTAAATTGTAAGTAAATTGAAGAGAAAATTTAATATTCAAATTCATTTTGAATTGAGTTAAGTGAAATCGTAGAATTGATTCGAAGTGGACTAAAATAATTAGAGATTATAAACAAAAATCGTTTGAGATTTAAAATAAATTAGTAAGTAAAACTAATTAAATGAACGATTAATTAAATATTGTTTGAGATGAGATGAATTGAACTCAATATTTAAAATTGGAAGGTAAATTAAATGCAAAATGAAATTGAAACTTAAGTTAAATGGAAATAGATATAAAGGCTTAAATGTTAAGGTGAAGAGGAATATAAGAAGTCTATAAAATACTTATGTTGAACTTAAGAAATGAATGGTGAAATTCTTAAGTAAAAGATTGTATTGGGAAAATATATTAAGCAAGTATTTGAGTAAGGATTTAATAGAGGTACGTGAGATGATAATTGTCAATAAGTGGATGGAAATCAAAATAAAATGTGAATAAAAGAGACTGATATGGCTAATAATCAACTGAGATAAATACGTAAGATGTATGTACATTATTTTATTCGCATAGTGATAAGATCCAGATTCGAGCACAGAATTTTGAGGTAGTTATACCGATCCGAGTTGGGATTTTTCACTCGATTTTCGACAGTGAACCCCGAATAGGATTTTTGATTGATTTTGAAAACCAGATCTGAGTCTGCACTAGAAAGTCGGGTGGACGATACTAGTTCGGAAGTGAAATTGTGTGATCGAGTGAGCGATCAGATTTGGTATTGCGTACGAACGATATGTGTACATCATACGGACTTGAGTATAATAGATATTGAAACTTTTGTAAATAAATGTATAAAATGATTTCGGATGTTGTAATTGGACATTATTGCTAAATAGGATATACAGGTGTGTTAAAGGCAAAGGATAAATTGGGATTTTTGATTTCATAAGATAAATTTGGATTGCTCAACAAAAAGGTATGTATTTAAATTTCTGTAAGAAATTTGATGGTTTTCTGGTCTAGCCACTTGGCTTTTGTTTTTTCTTTCGAAATCTAGGGGTCCGTAGAGGCATTTTGTAGAAGTGTTAAGCTAGCCTCGCAAAAGAGACGCTGGCGAAATTTTTCAAAATTTTAGGGAGTTAGAAATTTTTTGAGAAATTCGATAATTTGAAATTGGTTTTAAATTAAAATTTTAAAGTGGTTAAATAAGTCATGTTGTTTGGAAGTTTTGGATGAGTTTAGGAAGTTAATAAGGGTGTTAGTGTGTTCTTAATAAAAAGATGGGTTTGGGATGTTGTTAGAACTGTTAATTGTGGAAAGAAAAATTAACGGGTTGTGGGACATTTCTCTTAACTAGAAATTTCGGGGACGAAATTCTTTAAAGGGGGAGGAATGTGATGACCCGAAATTTCTGGATATTTGGAATTGAAATATTTAATTGATTTTAAAGATTTGAAAGTTAGTTTAAATTGAATTTCAAATATCACTATTCATTTGGTAATTAAATTTTTGAATTTAATAATTGGAAATTGGTTCAAATAGTGGATCTTGTTTTTTTAGCTGGTTAAAAATATTTCAAAGGCTTGGATATTTGTATTTATAATATTGGAGATAATAGAACTTTTAAAAATTGAATTTAAAACTTATTTTGTTCAGTTTGAAAATATATTGTTTAAATCGATATTTAAAAATAGCATTCCAAGGCACAGTCTCGAAATTCGACGAAACTAGTTCCATTGGATCCATAATAGTGTATTATTATTTGGATTCCAATTTTCATAATGCTTGGAGTGATCACTTGGACGTACGGTAGATAAACGCGCTGAAGTCTATATCGAAAATTTAATATTATAACTGGGTCCAAAAAGTTATCTTCTCCATACGACCAAGTTATGACTCAAAACCTTTCGTGTTCGAAATAAGGGTTTAACATTATAAACGCCTAGCGCCACGCCTTGATAGGAGTTTGAAATTTTGAGTTGCATTTACCGAGATGATTTAAATTTGAATTTGAATCTAAATTAAAATATATATATTCACATAAAATGGGCAAATTAGACATGTTTCCCCCCTTAGAACACGTGTCCCCTTTTTCATCTTTCCTTTTAAAACTTGTTGTTTACTTTCTTCCTGAATATTAAAAAAAGAGAAGCAAAGGAATTGAAATCGAATTCATTTAAAAACGAAAACCCTTTTCTCGATTCAAAAATCAACAGTTCGAAATCAAATGGCCAAAGCCCACATTTTTCCTCTCTCGTCTCCTTTAATTCACCTCATTTTCGAATCGAAAACTTGATCTAGTCACTCGCGATTTCAGGCGTCGGGAGACTCTAACGGTGGCAACGAGCTTGAGCGCGGCTGCATCGACGACGAGATGGAAGAGGAACCGACAACGACGTGGAGGACTGGGCGAGTCGCTGCATGAATGCGATGGATTTGGAAACAAGATCGAGTCTAGTGCTAAGATGGTGTAGCGCGCTCGGGTTCCAGGGTAGAGGGTTGCTCGGCATCGCGATGGCGGAGCACTATGGTGGCTTTCGAACTCGAGGCGATTTTGGTTCTTGGGATCGCGAACGTCGAAGCTCTTAAAGGAACGGGTCGTTGGGTAGCCTGGGTTGCGATTGGCAGTAAGGTATAGGTTTGTTTATTTTAAATTGAATTTTAAAAAATATATATTCCTGCCATTTTAAATTAAATTTATATAGATGAGCAAGAAATTGTATATAGGAAAGATTTTGGAAAGAGAAAAAGGAAAATAATATATATATATACATAGGAGTTTTAGATATTGAAGAATTTATAGAAATTAGATTTCTTCATATAATTTATTTTTATGAGTGTATGTATATGTAGTTTCAAAAGAAAATTTTACATGCATGTTTAAGATATAGGTAGTTTCAAAGAAAAATAAATATACACATACCTATTTTAATTTCGCTAGTTATTTCGAATAACGGATTTGGTAGCAGATTTGTTAAAATTAACTTATTTAATTATTTTAAGTTACTAAAAGAAAAAAGAAAATTAGTTAAAAATTAAATTAATAAATTGTAATTGACTGTTATTTTTTAACAAGATTAATAAACCGTATAAATGATTTTACAAGATCAAAATCTGAAAGGAAGCAAGACAGGTTTGGTCGGATTGCAAAACAAAATCGAAGGTGAGTTAATCTCACTCATTTGGATTTCCATTTGAATTTAAATAGTAAAATTTAAATTATTGATTGATTGTTTGAAATGTCTGGATGTCATAGTATATATATAGTAGTATATATAGTATATATATGAGTGATTGATTTCCCGTATTATATAGCGGATGAGACCCTATGCGCCCCACATAATAGCGGATGACCCCATATACCGCGATATCCCACCTTGAAGTGGGATTGGTATTTTTATATTGTGCTAACATCTGTGGATGTAGGAAAACATGTTAGAGGGATCCAACTGGATTCCTCAAAAATATTTAGATTGTTTAAATATTCTGTGTTATGATTTATTGGATAATCTGTGATAGATTACAATTGAAAATAATGGATGATATGGTTTGATTGAATATCCTTTGGGTATACCGAGTTATCAAAAATGTATAGATTGAATTTTTGAAGGGAAAATAAAAAAGAGAATTTTTAAGTAAAATAATTATAGAGAATTCAGATTAAAGAATGATTTAGAAAAAAGAAAAAAGTTGATTTTAAATTCTAATAAATAAATTCCAACGTATGGGAAAGGAGATTTTTGATTGAATGGGAATAAATGAATTTTTAAACTTAAGTGATATTATTTAAAGGAATAAAAGATTTATTTTTTTCAATTCAGGATTTAGATGGTTTAGGAAAAATAAAAGAAGAAGTTTGAAATAAATATGAAATTGGTAGTTTCAACTTAAATAAGATTTTAAATCTTAATAAAGAAGTTAAATATGAAATTAATGGATTTTAAAGTAAAAATGAATAAGTAAAGGAATTTATTTTTAAATGGAGTAAATTTTGGAGATCGATTTAGTGTTTGAAACTGTGTTTAAGAAAAAGGATGAGACTATGAAATTTATAAAAGGGGTTTATAAAGTGAAATAAGATATCAGTGGATATTTGAAAGTATAAATTCCGGAAGGGAATTTATAAAGAAATGGGTAATTTGATTTAAAAATAAATAGTGGTTTATTTTTAAAGATGTGAAAGAAAGTATATTTCTCTAAAAAGCCAAGTACGTTTCCAAGCAGATTTTTAAGTTCAAATTAATAAGTTTAAAGTTGTTTTAAAAGAATGTTTTTGAGAATTATTTAAGCTATTTGAAATTTTAAAGGTAAATATTTATTAAATTAGTTATAATAGAATTATTTAAAAGGTTAATTGGTATTATGATTTTAAAAAGATAATAATTAATATTTATATTTTATAAAATAGTTTTATTTTAAAGATAGGTTGGTTAAAGTTTTATTTGAAAACTTTTATAGAATTTATAACTTTTATTTTAAAATTAGTTTTGGCTTAAGTTTACATGAGAAATTAGTATAAAATTTCATAACTAGTATTTCTAAATAAAGTGTTTAAGTAGTTTTTATTTTAAATATTTTTAAAGTATATTTTTGAATAAAGTGTTTAAATGGTTTTAATTTAAATGTTTTAAAGTATATCTTTTTAGAGTAAAGGGATTTAATTTATTTTAAATCTAAAGTACATAGACTTGGTAATTTTCAGTGGAAATAAACAATATTTGGAAAATTTATTCCATGAAAGAATGGTGATCTGAAACTATTTTAAAAGGATTGAAGTATAGAAAAATATCTTGCGAAGATATTTTGAAAATAAATAATTTGGAAAATTATTTAAAGTCTGATGGTTGTTTGTGAATGTAATTTGATAGTTAAATAAACGACTATCAATACTGGCCAATGCGCTGATCGTTTCAAAGAGACCTGTATCAGAATTAATTTCGAAAACCACTTCGATCCGGTTTGAACGTTTTCGTGTGGAAAACAAGAGCTTGGAGTCAAAGATGGAGTAGTGAAGTGCAAGGGCTAATCGCTACTAATCCTGAGGGTGATTCCAAAATGGGTGTAGTAGGAGTAGTACCTTTGGTTCCGTTCGAACCCGGAACAGACTTGTATGGACGAATGCTTTTAGAATATCGTCAGGAGGACGATGAGCATTCTAAGTGAATGTGTGCCAAAAAAGTAACGCTAGCCTCGAGCCTCATCAACCGAGAATGGCTAAAATAGGGGAGGTGCACACAAGGCTAAGTGGCTAGCAACCAATTAGGGTAAGGTCACCCCTGTCTAGAGGCCCCTTTATTTCGGTTGTGTGGTCGGTTGTTGATCCCAACCGCAGGGTGATCTTATTCGGACTATCCAGTAAGGGGTAGCTCCTGTCTTGTGATGCAGGGGATCAGGGTGGATCCTCGGTACAGTGATCTAGACCACGTACTGTGACGGGCGGTACCCCAGTAGCCCTACCATTGATGGAAATTCATTCTCCCTACGTGCCTTTACGGTTTTGTTTGTAGAACCCACTTTGTGGCTAGTAGCTGGAATTTAATAATGTAACAATTTTGGCTATTTGAATAAGTAATTGTTTATAGACACTACTATAATATCAGAGGATTTTATAAGAAATGTTTTGGTTATCGTAAGTTAAAAACCTGGCATGTTTATTTGTGGCGTGGTCTGATGAGATACCTTTGATTTCAAATGATTTTGACACTTTAATAATCCAACTGAGTGTGTTTTTTCACGCTAGTTTTCCAGACTGACTCGAGTGTTATTTTAGGGTCAGACCGAATATTATAGAGTACAGATTCTGAATGGACTGCTGTGGAGCTCAGGAGACGAGCTGGATGGCGAGATGTATCACACGTATTTGATGTATTATCCGTTGTGTATGGCTTGCTGTAAATTCAGTTTCTATGTGGACAAGTTATCATAACTGTCCAGTGTTGTATTTTGTTAATATTGTACTCTGATGATGTATGTATAAAACAGATATAGTTTCTTTTGTGTAAAGATCGGTTATTATCTATTATATTTTACTCCACTGCGTTGGTAAGATTCTGATATTGGTTTTATTTATTCTTCTACCACCTTCTTCCTTAACCCTAATGGTTCAGTTTTTCGGCATTCAATTGTTCGGCATTTGATACAGTGGACGTATTGATGTCGATTTTCGGGCGTCGAAAAATCGGATCGTTATAGCTGGTCTAGCCCATCGCTTATAGATATCAAGGGAACCAAACATGGATGTTCATATCACAATATCCTTGGTATCAATTCCAGTACCATTTCCATTTTTGGCCTTACTCGAACAACATTTATCTTTGTTCCAATTTTTTTATCTCTATTAGCTTACTCATTCTCAACTATCCATCATTGGGATCCATTAGCAACTCCCCAACAGACAATTAGCTCAACTCGGATGCTATATATAAATTCAACTCGTATCATACACACACATACACATACACACATACATACATATAAATAAACTTGCTCTTTCAATATATCCTAGTTTCTAATTTAAGGAAATTTTTCGGTATAATACCAAATGTTACAACCCGCCTTTATTGACCCTCAAGATCAACGATCGAACCGACATTAACACCTCAAGAACTGAAAAGGACAAGTCAACGGGATATGATAACAGGAAACAAATACATTTCTGACTAATAAACTTTCAGATCTCACAATAAAAGAATAAAATATAATATCAATTAACCATCATTTTCTCAATAATCAGACTCTATCAATTTACATCACATCATGTGTTTGTACATATCTAATCCAATACCAACATATACTACATAATTCATACTATATCATCTATTTAAAATGTGTATATATATAACAAGGTCCTCATCTCATGCTTCATCATATCTCCATGGCTTTGTCAACCAAGTGATATAAATAAGAGGGAAAAGTAGGAGTGTGTCAGACATAAGTTGAATGAGTGCTCCTTACTTTCTCCACATATACTATAGAGATACTACTATAATATGATAAGAATCTAACGCCTTGTTATCCTCGTCTCGGTCATGTCTCTAGCACAAAGGATCATACTACTTAGATAACAAGTCATACTTCGTCGCCAACAGTATAACGCCGTATCATCAATCTATCACATATTGGACTTACCTCCTAGACCCCCTCATGCGCTACAAGACTGCTTCAAATCCAAGTCTTATATTCGTACTAGACTCTCGTCTTGGACCTATCTTATATACTACTAGACCACTTAATGTCCATGCCTCACTAACAAATGGACTCACAACCTGGATACCACCCCTATGTGCTATTGGATCGCCTACCATCCTCACCTCTCTGGACCTGCCTCACATGCTATAAGACAGCATACTTCTTGGACCCGCCTACTTTGTTCCAAGATCATTTGAGATGCCTAATTGTGCCATAGGTACATCCACATTCGCGTCGACTTCGAATAACTCCATAACAACACAAATATCTAAATTACATCCCATAAAATAATCACAACCAACGTATTCCATTTCAACTCTGTAGCACCAAAATAACCTTCCAAACAACTCTAATATGCTTCATAAAACAAAAAAACAACGTTCAGTATGATATGGCCTGGTTTGGTCCAGGCTCAACCTGATCCAACCAGTTTACGACTGGTCGACTGATTCTTAATGACCAATCGACCAGGTACAGTACTAGGAAGTTTTGCAGGCACATCATTTCATGATTTCGTGGTCTGTTCTACCTTTGGATGCCTACATTCTACCTTTGATCAACTATTATCGGTACCTAACATTTAGTACTACGTTTCTATTTTAACTCTAAGGCTAAAAATCACTAATCTGATGTTATATCCATTAAATTTGAAGAAAATATTATTATTTTGGTTTTTAGTTCACTGATCATCAATTCACTCCCAAACCCATATTTAATCCATGAATTAAATGAATTGGATCATATTTTATCAATTCTAGACTACAAGTCGTTTATATGGTATTAACGGTGCATTGTATTGTGTGAAACTAAGGTTCACTCACCAAAACTTCCGATTGAAGATGAACCGATCACTGCCTCTATTGTACTATTCATTTTGCACGCAAGAACCTCTGTATTTCACTTTAACTCATTTTCCAAATCATAGTTCTCATCCTCATGATCATTTTGATTGGTGGTTCGTCAAACTTTTTATATAAATGAAGGAGATATTTCATTTTAAAGTTTGGTATACATGATGGGAAATGTTGTATAGGATTCCCACCATTTTCCTTTGAGTTCCATGTGCAAACTTATATTCATGCATCGTGCTACTTGTACTCTTTGATCTGCCACTAGTTTCGTTAGATTCCATTGAGAAATGAGCAAGATGTCACAATTTGAATTTTCAAGAAGAAGTGGAAAGAAGGTGGTAGAAAATGAATCGGTAAATTTTGAAGTGAAAGGAATGTACAATTTTAGGCTATATTTATAGGAGAAACGATTTTAAATTCAAAAATTCAAATTCAAACGTGAGGCGCCAAATCAATTGATTATTAAATCATTTGTATCTCCCTCATACGGCCTCTAAACCGAACAAACTATGTACCGCACAAATCAGAAAAATGAACCGACCGTAATGGCACAAGCTCATTACCAAATTCCTAGTTGTAAAAATTACTAGTTTGCCTCTTTAGTATTTTAATTGATTTATTACTTTAATTAAAATATAAGTTATTATTTTATTATTAACTTCCATGGGGTATTACATAGAGTTTCCGCTTTTTTGCAAGTTTATAGACGTTTGATTATTATGATAACAAATTTAGAAAAATATTAAAAAATTGTGGTATAAAAGTTACTGTATTCCCATAAGTATTTATGTAAAATATTTAATTGTTTTACAAAGGGATTTCATATGCCTAGAGTTTTATAAGAAAGTTCTATAATTCATCACACCGGTTAAACAAAATCCGGTATGAAACAATGATGCATAATATTTCAATTTCAAAAGCTTTATAAAAAAGGAAAGATATATTATAGAATGAACTATGAAAGAATTCATCTAATTATTCACAATTTCGGACACTTTTTTTCTTAAAATGCTAAAAAAATTGAGGTTTAGATCAGGCAAAAATATCAATATTAAGAATGCACAACGTTGTTTAAAGGATTTATAATAATACTCGAAATATCAATTTATTCTACCGTTGATAACCCCATTTATAATAAAAAGGAGGTGTGATGCCAGTATTAGCATTTTGAAAGTCTATTATTTTTTCATTTAGCTTATTAAAAACCACCAAGATTCCTAAGATACTAAAAGGAAATAAATAGGTATAAGGCAAAAACTCTACATTTGGTAATTTGGTCGAAAGCATAAAGACTTTTTTTAAGCTAAAGCATAAGTAGACTCTTTGAGGGGAAATTGTTGTACCAAATTTTGTCATATGCAATAAAGGGAAGTCAAAACATCAAAATGAGAAATAAATGTGCCAAGCAATAAGGAAGTTATTGCATATAACCGTTGAAAGATACCAACAAATGAGGATTAAAGCCATCGAAAGTATGAAGTCCTAGCTTTTGAAAGTATGAGGTTCTGACTATCGAAGGTATGAAGTTATGACCATCAAATGTATGTGGTTATGGAAATTAAATGTATTGGCAATTAAATGTATAAAGGATCTAGTTATCTAAAGTATGAAATTCTAGCTACCAAAATTATGAAGTTTGTAACACCCCGTGAAATGAACCGCAATTAATTGAGAAATAATAATAAATAACTAGTAAGGCTTAAAAATGGAATTTGAGAAAATATTGGAATTTGATCGTGGAACTTGTAACATTGTGTTTGTGGTGCTTTTCTGAGCAAATTTCATATATAAGTTTTACGATTGGAATTTAAACAAAGAAGTTATAAGCGTTTGAAGTTTTCAGATCGAAAATAATTAAAAAGAAATATAAAGCAATAAATAATAATGAACACCTGGACCCCATCGATTGACCCCCTCCTTAGGCCAGTCGACCTCTAGCGGTTAACCGCCTATAAAGGAACGGTCGATCAGTTTTAGTACTGGCAGCTAGGGTTGAACCTCGGCTTAATGGCCTAGATTTAATAAATATTAATTTAACAAATAATTCCAGCGCCTATAAATAATGGCCTAGCCGCTCACTTTCCTTCTTGTATTTTCTAAACAAAGCAATGGAGCTTTACCATTTTCTCTCCTCCGCTATTTCTAGAAATTATAAAAGTGTTATACATATATGTGTGTGTATTAGAGAAGGGTGGAAAATAAAAGAGGAAAAGAGGAGTGAATCAATTCTGCAAAAAAGGTAAATTCTATAATTATAAATATAAATTTCCACTTAACGAATCTCCTCTCAAATCTATAATTCTAATGGGTATGTGTATATCTCTTTATACATATTTTTGGATTGTAAAATAAAAAAGAGTCAAATAAAGGGATGAATTCAGATTTGGCGATTTGGAAAGCTACAAATGTGAGTGGGAACTTATATGATTTGTATATAACATTAAAAGTTATATCATTGAATTTTATTTGATTATTATGCTTATGTATGATATATTGAATTGTAGTCTTAAATTTCATATATTTAATTGAACATCGTTTACATATTCATTAAGTTATGTAATTATGATAGAATGACATATACACCATAATCTGGAAATTTTGGAAATTACCCAATATTTTAAAGTACGATGTGATAAGATTGTGAAGTTCATTCCAAATTTATGTTATGTGTTGTAAATTTGTTTAATAACCATTTAGAATGCCCGAATTTGACTTAGAATGTAAATTTCTTTGTTTTAATTTACTGGAAGTGTTGTAGGTACAATTTAATTGTATCTATTTCCATATAAATTTCTATAGGGTATCTAACTTCAAACTATGTATAAAAAGTGCATCATTTGGAATAATTAAAATACAATGTCGTATTTAGGAGTCATCGGCCTTCGTAGCTAAGATTAGATTGACTAGCGATTACATTATGGAGGGCCCGCTTTGGGGTTGAGGTATTAAATGGCAGTTGAGTTTGCCTTCCCTGTTCAAGGAGTATTATGTGGTTGAGGTTTTATTTTGGGTGGTTTGTATATGTGTGTGTGTGCGTGCGCGCGCGTGTACGTATGTGTGTGTGTGTGTATAGTTATGACTCACAGAAGGTTGGATATATCGTACGCACATATGGAATTAAACAGATAGTCCATGAATAATAGACATAACACTTAAATTGAAATCAACCGGCATAAACTAGTATTATGGATAAAGCATAATTTATCAATCATCAAAATGTTGTTCTAACCCCTCCTCATTACAAACGACGAGATAGATTTAGAGGGACATACTACTAGAGTATGACAAGAACAGTTGGTAGAGAAGTCTTTTTATTCATGCTTGGCGCTGACGAGGCAACTAGATATTCAAGGAATAACAATGATTCTAAGGTACTTGCCTTAGTCGGTATATATATTATATTATATTATATTATATTATATATTTTCTCTATTACGCTGTGAATTTATATATATATATATATCTCTGGTATACTTATGTTTATTCCAATTTACCAGCAACAACGATCCGTACCTTAAAGATTCTAAGGTAGTTGCCTTAGTCGGTATATATATTCTATTATATTTTTCTATTCCGCTGTGAATTTATATAGATAGATCTCTGGTATACTTATGCTTATTCCTAATATTGACCAAGATGAGCGTGAGCAAGACATATAGAGGAATCTCTGAAGCTCGATAGTACATGACTTCTTTGTCAGGCCTGTACTATCCTATGATTGTGCATTTCAATGGATTGTTGATTGAAGATGTACATTTCATCCAGATGGATAGGGAAGTAAGAACCTATATGTTGCAAGCATTCGGAAGTAAGATGTGAAAAAGGATTGAGCAAGTTCCCGTAAGAATGTGTGCATTAACTACCATAAGAAGATGGTCGGATTTTTGATATATTCTTAATGAAGATGAGTTAAGAGTAAATAAAAAAGAAGGAAAGTCCAAAAGAAGGACGAATAAGAGTCCATTTTTAAGTCTGACCCAATGTGATAGAATTTAATAAAAAGATTTTGCAAGTTTCTTGAAATATTTTGAATGGTTTTAAAAATGATTTATTTAAAATAGAAGGGCCCTATCATTGAAAAGTTATTGTTTTGGAAAAGCAAAAAAATTTGAAAGTTTTAAACGACAATTTAGAGATTCCTAGTGAAGTTTAAAACTGGTTGGGTTGAAAACTTTCAATTTCAAGGGTTTTTGGTAAAGAGTTTTTTCATTTTCGAAATGAATAGAATAGAGAGCGTATGTTTGTCTCGATGGTTTTCTTATTTATGTAAATTTAAAAGTTTCTCTTTAAATCATTTTTAAGAGATGTATAAATGGAAATGATACATGATTTAAATGAGGTAAATGAGAATGGAATGGTAAGAATGTCCGATAATGAAGATATGAAAAAAAATTCTCATATAAGGAAAAATATAAAAGCATTAGTTATGGCATAATTTCAACATGCATAGAAATTAATAAATGTGTGTGTGTGTAAACTAATGTAAATTACATACAGTTATAATGTATTAATTGTGTATTCAGTAAAGTTAATAATTATCATTTAAATCTCCCTTAGGAAAGTAATTAATTAGGCGAAATAAGAAGGATTTCTTACCAGGCCTAAATAATGAATATTATGAGATATGTGATATTACACTTCGAGAGTGCTATAAAACATGACTAAGTTACATGGATGTGAGGTCCGTCAAAAGCATACAGAAGTCTGCCCAGCTAATCTGGCTACCCGTAGCGTTACTTTAGGGCTGATGTGAGACATCACCTATAATAACTATGGATGACACGAGGTTAGTTCCAATTCTGTAGGTTAATCTATCCAGCTAACCCGGCTACCAGTTTCTACAAGTAGTCAAGCTACTGTGAGACGTCTTTGTGGGATACGAGTCATAATACGAAGGACCTGCTTCGAGGATTGAATGTATTAAGTGGTTGTTTGAAGGCCCACCTGTTTCCCTTATATGAAGTACTAAATGGTCGAGATTGGGTTTAGGTATGGTTGAGGATATCTCGAAAAGATCTGCTTACATAGAAGTATTAAGTTTCTAAAAGGATTTTGTGCAATGTCAGCTAGATAGGTTCATGTGAGGAGCCCGCATTAGGAATATGTATTACATGATGGGGGCCTGCCTAAATTGAGGTATTAAATGGTCAGAGTCTTCCTTTTTTCCATTAAAAGGTATTAAGTGGCTAGGGCTCTATCTCTTGCATTGGTAGACATTGATAACGATGGTTATGGGGTTATTGATCATGGAAGAATCTGCTTCAAAAATTGAAGGTACTAAGCAGTTGTTTAAGGGCCTACCTCTTTCGTTTATATGAAGTATTAATGTTTTGAATATAGTTAAATGCAAAAGACACAACCTTATTTAAATTGTACCGCTGTGACGACCCGGGATTTTGGCAATATTATCTTAGTAAGTATTTAATCTAATTAAATTAAATACAAGTCTATTATTTAAAAAAAACAAATAAGACTTGGACATTTACCAGTTATTTATACATATATGTGTATTGTGAAGGAAACTTTGATTTGAAAATTTAAAATAAAATCTTTTAAAAAATATTTAAAATATAATCCATCTTATTCACATTAAATTAAAGTAAAAGCTCTACCTTACAATTAATCTAAATATATATATATATATATGGATGTAAGTTAGATAATAATGCTTAAAATAAAATCAATCTTGTCAATGCTAAATATAAGTATAAAGTATATGAATATAAATTAAATGTTTGATAGTTAAACTTTAAATAGAAATAAAAACTAAGGATTTATGTTAGTAATAAATTATATGGTTATATGGAAACATAAGATAATTCTAGAGATATATTAACTATTGAAGTACATGTAGATATGCAAGTAAACGAGACAAAAATATAAACAAAAATGTACATACAAAATTCAAGTGGATAAATATGTTAACTTGTAAGGAAACATTAGCATTAAATGATATCATCTTAGCACAAAAACCAGGTCATTTTGAAATGTATTTGAATCGTTTCATTTTCCACAAAAATCTAGTCTGGTCAAAGAAGGAGGTAAGAAGAAAATGTTCGCACTAGTAAACATCTATTCCCGTAAACCTGTTTTCTATATATATATATATATATATATATATATATATATATATATATCCTTTTGTTCTAGTTCGTTCACAAAGAAAACTCAGCAAACCAGAAAACATAAACATCACCCTGTATAAACTCAAATATAAACTCAAATACATCTCAAATAAACAAACAAGAAGATCTAAAGGAAAATCAAGTTTGCAGCTTCCAGAATTTATTCTCTGTTCAATTTTTTTTTCGGGTGAGTAACTTCACCTTTAAAACTTTAAGTATAATTTTGGTTGCATGTCATTTCCGTGTTCAATATTGTATTGTGAAGTATTTTTGTGTGTTTATATTATTGAACTGCTGAAATATTATGTATGCATGCATTTGCATATATGCAACTTCTCTGTTTCCAGTTTTGGTTCTTGTTTTGATTTAAATTCAAAACATATTGATTTTGGTCTCTGTTAAACTTGAGTTCCAAATTAAACTTGTTTGATTCATTACAAACTTTAGTTTAAAATTTATAATTAAGTTAAAGAAACACTTAAATGACTCTGGAAATCAAATAACTGATCAAGTCTAAAAATAAGTGAAAATTTAAACTTCATAAATATTTGTTTCAGGGTTAGTATCTGAAAAATCATGTAAAAATATGAATTTTAAAACTAAAATCATAGTTTTTAGTTTGGAGAATTAGATGTAGTTCTGGTATGAACTGGGAATGGAAATTTGGGATTTTCTGATGATTTAGGTGATTGGATTAGTCGCAGTCTTCTCTGGAGGGGGATGGATGATCGGAGATAATGGGAAAAATGTCTGGAAGGTGATCAATCCATCGTGGTGTTGGGGATTTAACGATCATATTTTAAACCCTAAATTTGGTTGTGGTCGGAATTTGGAGGACAGCGTCTGCTCTGGTTGATCGAGTTCAACCAAACTCATGGGGATGGAAGCTTGGAGGCAGGCGAAGGGTTGGCCGGAGTTTCAGCAACTCTGGTTGTCGGAGTTTCGAGAACGAGATGGATTCCAGGTTTGAGGGTGGTTCCTATTCAATGTTCCAGGTTTTGGTTTGAAGGCTCTTTTTCGGTTTCAGGCTTTGGGAGGACGATCTGATGATCGTGGTGGAATGTGGAGTAGTTTGCCAATGTGGGAAGATCAACGAAGTTGGTCAGAGACGATCAAGGCCACCGTGCATGTGCATGGTGCACATTTCTGGTGATGTTGTTTTTTTGGTTTGAACAGGAGACGGATACTCGAGTTTTACTCGAGTTATTTAATGATTTGCTCGAGAATATTTGGGTTCGACTCGAAGTCAAATGATGGTGTCTCGGGTAGAATGGGGGGTTACAGGTTTTAACAGAAACCTGTTTAGTTCTGTTTTTAAATTTTTAAAATGGAATTTAAAAAACTGAGTTTAAAATGAAAAGCAAAGTTTTAAACAAATTTTAAATCTAAGTTTTAAAATCTAGAATTCAAGTTTAAATCTTAGTTTTAAAAATAAAATAAAGTTTAAAATTTGAATTGCTTTAACAACCTTAAATGGTTAAGTAGTTTGATTTCGTATGTAGCGTTAGTTTGCGTCTCGCCGGAGGTAGCGTAGTTCTCTAGAGTGGCGGCATGGCGTTGTGCACATGTACGGCATTGGAATGGTGTCAGGAGGTTTTAGTGGTGAACGGCACAAGTAGGTGCTCAAGAAAATGAAGAGCTGGCTTCGGGTTGGAACCCGAGTGCGTGAGCGTGCTTACTGTTCTTGTAGTCTAAACTTAAACTTTGACTTAAACTTAACTAAAAAAAAGAGGAAGGAGGAGAAGAAAAGTAAGAAGAGGGGACTCGGGGAAGATAGTGAGAAACTCGAGTTTCAACTCGAGTGAACCTAGGGATTCTCTCGGGTTTTGATTTCAAACTATCAGCCTATTATATGTAAAGTAAATTAATCATCTTAAACAATTTTAAGTAGTGGTGACCTAAATTAATGTTTGACAATTTTAAGTTAAGACTTTATTTCAAGTTTTAATTATTTAAGTGAATACTTAAAAATGCTTTAAATCTTGATTAATATTTTAATTAAGTAGTTAATGTAAAATAAGTTTTAAATTCAATTAACATTTAAAGCTTTTTGAGTTAGTAATAATTTGATTTCAAAATTATTAGGGAAGATTGTAAAATGTTAAGTAAGACGATAATTAAGAATATTAATCCATTGATAATGGTAATTAACCAAGTCAATTGAGATTTATAAATTTGTTATTAACGATTAATTAACCGATGATTAAGTGATAATTACTTTGAAATTAAGGAAGTTAATTAACATATAATTAGTAGTTAACTAATTAAATAATTCAATTGAGAACTAATAATTGATTAATTAAGTAATTAGTGATAATAAATGGGTAATTAAGTTTTATAAATTAATAATTAAGGTTATTAATTAATAATTATGGAGTAATGAATTAATAATTACTTAAGGAAGTAATTAATTAATAATTACTGGATGTAATTAGTTGAATGATGACTTGTTAACAGAAGTAATTTAGGTATAATTACTTTGTGTAATTAATTAAGAGATTAATTAAGATAATCAATTAAGGAGTAATTTATTTATTTAATGAAGTAAATAAAAAGGTAGTTAATTACTGGTTGGGACTAATCAAGAGTGATTAATATTTATGGTTTAATTAATGGTTAATTCCTTAATGTAATTAATTTAGATTAGGAAAAAAATTAAAATGTAATTAGAAATCATTAATTTATATAATTAATGATGTAATTAAAGGTTGATTGATAAAGATATAATAAGTGATTTATGAGAAATTAATTAACATAAGTAATTAAGGATTAATTGTTGTTTTTGGTTAAGAATAATTAATTTGTGTAATTAATTGAAGATAATTACTTAAACGTAATTGAAAGATAATTAATCCAGATGGATAATTAAGGGATGATTAATTAATTGATTTGAAAATTAATTAATGTTAAATGAAGGAATCTAAGTGATTGGGTTTAGTAATTCAATTTGAATTAATTGAATTAATTTGGAAGTGATCAACTTTGCTTATGGATGATTGAATGGTATTGGATGCCTTGAATGAGACTCGAAGAGACGGGGTCGGGTATTAGAAAATACCCGAAACTGCATCAAATTTTTATAGATTGATATGTGAAATCAATAGGCCGGTGTAACGTCCCGGAAATTTCGATTCCGAAAATTCCAGATAGTTAGAAAAGAAGAAAGAGATAGAAGAAGAAGAAACAAAAAACACAACACAGATTCTCACATTCGCAGTGGATCAAAATATAATATCAAATAATAACAGTTTACAAAAGAATATTGTATCTGTCAATTACATTTTAATATATCGAAGTTACAACATTTTGCAAAACACTGGACATATATACGCATCAACATGTCCTAGATAATGGTAATATATCACAGCGGAAACACTCTATACGTTCCTGCCATCTAGCTCGCCTCCTGAGCTCCAGAATAACCTTACCTGAAAATCTGTAATACTCGGTATGACCTGAGCATTACATCAAAGTAACACCCGGGTCTGGCTGCAAACCAGCGTGAGTAAACCCATCTAGCATAGAATACAAAAGCATACGACTTAAAAAAACCCGGGTAACTTGCATCAATATACAACTTCACAAGTTGTTATAGACATCACTTTTTTCACACATCAATTTCTAAGTACCAAAAATTTGATTAAATAGTCCAATTCACTTAAATCATTCCATTTCAGCTTATTGATTTCACATATCAACCTATAAAGAATCGAAGTGGTTTTGGGTATTTACTAATACCCGACTCCGGTCTCTTTGAATCCAATGTCATATAAACCCGAGTTATTTAATTAAATATAATTCAATCTTAATTACCGGATAACACTTTTACACAGCAACTCATAATTGATAGATAATCACGTTATCACCATCCATCCAACATTTCATAACACAAAGCAATTCATATCAGAGATATCAACCAATCCAAAGCACTTATCGTCATTCAATCATTCATAAACAAGATTGATCATTTCCATTAATTACATTGATTAATGATCCTTTAGTTACTTCCATTAGTTAGTTATTCTTGAATTTCATTTAATAATTAACCTTTAACTTAATTACATTCATTAATCAATCTTGATTAATCACAGTCAGAAATTAACTTTCCTTAGTTACTCCATCAATTAAACCAACTGCTAGATTAATTATATTAATTAATCCTTTAATTACACTGAGTAATTATCACTTAATTTCTTCCACCAAGTAATTATCCTTTAATTACCTCCCATCAAGTAATTTCCTTTAAATTTATTACATCCAGTAATTATCCACTAATTACTTCACTAAGTAATTACACCTCACTAATTACTTAAGTAATTATACTTAACCCAACATCAAAAGATTACCTTTAGTTAATTAAACTTAATTAATTAACTAGAATTAACCCCTTTAACTTAATTAATTACACAAATTAATTAACCTTATAATCACCTGCATTGATTAATTATCCTTGATTAATCATTGTTCAATTACACTTAGGTTAACCAATCCAAATTTTAAGCATGCAACTACCCTTAATCAATTACAAGTTATTTATCTTAATTTAATTACCTAAATTAAACATCTTAATTTATTTAAGTAATTATACTTTAATTACCTTTGTTAATAAAACAAGATTAAATTAAGATAACCCATACATTACATTAAACTCTATTTATCTTTTGAATTAAAAGCTTGAAAATTTGTTAATACAAAATTATCATCTTTTAATTATTTAAAGATAAATCCTTTCACTTAATTTCATTTTAATTTCAACAATTACATTTATTTGAAAACATTGTATTTGAAAACATTTAGAGGTTTATTTCATAATTTAACTAAAGCAAAATTTATAACCCAAACTATTTTTAGACAAAAGTGTAAACTTAGAAAAACTTTAAAATAAAGATTCTTTTAAACATCAAACTTTAAATTAATCATTTCATACATAAAAAAACTGGCTAAACTTTGTTTAAAATTTCAACTTGCTTTAAATTTTTGAAATTCATTTTTAGATTAAAAAAAGAACAGAATTTCAAATCCTGGAACTAGCTTTATACGAGACAATCACACGCGACCATCTCCTCAAATTTCACGAGCATCACTCGCGTGACCAATGTCTCGAGTCGCTCCCGCAACCATCACGAGCAATGCTTCAAGAAATCCAGGCCAACTCCTCCTTCTCAAAACATCTTCCAGATGCACGAACTCGACCGTGTGCACATGCACAACATTTCTGGTCGACGGCGATCATCCCTCCGGTCATCATCAACTCGCAATCGACTACGACAACCATCACGACACAGCAGAAAAGTGAAATCAATGTCCAAACAGAAATCGAGCAACTCGATCAAAATAGGAATCAATGGCCGATCGGAAAAATCGCTCCTCCACATCGATCCTGACCTCGATGAGCCTCGCCGTCCTTACCCCAGCTCCATCTTGAACCCATGCATCCGTCACCCCCACTGTGATTCGTTCCGATGCGAAGAAGACGCCGCGATTTGCCCAACCTTGCCATCGATCAATTGGGCTCCTAAAACCCTACTTTCACGTCAACCCGCCTCCACGGCCTTCGGTAAATATTCTAAGTATTTTTCGTCGATCGCCATTACACCCATCTTCATCAGCCAGAATTTCGATAATTCATTCCACGTCGTTCGTCATGAATTGAGGAAAAACCCAATCCCCGATCATCCACGATTCCTTCTTCATCCCTAACTTAAAAACTACAAATTTCCCACCAAAAATCATCGAATTCGAAGACGAATTCAATCACACACTGGAAACAAAGAATTTAAGGGATAAATTTTCTGGCTTGGTTTATATATATATATATATATATGTATGTATGTATGTATGTATATGTATATGTATGTATATATATATATTACTGTAAGTTCATTCTTCCAGTAAAGTATTAAATAATCCATCTTGAATTCATTTTTAAAAATAATCTTTCATCATTACAAACAACTTCTCTTTAGACATCATATCTCAGAAATGATTATGTGTATAGGTTTTAAATTTTCAATGTTAATTCGGTCTGTTTTAATCACACAGAGACATGCACAATGACTCACACAGAAAAATCAAATGAAACATCAGGCAAAATATTCATTCCTTCCATATTAGGCATATTTAAGCCATTTCCAACATTACTTGTTACTTGCACAAGCTTAACAGATGATTTAACCTGTAAAAGTTGAGTGTTACTCACCTGTAAATTGTAAATAGAGAAGCGGGAAGAAAATCTTGAAATAGTTGAAACACTGAACTGTTTAGGGTTGATCCTTGTCTTGCTTGATATTTGATTTGGATCTGAAATTTATGATCTTCTTACTTGATGTTTTGAATTTATTTAAGCTGATTTTGAATTTTTGTTTTGATCTTTTTTTTTCTTGTTTTAGTTATAGAAGAAATTGATTGAGGAGAAAATATGTGAAGAGTTTTTATTCAAACTGTAAAACAGCCTCTTCTCCAAAATTATTTTATATATACTTCAGTTTTAAGGAGAAAACAAGCATGCTACATGTTTATTTACATGTTAACTCAAGTTACACTTGTTAATTCCATGAATTATAATGCTTACAAATGTTTAAAACTTTAATTTATATATTTCTTATACTTTATAGATTATGAACTTTTATTTATTAAAATCCTTATGTCATTGTAATTTTTTTTCGAATTTGCAAAATCATATAAAGAAGATCATTAAACAAATATTATCAAATTTCAATAATTAAAATAGGATATTTTCAAATAAATATCTATCCAAGTATTAAAAATCCAGTATTATTATAGTTCTGATTCTTTTATATATATATCCAGATATATAAATCAGAATTTTTATTTGTTCCATTTACAAGTTTAATTCTGTTAATTATTAATTAACAGATGCACAAAAATTCGGGTTATCACATTCCTCCCCCCTTTAAATCTTTTCGTCCTCGAAAAGGAACGAAACCAGAATTTATTTAATACTTAAAATCAGATAAATCACTTCTATTTGATCATTTTAAAACACTTTAAAAATCTATATAATATTTCTAAAATAGTTTTATAAAAATAGCATTTTATAACTCGATGTTTCAACCGGTCCATCCTTGTTCTCATAGAAATTCGGTCATACGTTGATCAGGCGTAAGATTGGAAATCTATAAGTACTCAGTAAACCAATTTTCAACATCCATTGAAAATACTTGAAAAGATATTTTACTGAAAATATAGAAAACGTTTTTGAAAATAGAGGAAATATCTTTGGTGAGAATGCTTTGGAAATCATCACCCCCATCCATGGTCGCAATTATCCCGATGGTTACGTTGCCATCCCGACAAAATCCATATATAAATGTAGGCCTCCGCGCCCCTCGATTACACCATGGATACAGGTCGCAGCTACAACGAGGGTTACATTGCTATCACAGCAGAAACCCATATAACTGTAGGCCTCAGCGCCCTCGAATTCCGCTACCAAAAGAATGAAACTTCTCCACTCCCCTTGACCATAGATCGCAATCTACCGATGTTACGTTGCCTTCTCGGCAAAATCAAGCATAGACCGTTGACACTCACCTCCACATGATTTCCGCTATGGTTCATACAGTAGATCGCAGCGACATCGAGTTATACTGTCGTCACAGCATAACCCAAATACCTCTATAGGCATCAGCGCCTCGACTTTCGCTACCCAACAATCCTCAGGAACTAGTTTGTCTGAACTCCTCACAGGATCAACTTTAGAGCCTCCCCCTCTTTGAGACTCAAGGTAGTATCAACCTATGGTACTCCTGAGAAGTTCATTTCAAGGTAGTGCCTTTTTCTCCAGAGCCATTTTCAAAACACTTTATACTATACACATATAGTATCTTCTAAATCATACACCTAGTATGAATCCCATATAAATCTCCTTTCTCAAAATCGATTATCCCATAATCGATAATTCTCAAACTAGGGTATCCAAATTCCAACATTGATTTTATCCAAAAATCAAAAGCCTTTCCAAATTCAAAGGTTTCCAAAAACCTTTCCAATAGCATCCTTATGAAATCCTTTATATATATATACACATATATATATATATATGTACATAGATATATATAATTTTGAAAATCTTTGGATTACTTCAAACTTGTATAAATTCCCTTTTATACTTCAAATACTTTTCAAAAAAAATCTTCTTCTTCTGGCAATAGATTCAACAAGGGGAGATTTACCTTATATAACAAAGATATACAACTTTGTTTACTCCAAATCAAATATTCAAATTTGATTTCTCATTTCTTTTCATAAAGTGAACCTTTAATCATAGAAATATCTGATTTCTATTTTGCTTCATTGTATATTTCACAAAACATACTTTTCATTTCAAAAATTATTTCACATTCCTTATTCACAAATTCCCAATATCAATTCCATACAAACCCGTACGATGTACACATATCATCCGTACGTTATATCAATCTGATCGCTCACTCGATCACACAATTTCACTTTCGAACTAGTATTATCCACCCGACTTTCTAGTGTGGACTCAGATCTAGTTTCTTGATCAGAAACCGTCATTCTCCTTGCATAGCCATAACTATGATAGAGAATATCCAAAACCAATCAATAATCCATATCCAGGTTCGTCATCGAAAATCGAGTGAAAAATCCCAACTCGGATCGATAAACTATCTCGAAATTCCGTGCTCGAATCTAGATCAAATCACTATGTGAATAGAATAATATACGTACATCTTACGCATTTATCCTTATTGGTTATTAGCCAAATTAATCCTTTCTATTCACATTCACTATGATTTTCGTTCACTTACTAACAACTGCTTAAATCCTTATTTGGATTATCACTTCAATTCTAATTGGGTATTTAATCATAAACAGTTTGAACTCTGTCCAGCTTAGATTTGGAAAATAGCTTAAAAAGTTTAAAATAGATAAATGTTGAAAAATAATTATTAGTTTGTGAAATATCTGTAAAATAGTTAAATAATTGTAAAAAGTTAGAAAATAGTCAAATAGTTATAGAAATTTTAAATAATTACAAAATAGTTGTAAAATAGTAATTAGTTATAAAGTAGTTGAAAAACAGTAATTAGTTTATTAAAATAGTTGAAAATTTGTTAAATAGTTCAAAAATAATTGTAAAACAAATATAAGATAGTTTTAGGTTTAAAAAGAAAAGTTGTATAGTAAATAGTTTGGAAAAATAGATTTATATCAAAACAATTTATTTTAAAAATAGTCCAGAGTCAAACTGTTCAACTTCCGAATCTCCATTTCCAATCAATTCAATTTAAATTTCCATTTCCATTTAAATTGACTCAATTCCAATTTTAAATAACTCCAATTTCCATTGAAATTGATTTAACCCCAATTCAAGTTGAAGTAACCTCAATTTCTTTCCAAATTTAACTTTATCCAACTTTGATCTCAAATTCTACTAATTCAAATAAATTTCAAATTGAACTGGTTCCAATTTCAATTCTTTCAACTCCAGTTTGAATTAATCCCAATTCCAAACTCCATTTCCAAATCAAGTTGAATTATTCTTGATTTCCTCCCAAATTCAATCCAAATTCCATTTGAATTTAAAACTATTCAATTTTTAACCACAATTTCAAATTATTTAAATCAAATTTCAATTTGAACCAACTTCAAATTCCAATTCACTATATACCATCTCGAATTATATAAATTCGAGTTAATACTTCAAATGTTGATTTACTTCCTTTAAATCAATTTACATTTACTTTTAAAGTTTTTAAACAATTCAATTCACAGTTTTATAAGTCATTTATAATAACAGGATGATATCAAAGTAAGTAAACATCCAATTTACTTAAAACATTCATCATCCACTATCCATTTTAAAATCTCAACCCGGTTTGAGATCACATATAATTCTCAACCAAATCAACCCATTTAACTTTCCGAAGTTAAATTTCAGTTTGAATTAATTTCAAATTTCATTTCAAATAAAAGAAGGTGATTTTTTAGATCATACTACCACAAAATATTTCATACATTGATAAACTGCACACTAGCAGTTCAACATTACATCCATTCATCATAATAAAAGCCATACAAAGTCATAATTAAGATGCTTACACCATCATCTAGGTTTTAGAGTCCTAGCATTCTTTATCAGAAACCTTCTTATGTGAAAGTGTACGTGCAGTACAAAAGATCGTGTAATATAATATATAAATGCGGAAACTAATAATAGCAGTAAAATAAAAATTAAAGTAAGCACACCGGGAATTTTTATACTGGTTCTAACTTCCCGTTTTACGTCAAGTCCCAGAATATCCTCTGGATTTATACTAAACCCCTCACTTAACCCGGAGGAATAGGTATATCACACCTGAGCAGACGAACAGGAATTTTTCCACCTCAACAGCCGAAGAGGACTTCAACTTAATACAAATACTTTGTTGACGAGTGTGTTATGAATAACACGGATTGTCTTTTGATAGTACAATTTCCTATAATCAAATCCTCAAGAATATGTAGTGTATGTGAAGATTTTAGAAGGAAGATAATCTCGTAGAATCGAAGTATATAAATTAATTCAGAGATTCTAGAGATATTAAATGAGAATGAATGCTTTTATTTGCAGAAATAAATAGAGAATAGATTTCAGAAATATAAACCATAATCGATGATTGTAGAAGTGATTTGAACATGTTTATATAGCTGTAGAATAGTTATAATCTTTCATAAAGAGTTTCAATCAAAAGTTGTGTCTGTATCTCTTGGATTGAGGGACATTCCTCTTCATGAACAATCGCAACTCTTCAGAAAACTAGCCGTTATGTTCAGGTCGGTCGACCGAGAAAACTGGCCGGTCAGCTGAGGTTTAAAACCGTATACAAAACAATGTATATCTGTGCACTTGACACAGAGTCGGTCGACCGAGGTTTCTGGTCGGTCAGCCGACCTGTTGTCAATTGCACAATACACACTAATTTATGTATAACTTAATATAAATCAATTTGTGTATGTGTGTGACTACTTGAGGAATGATTTTAACAATATTCTAAGACTCAATACATTAAAATATTCATACTAATCTCTGGATTGTAGTCTTGTCTCCTTTGTAGTGCATAATATACACTTATTCTCTTTTTGTCGCTTTCGTATAGTATTCTCGTCGTATGATCTCTGAAGCTTGTGTCATGAATCAAAACTCATGAATCAACATTTTCCCCCTTTATGATTGATGACAATACTTATGTGACGAAGTAGTATATATTGTAATTCTCCCCCTGAATATATGGCGACTTTTCTACAAAAAATTGTTAGCTTTCATATATTTCTCCCTCTTTGTCATCGATAAAAAAGGAATACTTATTAGACGTATAAAAAAATATGGAACATGTAACACATTATAAGAAAAAATCGAGTTTTAAATAGTACATACTTAAAGCAAATAGGAATATTAATGATGTTTACTTAGTACACAACATCTAAAAACAGAATACTAGAAATTATGAGACAGCAAGTTGTAAAACAATATGATCACTCCTCATCATCATCGGAATCCCAAAATTCTGGATGGATATTTTCTTCCGGAGGAGCATGTTCCTTACCACGTCTTTGAATGTTAGAAGTGTGAGTTCCTGATGTACCGGAACTTTTATTCTCCGAAGTGGAAAAAGAGAAGTTTGGCGCTGGCCTTTTTCCGGGAGCAACATAAGAGGCACCGGCTTCGGAAGTACATGACAAGGCATCCCATAAATTCACGAAGAAGCCCTTGATTTTCTTGAAATGACCATTAATTTTTCGTAGCCGGGCATCCGAGGCTAGTTGATTTTGAGCCAAAATATCAATGGTCGCCTCTGTACTAATTCCGGGAGTTGGTCTTTGAATTGAATGTTGGCGTGTTAGACGTTCCGTAACATGAGTTGATGGTTGAGGTATAGAAAACCTACGGCGTAGTTGTTCTCGAGGAGTAGTACTCCATTGGTTAAATGGTATAAATCTAGGAGGTGCATCGGGTAAATTCATTAGTTTTATGGTCCTTGAATCAAAAGAACGAACTTTGGAGGTTTCGGATTCCGGAGCATGTGGGACGAACCTATTGATCAATCTCACTATGTACTCTCCATAATAAATATGAAGCATCTTGCCTTGATTAAATGGGAGAAACTCATCCATGAGTAATTGTGCCCAACTAACTTGTGTATTCGAACATATAGCATATAAAGCTTTAAAATTTTCAGGATATACTAAATGGTAGGAGCCGCCTCTTGGTACAATGGATTTCATCATGAAACGATGAAAAAGTCTAGCTCTAGGTCTAAGTGACGATGTTTGTCTAAAATCCGTAGCATCATCTTTGAAAAATAAATTGCTTATGTGGTCACGTCTTGATATATTACAATCTACATCGTGTAATGAGATTCCACCCGGTCTAGCATCTAAAATGTGTTTAATTCGATCAATAGAAAGGAAAATTGAGGTGCCACATACCGATGTCCAAACACAATTTTCAGTGTTTCTAGGAGGGTTGACAAGATTTAGGTTAGCAAGAAACAATTTGACCATAATGTGGTTAATTTTCAAATTATTCTTTCTATGATCTAGAAAAGTATCGAGCCCACTTTCAATTGCGGCATTTTCAATACAGTAGGAAACGAAATCAGGATAACTTACAAATGATTCTTCAAAGATTTTGGAATCTTGAAGTTGTATCCATCTTTGAAGTGCAATATCATTGACAAGCCATGAGGCGATTTGAGTATCTACGGGAGTTGATGAAGATGAGCCACCGGTAGTCTTTGATTTCTTCTTTGGAGCCATTGTTTTTGAAGAAAAAATAAAAATTTGAGAAAACTTTAATGTGGGCTAGGGTAAAAACTGAAATTGAAGAAGCAAGAGTGAAGAGGTAAGTTGAAAAGGTGTAAGGATGGGTTACTAATATGAGGTAAAAAGGAAAAGCAAACAGCTGTCTACATGTTCGGTCGGCCGAAATTACTGGGTCGGCTGACCGACTTGGTTAACTGAGAGTAGCTGAAACTTTCGGGATTGTTTCGGCTGACCGACTCAGGTTCTTCGGTCGGCCGACACTGTTAGAAATGCACATTTTTTGCTGTTATATAAAAAATGATAGAAATTTAAATTTTATTATCATTGCATTATATTTATACATCTTATTGAAAACAACAGCATATACATATATATATGTAAGTTTTTGCCACCGTTCGTTAAAATCTACGTTCCCATGAGTTTGGGGATGGAACATCTTCAATAGGTGACCATCTTGGAGCTATTGGAGTTTGAACAGGATTTGAAGAGGATGGGGCTCTATAAGAAGGTTCGGCAACATCATCTTTTTTTGATGAACAAACTTTCATGGCAATCTTTTCTAGAAAACTTAATCGTCTTGCCGTGACTTTTTGTTCATAGTACAGTTCCCGTTGCAAAATCATTTGTTGTTGTTGGTAGTGATGTATTTCACCAATTTTTTGTTTGGTGGATGGAGATATTACCATTGTATTCTTCCCTTTTTTCTTTTCAGGTGTATAGCCTGTATGGGATTCATCCCATGGTTTCCACCCGTGTCGGCGGTCTTTATCCGGAGAAGAGAAATCAAGAACATGTTTAGGCATGGGAAAGGTAGGATATGGGCCATTTTCAGGAATTTGGTCGGAAACATCATCGTCCGGAGATGAGTATGATAAATGGGAGTTTTCGGAATTATAGGGGTCATTGTTTGAAGACATTTTTCAGGTTTTGTTTAAAATTTTCTTAGTATATGTTTTGAAAGATAAGCATAGTATATATAAACATCTGTTTGCTGAAAAAACTAGTGGATAGGAACTAATTTTAAATTTAATCATAGAAGTTTAACAATAAAACCGTTTGTAAATGTATGATTTATAAGTTTAGAACTAAAAATAGTTATTTCTGAAAAACAAAACAAATAAAACAAATTTTAAGGAAAATTGAGACAAGAAACACCCATAGCTCAAGTGGCTATAACACAACATCTATCAAACAAGTCAGAGATCATGAGTTCGAGTTTCGCTTTAGTCAGAAATAAAACAATTTTTGTTTTTCAATAGTTTTGCATATTTTTATCTATAAATCTTTTAAAGACATTATTCCTAAATCTTGTCTAAGTTTGATAAAATTATTTTCATTTAAAGGTTTAGTAAAAATGTCAGCAATTTGATTTTCGGTATTAATAAATTCTAAATTTATCAATCCTTTTTCCAAACAATCACGAAGAAAGTGATGACGAATATTAATGTGTTTTGTTCGTGAGTGATTTACCGGATTTTTAGAAAGATTTATTGCACTAGTATTATTACAATAAATTATAGATTTTTCAAGATAACAATCAAAATCTTGTAGTGTTTATTGCATGTATACGACTTGTGCACATGCCAAAGCAGCAGATATATATTTTGCTTCACACGTTGATAAAGAAACACAGTTTTGTTTCTTACTAAACCAAGAGACTAAGGAACGTCCAATGAAATGACATTTTCCACTCGTACTTTTTCGATCCGTCCGACTTCCTCCAAAATCAGCATCGCTATAGGAGACTAATTCGAATGGACATTCTTTCGGATAGAACAGTCCGAAATCTTTAGTTTTAGTTAGATAACGAATAATACGTTTAACTGCTCGCATATGTGATTCTTTGGGATTTGCTTGAAATCGAGCACATAAACAAACACTCATCATAATATCGGGTCGACTCGCTGTTAAATATAATAACGATCCAATCATACTACGATATAGTTTTTGATCAACACTTTTGCCTTCTTCGTCTCTGTCGAGATGAATCGTTGTACTCATCGGAGTTGGTTTGGCAGAAGTGTTTTCCAGACCAAATCGTTTAATTAAATTATAACAATATTTTTCTTGATTAATAAAAATTCCATTTTCAATTTGTTTAATTTGTAATCCAAGAAAATATGACAATTCTCCCATATGAGACATTTCAAATTCATTTGTCATTATAGTTGAAAAATCCTGACATAGTTTTTCATTTGTCGAACCAAAAATGATATCATCAACATATATTTGAATTATTAAAATATCTTTATTAGTTTTCTTAATAAAAAGTGTTTGATCTACTTTACCAATTTCAAAACCAGATTCTAATAAATAGCTTTTAAGACGATCATACCAAGCACGAGGTGCCTGCTTTAGACCATATAAAGATTTTTTGAGTTTATAAACATGATCCGAAAATTTTTCATAATTAAAAAGTGGTGGTTGTTCAATAAAAACATTTTATTTTATATAACCATTTAAAAAAGCACTTTTAACATCCATTTGATAAAGTTTAAAATTATGAAAACATGCGAAAGCTAATAAGATTCGTATTGCTTCAAGTCGGGCGACTGGAGCAAACGTTTCTTCATAGTCTATTCCCTCTTCTTGATTATATCCTTGTGCAGCTAATCTAGCTTTATTCCTAGTTCATCTGCTTTATTTTTAAAGACCCATTTAGTACCGGTAACTGATTGATCACTTGGTCTAGGAACAAGTTCCATAACTTCGTTTCGTTCAAATTGATTTAGTTCTTCTTGCATAGCAAGAATCCAGTAGTCATCAGTTGAGGCTTCTTTTATATTCTTAGGTTCTCTGTTAGAGAGAAAAGCTACATGAACAACTTGATTTAATTGATGTCTGGTTTTAACGTTCGTATTTACTTCTCCAATTATATTTTGCACAGGATGATGTCGTAAAATTTTAGGTGGAGATTTTATTATATTAGTAGTAATATTCTCATTTTCAGTAATATCATGATCATTATTGAAAATTTATTCAGTATTACTATTTTCATTCTGAGTAGCTTCATCATCAGAATCGATAGTAATATTTGGATTTATATATTTAAAATTTTCGTCAAATGAAACGTGTAAAGTTTCTTCAGTAATTTGAGTTCTTTTATCAAAAATTCGATAAGCTTTACTTCGTTCCGAATATCCAACGAATATTCCTTCATCGGATTTTGGATCGAATTTGCCTAGTTGATCTTTAGTATTTAAAATAAAACATTTAGAGCCAAAAACTTTAAGATATGAAATATTTGGTTTTCTTCCATTTAGAAGTTCATATGGAGTATTCTTAGTTAACTGTCGAATGGAAACACGATTCAATACATAACAAGCAGTAGCTACAGCTTCTGCCCAAAAATGTTTTGATAAATTGGTTCCATTTAATAAAGTTCTTTCACATTCTTGTAATGTTCTATTTTTTCTTTCTACAACGCCATTTTGTTGTGGTGTTCTAGAAAATGAAAAATTATGGTTAATACCTTTCTTGTTACAAAATTGTTCAAAAACTTCATTTTCAAATTCTCCTCCATGATCACTTCTGATATTTTTAACTTTCAAACTTTTAATATTTTGTATTCTTTTAACAAACAATTTAAAATTATCAAAAGTATCACATTTATTTTTTAAAAAGAAAGTCCAAGTGTATCTAGAGAAATCATCTACAATAACAAACACATATCTATTATGATTAATAGACTGAACTTGTGTTGGACCAAAAAGATCCATGTGTAAAAGTTCAAGTGGTTGTTCTGTAGAAATTACCCTTTTTGATTTAAAAGAAGATTTTGTTAATTTTCCTAATTTACATGCATCACAAAATATATTTGTTTTGAATTTTATGTTAGGTAATCCTTTAACTAATTTATTTTTAGCTAATTTGTTGATGGTTTTAAAATTTATGTGACAAAATCTTTTGTGCCAAAGACAGGAATCATTTTCCTTAGCTATTAAACATAAATTTGAATAATTTTTAACGTTCATATTTAAAATATAAATTTTTTGTCTCTTATTCCTTCAAAAATAGTGTTATGATTTTTATCGAAAATATTACATTTATTTTCTGAAAAAGTTATATTAAAACCTTTATCACATACTGACTAATACTCAAAAAATTATGTTTTAAATTTTTGACTAATAAAACATCAGTAATGAGAGGTAAATTAGTGGTACCGTTGTTGCTGACATCGCCTTTACCGATGACATAACCTTTAGAGTTATCTCCAAAAGTGACTGATCCTCCATTTGAGTAGATAACATTTGACAACATTTCTTTGTTTCCAGTCATATGTTTTGAGCAACCGCTGTCTAAAATCCATTTTCCTCTCCTTTTATGTGGTACCTGCAAAAATTTTTATAAAAAGTTGGTACCCGTTTCTTTTTAGGGTCCTAAGAGTTAGATCTTAGGAAGCCAAACCCATACGGGTTCAGAATTCCCTTTATAAACATAGTTTTTGTTATTATGAATGGTTTCCAAGAACATTTTGATATGTTTATTTCTTATAAAAATATTATTTGATTTTGGAATCCATATCTTAATGGTTTTAGTGTTTGAACAAATTGGTTTCTTAATATCCTTTTTACAATTATTACTAATTCTACTTTTAGCAAAATTATTTTGTTTCTTAAAACCTAGTCCAGATTTATTGTTAGTGGATTGAGAATTTTCTAGTATTTTAGAAAGATTCTCTCTTCCTTTATTGAAATTTGAGACATTTTTAGAGATGTCATCAAATTTTATTTTTAGACTAAAATTTTCTAAATCTAAATCTTTAATTTTAGAATGTAAATTATTATTTTCAAAAAATAAAACATCATTTTTATTTTTCTGAATTTCTAGTTCTTCGGAGATTGAAGAAATTTGAGAAGATAAGTTAGAATTTGATTGTTGAGAAATTTCAAGTTCTTCTTCTAATATTTTCTTCTCATCTTTTAACATATCTACTTCTAAGACTGTCCTATCTAATTTTCTTTGTAAATCTTTATTTTTCTTTTTAAGTTGCTTTGCTAAGTCTACTAATTCAGAATTAATTTAAATTAAATCTTCAAAACTAAGATCACTTACATCGTCTGATGAAGCCATGAAGCATACATTTGCTTGCTCATTTTCATTGTCACTTTTACTTTCTGATGAGGATGATGAGTCTGTGTCGTCCCAAGTGACTGAAAAAACTCTTCGTTTGGTCCTGTCCTTCTTAAAATTGCTCTTTTTACGTTCTGGACAATCCTTCTTCATGTGACCTTTCTTGTGACATTCGTAACATTCCATTGCTGAAGATGATGGTTTGCTACTGTTGGTATTGTTGTTGGAATTATTTTTGTTTCCCTTGAATTTATTTCTTTTGAATTTCAGAAATTTTTTGAAATTTTTAGCAATCATTGTCATATCTTCATTCTCTGAGTCGGAACTATCTTTTTATGCTTGAAATGCCACATTCTTCTTTTCTTGTGCTACATTTCTCTTTGCCTGTAAATTTACTTCGTAGGACATTAAATTACCTATCAATTCCTCTGGTTTTAATGTTGACAAATCACTTGCTTCTTCAATGGCTAGGACTTTTCTTTCACATTCGTCAGTTAAAGAATTTAAGATTTTTGTGACAACATCAAAATCAGTAAATGTTTGTTCTAATGATAGTAGAGCATGATAAATATCCTGGAATCTAGAATACATATCATTTATAGATTCGTTTGGCTTCATTTTGAAATTTTCAAATTGATTTTTCAACATAGAAATTTTGCTTAATTTAACTTTGTTCGTTCCTTCATGTGTTACTTTAAGTGTTCTCCATATTTCATAACCAGAAGTGCACATGCTAACTCTATTGAATTCATTTCTATCTAATGCACAAAATAAAATATTCATAGCCTTTGCATTTGTTGTAGCATATAGTTTTTGTGTGTTACTTCAAGTTGAGTATTCTCCAGTAGGAGTTATGTACTCTCTTTGTATAACATTCCAGATATCAAAACCACTAGATTGCATATAGATTCTCTTTCTAGTTGACCAATAATTATAATTTAAACCATTAAATAGTGGAGGTCGTGAAGTTGATTGACCCTCTGTGAAACTAGTATTAGTGTGAGTGCTAACATTGTTAGTTTGTGTCGTTGCCATATTACTAGAAATAAATATCAAATAACTTTGTGACGGTTATAGGAAACCTTGCTCTGATACCAAATGAAAGTGTACGTGCAGTACTAAGGATCGTGTAATATAATATATAAATGCGGAAACTAATAATAGCAGTAAAATAAAAATTAGAGTAAGCACACCAGGAATTTTCATACTGGTTCAAACTTCCCGTTCTACGTCTAGTCCCAGAATATCCTCTGGATTTAGACTAAACCCCTCACTTAACCCGGAGGAATAAGTATATCACACCTGAGCAGACGAACAGGAATTTTTCCGCCTCAACAGCCGAAGAGGACTTCAACTTAATACAAATACTTTGTTGACGAGTGTGTTATGAATAACACAGATTGTCTTTTGATAGTACAATTTCCTATAATCAAATCCTCAAGAATATGTAGTGTATGTGAAGATTTTAGAAGGAAGATAATCTCGTAGAATCGAAGTATATAAATTAATTCAGAGATTCTAGAGATATTGAATGAGAATGAATGCTTTTATTTGCAGAAATAAATAGAGAATAGATTTCAGAAATATAAACCAGAATCGATGATTGTAGAAGTGATTTGAACATGTTTATATAGTTGTAGAATAGTTATAATCTTTCATAAAGAGTTTCAATCAAAAGTTGTGTCCGTATCTCTTGGATTGAGGGACATTCCTCTTCATGAACAATCGCAACTCTTCAGAAAACTAGCCGTTATGTTCTGGTCGGTCGATCGAGAAAACTAGCCGGTCGGCTGAGGTTTAAAACCGTATACAAAACAATGTATATCTGTGCACTTGACACAGAGTCGGTCGACCGAGGTTTCTGGTCGGTCAGCCGACCTGTTGTCAATTTCACAGTACACACTAATTTATGTATAACTTAATATAAATCAATTTGTGTATGTGTGTGACTACTTGAGGAATGATTTTAACAATATTCTAAGACTCAATACATTAAAATATTCATACTAATCTCTGGATTGTAGTCTTGTCTCCTTTGTAGTGCATAATATACACTTATTCTCTTTTTGTCGCTTTCGTATAGTATTCTCGTCGTATGATCTCTGAAGCTTGTGTCATGAATCAAAACTCATGAATCAACATTCTCCCCCTTTTTGATTGATGACAATACTTATGTGACGAAGTAGTATATATTGAAATTCTCCCCCTGAATATATGGCGACTTTTCTACAAAAATTTGTTAGCTTTCATATATTTCTCCCCCTTTGTCATCGACAAAAAGGAATACTTATTAGACGTATAAAAAAATATGGAACATGTAACACAACATAAGAAAACATCGAGTTTTAAATAGTACATACTCAAAGCAAATAGGAATATTAATGATGTTTACTTTGTACACAACATTTAAATACAGAATACTAGAAATTATGAGATAGTAAGTTGTAAAACAATATGATCACTCCTCATCATCATCGGAATCCCAAAATTCTGGACGGATATTTTCTTCCAGAGGAACATGTTCCTTACCACGTCTTTGAGTGTTAGAAGTGTGAGTTCCTAATGTACCGGAACTTGTATTCTCCGAAGTGGAGAAAGAGAAGTTTGGCACTGGCCTTTTTCCGAGAGCAACATAAGAGGCACCGGCTTTGGAAGTACATGACAAGGCATCCCATAAATTCACGAAGAAGCCCTTGATTTTCTTGAAACGACCATCAATTTTTCGTAGCCGGGCATCCGAGGCTAGTTGATTTTGAGCCAAAATATCAATGGTCGCATCTGTACTAATTCCGGGAGTTGGTCTTTGAATTGAATGTTGGCGTGTTAGACGTTCCGTAACATGAGTTGATGGTTGAGTTGTAGAAAACCTACGGTGTAGTTGTTCTCGAGGAGTAGTACTCCATTGGTTAAATGGTATAAATCTAGGAGGTGCATCGGGCAACTTCATTAGTTTTAAGATCCTTGAATCAAAAGAATGAACTTTGGAGGTTTCGGATTCCGGAGCATGTGGGACGAAGCTATTGATCAATCTCATTATGTACTCTCCATAATAAATATGAAGCATCTTGCCTTTATTAAATGAGAGAAACTCATCCATGAGTAATTGTGCCCAATTGACTTGTGTATTCGAACATATAACATATAAAGCTTTAAAATTTTCAGGATATACTAAGTGGTAGGAGCCGCCTCTTGGTACAATGGATTTCATCATGAAACGATGAAAAAGTCTAGCTCTAGGTCTAAGTGGTGATGTTTGTCTAAAATCCATAGCATCATCTTCGAAAAATAAATGGCTCATGTGGTCACGATTTGATATATTACAATCTACATCGTGTATTGAGATTCCACCCGGTCTAGCATCTAAAATGTGGTTAATTCGATCAATGGAAAGGAAAATTGAGGTGCCACGTACCGATGTCCAAACACAATTTTCAGTGTTTCTAGGAGGGTTGACAAGATTTAGGTTAGAAAGAAACAATTTGACCATAATGTGGTTAATTTTCAAATTATTCTTTCTATGGTCTAGAAAAGTATCGAGCCCACGTTTAATTGCGGCATTTTCAATACGGTAGGAAACGAAATCGGGATAACTTACAAATGATTCTTCAAAGATTTTGGAATCTTGAAGTTGTATCCATATTTGAAGTGCTACGTCATTGACAAGCCATGAGGCGATTTGAGAATCTACGGGAGTTGATGAAGATGAGCCACCGGTAGTCTTTGATTTCTTCTTTGGAGCCATTGTTTTTGAAGAAAAAATAAAAATTTGAGAAATCTTTAATGGGGGCTAGGGTAAAAACTGAAATTGGAGAAGCAAGAGTGAAGAGGTAAGTTGAAAAGGTGGAAGGATGGGTTACTAATATGAGGTAAAAAGGAAAAGCAAACAGCTGTCTACACGTTCGGTCGGCCGAAATTACTAGGTCGGCTGACCGACTTGGTTAACTGAGAGTAGCTGAAACTTTCGGGATTGTTTCGGCTGATCGACTCAGGTTCTTCGGTCGGCCGACACTGTTAGAAATGCACATTTTTTGCTGTTATATATAAAAAATGATAGAAATTTAAATTTTATTATCATTGCATTATATTTATACATCTTATTAAAAACAACAGCATATATATATATATATAAGTTTTTGCCACCGTTCGTTAAAATCTACGTTCCCATGAGTTTGGGGACAGAACATCTTCTATATGTGACCATCTTGGAGCTATTGGAGTTTGAACAGGATTTGAAGAGGATGGGGCTCTATAAGAAGTTTCAGCAACTTCATCTTTTTTTGATGAACAAACTTTCATGGCAATCTTTTCTAGAAAACTTAAACGTCTTGCCGTGACTTTTTGTTCATAGTAGAGTTCCTGTTGCAAAATCATTTATTGTTGTTGGTAGTGATGTATTTCATCAATTTTTTGTTTGGTGAATGGAGATATTACCATTGTATTCTTCCCTTTTTTCTTTTCAGGTGTATAGCCTGTATGGGATTCATCCCATGGTTTCCACCCGTGTCGGGGGTCTTTATCCGGAGAAAAGAAATCAAGGATACGTTTAGGCATGGGAAAGGTAGGATAGGGGCCATTTTCAGGAATTTGGTCGGAAACATCATCGTCCGGAGATGAGTATGATAAATGGGAGTTTTCGGAATTATAGGGGTCATTGTTTGAAGACATTTTTCAGGTTTTGTTTAAAATTTTCTTAGTATATGTTTTGAAAGATAAGCATAGTATATATAAACATCTGTTTGCTGAAAAAACTAGTGGATAGGAACTAATTTTAAATTTAATCATAGAAGTTTAACAATAAAACCGTTTGTAAATGTATGATTTATAAGTTTAGAACTAAAAATAGATATTTCTAAAAAACAAAACAAATAAAACAAATTTTAAGGAAAACTGAGACAAGAAACACCCATAGCTCAAGTGGCTATAACACAACATCTATCAAACAAGTCAGAGATCATGAGTTCGAGTTTCGCTTTAGTCAGAAATAAAACAATTTTTGTTCTTCAATATTTTTGCATATTTTTATCTATAAATCTTTTAAAGACATTATTCCTAAATCTTGTCTAAGTTTGATAAAATTATTTTCATTTAAAGGTTTAGTAAAAATGTCAGCAATTTGATTTTCGGTATTAATAAATTCTAAATTTATCAATCCTTTTTCCAAACAATCACGAAGAAAGTGATGACGAATATCAATGTGTTTTGTTCGTGAGTGATTTACCGGATTTTTAGAAAGATTTATTGCACTAGTATTATCACAATAAATTATAGATTTTTCAACATAACAATCAAAATCTTGTAGTGTTTATTGCATGTATACGACTTGTGCACATGCCAAAGCAGCAGATATATATTCTTCTTCATACGTTGATAAAGAAACACAGTTTGGTTTCTTACTAAACCAAGAGACTAAGGAACGTCCAATGAAATGACATGTTCCCCTCGTACTTTTTCGATCCGTCCGACTTCCTCCAAAATCAGCATCGCTATAGGAGACTAATTCGAAAGGACATTTTTTCGGATAGAACAGTCCGAAATCTTTAGTTTTAGTTAGATAACGAATAATACGTTTAACTTCTCGCATATGTGATTCTTTGGGATTTGCTTGAAATCGAGCACATAAACAAACACTCATCATAATATCGGGTCGACTCGCTGTTAAATATAATAACGATCCAATCATACTACGATATAGTTTTTGATCAACACTTTTGCCTTCTTCGTCTCTGTCGAGATGAATCGTTGTGCTCATCGGAGTTGGTTTGGCAGAAGTGTTATCCAGACCTAATCGTTTAATTAAATTATAACAATATTTTTCTTGATTAATAAAAATCATTTTCAATTTGTTTAATTTGTAATCCAAGAAAATATGACAATTCTCCCATATGAGACATTTCAAATTCATTTGTCATTATAGTTGAAAAATCCTGACATAGTTTTTCATTTGTCGAACCAAAAATGATATCATCAACATATATTTGAATTATTAAAATATCTTTATTAGTTTTCTTAATAAAAAGTGTTTGATCTACTTTACCAATTTCAAAACCAGATTCTAATAAATAGCTTTTAAGACGATCATACCAAGCACGAGGTGCTTGCTTTAGACCATACAAAGCTTTTTTGAGTTTATAAACATGATCCGGAAATTTTTCATGATTAAAAAGTGGTGGTTGTTCAATAAAAACATTTTCTTTTATATAACCATTTAAAAAAGCACTTTTAACAACCATTTGATAAAGTTTAGAATTATGAAAACATGCGAAAGCTAATAAGATTCGTTTTGCTTCAAGTCGGGCGACTGGAGCAAACGTTTCTTCATAGTCTATTCCCACTTCTTGATTATATCCTTGTGCAACTAATCTAGCTTTATTCCTATTTATATTTCCTAGTTCATCTACTTTATTTTTAAAGACCCATTTAGTACCGATAACTAATTGATCACTTGGTCTAGGAACAAGTTCCCTAATTTCGTTTCGTTCAAATTGATTTAGTTCTTCTTGCATAGCAAGAATCCAGTAGTCATCAGTTGAGGCTTCTTTTATATTCTTAGGTTCTCTGTTAGAGAGAAAAGCTACATGAACAACTTGATTTAATTGATGTCTGGTTTTAACGTTCGTATTTACTTCTCCAATTATATTTTGCACAGGATGATGTCGTAAAATTTTAGGTGGAGATTTTATTATATTAGTAGTAGTATTCTCATTTTCAGTAATATCATGATCATTATTGAAAATTTCTCCGGTATTACTATTTTCATTCTGAGTAGCTTCATCATCAGAATCGATAGTAATATTTGGATTTATATATTTAAAGTTTTCGTCAAATGAAACATGTAAAGTTTCTTCAATAATTTGAGTTCTTTTATTAAAAATTTGATAAGCTTTACTTCATTCCAAATATCCAACGAATATTCCTTCATCAGATTTTGGATCGAATTTGCCTAGTTGATCTTTAGTATTTAAAATAAAACATTTAGAGCCAAAAACTTTAAGATATGAAATACTTGGTTTTCTTCCATTTAGAAGTTCATATGGAGTATTCTTAGTTAACGGTCGAATGGAAACACGATTCAATACATAACAAGCAGTAGCTACAGCTTCTGCCCAAAAATGTTTTGGTAAATTGGTTCCATTTAATAAAGTTCTTTCACATTCTTGTAATGTTCTATTTTTTCTTTCTACAACGCCATTTTGTTGTGGTGTTCTAGAAAATGAAAAATTATGGTTAATACCTTTCTTGTTACAAAATTGTTCAAAAACTTTATTTTCAAATTCTCCTCCATGATCACTTCTGATATTTTTAACTTTCACACTTTTAATATTTTGTATTCTTTTAACAAACAATTTAAAATTATCAAAAGTATCACGTTTGTTTTTTAAAAAGAAAGTCCAAGTGTATCTAGAGAAATCATCTACAATAACAAAAACATATCCATTATGATTAATAGACTGAACTTGTGTTGGACCAAAAAGATCCATGTGTAAAATTTCAAGTGGTTGTTTTGTAGAAATTACCCTTTTTGATTTAAAAGAAAATTTTGTTAATTTTCCTAATTTACGTGCATCACAAAATATATTTGTTTTGAATTTTATGTCAGGTAATCGTTTAACTAATTTATTTTTAGCTAATTTTTTGATGGTTTTAAAATTTATGTGACAAAATCTTTTGTGCCAAAGACAGGAATCATTTTCCTTAGCTATTAAACATAAATTTGAATCATTTTTAACGTTCATATTTAAAATATAAATGTTTTTATCTCTTATTCCTTCAAAAATAGTGTTATGATTTTTATCGAAAATATTACATTTATTTTCTGAAAAAGTTATATTAAAACATTTATCACATAACTGACTAATACTCAATAAATTATGTTTTAAATTTTTGACTAATAAAACATCAGTGATGGGAGATAAATTAGCGGTACCGTTGCTGCTGACATCACCTTTACCGATGATATAACCTTTAGAGTTATCTCCAAAAGTGACTGATCCTCCATTTGAGTAGATAATATTTGACAACATTTCTTTGTTTCCAGTCATATGATTTGAGCAACCGCTGTCTAAAATCCATTTTCCTCTCCTTTTATGTGGTACCTGCAAAAAATTTTATAAAAAGTTGGTACCCGTTTCTTTTTAGGGTCCTAAGAGTTAGATCTTAGGAAGCCAAACCCATACGGGTTCAGAATTCCCTTTATAAACATAGTTTTTGTTATTATGAATGGTTTCCAAGAACATTTTGATATGTTTATTTCTTATCAAAATATTATTTGATTTTGGAATCCATATCTTAATGGTTTTAGTGTTTGAACAAATTGGTTTCTTAATATCCTTTTTACAATTATTACTAATTCTACTTTTAGCAAAATTATTTTGTTTCTTAAAACCTAGTCCAGATTTATTGTTAGTGGATTGAGAATTTTCTAGTATTTTAGAAAGATTCTCTCTTCCTTTATTGAAATTTGAGACATTTTTAGAGATGTCATCAAATTTTAGTTTTAGACTAAATTTTTCTAAATCTAAATCTTTAATTTTAGAATGTAAATTATTATTTTCAAAAAATAAAACATCATTTTTATTTTTCTGAATTTCTAGTTCTTCGGATATTGAAGAAATTTGAGAAGATAAGTTAGAATTTGATTGTTGAGAAATTTCAAGTACTTCTTCTAATATTTTCTTCTCATATTTCAACATACCTACTTCTAAGACTGTCCTATCTAATTTTCTTTGTAAATCTTTATTTTTCTTTTTAAGTTGCTTTGCTAAGTCTACTAATTCAGAATTAATTTCAATTAAATCTTCAAAACTAAGATCACTTACATCGTCTGATGAAGCCATGAAGCATACATTTGCTTGCTCATTTTCATTGTCACTTTAACTTTCTGATGAGGATGATGAGGATGATGAGTCTGTGTCGTCCCAAGTGACTGAAAAAGCTCTTCGTTTGGTTCTGTCCTTCTTAAAATTGCTCTTTTTACGTTCTGGACAATCCTTCTTCATGTGACCTTTCTTGTGACATTCGTAACATTCCATTGCTGAAGATGATGGTTTGCTACTGTTGGTATTGTTGTTGGAATTATTTTTGTTTCCCTTGAATTTATTTCTTTTGAATTTCAGAAATTTTTTGAAATTTTTAGCAATCATTGCCATATCTTCATTCTCTGAGTCGGAACTATCTTTTTATGCTTGAAATGCCACATTCTTCTTTTCTTGTGCTACATTTCTCTTTGCCTGTAAATTTACTTCGTAGGACATTAAATTACCTATCAATTCCTCTGGTTTTAATGTTGACAAATCACTTGCTTCTTCAATGGCTAGGACTTTTCTTTCCCATTCGTCAGTTAAAGAATTTAAGATTTTTGTGACAACATCAAAATCAGTAAATGTTTGTTCTAATGATAGTAGAGCATGATAAATATCCTAGAATCTAGAATACATATCATTTATAGATTCATTTGGCTTTATTTTGAAATTTTCAAATTGATTTTTCAACATGGAAATTTTGCTTAATTTAACTTTGTTCGTTCCTTCATGTGTTACTTTAAGTGTTCTCCATATTTCATAACCAGAAGTGCACATGCTAACTCTATTGAATTCATTTCTATCTAATGCACAAAATAAAATATTCATAGCCTTTGCATTTGATGTAACATCTAGTTTTTGTGTGTTACTCCAAGTTGAGTATTCTCCAGTAGGAGTTATGTACTCTCTTTGTATAACATTCCAGATATCAAAACCACTAGATTGCATATAGATTCTCATTCTAGTTGACCAATAATTATAATTTAAACCATTAAAAAGTGGAGGTCGTGAAGTTGATTGACCCTCTGTGAAACTAGTATTAGTGTTAGTGCTAACATTGTTAGTTTGTGTCGTTGCCATATTACTAGAAATAAATATCAAATAACTTTGTGACGGTTATAGGAAACCTTGCTCTGATACCAAATGAAAGTGTACGTGCAGTACTAAGGATCGTGTAATATAATATATAAATGCGGAAACTAATAATAGCAGTAAAATAAAAATTAAAGTAAGCACGCCAGGAATTTTTATACTGGTTCGAACTTCCCGTTCTACGTCCAGTCCTAGAATATCCTTTGGATTTAGACTAAACCCCTCACTTAACCCGGAGGAATATGTATATCACACCTGAGCAGACGAACATGAATTTTTCCGCCTCAACAGCCGAAGAGGACTTCAGCTTAACACAAATACTTTGTTGACGAGTGTGTTATGAATAACACGGATTTTCTTTTGATAGTACAATTTCCTATAATCAAATCCTCAAGAATATGTAGTGTATGTGAAGATTTTAGAAGGAAGATAATCTCGTAGAATCGAAGTATAAAAATTAATTCAGATATTCTATAGATATTGAATGAGAATGAATGCTTTTATTTGCAGAAATAAATAAAGATTAGATTTCAGAAATATAAACCAGAATCGATGATTGTAGAAGTGATTTGAACATGTTTATATAGTTGTAGAATAGTTATAATCTTTCATGAAGAGTTTCAATCAAAAGTTGTATCCGTATCTCTTGGATTGAGGGACATTCCTCTTCATGAACAATCACAACTCTTCAGAAAACTAGCCATTATGTTCAGGTCGGTCGACCGAGAAAATTGGCCAGTCAGTTGAGGTTTAAAACCGTATAAAAAACAATGTATATCTGTGCACTTGACACAGAGTCGGTTGACCGAGGTTTCCGGTCGGTCAGCCGACCTGTTGTCAATTTCACAGTACACATATGTATAACTTAATATAAATCAATTTGTGTATGTCTGTGACTACTTGAGGAATGATTTTAACAATATTCTAAGACTCAATACATTAAAATATTCATACTAATCTCTGGATTGTAGTCTTGTCTCCTTTGTAGTGCATAATATACACTTATTCTCTTTTTGTCGCTTTCGTATAGTATTCTCGTCGTATGATCTCTGAAGCTTGTGTCATGAATCAAAACTCATGAATCAACATTATGGACTTCCTTCCAATGGGCAAAGCCCAAACATGCACTTTTCAACAGGATGTCCCCACTTATAGAATTTTCCACAAAAAGTTTCTACCCTCTCATCAATATGGATGACCTCCATGCTTCCTATTGGATGTTCCACAACCTTAATCTTCTTCTTCTGTCTCTTGGGACAATTTCTCGTGATATGTCCCAGCCCTTTACAATGATAGCAAATGGTTGACTCGTTGACCGGTTCCATTGGTTTACGCTTCACCTTCTGCACTTCAGGACAATGGTTAAGGAAATGTCCCTTCTTATGGAACTTAAAGCATAATATCTCGGAGCGAAATCGTTGGAATGTATCGTTTAATTCCTTCCTTGTTTTACCACACTTGGTTGCGTAATGACCCTTATTGAAACATCTATAGCATGTGACATTATCATAAGGTCCTGGTCCTTTTTTTTCCTTAATCTGACTTTCATACTCCTGAATTGCTATTTCCCGTTCCTTACGTGCAACTGCTCTTCGTTCTCTGCGCCTTGCCTTCCATTCTTCACTCTTAGCCATTTCTCTCAAGGACTGAATTCTAGAGGGACTTCCTAACCTATAAATTAGACTTAATTAGAAGAATTCAACTCTTATATATCAATTTGCTTACCTAGATATACCTTAATTTTTAAACCACCTTTGGTTTTAAATTCACAACAACTTCCTTTAAGTTTTCAAACAACTCTTGTTTGAAACAGGACCCCTCATTCAAATACATTAAATAACATTTATTTTTTCTTTATCACTTTAAAACAATTTCCAAGTTCTAGACCTAGATTTAAAACTTCACAATTTAGATCATCTTCAATTCCAAGTTATAAGTTATACTTACCCAAATGTTTTACTTCCTTACAACATTTCATTATTAAATACAACAACCATTTATGATAATAATCAAGTTTATCCTATCTGGAAACCAATTCATTATTATCTTATTCTAAAACTCCTTTCCAAATTCAAGATTTAAAATTTCAGTTTGAATCAGTTTCAAACTTATCTTTATTTAATTTCAATTTGGTTGTATTCCTATTACCACTTAATTTAATTGTAATAATTTAACAATTAATTACCTCAATATTTATTAAAAGGAAATATTGCTCTATATATCAAAATATGTCCTTATATAAAATCATTTAAAATCTTTATATAAGAAAATAACAAGTACGCGCTCATATATATACACTCAACTCATTCTAGGGTTCCATTGACCCTATCCTTAATGAGTATCATTTCCCACCAGAGCCAAGGTTCTCGCTTAACCTTGCTCTTATACCAAAAGTAACGACCCGGAAATTTCGATTCCGAAAATTCCAGATAGTTAGAAAAGAAGAAAGAGATAGAAGAAGAAGAAATAGAAAACACAACACAGATTCTCATATTCGCAGTGGATCAAAATATAATATCAGATAATAACAGTTTACAAAAGAATACTGCATCTGTCAATTACATTTTAATACATCAGAGTTACAACATTTCACAAAACACTGGACATATATACGCATCAACATGTCCTAGATAACAGAAATATATCACAGCGGAAACACTCTATACGTTCCTGCCATCTAGCTCGTCTCTTGAGCTCCAGAACGCCCTTACCTGAAAATCTGTAATACTCGGTCTGACCCGGGCATACATCAAAGTAACACGCGGGTCGGGATGGAAACCAGCGTGAGTAAACCCATCTAACATAGAATACAAAAGCATACAACTTATATAAACCCGGGTAACTAGCATCAATATACAACCTCACAAGTTGTTATAGACATCACTTATTTCACACATCAATTTCTAAGTACCAAAAATTTGATTAAATAGTCCAATTCACTTAAATCATTCCATTTCAGCTTATTGATTTCACATATCAATCTATAAGAATCGAAGTGGTTTCGGGTATTTACTAATACCCAACTCCGGTCTCTTTGAATCCAATGTCATCTAAACCCAAGTTATTCAATTAAATATAATTCAATCTTAATTACCGGATAACACTTTTACACAGCAATTCATAATTGATAGATAATCACATTATCACCATCCATCCAACATTTCATAACATAAAGCAATTCATATCAGAGATATCAACCAATTAATGCAAAGCACTTATCATCATTCAATCATTCACAAACAAGATTGATCATTTCCATTAATTACATTGATTAATGATCCTTTAATTACTTCCATTAGTTAGTTATTCTTAAATTTCATTTAATAATTAACCTTTAACTTAATTACATTCATTAATCAACCTTGATTAATCACAATCAGAAATTAACTTTCCTTAATTACTCCATAAATTAAACCAACTCCTAGATTAATTATATTAATTAATCCTTTAATTACACTGAGTAATTATCACTTAATTTCTTCCACCAAGTAATTATCCTTTAATTACCTCCCATCAAGTAATTTCCTTTAAATTTATTACATCCTGTAATTATCCACTAATTACTTCACTAAGTAATTACACCTCATTAATTACCTTAAGTAATTATACTTAACCCAACATCAAAAGATTACCTTTAATTAATTAAACTTAATTAATTAAATAGAATTAACCCCATTAACTTAATTAATCACACAAATTAATTAATCTTATAATCACCTACATTGATTAATTATCCTTGATTAATCATTTTTCAATTACACTTAGGTTAATCAATCCAAAATTTAAGCATGCAACTACCCTCAATCAATTACAAGTTATTTATCTTAATTTAATTACCTAAATTAAACATCTTAATTTATTTAAGTAATTATACTTTAATTACCTTTGTTAATAAAACAAGATTAAATTAAGATAACCTATACATTTCATTAAACTCTATTTATCTTTTGAATTAAAAGCTTGAAAATTTGTTAATACAAAATTATCATCTTATAATTATTTAAAGATAAATCCTTTCACTTAATTTCATTTTCATTTCAACAATTACATTTATTTGAAAACATTGTATTTGAAAACATTTAGAGGTTTATTTCATAATTTAACTAAAGCAAAATTTATAACCCAAACTATTTTTAGACAAAAGTGTAAACTTAGAAATACTTTAAAACAAAGATTCTTCTAAACATCAAACTTTAAATTAATCATTTCATAAATAAAAAAAAATTGGCTAAACTTTGTTTAGAATTTTAACTTGCTTTACATTTTTGAAATTCATTTTTAGATTAAAAACAGAACATAATTTCAAATCCTGGAACCATCTTTATACAAGGCAATCACACGCGACCATCTCCTCAAATTTCACGAGCATCACTCGCGTGACCAATGTCTCGAGTCGCTCTTGCAACCATCACGAGCAATGCTTCGAGAAATCCAGGCCAACTCCTCCTTCCCAAAACATCTTCCAGATGCACGAATTCGACCATGTGCACATGCACAACATTTCTGGTCGACGGCGATCATCCCTCCGGTCATCATCAACTCGCAATCAACCACGACAACCGTCATGACACAGCAGAAAAGTGAAATCAATGTCCAAACAGAAATCGAGCAACTCGATCAAAATAGGAATCAATGGCCGATCGGAAAAATCGCTCCTCCACATCGATCCTAACCTCGATGAGCCTCGCCGTCCTTACCCCAGCTCCATCTTGAACCCATGCATCCGTCACCCCCACCATGATTCGTTCCGATGCGAAGACGACGCCGCGATTTGCCCAACCTTGCCATCGATCAATTGGGCTCCTAAAACCCTACTTTCACGTCAACCCGCCTCCACGGCCTTCGGTAAATATTCTAAGTATTTTTTCATCGATCGCCATTACACCCATCTTCATCAGCCAGAATTTCGATAATTAAATCCACGCCGTTCGTCGTGAATTGAGGAAAAACCCAATCCCCGATCATCCACGATTCCTTCTTCATCCTAACTTAAAAACTACAAATTTCCCACTAAAAATCATCGAATTCGAAGACGGATTCAATTACACAGTGGAAACAAAGAATTTAAGGGATAAATTTTCTGGCTTGGTTATATATATATATATATATATATATATATATATATATATATATATATATATATATATATATTACTGTAAGTTCATTCTTCCAGTAAAGTATTAAATAATCCATCTTGAATTCGTTTTTAAAAATAATCTTTCATCATTACAAACAACTTCTCTTTAGACATCATATCTCAAAAATGATTATGTGTATAGGTTTTAAATTTTCAATGTTAATTGGGTCTGTTTTAATCAAACAGAGATATGCACAATCATTCACATAGGAAAATCAAATGAAACATCAGGCAAAATATTCATTCCTTCCATATTAGGCATATTTAAGCCATTTCCAACATTACTTGTTACTTGCACAAGCTTAACAGATGATTTAACCTATAAAAGTTGAGTGTTACTCACCTGTAAATTGTAAACAGAGAAGCAGGAAGAAAATCTTGAAATAGTTGAAACACTGAACTGTTTAGGGTTGATCCTTGTCTTGCTTGATATTTGATTTGGATCTGAAATTTATGATCTGCTTACTTGATGTTTTGAATTTATTTAAGCTGATCTTGAATTTTTGTTTTGATCTTTTTTTTTCTGGTTTTAGTTATAGAAGAAATTGATTGAGGAGAAAATATGTGAAGAGTTTTTATTCAAACTATACAACAGCCTCTTCTCCCAAATTATTTTATATATACTTAAGTTTTAAGGAGAAAACAAGCATGTCACATGTTTATTTACATGTTAACTCGAGTTACACTTGTTAATTCCATGAATTATAATGCTTACAAATGTTTAAAATTTCAATTTATATATTTCTTATACTTTATAGATTATGAACTATGTTTTTATTAAAATACCTTATGTCTTTGTAATTTTTTTTTCCTAATTTGCAAAGTCATGTAAAGAAGATCATTAAACAAATATTATCAAATTTCAATAATTAAAATAGGATATTTTCAAATAAATATCTATCCAAGTATTAAAAATCCAGTATTATTATAGTTCTGATTCTTTTATATATATATCCAGATATACTAATCAGAATTTTTATTTGTTCCATTTATAATTTTAATTCTGTTAATTATCAATTAACAGATGCACAAAAATTTGGGTTATCACAGCTGGAATGAAATGACTTAAGTCAATTGGAATATTTAATTTAAATTTTGATATTAGAAAATTGATGTGTGAAATAAGTGATATTTATAAAAAATTGTGAATTTGTAAATTGATACGAGTTACCCCAGGTTTTGTATAAGTTGTATGCTTTGTATTCCTTGTTAGATGGGTTTACTCACGCTGGTTTCCAGCCTGACCTGGGTGTTACTTTGATGTAATGCTCGGATCAGACCGAGTATTATAGATTTTCAAGTAAGGACGTTCTGGAGCTCAGGAGGCGAGCTGGATGGCAAGAACGTAGAGAGTGTATTCACTTTATTATATTATTGTATATATGAGACATAATGATTGTGTATATCTAGTGTTTGTATATATGTGTAACTATGATGTATTATAAATGTATTTGACAGATATAGAATTCTTTTGTAAACTGTTATTATTTGTTATTATATTTTATCCGCTGTGAATGTGAGATGTTGGTGTTTCTGTTCTTCTTATTCTTCTATCTCTTTCTTCTTTTTCCTAACTATCTAGAATTTTCGGGATCGAAAATTTTGGGTCGTTACAGTTAGTATCAGAGCTGGAGGTTAAGCGAGAACCTTGGCTCTGGTAGGGGATACTCATTAAGGATAGGGTCAATGGTACCCTAGAATGAGTTGAATGTATGTGTGTGTGTATATATATATATATATATATATATATATATATATAAGAGCGTACTTGTTATTTTCTTATATAAAATTTTTAAATGATTTTATATAAGCTTATATTTTAATATATAAAGAAATAATTTTTCTAATATTAAGTTAATTGGCTGTTAAATCATTGGAATTAAATAGAAACAATGAGAACTAAGTGGTAATAGAAATACAACCAAACTGAAAATTAAATCTTGAATTTGGGAAAAGTTTCAGAATAAGATAATAATGAATTGGTTTCTAGATATGATAATCTTGGCTATTATCATAAATAGTTATTGTGTTTAATAATGATATATTTGTTAATAAGTAAGCAAAATAAAGTAAACTTTTAAGATGAGTATAACTTCTAAATAGAAGTGCGTTTTAAATTGTGGAATTTTAAAACCTAAATCTAGAAACATTTGAATTATTTCAAAATGTTAAGAGAAATTTGTTTTGAATTTAAAAAAAACAAAAGCGGTTTAAAATTTTAAGGTGTAACTTGATGTCCAAGGGAAATAACCTTGTATATATAAGGGATAAGGAATATACATAATATCAAAGACAATTTGAAATAAACTCTAAATGTTGAGTTTAAAATTTGAAATGAGATGTGATGCCCAAGACAATAAGTTTTTGAACTTATAAAGATTATTAATGTGAAGTTTAAAAATTCAAATGGAAAATTTGAGTTGGATTGATTTGAAACGGAAGGGGGTTCAATTGATATTAGTCCAAATTGATTGGAATAATTTGGAATTGTAATTAAAGTTGAATAATTTCAAAATCAAATGGAATTTGATTTGAATTTGGAAAGAAATCAAGATCGATTCAACTTGAATTGGGGTTAAATCAATTTCAATGGAAATTGAAGTTATTTAAATTGGAATTGAGTCAATTTAAATGGAAGTGAAATTTAAATTGAGTTGATTGGATATGGAAGTTAGGAATTGAACAATTTGACTCTAGACTATTTTTAAAATAAATTGTTTTAGTACAAATCTATTTTTCCAAGTTATTTATTATATATACAACCTTTCTTATTAAACCCAAAACTATCTTATACTTATTTTATAACTACTTTTGGAATTATTTAACTATTTTGTAACTGTTTTATAAACTAATTACCATTTTTCAACTATTTTACAAATTAATTATTATCTTACAACTATTTTGCAATTATTTAAAATTTCTATAACTATTTAACTATTTTCCAACTATTTTATAATTTCTTACTATTTTACAGATATTTTACAAATTAATAATTATTTTTCAACTACTTATCTATTTTTAAACAAAATTTCAAGCTATTTTTTAAATTGAAGCCGGTCAGAGTGCAAACTGTTTCTGATTAAACTACCCGACTGAGATAAGAATTAAAGTGATAATCTGATGGAATTGAAATAATTGTGATTATGTGAATAGAAATTAAAGGAAATGTGAGTAGAAAGAGAAATTGATTTAGTTGATAATAAATGAAGATAAATACGTAGGATGTACGTATATTATTCTATTCGCATAGTGATTTGATCCAGATTCGAGCACAGAATTTCGAGATAGTTATATCGATCTGAGTTGGGATTTTTCTCTCAATTTTCGATGGCGAACCTGGATATGGGTTGTTGATTGGTTTTGGATATTCTCTATCATAGTTATGGCTATGCAAGGAGAATGACGGTTTCTGATCAAGAAACCAGATCTGTGTCCGCACTAGGAAGTCGGGTGGACGATACTAGTTCGGAAGTGAAATTGTATGGTCGAGTGAGCGATCAGATTAATATAGCATACGGATGATAAGTGTACATCATACAGATTTGAATGAAATTGATATTGAAAATTTGTGAATACGAAATGTGAAATGAATTCTTTTGAAAAGATAGTATATTTTGTGAAATATACAATGGATAAAAGTGAAAGCTGGATATTTTTATGATGATAAGTAAGATGGAAATAACCTTATAAAAAAAGGAGTAATAAAATTTGAATATTTGATTTGAATAAACAAAGTTATATATCTTTGTTATATAAGATAAATCCCCCCTTGTTGAATCTATTGCCGGAAGAAAAGGATTTTGAAGGTGTTTGAAGTATAAAAGGAGTTTTATACAAGTTTGAAATGATCCAAAGTTTTTAAAAAATAATAATATATATATCTATATATATATATATAAAGGATCTTATGAGGATTTTGGGAAAATGGTTTTGGGAACCTTTGGATTTGGAAAGGCTTTTGATTTTTAGGTAAAATCAATATTGGAATTTGGAAAGCCTAGTTTGAGAATTATCGATTTTGGGATAATCGATTTTGAGAAAGGAGATTTATTTGAGATTCATACTAGGGGTATGATTTGGAAGATACTATGTGTATAGTATAAAATGTTTTGATAATGGCTCTGGGGAAAAAGGCGCAACCTTGAAATGAACTTCTCAGGAGTGCCACATGGTGGTACTGCCTTGAACCCTAAGGGGGGTTCTAAAGTTGATCCTGTGAGGAGTCCGGACAAAACTAGTTCCTGAGGATTATGGCTAGTGTATAGCGAAAGTCGAGGGCGCTGATGCCTACAGAGGCATTTGGGTAATGTTGTGACGACAGTGTAACTCGATGTCACTGTGATATACTACAGACCATAGCGAAAGTCGTGTGTGCCGCTGAGAGGCAACAGTCTGCGTTTGATTTTATATCAGTAGACTGCGACCTATGGTAATATAGCGAAAGTCGTGTGTGCCGCTGAGAGCCAACGGTCTACGCTTGATTTTACATCGGTAGACTGCGACCTATGTGGGAGCGGAGAAGTTTCATTTTTGACAGCGAAAATCGAGGGCGCTGATGCCTACAGTTACATGGACTTTTGCTGCGATGGCAATGTAACCCTGGAATGTAACTGCGATCTGTTTGTGGATTCCATGGCGTAATCGAGGAGCGTGGAGTGCCTACAGTTACATGGACTTTTGCTATGATGGCAACGTAACCCAGGATGTAACTGCGACTATAGATGAGGGTGATGACTTCCAGAGCATTCTCACCAAAGATATTTCCTCTATTTTCACTGGATGTTGAAACGGGTTTACCAAGTACTTATAGATTTTCAGTCCTACGCCTAATCAACGTATGACTGAATTTCTATGAGAACAAGGATGGACTGATTGAGAAATCGAGTTATAAAAGTACTTTTATAAAAACTATTTTAGTAATATTATCTAGATTTTTCAAGTAGATTAAAATTGATCAAAGAAAATTTATCTGATTTTAAGCATTTTAAATAATTTTTTCTTCGTTCCTTTTCGAGGACGAAAAGATTCAAAGGGGGGAGAAATGTGACGACCCGGGATTTTGGCAATATTATTTTAATAAGTATTTAATCTAATTAAATAAAATACAAGCCTGTTATTTAAAAAAAACAAATAAGACTTTGGACATTTACCAGTTATTTATACATATATGCGTATTGTGAAGGAAACTTTGATTTGAAAATTTAAAATAAAATCTTTTAAAAAATATTTAAAATATAATCCATCTTATTCACATTAAATTAAAGTAAAAGCTCTACCTTACATTTAATCTAAATATATATATATATATATATATATATATATGGATGTAAGCTAGATAATAATGCTTAAAATAAAATCAATCTTGTCAATGCTAAATATAGGTATAAAATATATGAATATAAATTAAATGTTTGATAGTTAAACTTTAAATAGAAATAAAAACTAAGGATTTATGTTAGTAATAAATTATATGGTTATATGGAAACATAAGATAATTCAAGAGATATATTAACTATTGAAGTACACGTAGATATGCAAGTAAATGAGACAAAAATATAAACAAAAATGTACATACAAAATTCAAATGGATAAATATGTTAACTTGTAAGGAAACATTAGCATTAACTGATATCATCTCAGCACAAAAACCAGGTCATTTTGAAATGTATTTGAATCATTTCATTTTCCACAATAATCTAGTCTGGTCAAAGAAGGAGGCAAGAAGAAAATGTTTGCACTAGTAAACACCTATTCCTGTAAACTTGTTTTCTATAAATATCTCTTTTTGTTCTAGTTTGTTCACAAAGAAAACTCAGCAAACCAGAAAACATAAACATCACCCTGTACAAACTCAAATACAAACTCAAATACATCTCAAATAAACAAACAAGAAGATGTAAAGGAAAATCAAGATTGCAGCTTCCAGAATTTGTTCTCTGTTCAAATTTTTTTTCAGGTGAGTAACTTCACCTTTAAAACTTTAAGTATAATTTTGGTTGCATGTCATTTCTGTGTTCAATATTGTATTGTGAAGTATATTTGTGTATTTATATTATTGAACTGCTGAAATATGATGTATGCATGCATTTGAATATATGTAACTTCTCTGTTTCCAATTTTGGTTCTTGTTTTGATTCAAATTCAAAACTTATTGATTTTGGTCATTGTTAAACTTGAGTTCCAAACTAAACTTGTTTGATTCATTTCAAACTTTAGTTTAAAATTTATACTTAAGTCAAAGAAACACTTAAATGACTCTGGAAATCAAATAACTGATCAAGTCTAAAAATAAGTGAAAATTTAAACTTCATAAATATTTGTTTCAGGGTTAGTATCTGAAACATCATGTAAAAATATGAATTTTAAAAAAATCATAGTTTTTAGTTTGGAGAATTTGGTGCAGTTCTGGTATGAACTGGGAATGGAAATTTGGGATTTTCTGACGATCTAGGTGATTGGGTTAGTCGCAGTCTTCTCTAGAGGGGGATGGATGATCGGAGATAGTGGGAAAAATGTCTGGAGGATGATCAATCCATCGTGGCATTGGGGATTTAACGATCATGTTTTAAACCCAAAATTTGGTTGTGGTCGGAATTTGGAGGACAACGTCTGCTTTGGTTGATCGAGTTCAACCAAACTCGTGAGGATGGAAGCTTGGAGGTAGGCGAAGGGTTGTCCGGAGTTTCAGCAACTCTGGTTGTCGGAGTTTCGAGAACGAGATGGATTCCAGGTTTGAGGGTGGTTCCTATTCAATGTTCCAGGTTTTGGTTTGAAGGCTCTTTTTCTGCTTCGAGCTTTGGGAGGACGATCTGATGATCATGGTGGAATGTGGAGTAGTTTGCCGATGTGGGAAGATCGGCGAAGTTGGCCAGAGACGATCAAGGCCACCATGCATGTGCACGATGCACATTTCTGGTGATGTTGTTTTTTTGGTTTGAACAGGAGATGGATGTAGGATCTAGATTAACCCTAGAGGGGGGTGAATAGGGTTATAGCAAATTTTCTCGATTTAAACGTAAAAACAAACTGCAGAAATAAATATGCTGAAAAGTAAATCACACACAAAATTTACCCAGCTTCGGCAACCCCCTGCCTACTGCTGCATTCCCATATTTCTATTAGAATTAAACAGTATCCCGCTTACAAACACTCTACTAGACTCGCAAACCTTTGCTCCCGCTCACAAACACTCTACTAGACTCGCACACCCTGCTCCGCCTATAGAGTTTCGCTTACTCGCAAACTCTGCTCCCGCCTATAGAGTTTTGCAAACTCGCACACCCTGCTCACTGAACTAATTCTAACTAGACAATCTGACACTACCTACAACCTAGGTGGTGATTTACAAATTCTTTGACTCGAAAAGAAAAAACAACTTCAAAAATACAAGCAGGAGCAAAAATTAAAATATAAACTTGAATCCCTAATTTTTACTCAGATAAAAAATAAAAAACCCTTTTTAAAAAATTAAACCCTAATTAAAACTAAACTAAAGCCTTTAGAAATAAAACAAGGTCGGCCCTCAAAATATTATCACTCAAGTAAAACACGGCCCTGTTATCTTCTCTTATCAATGTCGGCTTCGATTCCTTCTTTCGTTCGTTCCTTTGCAACTGAATTAGGGCTTGTGAAAACTGGGGCTGTCGACTTCTATGTCTCGATTGAATGAATGGTTTGGCGTTGATGCTTCGTCAATCGATGATCTCTCTGCTTAGCACACCGTTCCCCCAATTTCCGATCGAGTTCGATTTCTGACTTCGGTATGTAATTTATCCTTTTGCTTTGCTGGTTTTGGCTTGCTTGAACTCGATGGTTTTGAGATTGCCGATGATGATTGTTTATATAGGGTTTGTAACCCTAGATTTGCATTCGTACAATTCTCTATTTGAATTTATCAATTATTCATCTCAGCCACTTGATGATGCTTGAATGTTTGAGATTGATTCTGACTTCTTCTATTTACTTGAATCATACGGTATTGATTTTGGCTTGGTTCGATACCTTTATTCTCAAGGTTCTGACTTTTTCATACTTTGACTTCGGCTTGGTCTTTTGATTACGTGAATTTTTGGTTTCATGAATTTTCTTGTACCTCTGCAGCCTTGACTTGAGATTCTTCACTGCCTGTATTTGTGTCATTCTGGACTTACACGGCTTCAAATTGAATATGTCTGCATTCATGGTCAGTGGTGCACTGTTATGAGTAGTTTGTAGTTGCTGTGTTGTCATTTGGGCTTGTAACTTGCGCTACCTGGTCTGGTTCTCGGCCTATACTATTCATAATGCATTTTGTTGGTTTAAATTTTAGTACACATGCTTGACCTGTTGTAGTTGTTCATATTGCCACCTCTGTTTGCTTTGGTTACTTGTACATAGTATATTGGTACATAAAAAAATGTTGTATATATGTAAGTGATTCTGTTCTTTCACATTCCTTCGTGCCCGACCTGATGATGCACTGTTCACTGTTGCATTCGATCATGTTGACTTCAGTTATGTTCTTGTGTGGCCTGGTCTTCATGTAGTTGTAGCATGCACGACCATGCTTGTAAGTTTAAAGTCTGTATATGGCCACTTGATCATCTGCACCACTGATATGCAGCAGCTTGGTCATTTTGTACTTCTGGTCTTCATATTGTATTCTCTGTTTTAATTTGCATTGTGTCACTTGTATACTGCAGCTTGGTCTTGCCTTGGTTCTGGCCATTCCTTGTTGCCTTGTTGCAGTTTGATTGTGCTGTTTACCCGTGTACATGCTTCACTGTATCTTCATTCATGTTGGTTTAGTTTGTGCACTTGCTTGAGTTACTGCAGCTTGTAGTTTGGCTTTGATGTTGTACACTGTTTACTGTTAGTCGAGTTGAGTTGATCATGTTGCATTGTGAACTTTTGTGTTGGTTCCATTGTTGCATCTCTGACCTATGCATTCCATTCTCGTGTGTTCATCCCTGTAGTATATGCTACTGTCTACTTGAGTTTGCTTTGATGCACTGTTGAATTTGTGTAGACTGTGCATTTCACTTGAGTTGAATCCAGTTTCACAACTCGGGTTTGACCTTGTGCTGAAGTCGAGATTTTATTTATGTTGCACCTGAGTTGAACCCGTCTTTTTATTTGGGTTTGACCTTGTGCTCACGTGTGCCTGTAGCATTATCAAGTGTATATTGATGTGCATGACCTTGTGGCATGTACAGTGATACACTGCATGTCACACTGTTCGTGTGTGATGAATTCAAATATGAATGATGACGAACAACCCAAATAACCGAGGCAAATCATATTTTCAAAAATCATATTTTATTTTATATTGCAAAAATATTTCTTTTTCAATTTTACTGCGTTAGTGAATATTTTTGCAGATTGCTCAGATGCTGGATTCAAACTGGAATGCAGTTGAAGACAAAATACGAGTGTGAGTGATATGTAGTGAGGTTATTAATGCAAAAACAATTGTGATGTAATTGTGATGTAATCAAAAATGTATATGTATAGTGAGAGCTTGAAATTGTACTATACAAGATTGTAATAAATATTTGTTTGAATAAAATTTCTGTTTGAATTCAAATTCTGTGTAATTTATTTTATTCAACAAATATTTATTTAATCTATGAAAAACAAAACAGTACATTACCAAATACATTTAAATGAATATATATGTTTATTATCATCAAACAAAAACATATAAGCGCATATTCAACAATCTCCCCCTTTTGATGATAACAAACATATATTTAAGATTTTGACCTTGTTAAATGTATTTGATCAATGATATACTCTAATTGCTCCCCCTATTTAAATGCTTCCTCTCTACATGATGCTTCCCCTACATATATGCATACAAATAGAAATATATAAATGAGCCTAGATGCAAATGGAAAATTATTTGACCTTTGCTTGATTCTATTTGACAAAATCTTAACTTTTCTCTCCCCCTTTTATTATCAGCAAAAGAATAATAGTGTTAGAGAAAATAGAGATAAAGTGATCAATATTAATCCAACATTAAACTCAAATTGAATATAAATATTTAAACTTCAATAAAAATCAAACAAAAATCATAACTACCCTTGTTAGGCGCATATTCCACTTTTAGAATGATGGAAATGATGTTCTCATATAAAATCATACAATTGTATCAACTTGTGGTACATTTATATTAGGAATTTGAATATCTACTAATCATGCATAACCGTTAGGACTTTTAAATGAGATTAGTAGTATTCCAATTTAATTTTAAAAAATAAAATTAAGTATCTTCTAACCACGCATGACCGTAAGGACTTTTAAATGGGATTAGAATCAACTTGTCTATTTAAGCAATTAATTTTGATATGCGTTCCATACATGCATAACCGTAAGGACTTTTAAATGAGTATGGAAGCACATAATCAAAAATCCAAGTAATTCACCCATGCATAACCGTGAGGACTTTTAAATGAGAGTGAATACTTTGGATATTTATTTATTTTTTAAGAAAATGTGAAATGAAAAACAAATGATCCCTGATTATAGTACCACATATCGACAAATTATATTTAAGATTTGATAAACAATGGTCGATAGAAATATGATAGATATAGAAATGGTCATGGAATTTTTAGCCAACAAAAAGTTTTATAACTCTTGTTTAAATTACTAAAGAAATTTTCCAAAATATACTCTTTTGAGTAATGTATGTTAAATATCAACACTTAACACTTTTTCAATCACTATTTATCTTTTTGATAATTAGTAGGGAGTCGGATTAGTCAAAATTTGTCATTTAAAATCAAATAAAAATGACTAATATGAAAATATGGTCAACAATGATTTTCTCGAAGGGGTTATATGAGAAAAATTCTGCTATTTGAAAAATTATTTCAAGTGAAAAATATGCAGATTTTTTTTTTGAAAAACGATGCAGCAAATGAATATTTCAAAAATTAATCACGTTCCATTAGTAATTTTTCTATCAACTATATTACCAGTGTAATCTGCATCTGAATTTAAATTTCACTCAATATTCACTCGTTGGATGTTAAAGACCAGATTGTGAAATTTCAACAAATTATCTCATTATTGTTTTCAACAATTTTTTAAATAAAATTCTCTTGGATTTGAATTGAGACCGTGTTAACAATCAAACAAATATCATAGTTTCAGAAACAGTTATATTCATGAGTAATCAACAGTCAATCAACATTATAATTATTTCAAAAACAATTTCTTAAAATCCTTTTTAACAGCTTTCACATGAAATTTGAAATCGTGCAAATTTACAAGCAGTGACCAAAATGTCAAAAAATAAATATCTACGTGTAGCATGAGTAATCAAAGATCAATAAAATACCATCATTTGACCGAACAAATTTATATGGATTAGTTCAAAGTTGAAAATCTGATTGGTCATCATTTAAGCACAAATCAAGGTCATAAATAAGAACAAGTCAAAAAAAAATCTTATCAATTAAGAATAAGTCAGAATTAAAGACATCATTCATTGCATCATCACATTACTGGCTGATCTAATTCAGATTACGGTGCAGATTATCACATTTAATATATCGTTCAAAACAATTTTACCTGTTTTACCTTTACGATAATTTTCCGTTGTTGTCCATTGTGATTCTGTCACCTTTATACTAGGCTAAGGAACTTTGCTTTGTCGCCCGTTGTGTTTCTGGAACAGCCAAAATCCAGAGAACACTGTTGTTGTTCCTTAGCCTGCCACCATACCTACACGATGAAAGATTTTTGTGACCTATTTATAGGTCCATGGTTGTTAGTGGCTAAAGCATTGTGAATAAACGATCCTTTTGGAACCCAAACTTGTTTAGTCCTTTTATTTTTGTTCCAATAGACATGAAATTTGTTTGTAGAATTCTTAGGAACCCAAACTTGTATAAATTTTGTGTTCTTGTTCCTATGACTACAATTTTCAACCCAATGTCCAATTATTTCACTTCTAGCAAAGATACTCCTACCTTTTGCATTATCATCAACTTGTGTTTTCCCAAAACCTAGTCCTTTTCTGTTGTTAGCAAAGAGTTGATTTCCCAATAATATGTTAAATGATTTTTCTCCTCTTGAAAAGTTGTTCAGAAATTTCTCAAGATTTTGGACTTTGGTTTTAAGTGATGTGTTTTCAGTTACAAGTGAGGTGCATCGATTTATAAAATCCTTTTTCCTAGTGTCGATGGTTTCCTTAAGATTCAAGTTTTCTTTTTCAAGATTCTCAAAGTTATTCCTAAGTTTTGATAATTCTGAATCTAAAATCTTACAATTTTTATAGTCTAGGTTTTGAATGTTTTCAAGTTCAGTTTCTAACCTAAAATTTTCATGGGCGAGTTTCCTCCTTTCAGATTTCAGTTTTTCAATTTTTGATTCAAGACTATCAATTGTTTTAGTAAGATCTAAGCACATAAAAACAAGATCTCTATAGGAATACTCACCTGCCTCACTAGATTCCTCGAAGCTTGCTTCTGATTCTGATTTTGCCATACAACACAAGTTAGCCTCCTCTGAGCTGCTATCCGAAACTTCCTCTCCTTCTTCGTCATCCCAAGTCACTGCAAAGGCCTTCTTCTTCTTTTTCTTTCCTTTGTTGTATTTGAGAAGTGGGCATTCTGGTTTGAAGTGGCCAGGCTTGTTGCAGTTATAACACGTCAGTTCATTATCGGAATTTTCAGAATCTTTTGACCTATTGCCCTTTGTTTTCTTCTTGCGTGGCTTGAATCTTGACCATTTTCTAAGATTATTAACAGCCATTGCAAGTTCTTCAATTGGATCTTCTCCTTCTTCATCGCTTTCTTCTTTGCTCTTTAAGGCAATTGTCTTCTTCTTTGGTTCGGACTTGTTGCGTTCTTCCTTTGCTTTTAGCTCAAGCTCATATGTCATCAAGTTTCCAATCAACTCCTCCATGCTTAGCTTACTCAAATCTTTCGATTCTTGTATTGCCGTGACTTTTTTCTCAAAGTTCATTGGTAAAACTCGTAGCACCTTCCTCACAAGCTCTAGCTCAGTGAATACTTTCCCAAGCGCTCTAGCGTTGTATACCAAGGTTGAAAAGCGTCCAAACATATCCTTTATGCTCTCGCCTTTGTCCATCACAAAGTTTTCGTATTCATTGCTAAATAGGGCTAGACGAGACTCCTTGACTTGAGAAGTTCCTTCGTGTGTCACCTCCAAAGTGTGCCAAATTTCCTGTGCTGTTGTACAATGAGAAATTCTATTAAATTCATTTTTATCAAGAGCACAGATCAAAGCGTTCATTGCTTTGGCATTTGTAGTTTTTAATTTCTTATCGTTAGCATCCCACCTATCCTTAGGTTTAGTAATCTCAGTACCACCAACAGTTATAGTGGGAGGTTTATAGCCAGTTTCAATAATATCCCAAACATCATAATCAACAGAACTAAGATAAATACCCATCCTAACTTTCCAATAAGCATAGTCGTTCCCATTAAACATGGGTGGCCTAGCAATAGATTGCCCCTCAGAAAAAGCATTATTTGATGAATTCATGACTCTAGAGTTCAAAAAAAAACCTCGCTCTAATACCACTTGTAGGATGTAGATTAACCCTAGAGAGGGGGGGTTGAATAGGGTTATAGCAAATTTTCTCGATTTAAACGTAAAAACAAACTGCAGAAATAAATATGCTGAAAAGTAAATCACACACAAAATTTACCCAGCTTCGGCAACCCCCTGCCTACTGCTGCATTCCCATATTTCTATTAGAATTAAACAGTATCCCGCTTACAAACACTCTACTAGACTCGCAAACCTTTGCTCCCGCTCACAAACACTCTACTAGACTCGCACACCCTGCTCCGCCTATAGAGTTTCGCTTACTCGCAAACTCTGCTCCCGCCTATAGAGTTTTGCAAACTCGCACACCCTGCTCACTGAACTAATTCTAACTAGACAATCTGACACTACCTACAACCTAGGTGGTGATTTACAAATTCTTTGACTCGAAAAGAAAAAACAAGTTCAAAAATACAAGCAGGAGCAAAAATTAAAATATAAATTTGAATCCCTAATTTTTGCTCAAATAAAAAATAAAAAACCCTTTTTAAAAAATTAAACCCTAATTAAAACTAAACTAAAGCCTTTAGAAATAAAACAAGGCCGACCCTCAAAATATTATCACTCAAGTAAAACACGGCCCTGTTATCTTCTCTTATCAATATCGGCTCTGATTCCTTCTTTCGTTCGTTCCTTTGCAACTGAATTAGGGCTTGTGAAAACTGGGGTTGTCGACTTCTATGTCTCGATTGAATGAATGATTTGGCGTTGATGCTTCGTCAATCGATGATCTCTCTACTTAGCACACCGTTCCCCCAATTTCCGATCGAGTTCGATTTCTGACTTCGGTACGTAATTTATCCTTTTGCTTTGCTGGTTATGGCTTGCTTGAACTCGATGGTTTTGAGATTGCCGATGATGATTGTTTATATAGGGTTTGTAACCCTAGATTTGCGTTCGTACAATTCTCTATTTGAATTTATCAATTATTCATCTCGGCCACTTGATGATGCTTGAATGTTTGAGATTGATTCTGACTTCTTCTATTTACTTGAATCGTACGGTATTGATTTTGGCTTGGTTCGATACCTTTATTCTCAAGGTTCTGACTTTTTCATACTTTGACTTCGGCTTGGTCTTTTGATTACGTGAATTTTTGGTTTCGTGAATTTTCTTGTACCTCTGCGGCCTTGACTTGAGATTCTTCACTGCCTGTATTTGTGTCATTCTGGACTTACACGGCTTCAACTTGAATATGTCTGCATTCATGGTCAGTGGTGCACTGTTATGAGTAGTTTGTAGTTGCTGTGTTGTCATTTGGGCTTGTAACTTGCGCTACCTGGTCTGGTTCTCGGCCTATACTATTCATAATGCATTTTGTTGGTTTAAATTTTAGTACACATGCTTGACCTGTTGTAGTTGTTCATATTGCCACCTCTGTTTGCTTTGGTTACTTGTGCATAGTATATTGGTACATAAAAAAATGTTGTATATATGTAAGTGATTATGTTCTTTCACATTCCTTCGTGCCCGACCTGATGCTGCACTGTTTACTGTTGCATTCGATCATGTTGACTTTAGTTATGTTCTTGTGTGGCCTGGTCCTCATGTAGTTGTAGCATGCACGACCATGCTTGTAAGTTTAAAGTCTGTATATGGCCACTTGATCGTCTGCACCACTGATATGCAGCAGCTTGGTCATTTTGTACTTCTGGTCTTCATATTGTATTCTCTATTTTAATTTACATTGTGTCACTTGTATACTGCAGCTTGGTCTTGCTTTGGTTCTGGCCATTCCTTGTTGCCTTGTTGCAGTTTGATTGTGCTGTTTACCCGTGTACATGCTTCACTGTATCTTCATTCATGTTGGTTTAGTTTGTGCACTTGCTTGAGTTACTGCAGCTTGTAGTTTGGCTTTGATGTTGTACACTGTTTACTGTTAGTCGAGTTGAGTTGATCATGTTGCATTGTGAACTTTTGTGCTGGTTCCATTGTTGCATCTCTGACCTGTGCATTCCATTCTCGTGTGTTCATTCCTGTAGTATATGCTACTGTCTGCTTGAGTTTGCTTTGATGCACTGTTGAATTTGTGTAGACTGTGCATTTCACTTGAGTTGAATCCAGTTTCACAACTCGGGTTTGACCTTGTGCTGAAGTCGAGATTTTATTTATGTTGCACCTGAGTTGAACCCGTCTTTTTATTTGGGTTTGACCTTGTGCTCACCTGTCCCTGTAGCATTATCAAGTGTATATTGATGTGCACAGCCTTGTGGCATGTACAGTGATACACTGCATGTCACACTGTTCGTGTGTGATGAATTCAAATATGAATGATGATGAACAACCCAAATAACTGAGGCAAATCATATTTTCAAAAAACATATTTTATTTTATATTGCAAAAATATTTCTTTTTCAAATTTATTGCGTTAGTGAATATTTTTGCAGATTGCTCAGATACTGGATTCAAACTGGAATGCAGTTGAAGACAAAATACGAGTGTGAGTGATATGTAGTGAGGTTATTAATGTAAAAACAATTGTGATGTAATTGTGATGTAATCAAAAATGTATATGTATAGTGAGAGCTTGAAATTGTACTATTCAAGATTGTAATAAATATTTGTTTGAATAAAATTTCTGTTTGAATTCAAATTCTGTGTAATTTATTTTATTCAACAAATATTTATTTAATCTATGAAAAACAAAATAGTACATTACCAAATACATTTAAATGAATATATATGTTTATTATCATCAAACAAAAACATATAAGCGCATATTCAACAATGGATACTCGAGTTTTACTCGAGTTATTTCATGATTTGCTTGAGAATTTTTGGGTTGGACTCGAAGTCAAATGATGGTGTCTCGGGTAGAATGGGGGGTTACCGGTTTTAACAGAAACTTGTTTAGTTCTGTTTTTAAAATTTTAAAATGGAATTTAAAAAAACCGAGTTTAAAATGAAAAGAAAAGTTTTAAACAAATTTTAAAATCTGGAATTCTAGTTTAAATCTCAGTTTTAAAAATAAAATAAAGTTTAAAATTTGAATTGCTTTAACAACCTTAAATGGTTAAGTAGTTTGATTTCGTATGTAACATTAGTTTGCATCTCGCCGGAGGTAGCGTAGTTCGCTAGAGTGGCGGCAAGGCATTGTGCACATGTACGACACCGGAATGGTGTCAGGAGGTTTTGGTGGTGAACGACACAAGTAGGTGCTCGAGAAAATGAAGAGCTGGCTTCGGGTTGGAACCCGAGTGCGTGAGCGTGCTTACCTGTTCTTGTAGTTTAAACTTAAACTTAACTAAAAAAAGGAAGGGAAGAAGAAAAGTAAGAAGAGGGGACTCGGGGAAGATAGTGAGAAATTCGAGTTCAACTCGAGTGAACCTAGGGATTTTCTCGGGTTTTGATTTCAAACTATCAGCCTATTATAAGTAAAGTAAATTAATCATCTTAAACAATTTTAAGTAGTGATGACTTAATTAATGTTTGACAATTTCAAGTTAAGACTTTATTTCAAGTTTTAATTGTTTAAGTGAATACTTAAGAATGCTTTAAATCTTAATTAATATTTTAATTAAGTAGTTAATGTAAAATAAGTTTTAAATTTAATTAACTTTAAAGCTTTTTGAGTTAGTAATAATTTGATTTCAAAATTATTAGGGAAGATTGTAAAATGTTAAGTGAAATCCATAAGCTGTAATGAAATGATTTAAGTGAATTCGACTATTTAATCTAAATTTTGATACTTAGAAAATTGATGTGTGAAATAAGTGATATCTATAACAAATTGTGAATTTGTAAATTGATATGAGTTACCCCGGGTTTTATATAAGTTGTATGCTTTGTATTCCTTGTTAGATGGGTTTACTCACGCTGGTTTCCAGCCTGACCCGGGTGTTACTTTGATGTAATGCTCGGGTCAGACCGAGTATTACAGATTTTCAAGTAAGGACGTTCTGGAGCCCAGGAGGCGAGCTGGATGACAAGAACGTAGAGAGTGTATCCGCTGTATTATATTATTGTATATCTGAGACATGATGATTGTGTATATCCAATGTCTGTATATATATGTGTAACTCTGATGTATTATAAATGTATTTGACAGATACATAATTCTTTTGTAAACTGTTATTATTTGTAATTATATTTTATCCGCCGCGAATGTGAAATGTTGGTGTTTCTGTTCTTCTTATTCTTCCATCTCTTTCTTCTTTTTCCTAACTATTTGGAATTTTCGGGATCGAAAATTTCGGGTCCTTACAACCGCCCGAGTACCGATATAGAAAGGCTCGAGATTTTCTATTCATTGGACATTGTTGTTCCGACTCCCCCCTCATTACAACACATGTTAGGGAAGGAGATAGTGATTAAGATGGAGATGATGATGAGAGGAGCTTGTGCCAGTAGTCTACTTATATATGCTCCTATTAGAATTAGAGCTACACATCCTCCCAATTTATAGCCAAAAACCTGAAGTTCTCCCTCAGTCCTACTTAGGCCTTTACCGATTTTGCTTCGAAATGGGCGTTATGGTAAACGATCTATATCTCCTTCATTAGGTGTTTGTTTATGACGTTTTAAGGAATTAGTGGTGGAGAAATCCACTTGACGCAATGGAAAAGTCAAAATTTTCAAACATTTATTTGTAAAAATTCTATCGTTTATTTTTGTGTAAAATTACCAAAATGCCATTTTTAATTAACTATTTATTTTTTATTAGAAATCCAGGGTGTTATAATACAAAAATACGTGTCTCTCACACAAACATCATACTAATGGTACAGACCTAAAAAATGAGATGATTGTGACTGTACTCCATTATAATTGATGGTTTACAAATCATCAAATATCGCACCTTATGGGTTGGATTTATAATGATATTTTTACAACGTGGTTATACATCTCCTCACTCGAACACCACACCAAAAACACATTATTAAACAATGAGAGGTTGGGGTCGTACTCCATCCATAGTGCAAGCGATGCCTTATTACAATCAAGTTTAAATAGAGCATATGTTTTAACAAAGTGTTATAATATAAAAGACAATAAACCAATAGAGATGAACGGGAAGATTTTTTCTTGAGCTCTACTTGTAGTTGTGTAGGGACAAAGCAACACACACATAGTCATAATTATCACACTTAAGCATATGCATCCTTTACAAATACATAATTCATAACATTTATTACTCAATTAATTAATGATGCTTTAATTTGATGATTTTGATAATTTGAAATGCATGAAATGAATAATTGAAAGGTTGATTTTTGACAACAGGGATGATGTATTCCAAAATAAGTCTATGCTTGAATGTTTTTTTAATCTTTAAGCAAGTAAATGAATTAAAATTACACAAGATGGATCCGATTTCTACGAAGCATTTTATTCCACTCAACGTGGCATTTTGTTCCCTTCAAAATTAAATTAAAAGCCTTTTGTAAAACAAAAGTTCAAGTTTTAAAACACACCACCACCCTCCTAGAAAACTTACTCCGAAAAACTACTACGTTTTTAGTTTCGGCAGGACTATAAATATTTGCCGTTTCTGCGGTGTAAACTGCAATATATCTCCCAGCCTGCAAATATTTGTGCAAATATTAGCTCGAAATAAACGTCATGATCCAAATTTCCACTTAAATTAAATTCCGTGGAAAGAGTTAAAACAGTTACAGATAAAAATTAATTAAAAAACATATAACGAACCAATCAATACTTTCTTTTCTCTCTTTCCTATTTCTCTGTTCCTCGTCTCTCTCTAAATGATTCAGAAAAACCCTAAATCTGCGATCCTTTTCTACAAGGTATACTTTTTCCTGCTTTATTTTCTTCTGTTTTATGAAATTATATCGAATTTGGTCGTTTTTATTTATTCTGAAATTAGTTATTGGGATTACGTTGAATCAACGTTTTGATTACTTTTATTTTGGGCAATTCGGCCATTCTAGCAAATCTCTTTCAATTGATATTATCCAATACTGTTAGAATGTTAACTTTATGCTGTAAGTTATGCTTGTTTCGTTTGGGTGTTCATTTCATTATTGTTTTGGGTTTATTTGATAATTTGGGTTTGTTCACTTGTCATTTATTGATTATGATTTGTATTTTATTGATTATTAAATGTGAAGCTGGGCTCGTGAATTAAAGTTATATATTGCATGACATCATCTAATTAAATTTTTTATATTTATTATGAGCGGTAGTTGATCTAATTTCTAGATCTAGATTTGTATATTCTTAAAAAAAAAAGTTTATTATATAGTTCTATATTTGAATCCTTGTACAACCCAGAACACCCAGAGATTTCATTTTAGAGTAATAGTAAGCACTTTTATTGGATGATTATGCTAGACAACTGCAATATTTCTATTAAAGTTGGATTGTCAAGCCTATTTTTCTTCTTAACGTTCATGTTTTCTGTTTCATTAGATAATAAAGTGGTAATGGAGAAGGAAGCTACATGCATGGATGATTAGATAGCTTCTCAGTTTAGTAATTGTTGCTATACTCGAATAAGTCGTTAAACCTACTGTTTGGATTAATGGCATCAAAGTCAAACTCAAAAAAGTTGAGTGAAACAAGTTTTAGTCAATCACTGGGGTCAAACTCTTGCAAACCTCCTTCTATTGACATCCCTAAGCAAATGGAGCCTATCAATTGTTTTTTGAAAGGAGAGGTTTTCCAACCTAATGGGTCATTGACAAATGGAGTTAATTCACCGACATACACTTTAGAGTCACTTCAGTTGACCGAGAAAACAGATAAAGATGAAGAAAAGAAAATGATAGAGCAATGCAGCGAGAAAAATAGCTCTGTCTCTACAAAAATTAGCGACGACAATAGTAGTATACCAAAAACTAGTGAAAGTGCTAAAATCAGCGACCGTGTTGAGTTTGCTGAGAGTGGAAAGAGTAGTATGTGTAGAGGTAGCACATGCAGTGATGTAAGTGATGAAAGTACTTCAAGCACTATAAGCAGTAGTGTGAGCAAGCCACACAAGGCAAATGATTCAAAATGGGAAGCAATACAGTCTATTAGAGCTAAAGATGGTGTTTTTGGTTTGAACCATTTTAGACTTTTGAAAAAATTGGGCTCTGGAGATATTGGTAGCGTGTATTTATCCGAGTTAAATGGAACCAAAAGTTTCTTTGCTATGAAAGTTATGGATAAGGTAGCATTGGCTAGTCGTAAAAAATTGCTTAGAGCTCAAATGGAAAAAGATATATTGCAATGCTTGGATCATCCATTTCTTCCCACTTTATATACCCACTTTGAGACGGAGAAGTTCTCGTGTTTAGTGATGGAGTATTGCCCTGGAGGTGATTTACATGCTCTTCGACAAAGGCAGCCTGGAAAACACTTCTCAGAACATGCAGTCAAGTGAGTACATAATTTCTTAAGTTTGAGATAGTTCGTTAAATACACAGCATACCCTTGAAGTCTACTGCTTCTTGTTGTACCCTTCAGGGTTGGGAATGGAAGATTGCCATACCTTCTGAAGTTTTTCTTTCCCCACTTCCTTTGGTCTTTTGATCGAACATTACTACTTCCAAATTTCTTTCCAATCCGATGGCCAGAAACCTGGTCAATGTGAATGGAACTTGATAATTTCATTTTTCCAGTCTTAAAAATTGAATATGCACGAAACAGTGGAGCTTTATGAATGGAAATCGGCACGTGCAAAAAAAGTACATACATAACATATGCAAATCTACTGTCCAAACTGACCGTGCAGATACAGTATTAAAACCGTTGCATTGAGGTTAAACAGAACAGATATAAAAGAAAAATAAATATTTCAAAGATAAAGAACAGTACATATGTATTGAATCAGGTTTACTTCAAAACAAAACAGTTTTGAAATCTGAAGCAAGTATATTTTAAAGATAAGGGAGTTTATCAAGCAGAATAGTTTAGAGATACCATACATCAAACTGCACTTGTATAAAAGGAATCAAACAAAAAAAGAAAAAGAAAAAAAAGCAGGAATAAAATAAACAAATACCAATAGAAATTATTTACATCTCAGCTAAATCAAACTTTATAATATAATTCAACTTAAGCACAAATTCGTTAAACCTCCATCAAATTACTTGAGTTTTGCAATGAAGCAAGTGGAGTACTTCAACATAAAACATACAACAGGTTAGATCATATATATTCTTTTTGTTAACCATTTAAGTGACTGTAATCCATTCTTAGCAATTTGACGCATGATATGTATGCTAAATGAACCATGACTATAACATATTCTTGATTTAAATGAGTTGACAACTCAAGTGAGTCCACAATTGAATAAAAGAACCCCCAAGTTCTTCATATAATGACAGTTAGAAGAAACGACATAGAAAATATAGTATTTACCAAATTATATTTAAAACAGAATCATATAACGTATGTTTGTTAGTCATGGTAATTATTTTCTTCAAAATAAAATAATAAAGAAGGAAGAATCATATTGGAATCAAATCTGACACAGAAGGAATAATCAAAGTAAAACATATTGCCTATATGTAAAGTTGCCTGAGTGATCAAATAAAAAAGGTAAATTAAAACAATAGCTGAAATGATCCAGAACGTCACCTGCAAAAATGAAAAAATAAAATAAAAACGTTACTTGAAACAAGTTCCTACCAATACATAAGATAGCAAGAAAAAAACAGCCTCCAAAACATTATTCAAACAAAAAATTAATATCAAAAATTAATACCAGAGCTAAAATTAATTTTCGTCTTTGTTTCACAAATAACGTGAGGAATTTTTACCATATTTGTAATTTTCATTTGCTTTACGAACACCATTTCATCTTTGACATCTTAAATGTTGTGAATTTAATTTCATAAGATAGATCGATTTCAATTTTCTTACTTTTATCATATTGGTATTTCCAAATTGTATTGCTTATTTTGTTTTAATCTTTCTACTTTTATCATCTTGGTATTTCAAAATTTTATTGCTTATTCTGTTTTAATCGTTCTGAAGAGCATTTTAATTTTTGCTGTCTAACAACAAATAAAGATTTCTAGCTCTATCAATAAAGTGGTCACGATCACGTCGAAACGGTAAAGACTCATTTTCTAATAACAAATAGAGACCGAAAACTTTGAAAATATCAGAAGAAACTAAATGGAAAATGGAAATTGGGGATAAAGAATCCCCTACTTAAACCTATGCCTTCTAGTGTCTTTGACTTTTTGTTGGTGGTATTTGAATGAGGATTGCTAGTTTATCTGTCTTATTTTCATATTGTAGCAATTTAAATTATATTTAGGGGCTTTAGATGATAAGTTCTTTACTATTAATTCAAAAGAAAAAATAACCCTACCATAATTATATTTATAAATTAAGCGTTCATTTTTTTTGTCTTCACCTTCAGTCGTTTTTTTCACGCCTCTTATTGCATTTCATACATCATTTAATTTAAACCTTCAGCATTTAGTAACTTCTCATAGAAACATTTATTGACCAACAATTTTCATCCTTAAATCTGAAAGTATGATATCTTTCCAATGATAGGTATTTTGTATATGTATATATGTGTGAAAACGTGCACGTGCGCACACTTGTATAAGTCAAACTTAATATATATTTTTTATACTAATTTTCAAATTATACAGTATCATACCCTTTTGAAATAATACCCCTCCCCCTCTATACCCTCGTTGTCATGATCATCCTGACATTTTAGATGGTGGAAGTCAAGGGGATAGCTTCCCCTCATGGGGGTTGAGAAGATGAGGCTTTCATGCTAGGAAAAAAATACGGTATGTTGTCTAATAAATAGACAACAATTGGAATATATATTATTTGAAAGCTAATGTAGAATTGATAATAGTTGGAGCATCGGTTGGATGCAGTTAAAGCTGCATCTTATGGATGTAGCCAAGCTGCATCAGCATCACTTTGAATATGATGCATGGTAGGTTTAGCAGCATCAGTCGGATGCGGCTAAAGTTGTATTTTAACATTATGGTTTTGGAAAGTTGAATTTTATGTATCAACAACGTATATCGCTAGAAAACTTGCATAATTTTATGATTTAATGTAGAAAACATATTTTAAATCTGGTTTTTCTATAAAAAGTTATCGCGTTCAAAGATTGAATATAAGATAGTTAATTAGTTTGAAAGATAAAATGGGTGACACTAGTGTAACAGATATTTAAGTTACATAAATTAGCTAGAAGAGATATGTAACAGATATTATTCGAAAACCTGAACGGATTTTCTATTGTATTTATTATTTAGTAAAATATTGCTAATATTTAGTTAAATATTCGATCAAGTAATTTATAACATGTTTAATCAAACAATTTAATGTCATAATTATACAAGTATATCATTACATGTAATTAACATCAGTCTCACATTCAAATCTCTCATAGGCAGACACTCTATTACTTCATCTCTACGATTGTGATTGTAATCCCATGTCTGCAGCACACCTTAACTTAGCAAACAATGTTTATTTATTTACCCATCTTCTCGCCTTAGCCATACTTTGACAAACTGGACATTAACAGTTGGGTCTACTTGAAGGGAACTAACATGTTCATGCATTTTTGGTGCATTTATATTATAAGCTTTTCTGAATCGCTGATTTGCATGATCTTGTAAATGCAGTGTCTCTGAATCTCTGAGTGAATAATGGTAGCATCTTACCTGTTTCAAATTTTAAACAGCGAACTAATCATTTTACTGTTAAACATTGCCCCTGCAGCACAGTCGTAGTTTAATGTTTCTCAATCCTTGTAGTGGTTGACCTGTAATAAAATGCAGGCTAAAATGAAAATGTTATAGATGAACCTGAATGAAAAATAATAGCGTGAGCACACATCTACATCCTCATGTGGCATAGACATAAACAACTTGCAGTAGAGGTTTCCTTATCAAGTTTGCCTCATGAAAGTCTGGGAATTTGAATAATTGTAATATTTCCATTGAATGTATCAAGGGAACGACTTGTACAGTTTTTTGTGGTTGAAATAGCTTGAGTTCCTTATTTTAAATGGTTTTCAGAAGAAGAAAAAAGAATTACTTAAACTTGAACTATCATTCTTATTTTTGCTTCATTTAAAGTGAATAGCATAAAGTAATTTGATAATAAGAATGTTGAATGATGGCATGCATTATATCAACATTTAAACACATTATATTTTGGGACACAACATGCTATTATGCTCTACTCTGTTTTTTGGGTTATAAAAATGGAAAAAATTGGTTGAACTGAATTCATGCAACACTATCATGGTTGTTGCTTGGTGGAGCAAAGCAAAGGTTATCATACAGAGAAAAAATCGCAGTTCGTTAAATTAGTATGTATTAAAAGTCCAAAAAGTTTTATGTGTTTGGTAATTTTGAATATTGTAGATTTGATTGGGTTTACTTGTAGTAATTCAGAGGTTTAGTGGGGTTAAAGTTGTCTTCTTCTATAGACGAGTACAGTTAATAATACTGACTCTGTTTTCTCTAAGTCTATGGCTATAATATGCATTAAGATAAAACAGTCTGAATAATGTTGATTATAATGCACAACATATGTGCAAAATCTCTTAGATTCTATATACTGTGCACAATTTTGGTGAATTAGATTTTTGAATTCATAATAGGTGAATCCTGGACATTGATGCTCGTGACCTGCTTAAAAACCAACCATTTTGCAGTATGAGCATGTTGAATTGTATCATAGTTTTTATCATATGTATGAACTGGTGTAATGCTGAAAAAAAAAAATGTAAAAATTGCTCACACTCAAGTTGCTGAATCAAGCATTCCCATGTGCACTCTCAGTGAAAGATGCTCAGAGAACAAAAGAAGATACTGACATTTGACATTACATAAAGAGTAAATTTTAGAGATGTTGGACATAGGGATATCCATTACTTGATCCATTTTTGAAATTTAGGTTCGGTCGCTAATATACTTTTGGTATTTCTTTGTATATCCGTTTGTCCTACTGTGTAGATGCCGAGTAAATTTAGAAATGAGAATTCCATGTCTTGTTTGTATGTGTCCCCTGATCTAACTAGTATATCAATTTATTCAGCCTGTGTGTGTATCTAGAGTCATTGAGGACCTTAGGTTGCATTGTTGTCTACAGTTTTCATTTCTATCTTTGCACATGCTTATAAATAATGATGGTAAGATGACCAAAAGGAAACTGATTGTAGCAGACTGGCTAACATAAATTTTGACTGAATGCAGGTTCTACATAGCAGAAGTGCTATTGGCCTTGGAGTACCTGCACATGCTAGGCATAATCTACCGTGACCTAAAACCAGAAAACATCCTTGTCCGTGAAGATGGACACATCATGCTTTCAGACTTCGATCTTTCCCTCCGTTGCTCCTTCAGTCCAACCTTAATAAACTCAAACTCATCCTCCCTCCCTCGCCAAACCTCTACGTTCTGCATCGAACCTCCTTCGTGTATCCAACCCTCCTGTGCAGTCCCCACGTCCTGCTTCTCTCCTCGGTTTTTCTCTCCTTCAAAATCAAAAAAGAAGAAGCAAAACAAAGCCACCAAGCAAGCCACAGAACCGACCAACCAAGTCAACCCTCTCCCAGAACTAGTAGCAGAACCGACCGATGCACGCTCCATGTCATTCGTGGGAACCCACGAGTACTTGGCGCCCGAGATCATAAGAGGCGAAGGCCACGGCAGCGCAGTCGACTGGTGGACTCTAGGAATATTTTTGTATGAGCTTTCTTTCGGTAAAACCCCTTTCAAAGGATCTGGAAATAGGGCGACCTTGTTCAACGTGGTAGGACAGCCGCTTAGGTTTCCTGAATCTCCTTCGGTTAGTTTCGCAGCGAAGGATCTGATGAGAGGGTTGCTGATGAAGGAACCTCAGAATAGAATGGGAGTTAAGAGAGGTGCTACTGAAATTAAGCAACATCCGTTTTTTGAAGGGGTGAACTGGGCTTTGATAAGATGCGCTACGCCTCCTGAGATTCCTAAACCGGTGGCTATTGAGAAGATTGTGTCGGTGCCCAGTGGTAGTAAGATGAAGAGCGAGGGAGTTCAGCAGAATGGGTCTTCTGATAATTATTTGGAGTTTGATTTCTTTTAGAAGGTGGATTAAGTGCAAGGTGGGGTTTTCCATGTTGATTATTTGTAACATTTGGGATGTGGAGTAAAATGTAGAGTTTGATGGGTTTTTTATCTTTATTTTGATTGTCGTTGTTGTCCTATTAACCTTTCTTGATGCATCTTTGGATTTTGGTAAATTAATTAGTAGAAATGTATTTGCATTGCTATTGATTTATGTGAATTATGTTTATATCAAATGTTCTACACATTTTATGTTAACTTATGATGAGTGAGTTTCTTGTTCATGTGTACGTTATGAACGATTAATTTGATGTCTTCTGAAGTTTTCTGCCTTTTACTATTCGTTTAGTTCCTGCCGTGTGTTAATACTGGTTTTTGATTGTTTGTTAAAGATGCTTCTGTTTTTTATTCGGAGTCAATCTAGTATTTATGTACTATTTTCTGTAAACACCGAACTGGCCTGATCATTTAATAACTCGTCGTGAACTGGAAAAAGATAACTTACGTTTCATTACAAAATAGGTTACAAGCTCCATCACACGATTCACACCCTTGGATATTTTTACCGTGTCATAACACAGAAAATGTCATTTTTACCCGTTATATAGTTCTGAAACTTCTCAAAAGCTGCATCACAAGAACATGGTTAATAACACTCCAAATATGATTAGAGGGGACTAAATTCAAGAGGACTCCATTCATTTTGTAATTTTTAAAAGGGCGCAAAATTTGTATTATCACATTGATGTGGGGGGCCAAAATAGCCTTATATTACACGTAAGTTTGTTAAACGGTAAACTCCAGCTGTTCTCAAATCCTTCTTTCTCCTTCTACAGTTTGATACACAGCGCGATTTTGTTTTTTATTTTTTTTCCATTGTTCTACCTTTCTTCTTAAACTTTAGCTGCTTCTCGAATTCGGCAATGGTGAAAACGAAGACAACAGCTAGAAAACAATCAAATGATCCAAAGCCGCTCGACCAAATAATGAAGATGTATGCGATTTGTAGCGTTGAATTCATTCGCCATATTTTATTTTCGATTTTGTATTCGTGAATGATGTTTGTTTTCTGAAATCGACAGTTTCCAATCGAAGATATTCTTCGACTAGGGTTTGCCATAGTTTTCAGGTATTTTGTGATTGCTCCATGTCAAATTGTTGAAAATGTCGACTTTTGATTCGTGGTATGTAAATGGTGAAATCGGTAAATACCCATCGGAAGTTTCGTTTAGGCTGCGTCGTACTTTGTTGAATTATGTGGTGGATTCATGTCGAATTGTAGATAATCATATATTGAATTTTTGAATGGTGTGACGACCCATAAATTGATGTCTTTTGAATCGAGAATAAACCACACATGTTCGACTCAAAAAACACAAACCAAGGGAAAGTCAAAAAAAAAAAAAAAAAAAAAGGTAAAGAAAGAACCAAACAAAACAATACAGAATCTCACATCGCAGTGGAAAACATATAATATCATATCAACGATCTTTACAAAACTGAAACTGTATATGCATACAACGATCAGAATTCAACAATCAATCAATAGTTATCAGTCTGAACAGTTATAATAATATGTCCTCACAAATGCCGATAATATAAACAACTAAGCACAATGCAGCGGATAATCAAACAAAACAGATACGTGTATACGGAATGAAGATCTCCAACTCTTCTGTTCAAGCTCCAATAGCACCAAATCTAAACCTGGAAATATACTCGTTCTGACCAGAGCATTGAAAGGGAAGAACGTCCGGATCAGTCTGGTAAACCCGCGTGAGAAACACAATCAACTGAATTTATTAAATCACCAAACTTTTCTTTTATCAAAACAAAAGTATTTCGTTAGACAAGTCCACATGTAAACACGGACATGTTTTTACCTTACGACAACTAAAACATTTCATATCAAATCCTCTTATATTATACTAGTGTCTAGTATATACAAATAATATTAATCATAATCGAAATGGTTACCCATATAGCATTTCGAGGCTATTCATTACGCCTTTACAACAAAATCGCAGCTCGTAGTAGGGTTTGGATTTCCATACAAATGACTAGATGAAGGGACTATCTTCTGAAGGGGTACACCTCTAGATGGATGTGTCGAGGCACAGAACATCCGCCCTCTACCAACACAAGACCGGCCCACCTCTATAACTAGATGGTGCCGAATATGTCATCCTCCGGTCGTTACCGACCTTTACCGAGGACCCTCATAGCATACAAACCACATAATCTGATACACGACGTCATAGCGTGTAAAGATATATCTAGAAGAGGATGATCATATCCTACTTGGGAACGACCCACTTAACCCTGCTGCACCTAACCCTGTTTTGGTCATTTTCGGTTGATGAGGCCAGAGGTAACAATTACCTTTCACATATCACAATCACATCACTTTGAACGTCACACGGCCATTTCCGTTGACTACGAATTGCCTTTCACAAAAATACAACCCTTAAGCTCATACGTCTCAAGTAGGGTGTTAAGCTAAAAGAAGTTGCCTTCTCCGCCACTACTGATGTACGTTTGTAAAAACCAATGTACGTAATCTTTAAAAATGTAATGTCAGACAAACATCCATACAAGTTGTTCAGGACCAGGACAAACCGAAGGTACTTTCCTACCACATCCTGTCCGGAAATCCTTAGGATTAGTAGCAAATAGTGCTTGCATTGGATATTTCATAATGAAGAGACTACTACCACTGATGTATATTAGGATTTTAACCCCAAACGATCAACAAGCAGTCCCCCACTATGAAAATCCAGAATATCAATATCATCACAAGAAACCTGCACAATCGTCGCACAACATTTGTCCGAAGCGATTTTGGATAAACCGATCCCGGTCTCTTCGCACCAACAACGTAAAAGCATTTCTCAACCTCACACAGCAACTAAGTTACATAGACTTATCACATCTCCAACTTTCAACTTGCTATCTTTCGGGCAAGAAGGAAGCTCGATAGATTGGAGTAATATCCGCACTATACGAATCAACATCCTCAACACAAACGATAATCAAGCCTACACAGAAGGCTACGTACTAAGTGTACGACTAAATAGTTTCCACATCAAGTCGAGGGACTAAAATTTGGCCAAATTTGATAGTTGGTTATTTAACTATCAAACCAAATAAACAAATATTTAGCACCATAACAATCACTAGGCTCTTTAAATTAATCTTTTATTAGTTAAACCATTTGCCAAATATCCACTTCAAATTACCTTTAAAAAGATATAATCCAAACCTTTTCAACTTTCTATATTGGAAAATATTTCCATATACTTATTTAATAATAAGTAATTCACAAATACATTTATTTTCAACACTTACAAAATATTTCATATACTTAAATCACGATTAAGTATATATTTTGTTCTATAAGGAAAACATTATCTATAAACACATTTATCTGGTTCAAAACGAATGTTGCGTAAAACATCGTTACGACAACCCAAAATCACTAGTACAGAGATTCGAAAATTAGATAGATATATAAACCCCAATACTATACAAAACATCTCCTTTCGAAAATCATTTACAATAACAACAGTCTTATAGTCCATCATTTCCTTACTTCTCGAAAACGTCTATTTCAACAGTAAATGTTGAAATCTATGTATTCGATACTTAACACATTTTATAACACCTTTAAACCACTCAACTCCACTTAAAATATCACTTTTCAAAACATGTCTTTTAATTAAAAAGATTATTCACTGTTCAAAATCTTGAATATAGATCGTTTATCAAATCTAATATTTCTACACATTTATTAAAGGATAATCCACTGTCCAAAATCGTGGATTTAACTCCTTTAATAAACTTCTATATTCAACATATCAAAATCAATTGATTTTGGATTTATAAAACAATGTTTATCAACTCACATTTATATTTTTATAAAAACTTCAATATATAAAATTCTTTTATTAACAAATTCCATTTATATCCCATCTACATGCCAAATCCAATTTAAAAGTTAATTACCTATAAATTATTTTTTTACAAATTCATTTATTTTATAACTTCACAATTATAAATCTTATTCACTTATAAAATCCATTTATAACTTCATTTCAACATTTACAAAGCTTCTTTACAATTTCATCACTTTTTATTTATAAAAATTCATTTTTATAAATCTATATACCGTTTATAATTATTTCCAAAATCTCAATTTAAACTATTTTACCAAATAGTTAACTCCTTTTTTCAAAAATCACCTTTTGACTATATTTCACAGAAACACAATTTTTATAACATAAAAATTATAACATTTATTTAATTAAAATAAATTAATTTCCTTTATAACAATTCAAGATATATATTTTCAAATCACTTAAAAATCCTTTTTAACTTGAAAACCATCACTTTAACATTTTTAATTTATCAAAAATAGGCCCAATGCTGCAACAACACTAAATACATCAATCACAACATTCAAAATATCATATATCATATGATAACAGAATATATCACAATATCTGTAAATGAATCAATACAGGTGAGGAATCCAGTTGGATCCCTCCAACCTGTCACCTGCAACAAATATACATATTAGAATATGTGTGCAATGTCCGCTTCAAGCCAGATGCGCGTACAAAGGGTCATCCGCTCATACACGGGAACATATAAGGTGATCTGCTCCACTAGGCAGGTATATATCCAAATACCAATCAATATATATCATATATCATCCAAACAATCATCAATCATCATAAATTATATTTATTCTTACTTATATAAAAATATCAGTGAGTCAGAAAGAGTGAGTTGTACTCACATTGCTTATAGTCATCGCGATAGCGATTTATTCCGATTAAAATTAAACAAGCGTTTAATTTCAACCAAAATTTTCACTAGCTCAAACAAATCCCAATCCAGCTCCATAATGTAATGCTCGACCATACAGTTCCAACAAAATCCGTTTCGTCAAAAAAGGACCTCGTATGACAAAGTTATGATATTTTAAAGTTTACATGATTTTATATATAAATTATTTATAATATTTATTTTTAAACCTTGCTATCATCTCGGCTGTACGTTTCAGCTTGATGGAATTGTAACAACCCGCATATTTATCGATTTTATGTTTAAATATTTTATTTAAATATTTTATCGTTCGTCGGATTTTGGTCCGAAAAGCTACTTTTTGCAAACAGTCGAATTGGGACTCGAGACCACCCCCATTGAGTTCAAAATGACGTTTGCGACCTTTTTGAGTATAAACTTCGATATGTTTGGAGATAGTAGAATTTTGCTACTTTTCACTTAGGGCTTTGGGTTTGGGTTGGGTTCAACCCAATGTTCTAACTTAATACCCCAAACTGAAACCCCCCTCTTCATTCACTCCCTCTTCCTCTAATTTCAGTTCTAAAGAGATTAATGGTGGAAGAGAATGGGAAATAGAAATCCTAAGCCCTAGTTTCCATTAGCAAATCCATCTTCTTGCTCCAAACTCAAGTGAACCCATTGGTAAGCATCTCCTTCTTCTTCTCCAACTCATTCTCCTTCCAATTTCAGAAATTTTCTAAACCTAACTTAGGAAATGTTTCTCTTTTAAGATTAGATTGAAGCTTCTTGAGTTGTTATCGAAGAGGAATTGATCTTAGCTTGTTTTTAAAGCTTCTTCTTCATTTGTTTGGGTTTAAAGGTGAGATTTTTATCTCACATCTTAGTCTATATTTATCTTCGATTGTTAGGTATGAATTCCTAACACTTATTCTTGTGCAATTGCTTTTGGTTTGAATTGATTTGGTGAATATTCCAATTTTTAGTGTTTTGGGTTCAATTCTTTAAAAATCATAGCTTTGATGTTTTGATCATGTTTTGGTGATGAACCGAAGAGCTTCTATGGCCGGGTAGTCGATTGGCGTAAACCCTTAGTGCCGATGCTCAACCGATAGCAATATGGAAGAGTTTGGCATTCTTTAGATGGGCTTGGAGAGTGCTAGCTACAGGTTCGGCCGAGCGAACTCAGGGTCCGGTCGACCGACCTGCTACCCCGAGCACTTCCCAGCCTCTGTTTGGAAGTGCAGGTTACAGGTCCGGCCTACCGAACTCAGGGTCCGGTCGACCGACCTGCTACCCAGGCACTTCCTGCCTCTGGTTCGGTCAACCGACCCAGAAAGTCCGGTTGACCGATCTGCTCCTATTTGCAAGTTTTGCCTATTTGCCTATTTTGCCTAGTTGTCTGAATTTCCAACTTTAATCGATTTGTGTTCGTCCCTATTTGTTGTTATCATTTGTTATTGACTTTGATGGCTTATTTTCTTCGGGAATTCTTGGAATATCCATTTCGATGGATTCGGTATCGATTTCTTTGGATTCTATTCACGTCTTCAAATGTGAATTTTAGTAATTGATTGTTCTTAGAATCTTCTTTGTGATTTGTCACTTTAAAAATATAAAGGTTTTCTATACTAGTAGTAAATATCAAAACTCTTTCTTCAAATGATTTCAACACTATTTTATTACAAAGCTCGTTTTCTTAAATCGTTTTCCAATCTATTAGTATATACAAGCCTTTACCTCACTCGTATGAGAAATCTAATTAAACGACTTAGTAAAACGAGTGGTATGAAACACTTGTGTTTACTTCGTTGGTTAATTCTTGGACTTGTTCGATTGAATCCTTTGTGACAATTTTCTAGTGGAGATTTACAATTTGTTCGTAAATATTTAAGTTAAGCTAGTGGTTATGGGACATGAAGCTAAGCTCACATATTTACTAGCTTACTGTAATTGACACTTCGCGTTGATCATGACGATCATCTTTGTGGTTTAGACTAGCAATGCGCGATGTCTGTTTGTCCACGTGGAGGACTGTACGTCGTTTTTATTGAGCTTCGGCTCACCAGGAGGAGCTTCGGCTCAATGTCCGCAATGGGGGACTATACCCTATCATGAGGAACTTCGGTTCACCGGGAGGAGCTTCGGCTCAAAGTCCGCAATGAGGGAATATACCCTGTCAGGAGGAGTTTCGACTCACCAGGAGGAGCTTCGGCTCAAAGTCCGCAATGGGGGACTATACCCTGTCAGGAGGAGTTTTGACTCACCAGGAGGAGCTTCGGCTCAAAGTCTGCAATGGGGGACTATACCCTGTCAGGAGGAGTTTTTGACTCACCAGGAGGAGCTTCGGCTCAAAGTCCGTAATGGGGGACTATACCCTGTCTGGAGGAGCTCCGGCTCATTTTTCTGGGATTGGCCATCCTTTTCTTGTGATTTCTGGATTTCGTGTGTTGAATTCTGGAATTTATGCTTCACTTATTTTTGTGATTTCTATTGATTTGATTTATCAATTATTGTGGCTTGGTGAATGAAATTAGGAGTAAGACATTCCTTTTTATCTTGATTAGATCTTTGCGATATTGATTAATCTCTTATTAATTTTTCAATTACTTATTTATCACAGCTTGGCATTGTGATTATTATACGTTTAGTCATGTTTCTTATTCTATATCATTTCATCTGATATTTGTAGCTAGACTGATCCGTTTATTATTTTCTTATTAAATAATACTCGGGTCAGACCGAGATGTTACAGATGCTTCTGCTTGACTTCTCATCCTGGATCATTACTCTGACTTTTGGCTAACTACGTAGATTAGTAGTTTATTTTGTTGTATATGTTGAGTCAAGATTTTTATAGAGTTTTGATTTCTGACAAAGGGATAAGCCATGATCAACAAAAAGAAGTTATTTAGACACAAAGAGCTCCATATGATTAGAGGTTGATTATTTTGTATGTTAGTAATGATTATTTATGTTAAAATCTATCCTCAAATAATCTTATGCCTTTAATCTTCGAATATATATATAAATATATGTGAGTGCACATTCACTGTGCAGTCTGGACAAAACCGGTCGACCGGTCAAAAACTAGGTGGTCGACCGTTTTTGCCCAGAATGCACAGATAATGTGCACAAGTGAACATAACGTGTATATATATTCAAATTCCTGTCTACCGGTCATTTTTTGACCTGTCGACCGTTTTTAAACAGAAAGCAATTTTTCCAAAAGACACTTCTCTTCTCCAAAGGTTGCATCTCTTACCTTTCACCAAAGATCATATCTCTTAATGACAAAGAGTTACAACCATTCTTATCTATATAAACTCATCCAATTCATTGATTAAACAACAACGATTTCATATATTCTTTTAATCTAATCTCTGATCTCAATTCTGTATTATAAAAGCTCTAAATTATTTATTGAATCTTTGAAACTATTTCATATCCTTTGATTCAATAATATACTTTCCTTAATCTTTTCAAAACATCATATCGCATACTTTGAGGATAAGATTATAGGAAGGGTGTACTGCTAGTGACAAATCCGTGTTTTCAAGAACACAAGTTGTCAACAACAATTGTATTTGTTCTTTTGTTGAAGTCCTCTGTGTTGTAAGAGGCAAGTGTTGAAGTCCTCAGTATATTAGAGGCGTGAAATCCCGTTCGGTTGTTCGGGTGTTGTAAACCTGTTCCTCCGGGTGAAGCGAGGTAGTTAATAGTGAAAATCCAGATAGAAGTCTGGGACTGGACGTAGGACGGTGCTCCGAACCAGTATAAAAATCTCTGGCGTGATTTTTCTATTTTCTATTTACAATGCTATTATCATCTATTTCCGCATTTGTATTGTAATCCATATTACACGATCCGTGTATACTATATTAGCACATATAATTGTATACACACCGCACTTTCATTTGGTATCAGAGCCTGGTTTTTCTAGAGATCGTAACAACATCCTAGAATAAATGGATACAAAGAAATCTAGTCAAGGCAATAAGAAGAGGAAGGGCAATAAAGAACAATCAAAGGAGCAAACAAACAAATGCTTCATGGCAAAAGATAACGAGGTTAGTGATCTAACTTTTGATGATATGATAGAAATAAATTTAGAACTTCTAGACACTTTAAAATGTCTCAAAAGAAAATATAAGGAAGCTCTGGAAAATCAGAAGAAAGCAGAATTCGAAAGAGATATGCTTAAAGACGAGAAGAGAATATTAGAAGAAGAATTTGAGAAAATTCAAGATTCAGACAATTCTCAACTCGCTCTATTAAGTCAAGAAATAGAAGCTCAAAAAGAAAAGAATAATGCTCTAGCTTCTGAAAATCATGAGTTAAAAACAAAAATTAGAATTGTTGAGTTAGATAACACTAGTCTCAAAACTAAGCTTGATGACATTACTAAAAATATTTCCAATTTTAATAAAGGGAGAGAAAATTTATCCAGGATTATTGAAAATTCTCAACCTGCTTCAAATAAGAAGGGAATAGGTTATGTTAAGAATTCAAAAGCTCACAATGATAGAAGTGGTGTAGGCTATAAACAAGCTAAAAGTAAAAATAGTACTAGATATGCATTCATGTATACTAACTTTAGTGCTAGTACTAGTAATCAAGATAGTTTTAAAACCAGTTATAGTCATAATAGTACTTTGTTTAGAAATGATAGAAATTATTCTTCAAGTACTAAGCTAATGACTAATAGTATTAAGATATGGATTCCAGCTAATATGATTGATCATGATAAACAACTTTATATTAGCAACTATTATAAGAATGTAATTTGTAATGAAAATTATATTTATAAAGGTTCAACCACACCCCAATGGGTATGGTTTCCAAAGACCTAACCCTCCGGACCCTAACATAGTAAGTGGGTACCGAAAATTATTATTACTTTTTGCAGGTACTCAGAGAAACAAAAGGAAAATGATAGATTTTGGAATTTCAAAGAATGTTCCATATGTTTAATAGAATTACGTGCTTACAATAAAATATGGACTTCGGTAAATATGGTAAAATTTATTTTACTTTTCCTTCATAATTAATAATGAGTTTATCTCGTTATATACAAGATATTTTATATAATTTTATATATTTCCCCATTCATTTTGATAATGACAAAGGGGGAGAAATTCATATGCATATAAATAGAGGGAGATATTATACTTAGGGGGAGATGTTATACTTAGGTGGAGCTTTAAAGATATTATCTGGCACTTGTACTAAATAGTGTCGTGTTTTAATTCGTACTAGACTTGTGTGCATTATCATCTTGTGTGAATGTTACTCTTGATCTATGGTAGTAGTTTTATGTTGCTTATAATCTTTTTTACATCCTCCATTTAAACAACTCCTTTTTGTCGATGACAAAGGGGGAGAAAATTGTGCTAACAATATATATGCAGGACACAATCTCAGGGGGATATCTTATACAGGGGGAGATTCATAAATATGTTGTCATCAATCAAAAAGGGGGAGAATGTTGAGTCAAGATTTTTATAGAGTTTTGATTTCTGACAAAGGGATAAGCCATGATCAACAAAAAGAAGTTATTTAGACACAAAGAGCTCCATATGATTAGAGGTTGATTATTTTGTATGTTAGTAATGATTATTTATGTTAAAATCTATCCTCAAATAATCTTATGCCTTTAATCTTCGAATATATATATAAATATATATGAGTGCACATTCACTGTGCAGTCTGGACAAAACCGGTCGACCGGTCAAAAACTAGGTGGTCGACCGTTTTTGCCCAGAATGCACAGATAATGTGCACAAGTGAACATAACGTGTATATATATTCAAATTCCTGTCTACCGGTCATTTTTTGACCTGTCGACCGTTTTTAAACAGAAAGCAATTTTTCCAAAAGACACTTCTCTTCTCCAAAGGTTGCATCTCTTACCTTTCACCAAAGATCATATCTCTTAATGACAAAGAGTTACAACCATTCTTATCTATATAAACTCATCCAATTCATTGATTAAACAACAACGATTTCATATATTCTTTTAATCTAATCTCTGATCTCAATTCTGTATTATAAAAGCTCTAAATTATTTATTGAATCTTTGAAACTATTTCATATCCTTTGATTCAATAATATACTTTCCTTAATCTTTTCAAAACATCATATCGCATACTTTGAGGATAAGATTATAGGAAGGGTGTACTGCTAGTGACAAATCCGTGTTTTCAAGAACACAAGTTGTCAACAACAATTGTATTTGTTCTTTTGTTGAAGTCCTCTGTGTTGTAAGAGGCAAGTGTTGAAGTCCTCAGTATATTAGAGGCGTGAAATCCCGTTCGGTTGTTCGGGTGTTGTAAACCTGTTCCTCCGGGTGAAGCGAGGTAGTTAATAGTGAAAATCCAGATAGAAGTCTGGGACTGGACGTAGGACGGTGCTCCGAACCAGTATAAAAATCTCTGGTGTGATTTTTCTATTTTCTATTTATAATGCTATTATCATCTATTTCCGCATTTGTATTGTAATCCATATTACACGATCCGTGTATACTATATTAGCACATATAATTGTATACACACCGCATTTTCAGTATACACTTGAGATATAGACTCATAGATGTATTCTTTTGTCTAGCACTTGTATCTATTCTTTTGTGATGTCGTGGATCTTATTTGACCACTACTCTGATATACACTTTTATGTGTAATGTTCATATCTATTTCCGCCTTTGTGATATGAATTGCATGTGACTGATTTGTGTTATATTTATTTCTATATTTGTTTCCGAAGATTATTATAGCCACTATGTAGTAGCTTTGTGTTTGTATCGGTATGTCAGATTTCCTCTTGAAAATTAAATGCATGTTTTACTATCTGACATATCGGTGCTCGCGCAAAGCAATTACACGGATAGTCGCTCCTCAACAGCCTTATTCTCCGTGCTAGTTGACAACATTACTCTGTAGTTTTCTTGACTAGCGTGGGTATAGAGGTGGGGCGTCACAGCTTGGTATCAGAGCCAAACTTCGGAACAATATGGAATATTATAACAAGGATCATCGTCCTAAGTCCATCTTAGAAGTCGTGCTTTAGGATTTAATTTGAGTCTTCGTACCGATTCATCCTATTTTCTTTATGATTCCTTGTTTTATCAATCATAATGGTTTGATATTCATTCTAAGAATAATTTTTCTTCTTCTTTCTTTCTTTCCAAAGGGAGAGAAATGGTTAGACCAGGCCGTCCCAGCGCCGGTCAATCTAGTGCTACTCCCCAGGATGGAGTATTTATGTCTGCCCAGCAGCTCCTAGATCTTGTTAAGAATGCTCAAGCTGCCGGACCCAATCCAGAGGCTACTCATCCTAGATCCGATTTCGCACGCTTGTGCAGAGACTATACCGATTTGGGTGGAAGGCCATTCAAGGGATCCGAGAGTGTTATAGAAATTCAAGCTTGGCTCAAATCATGCAATCGTATCTTTACTCGCATGAACCTTATTGATCTACATCGAGTCCAAGTGGCTTCTAGCATGCTCCAAGAAAGAGCATTAGATTGGTATGAGCTTTTAATTTCTGAAATCGTTGAAGCGGATCTCACTTGGGAGCAATTCCGGGAAAGATTCGAATTGAAATTTGTGCCGGAGGCCGAAAAAGTAACTTTGGCCCGGCGTTTTATTGACCTTGTTCAAGGTGGATCTTCTGTGACAGACTATGTCGCATCTTTCGAATCTCTTTCCAAATACGGCGTTGAATACATTAACACCCCATTGAAGAAAAATCAGAGATTTGTCTATGGCTTGAATAAGAATCTTAAGAAGCCATTACTCCTGAAATTTGAGGTTTCATTTGATCAGCTTGTTGATATCGCTCTTCGTCTTGAAGAGGCCGATAGAGAAAGTGATGTCAAGGTTGGGAGTGCCAAACCGAACTCCAACAACACCAAGAAGAGGCATCCCTTTATTAGGTTCAAAAGTCCTAATCCTAACAAGAGGGCGAAGCAAGAGACTTCTATAGCAAATACTCCTATCCCTAATCGCGGAGAATGCTACAATTGTGGCTCTAGGGACCACTATATAAATAGGTGTCCAAGGCCTATTTCTTGCCGCTATTGCAAAAGTGCGAATCATTATATATCTTCGTGTCCCAAGCGTCAAAGCAAGAGAGAAGGAAAGCTGCAAGTCCCTAGCAACTCTTCTCTTAGTCAAGGTATTTTATATTCAATCCATGATGGCATTATTTTATTTCGTGATCTTCTTATTCGAGTTCTTTTTGATATGGGTTCCATCTCACTATTTTATATTAAAAGAACTTGTTGATTCTTTTCTTTGAAAATATTTTGGGCTTGATGACTTCCTTAAGAATTGCGAATCCGGATGGTAGATCCGCAACACTCAATTTGTTTTCTATTGATGTCGAAATTATTTTATGTGATTTTTCTTTCCGAGCCGATATTTTTACTTAGGCTTCGGAATTGATTTGTGTTAAAGGATTGGCTTTTTCATTACGAGGCCATATCCTTTGTCTCGGGTGGACTATTCATCTTTGACATTTTCAATCTGTTAAGCAGATTTCTATTTTTCCTTTATAATTTTGACTCCAACTTGATGGCATCATTTTATTCCTTAAGCCCACTTATAAGGAAAGTGTTATTTCTCTCATTCATGTAGTTTGAGAAATTTTCCGTTATTTTTGAGCTTGTCTTAGGATTATCACCTAAGTAATCTTTTGTGTCGTGCTAAGGTCTTTTCAGTTTGACCTTACCACCGGTTTTCATTTGCTATGAGTTGCGGAAGTCCACTTACCGCATTCCGCACTTGTTATGATTCCTATGAATGAATTATTATGTCATTCAGTTTGTCCAGCTTATTTCATCCATTTTATAAATCGAGTATTCTATGAATATTTCGATGAGATCATTTTTGTATATATTGATTTTGGATGAAAATAGTAATTTAAAATTTTGCAAATCTTTTTCCTAAGATTTATTTATAAGTAAAATTGATTTTTTGTTCTTAAAACGAACAAAGAATATTCTTAGAAGTTTTTGAGAAACTTACTTATCCTATATATTATGATTTTGTGATTGTATTGCCCATTTAGTGTTTTAAGAATTCTGGTCGATGCGCTTGATCAACGTTATCGATAGGAATTTCCTAAATGCTTTGATGAGACAGTCAGACACAATAAATTGACTTGTAAAAATGTAAATTTTTGTAGAAAGATTATTACATAAAAATAAAAATGTAATTTTGAAAGTTTTAACTTTTCGGGAAAGAGGATTATTTAAAAGAGCCCTTCCTTTCGATACTCTTATTCTTGTGATTCCTGAAGGGGAACCAAGACTTTGCTATTTGTACCGATACTAGTCGTATTGGTTTGGATGCCGTTCTCTTGCAAGGGAGAATGTGCTATCACTTGTGCTTCTAAATCATTATAGCTTATCGAGACTAGATATGTCACTCATGATCTAGTGCTCGCGGCTATTGTCTTTACTTTTAAAATTTGGCATCACCATTTTTGGGGAAGAAATTTGTTCTCCACCTTGATCATAAATCTTTGGAATATTTAATTTCTCATAAGGAACTTCATGTTGACTTGAGTTCCTGGCCTCTTATGATCTTGATATTCTGGAAATCATGTTGCCAACGCGCTTTGTCGGAGGCAACAAGTTGTTGATTCTTTGATGATGTCTGAATGGAATTATCTTTTTATTAATTTCATCGGATGTTTTGATATACTTCGTTTTATTGAGCTTTATCTCATTCCTTTTATGGACTAGTGTCCGATGTTCTTTTATGGTGTTCGGTTCATTGGACGTACTGTTTTTGTACTACGTCGGTGTTCCGAAATTATTTGAGCTTTGGTTCATTGGGCGTACTGTTTTTGTACTGCGCTGATGTTCCAAATTATTTGAGTTTCTGGCTTCTCGGGCGTACTGTTATTATACTACGTCGTTGCACCAGCTCAATTTTCTGCTATTCTTGACGCTCTCCACGTCTTTTATCTACGGAAATGCTTTTATGTTTTCGGTTTTTATTATTAAGCCCGGTGTTATTGAGGGGATTGAAGTTTCACCAAATTTGACTTTTGAGCAACATTCTATTCGCATCATTGCTTCGAAGGTTGAGCGCCTTCGATATAAAGATATTCTTTTTGGTAAAAGTTCAATGGTTCTCAAATCCAAAGGATTGCTCTTGAGAATCTTGAGAATTCATCGAATGAAAACTTTCGGATTTATTCCTTCGTGCTCTTCATGGTGGACTTCTTGATTCAAATTTTCTTTTGTGTAGATATGCTTCCATGGTTGTTACTTCTTATTTTCCTCTTAAGTATTGCGAGGACGCAATTTCTTTAAGGAGGGGAGTCTGTAACAACCCGCATATTTATCGATTTTATATTTAAATATTTTACCGTCCGTCGGATTTTGGTCCGAAAAGCTACTTTTTGCAAACAGTCGAATTGAGACTCGAGACCACCCCCATTGAGTTCAAAATGACGTTTGCGACCTTTCTGAGTATAAACTTCGATATGTTTGGAGATAGTAGAATTTTGCTAGTTTTCACTTAGGGCTTTGGGTTTGGGTTGGGTTCAGCCCAATGTTCTAACTTAATACCCCAAAGTGAAACCCCCCTCTTCATTCACTCCCTCTTCCTCTAATTTCAGTTCTAAAGAGATTAATGGTGGAAGAGAATGGGAAATAGAAATCCTAAGCCCTAGTTTCCGTTAGCAAATCCATCTTCTTGCTTCAAACTCAAGTGAACCCATTGGTAAACATCTCCTTCTTCTTCTCCAACTCACTCTCCTTCCAATTTTAGAAATTTCCTAAACCTAACTTAGGAAATGTTTCTCTTTTAAGCTTAGATTGAAGCTTCTTGAGTTGTTATCGAAGAGGAATTGATCTTAGCTTGTTTTTAAAGCTTCTTCTTCATTTGTTTGGGTTTAAAGGTGAGATTTTTATCTCACATCTTAGTCTATATTTATCTTCGATTGTTAGGTATGAATTCCTAACACTTATTCTTGTGCAATTGCTTTTGGTTTGAATTGATTCGGTGAATATTCCAATTTTTAGTGTTTTGGGTTCAATTCTTTAAAAATCATAGCTTTGATGTTTTGATCATGTTTTGGTGATGAACCGAAGAGCTTCTATGGCCGGGTAGTCGATTGGCGTAAACCCTTAGTGCCGATGCTCAACCGATAGCAATATGGAAGAGTTTGGCATTCTTTAGATGGGCTTGGAGAGTGCTAGCTACAGGTTCGGCCGAGCGAACTCAGGGTCCGGTCGACCGACCTGCTACCCCGAGCACTTCCCAGCCTCTGTTTGGAAGTGCAGGTTACAGGTCCGGCCTACCGAACTCAGGGTCCGGTCGACCGACCTGCTACCCAGGCACTTCCTGCCTCTGGTTCGGTCAACCGACCCAGAAAGTCCGGTTGACCGATCTGCTCCTATTTGCAAGTTTTGCCTATTTGCCTATTTTGCCTAGTTGTCTGAATTTCCAACTTTAATCGATTTGTGTTCTTCCCTATTTGTTGTTATCATTTGTTATTGACTTTGATGGCTTATTTTCTTCGGGAATTCTTGGAATATCCATTTCGATGGATTCGGTATCGATTTCTTTGGATTCTATTCACGTCTTCAAATGTGAATTTTAGTAATTGATTGTTCTTAGAATCTTCTTTGTGATTTGTCACTTTAAAAATATAAAGGTTTTCTATACTAGTAGTAAATATCAAAACTCTTTCTTCAAATGATTTCAACACTATTTTATTACAAAGCTCGTTTTCTTAAACCGTTTTCCAATCTATTAGTATATACAAGCCTTTACCTCACTCGTATGAGAAATCTAATTAAACGACTTAGTAAAACGAGTGGTATGAAAAGCTTGCGTTTACTTCGTTGGTTAATTCTTGGACTTGTTCGATTGAATCCCTTGTGACAATTTTCTAGTGGAGATCTACAATTTGTTCGTAAATATTTAAGTTAAGCTAGTGGTTATGGGACATGAAGCTAAGCTCATATATTTACTAGATTACTGTAATTGACACTTCGCGTTGATCATGACGATCATCTTTGTGGTTTAGACTAGCAATGCGCGATGTCTCTTTGTCCACGTGGAGGACTGTACGTCGTTTTTATTGAGCTTCGGCTCACCAGGAGGAGCTTCGGCTCAATGTCCGCAATGGGGGACTATACCCTGTCATGAGGAACTTCGGTTCACCAGGAGGAGCTTCGGCTCAGAGTCCGCAATGGGGGACTATACCCTGTCAGGAGGAGTTTCGACTCACCAGGAGGAGCTTCAACTCAAAGTCCGCGATGGGGGACTATACCCTGTCAGGAGGAGTTTTGACTCACCAGGAGGAGCTTCGGCTCAAAGTCCGCAATGAGGGACTATACCCTGTCAGGAGGAGTTTTTGACTCACCAGGAGGAGCTTCGGATCAAAGTCCGCAATGGGGGACTATACCCTGTCTGGAGGAGCTCCTGCTCATTTTTCTGGGACTGGCCATCCTTTTCTTGTGATTTCTGGATTTCGTGTGTTGAATTCTGGAATTTATGCTTCACCTATTTTCGTGATTTCTATTGATTTGTTTTATCAATTATTGTGGCTTGGTGAATGAAATTAGGAGTAAGACATTCCTTTTTATCTTGAGTAGATCTTTGCCATATTGATTAATCTCTTATTGATTTTTCAATTACTTATTTATCACAGCTTGGCATTGTGATTATTATACGTTTTGTCATATTTCTTATTCTATATCATTTCATCTGATATTTATAGCTAGACTGATCCGTTTATTATTTTCTTATTAAATAATACTCGGGTCAGACCGAGATGTTACAGGTGCTTCTGCTTGACTTCTCATCCTGAATCATTACTCTGACTTTTGGCTAACTACTTAGATTAGTAGTTTATTTTGTTTTATACACTTGGGATATAGACTCATAGATGTATTCTTTTGTCTAGCACTTGTATCTATTCTTTTGTGATGTCGTGGATCTTATTTGACCACTACTCTGATATACACTTTTATGTGTAATGTTCATATCTATTTCCGCCTTTGTGATATGAATTGCCTGTGACTGATTTGTGTTATATTTATTTCTATATTTGTTTCCGAAGATTATTATAGCCACTGTGTAGTAGCTTTGTGTTTGTATCGGTATTGCGGATTTCCTCTTGAAAATTAAGTGCATGTTTTACTATCTGACATATCGGTGCTCGTGCAAAGCAATTACACGGATGGTCGCTCCTCAACAGCCTTATTCTCCGTGCTAGTTGACAACATTACCCTGTAGTGTTCTTGGCTAGCGTGGGTATAGAGGTGGGGCGTCACAGGAATCGTGGCCAATAATTTCTTCTTCTCCCCCTTCGTTTAAAAACGCGAACGAAACCAATCATCGGCCGCCGTTCATCCTTGAATTAACGCCACCTCCTTAAGATTTCTCCAACGATCAGTGGCCACCATTTGAAACGTCGCAGCTCTGTGCACCATCGACCCTGACCACGTGCAGCTCGGTCGTGAATTTCCCATGAAAAACGTGAATGAATGCCGTGACTTCACACTCGAATTGCCGACGATCGGCGACGTATTTTCCTATCATAGCTGTTGAAACTATAGATCTCATCCCCCTCTAAAATTTTATAATTGAAACTTTTTCGAATAGATTTATGGATTTGAAGAAATTGAAGGAAGAAGTATGCAAATATATGGCCATTGAAATAAAAATGGCGGCCATCCCTAACCTATCTAGGGTTTTGAGAAAATAAGAAATTTTAACGTCCTTTTATAGAAAATTACGCGACACTATTCATCATCAAATTTTCAAACTCGAAACGAAGCGTGCTGCCTGACGTTTGTAATGTTTTACCCCTATTCCGAACACAATGGAATATATACCAAAAGCCAATTTGATCGTATTTGAAAGATAGGTTTTCCAATCGAATTATTTAAATTTAAAATTCACTTAAACGAATTTCTACGCGTTTTAACTTGCCCCGGACAAATCGTAAGTCCGTTGACATGAAATTTGAAATCTTAAAATAATATAACATTACGGATTCAATAAAACTAGTTTCTTCGAAATTTGAGACTATGAAATATGACTATTTTTACACGTCAATTAAGTAATAAAATATTTAATTTATGTATTTTAACTTTCAATTCAATTTTAAAAGTTCTCTATCATCATTCTAATTCAAATAAGATTTAATTCAACTTTATAAATCATTTTTATTCATATATAATTCAATTTTCAATTATTTCTGTAATTTCAAATATTAATTTAACAACTTAATTATCCAATTAAATTCTTATATTTCGAATATAAGTTATTCAGCTTATAAAATTTACTTGTGAATATTTAAAATCAATTAAATATCCCAATTTAAAATGATTGAAATTCTGGGTTGTTACATTCTCCACTGATTAAAAGAGTTTCGTCCTTGAAATTACCAATTAAGAAAAAGCTACAAAATCAGTTAACTTTTCAAAAAAGTTCTTCAAATTTTGATATCAAATTCATTTAGTCTCTTAACTTTTCGAAAATCTATTCGTTAAACTTCATACAAAAACTTTTCTAAGTTTTCAAATCCATACTTAGTTATCTTTTCAAAATCACTAATATCATTTAACTTTTTACTCAAAATCAAAATTTTAGTTGTCAAATTATTTTTCCAATTTTCCCAAAAAATTTCTAATGCCTTCAATTTTCAAAAAAAAACCCGTCAGCATCTCCTTTGTGCGGTTCAATCATAGTAGGATCACAACGCACGCACAATATATATATATATATATATATATATATATATATATCACAAATATACATCTCATCTTCGAGGATGAGGCATCGCGTATGAAAAAAGGTATAAAAGTACGATATGTAATCCGAGATGTGTACCTTATATACTACTAGCAAGCATATACGGCTAATATTAACGCGAAAGCGAGCTCCAAATGTAAAGCAAGCGCCATACGTACTTACTAAATACTCAAGAAACAATGAGAAACATGTATATAGAAAATAATATCAATATACAACATACACCAATACAACAACTATATATGCCAATATAGCAAATGCAATCAAAAGCAACAAATCCAATCATCAAACAACTATCATCCAGCAAACCAAAATCTACATCCAATCAGTTCATAACAAAATCAATATAAATTCACTTCTCATTAATATTTATTGAATTGATTTTCAATTAAATCATGTCTGATTCATTAACATTGGACTTTACTAATATCATTTATTCATATTCAATTAGTTTACATTCACTAATCTACATTCAAGTTGGTTCATTTTTAATTCAAATTAAATTCAATTCTATTTAGATTTTTCTTCACTTCCAATTTGATTTCAATTACTTATCTTCCAATTTCATTAATTCAACTTCATTAATACTTAATGAATTTCTATATAATCGACTAACATCCATCTAACAACCAATGTATAACCAACATTACCAAATCAATTTACTTCGCTTCAATTCAATTTGGTTTAATACTTTTAATTTCAGTTGGTTTAATATTCAATTTGGATTAAATTCTAGTATTCATATAATCACATTTTTATACAACACTTTCATTATTATTATTAATTCACAACTTCTTAACTTAAGTTTTATTCAATTCTTAACAATAACATTTCTAATGCTGATTCATTTTACAAATAAAGTTGAATTTCTTTACATAATTCAAATTTATATTCATTTAATTCACTTTATTAATTTACTTCGACACCAAAATCAACTTTATTCAACATCACTTAAGTTATATTCCATTTCATTCTCGCTAGATTCAAATTCTATTTTATTTAACTTTTACTTAAGTCAAATTTTAAATCACTATCTTAACAAAATTGTTCAACCATTTTAACAATTGGTTTCACTTACATTTTCTCACTTAATAAGTTATACAACTTATTTATCTAAACTTCCAAATTCATATTATATAATCACTTACCTCTTAAGTTAAATTTTATTTCCATTTTAATAACTTATCTAATCCAGTTAAAGTCCAATTCAATTCATTTAACCTTCCTTTAGTTAAATTTCAAATCATATATTTTATTACGCTAACTCAAATTTTATTTCACTTTAATAAAGTAAATTCTTATTTCATATTATAAGTCCAAAACTCTTTTCACTTATATTCATCCATTTCAACTTGAATTTCAAATTAAAATTTTCTTAACATAACAAAACTTCAATTTTCAATTTCAATTTACCATTGGTAGCAAATCAATCACATAGAAAATCAAAAATGATACTGATGATGCTGCAGTCACCACCCTTGTTATTTTTCAGTAACAGTAGTGAATTTAGTGCTTTATATTTTTTTTTAAAAATTCTTTTTATCTTTATAAATCACATTTATAAATCTTTTTACTTATATAATTTCACTATTTTACTTTACTTATATAACATCATTCCAAATTCTTTTATCTTATTTATATTTATAACAATATGATCTCTTTAATTTTGAAAAACAACTTTCAAAATAAACGGAATTCAACATTTCAAATTCTTAGTTTAAGTTCATTTTTGTTTATAACTCATATTTATAAATATATTCATATAATTTCATTTCTTATATATAAGATTATTTCACAATTGCAAATCATATTAATTATAATTCCATTCTTATAATACATTTGCTTATATAACTATTCTTTTACAATTGTTGTTTTATTTAGATTATTCAAACAGCTTTTATTAACTTATATATATTTTTATTTTCAAACAACCAAACAATCAATTTATATACCTTTAACAATTCCTAAAAAATTATTTCCTTTATATATAAAATATAATCGAGGTAAAATAATTTCATTTACCCAATTTAAAATAATACCATGTCGACTTGCCTCGTTTAAGTGTTTGGAAATCCCTATCGATAACATGCATCCCACATACCGACCAGAATTCACAAACAGCTCAACGGATAAGTAAACACAATATAAAACATTTTATTTTCACTAAAAAATACATGCTCATATGTATAATACGCTCAAACTTAATCTAGGGTGCTACTATCCCTATCTACACTAAGTACACATCAAAGCTTAGGAATACACAAAATCTAAGCTCTGATACCAGATGTGACGACCCACAAATCGATGCCCTTTGAATCGACAATAAACCACACATGTTCGACTCAAAAAGCACAGACCAACGGAAAGTCAAGAGAAAGAAAAGATGAGAGAAGATAGAACCAAACAGAATAATACAGAATCTTACATCGCAACGGAAAACATATAATATCATATTAACGATCTTTAAAAAACTGAAACTGTATATACATAAAACGATCAGAGTTCAACAATCAACCAATAGTTATCAGCCTGAACAGTTATAATAACTTGTCCTCACAAATACTGATAATATAAACAACTAAGCATAATGCAGCGGATAATCAAACAAAAACCAATACGTGTATACGGAATGAAGATCTCCAGCTCTCCTGCTAAAGCTCCAATAGCACCAAATCTAAACCTGTAAATATACTCGGTCTGACCTCATCATTGAAAGGGAAGAACGCTCGGATCAGTCTGGTAAACCAGCGTGAGAAACACACTCAATTGAATTTATTAAATACCAAACTTTTCTTTTATCAAAACAAAAGTATCTCATAATACAAGTCCACACATAAACACGGATTTGTCTTTACCTTACGATAACTAAATCACTTTATATCCTATTATATTATATTAATGTCTAGTATATACAAATAATATTAATCATAGTCAAAATGGTTAACCATATAGCATTTCGAGGCTATTCATTACGCCTTTACAAACAAAATCTCAGCTCGTAGTGGGGTTTGGATTTCCATACAAATGACCAGGTGAATGGACTACCTTCCGAAGGGGTACACCTCTAGATGGATGTCCCGATGCATAGAACATCTGCCCTTTACCAACACAAGACCGACCCACCTCTATAACTAGATGGTACCGAATTCGTCATCCTCGGTCGTTACCGACCTTTACCGATGCCCTCATAGCATACAAACCACATAATCAGACACACGACGTCATAGCGTGTAAAGATATATCTAGAAGAGGATGATCATATCCTACTTGGGAATGACTCACTTAGCCCTACTGCATCTAACCCTGTTTTGGTCATTTCCGGTTGATGAGGCCAGAGGTAACGATTACTTTTCACATATCACAATCACATCACTTTGAATTCCACACGGCCATTTCCGTTGACTACTAATTGTCTTCCATAAAAATACAACCCTTAAGCTCATACGTCTCAAGGAGGGTTTTAAGCTAAAGAAGTTGCCTTCTCCGCCACCACTGATGTACGTTTGTAAAAACCGATGTACGTAATCTTTAGAAGTGAATTGTCAAAAAGTTGTCCAGGAGAAGGATAAACTAAAGGTACTTTCCTACCACATCCCGTCAGGAAATCCCTAGGATTAGTAGCGAATAGTCCTTGCATTGGATATTTCATAATAAAGAGACTACTGCTACTGGATGTATATTAGGATTTTAACCCCAAACGATCAACAAGCAGTCCCCCACTATGAAAATCCAGAATATTAATATCATCACAAGCAACCTGCACAATCGTCGCATGTAGGTTGGTCCGAAATGGTTTTCGGATAAACCGATCTCGATCTCTTCGCACCAACAACGTAAAAGCATTTCTCAACCTCACACAACAACTAAGTCTCATAGACTTATCACATCTCCAACTTTCAACTTGCCATCCTTCGGGCCAAGAAGGAAGCTCGATAGACTGGAGTAATACTCCGCACTATACGAATCAACATCTTCAACACAAACGATAATCAAGCCTACACAAAAGGCTACGTACTAAGTGTACGGCTAAATAGTTCCCACTTCAAGCCGAGGAACTAAAATTTGGCCAAATTTGATAGTTGGTTATTTAACTATCAAAGCAAACAAACAAATATTTAGCACCCTAACAATCACTAGGCCCTTTAAATTAATGTTTTATTAATTAAACCATTTGCCAAATATCCACTTCAATTTATCTTTAAAAAGATATAATTGCAAACCATTTCAACTTTCTATATTGGAAAACATTTCCATATACTTATTTAATAATAAGTAATTCACAAATATATTTATTTTCAACTCTTAGAAAATATTTCATATACTTAAATCACGATTAAGTATATATTTTATTCTATAAGGAAAACATTCTCTTTAAACACATTTATTTGGATCAAAACGAATGTTGCGTAAAACATCGTTAAGACAACCCAAAATCACTGGTATAGGGATTCGAAAATTAGATAGATATATAAACCTAATACTATACAAAGCATCTCCTTTCGAAAATCGTTTACTACAACAACAGTGTTATAGTCCATCATTTCCTTACTTCTCGAAAACGTCTATTTCAACAATAAATGGTGAAATCTATGTATTCGATACTTAACACATTTTATAACATCTTTAAACCATTCAACTCTACTTAAAATATCACTTTCCAAAACATTCTTTTAATTAAAAAGATTATTCACTGTCCAAAATCGTGAATATAGATCGTTTACCAAATCTAATATTTCTACACATTAATTAAAGGATAATCCACTGTCCAAAATCCTGGATTTAACTCCTTTAGTCAACTTCTATATTTAACTTATCAAATTCAATTGATTTCGGATTTATAAAACAATGTTTATAAATTCACATTTATATTTTTTATAAAAACTTCAATATATAAAATTACTTTATTAACAAATTCCATTTATATCCCATCTACATGCCAAATCCAATTTATAAGTTAATTACTTATAAGTTATTTGTTTACAAATTCAATTATTTTATAACTTCACAATTATAAGTCTTATTCACGTATAAAATCCATTTATAACTTCATTTCAACATTTACAAAGCATCTTTATAATTTCATCACTTTTGATTTATAAAATTCAATTTTACAAATCTTAACAATTCAAAATATATATTTTCAAATCACTTAAAAATACTTTTTAATTTGAAAACCATCCCTTTAACATTATTAATTTACCAAAAATAGACCCAATGCTGCAACAACACTAAATACATCAATCACGACATTCAAAACATCATATATCATACGATAACAGAATATATCACAATATCTGTAAATGAATCAATACAGGTCAGGAATCCAGTTGGATCCCTTCAACCTGTTGCCTGCAACAAATATACATATTAGAATATGTGTACAATGTCCGCTTCGAGGCAGACGCACGTACAAAGGGGCAGACGCGCGTACACGAGAACGTATAGGGTCATCTGCTCCACTAGGTAGGTATATATCCAAATATCAATCAATATATATCATATTTTATCCAAACAATCATAAATCATCATAAATAATATTTATTCTCACTTATATAAAAATATGAGTGAGTCGGAAAGAGTGAGTTGTACTCACATTGCTTGTAGTCGTCGCGATAATGATTTATTCCAATTAAAATTAAACAAGCGTTTAATTTCAACCAAAATTTTCACTAGCTCAAACAAATCCTAATTTAGCTCCATAATGTAGTGCTCGAGCATATGGTTTCAATGCAATTCATTTCGTCAAAAACGGACCTCGTATGAGAAAGTTATGATATTTTAAGTTTACACGATTTTATATATAAATTATTTATAATATTTATTGATTTTTAAACCTTGCTATCATATCGGACGTACGTTTCAACTTGATAGAATCGTGGCCATTGATTTCTTTTTCTCCCCCTTCATTTAAAAACGCGAACGAAACCCAGCTTCGGCTGACGTTCATCCTTGAATTAACGCCACCTCCTTAGGCATTTCTCCAACGATCAGAGGCCACCATTTGAAACATCGCAGCTCCGTGCACCACCGACCCTGACCACGTGCATCTCGGTCGTGAATTCCCCTCAAAAAATGTGAATGAATGCCGTGACTTCATGCTCGAATTGCCGACGATCGGCGATATATTTTTCGATCTAACCGTTGAAACTATAGATCTCATCGCCCTCTAGAATTTTACAGTTGAATTTTTTTTGAATAGATTTATGGATTTGAAGAAATCGAAGAAAGAAGCATGCGAATTTATAGCCATTGAAATAAAAATGGCAGCCGGCCCTAACCTCTCTAGGGTTTTGAGAAAACAAGAAATTTTAACATCCTTTTATAGAAAATTATGCGATACTATTCATCGTTAAATTTTTCAAACTCAAAACAAAGTGTGCCGCCTGACGTTTATAATGTTTTATACCTATTCCGAACACAATGGAATACATATCGGAAGCCAGTTCGATCGTATTTGAAAGATATGTTTTCGAATCGAATTATTTAAATTTAAAATTTACTTAAACGAATTTCTACGCGTTTTAGCTTGTCTCGGACAAACCATAAGTCTGATTAACATGACATTTGAAATCTTACAATAATATAACATTACAGATCCAATGAAACTAGTTTCGTTGAAATCCAAGAATGTATGAAAAATGAATATTTTTACACGTCAATTAAATATTAAAATATTCAATTTCTATAATTCAACTTTCAATTTAATTTTAAAAGTTCTCTATCATCATTCTAATTCATATAAGATTTAATTAAACTTTATAAATCATTTTTATTCATATCTAATTCAATTTTCAATTATTTCTGTAATTTCAAATATTAATTTAACATTTTAATTATCCAATTAAATTCTTATATTTTAAATATAAGTTATTCAGCTTATAAAATTTACTTATGAATATTTAAAATCAATTAAATATGCCAATTTAAAATGACTGAAATTTTGGGTCGTTACAAGTTCATTATTCAGTAGAAACCTATCGTTTCTTTCTTCGATTAGGCTTTGTCGTAGATTTTAAAATGATGCGGTTTCTTTACATCGAATTGTAGAGAGTTAAAAGTTTGATTTGTGTATTTTGTGTTGGTCGATGATTCAGCAGGTACACATCGTATTTTGTTTTCGACTAGTCTTTGTCATAGTGTTGTAATTTATGCAGTGGCTCCCCATCAAATTGTAGAGAAGAAAACATTTGATTTGTGAACGTTGTGTAGTTTGTTAATTCGATAGACCACTGTTGTTTTCTGAATTTGTTGAGCCTTTACCGAATTGTTTTGGGTTGTGCGGCGAGTCCTTGCGTTTTTACTATGTTTCATGATTATGGTTGTGTTCATAAGAAATGATCCTTTGTCTCTTTTTTGTTTATATGAACTAACTATCATGGGGTTTACTTGCAGGAAGCAATTGGTAACTTTGTCTTCTCGTGTTCCAATGACTGCTTCTATTCGCAAGAGGCTTCAAACCGAAGGACAAAAAGAATTAGTGGGCGGAAAGAGAACTGTTTATACATAACATAAAGGGGATAATAACTTTGAGCAAAATAAAAGCGGAAGCCAAAGCAGCAATGATGGTAGAGATTATGACGAGATGGAAAAAAAATGATGTTGAAGGGGAAGCACATGAAGAAGAAGAATAAGAAGCAAATGAAGAAGAAGAAGTGCATGAAGAAGAAGAGGAGGAAATGGAGATGGTACCCAAAGAAAAGAAAAAAAGAAGAAGAGACAACCACCCACTCAAAACAAATGAGAAGAAGAAGTATAATCATCGCTTCTATTTGCTTTTGAAGATCATATAGCTCACAAAGTTTGGAATTCCGTTGTAAGTTTTTCTAGACTATTTATACTTATTGTTATGAAAATACTAGTTTGCATTGTTTGATTAGTTTAGTTAAATCTTAGGAGCCTTGGGGGAAAGCTAGAATTGTTAGAGTGCATAGTCATGTTGGAACACAACGATTATGAGATTTGGATATTGAATGTCAATTTGTGAAAGATGTAGTAATCGGCTCGGGTTTATATCACTAATACTGTATGCTCATGAGAAACTCGACAAAGTCTTTATTAATGCTTTTATAGAAAGATTTTATCTTGAAACAAACACCTTTCATCTTCTGTTTGGTGAAATAATGATAACTATCGATGAAGTTGTTCACATTACTGGACTCGCAACCGAAGGCCGAGCTGTTATAGGACCCCTTGGTGGGTCCAAGGGTATTAGTTATGATAATGTGTATGATCTATCAGGCAAACATCTTGGGGTTGATAATAAAATTGCAATTCTGGTGATTGGGAGGGGGAGATTAGATTAATATAGGTGAGAAGTCAATTTTAAGGTTCGAAAGAGTCAAATGGTGATGTTTGTAAAACACACTTTGCAACTGCGTATCTTTTGTACACTATTGGTCATTTGCTTTGTGGTGATAAGTCCGGAAATAAAGTATCCGTGCGTTTTCTACAATGTCTTAATGGTCTTAGGCAGGTGCATACATACTCGTGGGCCACTGCATGTTTGAGTTGGTTTCTCTATAACTTAAGTTAAAGTACTAGAAATGATGTGCAACAATTTTCTAGTTGTATGACCTTATTGTAGGTATGCATACAGATTTAAATTCAAATTATATATTGTATCGTTTATATATACTTATTGTACCCTACATAGGTATGGATTTTTGAGCACTTCCCGGTTTTAAGGCGGCATAATAGACGTGTTGGGGCGGTGGATGGCGATATGCGAGCAGCCTTTTATTTTGTGATGGAACAAGGTTCAAATTTGGCATCCTAATTGGTTATTTGAGGGAGAGAATAGATGATTTACAACAGTGCAATGTTGTTTGGGACTGTTACGAAGAGAAATGAGGAGTTTATGAATTACAGCAATGTGAATTCTACAATGGTCCAATTATTTGCTTTGAAACAATCAAATTATATCTACCACAAAGAATTCTACGAAAATTTGGTTACTGTTATCCCATTCCTACTACTATTCTCTATCGATTAGAAGAAGTTGAAGTCCTCTACTAGATCTTTTAAAGTGTCATATTCCAATGTAGGGGATTTCGGTTGGGGTGAATGGAGGAATCATCTTTTAAACGAGAGTTTAACATCTCTAAGAGTTGTAAATCCTTGGTATTGTGTTGAAACATACATGCAGTGGTACATTACCGTTTCACATCCTTTTGTGGCCAATCCAGAAAAAAGAACAATTTCATCGATAAATGAAAAAGATAAAAATGCACTTCTTGTAAGCATTGTTAAGTGTATACCATACATTTTAAAATATTTTGTGTTTCTAATTATAATGTTTCATTGTACCTTTTTTTTCTCCAGCAAAGACGACTACGGAGCATTGCTAATTTTATTAGGTCTTTTTCTCCCGATGAATCAATGAAGTAGTTACTAGAGAGGGTTGACCGAATAAAGGAACCGGGACCAATGACCCTATATGGAGAGAATGCACCAATAGAGGAACAAGTTGTCGGCAAGAAGGCAGGGAAGAGCACAACGACGGACGTTGGAGGGACTGGCAAACACAAGAAGAAAGTTATCGCCAAGAAGAAGCAGTACAATGGTCTTAGTTTAATATGTATTTGTGGTATTTTGTGTCTCTTAATGTATTACAACTTGATATTTTGTAGGTGTGATTATGTGGTAAACTTAATGTGTATTATGGATGATACTAATGCTATGGGTTTGGTGATTGTTTTTGTAATAACATAGAATTTTAGTTATTTGAAATTTGAATATTTAGTTGATTTTAAATACTGAAAAGTTAAATTATATATAGTAAATAACTTGAATTTCAAATATAATGATTTATTGGATAATTTAATTGTTGGAATTAATAATTGAAAATCGTTTAAATAATTGAATCTTGGAATTTTATTTAGATAAACATAATTTAAAAGCTTATTTAATCACTATTTAACAAGAATGAAGGTAATAAAACTTTTAAATTGGATTTAAAAGTGATTTAATCAAATTTTAAAATAACTCGTTTTAATTAACATATAAAAATAGCCTCCTGAGGCATGTCTCAGATTTCAACGAAACTAGTTTCATTGGATCCGAAATAATGAATTATGTTATTTCGTCAAGTTTTATAGCAATCGGATGAATCGTTTGGTCATGGGAGAATGAAACGCGTTGAAATTAATATTCAAAATTTAACCTTATAATTGGGTTCAAAAAGCTATCTTCTCCATACGATCAAATTAGGTCCCGAAACAAGTTCCGTTACGTTTAAAATAGGGGCATAATATGTAGAACGCCAGACGGCGCGCCTCGATTGGAGTCCATTATTATATAGCTAAATATTTTGCATTTTAAATAAAAAAATTTTGATTTAACTTTTCACTGCCTTAGCCTTTCATATTAGCCCACTTTTACCTATACAAGCCCATAACCTTCATGTTGACTTCCATATCTCCCTCCCTTATTTAAACTCGGGTTAACAGAGGAAAAAAGAAAGAAGTCATGAGTTCAAAAATCAAAATATAAAGATATACTTATCTAAAAATCTTAAAAAATTATATTCGGTCTCGTTAGGCCATATGCTTCGATTCGGGTTAGGCAACGTTGGGTTCGGCAGTGGATTGGGTCGCGCCACTCCTTGGTAGTCAAACTAGGGTTGGGTATTTCGAAGGATTGAGTCGACTATTAGGTAAGCAGGGAGTAGATTTGGGTTTGTCGTGAAAATAGATGTTAGGGATGAATTTTTGGATGACGTGCTTCTATATTGGGAATCGCGACTGTACAGGGAAGAGGAGTGGATCATACAGGTCGCCAGAAGGAGGAGGGGCGCGGTTTCAAATTGTGGTGTCCGTGGATTTGCTCTCGCGAAGAGCGGCGCAACGGCGAAGTCGATTCGTGAAATGGAGCACTGGAGCTCCGTATCTTCCATCGATCGTGCACGGTAATGGCCGTGTCAATGTGCACGTTATTGCAGAAGAAGAAGAGGTATACAGAGGGGCAGAGTTGTAATTTTGGTGAAGTTATTTAATTTTAAATTTAAATATTTCGATAACTTCTAAAATTAATAACTTCTTCAAACGAGGTCCAATTAAGATGAATTTTTTTACGTTGCGACCGTAATGACAAAAGCTTCATGATGGGACTAGTTTGGATGTATTTGGAGACTGTTGAATTTTAGGCTAAAATCGGATGTCCTTCGATTTTAGTTCCAAACTGGAATGCCTCGGCGACAATAGAATATTTCGGTGAGTTCAATTCACCTTTTTGGTTAACTAATATGATATGTAGTTAATAAGATATGTTGAATGATTATTTGGATGAATTATTATATTTATTAGTTAGACTGAATATTCCCGTCTATTGGAGTGGATGAGACCCTATTGCGTTCTCGTGTAAGAGCGGACGACCCTTTATATACGAATCCCGCCTCAAAGCGGTTGATTTATGTTTATGATTATATAACATTTGTGATGTAGAAAAAAGCAGGTTGGAGGGATCCAACTGGATTCCTCGCTATTATTGAATTATTTCGATAATATTTCCTTTATATGGATTATTGAATAATAAATATGATTTTGGATGCTATGGTTATAACATCGTTGTATGTTTGAAATTAAAACCCAATAGAGATAGAAAATCAATATCGATATTGGATAAGTGTTGGGTGGTTATTGCCAACAAATTAATATTTTGAAAATATTATATATTGCCGACTAAGTCGGAATTGGTTTTTGAGACAAAAAAATGTTTTTTAAATCCGAAATTGGGTTTCAGAAATATTTTTTTAAAGATTATCTAATTAAATATATAAATATTGTTTTTAAGTTAATTTATTTTATATAAATATTATTTTAAATTATATTTATATTATTTAAAGTTACATAATTATATTAATATTATTTTAGAGTTATTTAATTATTATTATTGTTTATAAGTTATTTGTTTATAATTAATATGTTATAAGATTTTATAAAAAGTTGAAAATTTGAAAGTTAGTTATCTCAATAATAATTATGGTTTGGAATTAATATTAATGATTATTAATAAGGTTTTAAAATAATTTATTATTATTTATGAAAATGGTAAAGGTTAATTATTATTGTTCTTAAACAATATTCTAAAGTTATTAATTATCATTTTTAGGATGTTTTAAAATTTATAAATTTTAAGTTAATAATCATTATTATATAATGGTGTTTGAAGTAAAATATTTTAAATTATTTATAATTATTTTCAAGACCCTAGAAATATATTTGAAAGACTTAGATTTTATAAGGGAGTTATAAAATGGTTCAAAGAATTAAGGAATGGTTATTTGCGAGATGAAAGAGTTTATAAATGGTTAGATATTTATAAACAAAATTTTAAAAGTATGGTTATAGATTTATAAAAGAAGTTGATAAATGGTATATGGTTTCATTAAGAGTTAAATGATTTTGAAATGTACAAGAAATTTATAAGTGACTGAATTCTTGGTAAAGAAATTATTAATGTTTTTCGGAGATTTATAGAATGGGTTATAAATGATCTTGGAGAATTGTAAGGGGAATTATAAATGATTTGAGAATCTAATAAAAGGAAAACCTATCTAAATTTTATGGATATACTTATACTATTGGGAAGAGTACATGGCTATTTCTAAATATGGAAATATAGAAATTTGCAAGTATATCCTTTGAAGGTGTTTATATACAAGTAATTTACAAAGTAATTGTATGTATAAAGACATTAAAGGGGCTAATGATTGCTTATATACTGAGCCAATATTGATTTTCCATATGAAATAAAATCGTGATTTAATCTTTGTTATTCAATAGTTAAATAACCGCCTATTGAAAATAAACCCAACGTAACTTTGGAAATATCTAGGAGAAACACATGAGTTATATAGCACAGTCATCTCCGAGGATGTTGTACTGTGAGTATAAATCTCGTATTATTCTTCTAGGATGATGATAAGGAAATCTATCCACCAACGGTTAAAAGGCAATCTCCGTTCTTATCTTTGTTTGTTTGTTTCCTAGAGAACCAGGGTTGAGTTTACCGAAAATTCTCGAATGTTGTTTTGAAGAGACCGGAATCAGATATGTTATCCGAAAACCACTTCGATGCAACGAATGCTTTTCGAAGTGAAGACATCGTGAATATCATGGAATTGAAGATAGAGATGTGAAGTGCAAGGGCTATTCGCTACTAATCCTGAGGGTGATTCCAAAATGTATGTAGTAGGAATAGTGCCTTCGATTTCGTTCAAAGCCAAAGTGGACTTGTATGGATGAATGCTATCAGTACATTGTCATTGGAGGCAATGAGCATTCTAAGTGAAAAGGTTCTTGAAAGGTAATGGTAGCCTTAAGCCTCATCAACTGGAAGTGACTAAAATCAATGGAGATGCAGTAAGGCTAAGTGGGCCGCACCAATTAGGGTATGTTGTCACCCTTGTAGATACATCTATATATTTATAGATTCGTTGTGCATGAGATCTCAAATAAAAACGGTTGCAAAGAAACTGGGGTGATGACATATTTGGTACCATCCAATCAGGGGTAGGCCGGTCTTGTGTTGGTAGGGGATCCAAGCAAGGTCCTCGGTACATTTTCTAGACATGTACTGTGATAGGTTGAACCCGGTTCCTTGTCATAGTATGGAATCCATTCTCCAATAAGCGCAGTACAGTTTTGATTGTGTCCAACTATGTTGGAACATGAGATGCAAGCATTCCAACTATTTTAATATTTTACTTTGAAACCTTAGACATTATTATAATATCACTGAATTTTCTATAAAAGCGTTTTGGTTATTGTAAGGTAAAAACCCGTCGTGTTTATGCGCGACATGGTCTTACGAGATACCTTTGATTTCAAAGATTTTTATATAACTTTAAATCCAGTTGGGTAAGTTTTTCTCATGCTGTGTTATTTTATTACAATGCTCAGGTCAGACCGAGCATATTACATATTAGATTGGATGCTTGAAGCTTCAAGAGACGAGTTGGAGGCCCAGAGACGTATTCATGTAGATGGTTATTTTTCCACTGTATTCATTGATGTGTTATCAGCAACTGTGAGGACAGACTGTTATAATTGTCTAGGCTGAAATAGGTTAGTATACTCTGATTGATTTTTGTATATACACATATTACAGTTTTGCTTTTGTGTAAAGACTTATGATATATTATAGATTATTCATTCTGCTGTGAGATTCTATGTTGTTTAGTTTTCTTCTTATCTTCTTTCTTCTTCTTTTTCCTAACAATCGGGTTTTTCGATATTTGATTGCTCGACATGTGATACAGTGGATGTATTAATGTTGATTTTCGAGGGTCAAAAAATTTGGTTCATTACAGTTTTGTTAAGTTAATCATGTTGTTCGAAGTGCTAATTTTACTGTTTGATGAATGAAACTGATGAAGGTTTGTCATTGCATTGAATTCTTATGAATTTAAAAAGGCATAATGTTAGCGTATTTTAGTATACAACATCGTTTGGTCGTGTACAATACTAAAGTTCAATGGTAATGCATCGTAAATGATCATTTAAACATTGTTCTAGGTTATACGGTAACAACCTATCATAATTTTTAAAAGTTTACAATGGTTGATCATCAAAAAATCTCGAGATTGTATGATTTGTGGAATCTCATTTTTGTAACATGATCAGACAATGACCTGGTGCCACATTTTTATAAATTATATGATGGCCTCTCATGTAAACTTTTGGGATGGATTGTCTTGTGCTCAAACGATGGCAGACTGCCGTATTTTTATTGTTTATAAGACAGCCTCTCATTTTAAACTCTCGGGATGGATTGTCTTGTTTATAACATGCTCAGGCGACGATAGATTGTCGTATGTTTATTGTTTATACAACGACCTCTCATCGTAAACTCTCGGGACGGATTGGTAGATGGATTGTCTTGTTTATAGCATGCTTAGACGATGATAGATTACCGTATATTTAAAGTTTATACGATGACCACTCATCGTAAACTCTTGGGATAGTATGTTGTTTGTAAAGAACGATAATATGATGACCTATTGCCGTATATTTGAAATATAAATGATCATTTTCCATCGCAAACTTTCAATAATAAAGTATGTTGTTTGTACAGAATGATAATAGAATGATCGATCTCCATATGTTTGAACTCTTAACGGTTTGTTGTCATCGTAAACTCTCAGGATGTTATGTTTCTTATACAAAATGATAATTTGATGATCCATTGTCATATTTCTTACATGTATACGATATTACCAAGTCGTATTTCCTTTATCATAGTAATATGAGAGTAAGCAAATACAAATACACAAAAAAAAACAAAAGAAGCATACATATTATAATAGTCAGTTCCATATAATATCACCATTCAACATTTAAGCAACAAGGCAAAATTAGTCATTTCATTTTATTCAAATTCTCATTCATTTCAGTTATAATAGTCAAATGTTTACATACAATCGTATAGTTCCCCAAAATTCCATACAATTAGACTAAAACTAGTTCACTTACTTAAATCTACTTTAATTACACTCTCTTCGACTTCACGGTCATCCGTAAAAGCTATCTACTTGTTTATTCTTTCAACATATGGTTTGACCCAATCATCTGTAGTAGTATTATAAAATTTTTGAAAGCACAAAATTGAGGTGTAGACAGCAAAGGAGAGTATGGGCTGAGTTTAATACCAACAAAATGTGAGTTGTCTACATGCTACATAACTACCATCCTATTATGGTTTAATAAGCTCGCACGAACCTTTGTGGGAATAAATGTACAACTCATATGCTTGGTTCACATGACTACCATGGTACCAAATATTTCGGCTATTACAAATCCTAATTCTAGCATCTGCATCCACTCGCTAAACCCCACAATATTCGTACATTGTATCCTATTTTTCATTTCATCATACCCACATTCTTTTGTACACCTCCGAATGTAGCACTAAATTATCAACCATAGACTCATGTACAAATTTATAAGGATTTTCCAGTTTTGGATCATGGAGATTCAATTGATTAACCGTAACCCAATAACCGCATTTACCATCACTAGGCATGTCTTCCACACCAATTATGTACGGTCTCATCAATTTGGGCAGTTGAAACAAATAGAAATCGTCAACTTGATTTTTCTCACATGTTTTAGTCTTCATGCCAAGCTTCTTTAAGTAAGAATGAATTGGAGTAAGATTTGAGCTATAAGACAATGACACTTCAATATGTTCAAAGTAAGTAGGATCTCATTTAGTTGACTTATCTTTTTTTAAAGGTCTACCTTTTCTAATAGTTGCAATGGGGGGTTCCAAAATAGTGGTTGTTTGAGGGAATGCTAGTGATTTTAAATCTTTTTGCATAGCAAGTTCTACGTTGTTAGGAGATTCATCATACCTACGTTTCAGCGCTTGTATTTCGAGCAAGTTAAAAAATCAAGAGTTGAACGATGCAATGTAGGAGGGTTGCAAGATAGTTGCTTCCAATAAGAGTCTATAACGCTTAGAGGTATGAAACCTTATGAATGTCTAAAGTCTACAAGCATATGCGCACATGGTAGTCTATTTACTTGACATATAACACAAGCACAATTCTCAATACTCAAGCCGACATTCGAAATGCTACACAATTCATGTAGTAGTAAATCGAGTGCTTTGTGAGATACATGTAACACCCCGAATTTTTAGATAATTAAATAATCAAATAACGATGAACAGTGAAAATAATCATTTTTGGAATTTTCAAAATATGGCCTCGAAACTTAACCCATTGTGTTCATGGCGATTTTGTGATCAATTTTCATATATAACTTGTCGAAATCCAAGTTAATATGAATAAGTTATGAGAGAAACAAGAAAGCAGAATTATATAAATTAAACAGAAAAAAGAGTAAGACCCAATGGGTCGACCCGCAAAACACGAGGGTCAACCCGCAAGTAGCCCTGAATGAGAAATCGTCCAGGGGCGTGCCAAAGTCTTGTAATCTAATTTTCATGCGATCTGAAGTGTTGTTTTCTAGATCCAATGATTCGCAGTGAGCCTGTGATGTGGTTGCACCAGATTCAATCCAAAAATCCGACGGTCCGAGATTCCCAAACTCCACTATAAATACTAGGCGTAGCTATTTTCTCATAATAAGATTTTCTTCTAATTGGGTTTATTGTCTGAAGCTGAACCCTAAATAGAAAGTATTTTTAGGAAGAATATATTTTTTAATAAAAATATTAGACGCCTTAGAAGGGATCCGAAAAGGCCATGGAGTAAAGCTAAGGATGACAGGTGAATGGATTTAAATTATATCTCTTTTATGTTTATAATATATAATATCGTTAGATACCCGTTAAATACTTACTTGAGTATTTATTTCAGTAATTAGTTCTACTGGTTAGTTATGTTGAAACTGTAAATTTTGTAAGAGAAGTGTACTTATATTTAAATGTTATTTATATGGAAAAAGAAAGGAATCCAATTAAATATAAGTAAAATTAGGCTTAGAAGTTGTAAAGAAAGGCATAAGCCTAAACGCGAGAAATTTACAGTGAATTATGTTAAAACGGGAGAAATGAATTAAAAAGGGGGAAAATCTAATAACTTGATTTGGAAGTTAGTGATGAATTAGTTGGTTGGTTTATAAAAGGGAATATATTTCCATAGTTTAATATTGTAAGAATAACGATAAAGGTAATTGCAAGAATAAAAGCAAGAAAAATGGAATTAGTGCAAAATAGAGACATCATTGTATTTTGCATTACCCAATAATTAAAGAAACAATAAAAGAAATATCTTGCAGTTACGAGTTATCGTTAATTGCATATTTAGTATTCAAATATGGAAATGGCATTTTAGTATAGTTGTTGTAACCAACCAAATAGAATAGAACTACTTTCTAGAATAAAAGAGAATAACGTGAAGCGTTAAAGAAATTAAAGAAGAGGAAATACTCAAGTTAATTATTTGACAAGACTAGAAACAATAAACATAAAATGTGACTAGATCTGCACTTATTATGTAGATAATAGAGTAAAAAGTAAAGCAGTTATTATGATAAGTAACTTATGACAGTTGGATGTTGTTCCAAGTTAAGACTGTTATATAATATAAGAGAACTTAAGAGAATTTAGTGTCATAATAAAAGAAGACAGACTATAATAGAAAATAGATACTTGCAATTACATTTATAACATGTAGGTTATAAAAGAAAGAAAAGAATATAAAAGTGACAATTGCAAGTGTAATTGTAACACGTAGGTTATAATTAAAAAGAAAGAAATAGAAGAGGCTTATTTTATCAAATTTAGATCTTGGATTAAGTTAATAAACAAAATAATAGAAGTGGCCATACCGGCAGCATCCCCTTTAAGGTCTAGGACTGATGGTCTCACTCATGGGTGGGGCTATGCATGCTAATTAAGGTAAATAAGTAGCCAACAGAATAAGAAAAGTAAAATAAACGTGTAGTAAAAGATTAGACGTAGGGTCTAATAAAATGGTAAGGTGCGTTTGGAGCAGCCGAAAGAGAATCTGGATAAAGAGACTAACGAAACAGTTCATCGCAGATTTTTAGTACAGAAAGAGCACGTCCAACATTTTGGGCTGGAAGGAAGTATGAGACTTTAACGAGATGTGAGGATTCTCAAGGGTGGCCCTTTGGGGTAGACCTAATGAAGCTGCACCCCCGGAGGCAAGTCTGTAGGTGTTCCATCAAGAGAGTATGCCTTAACTACTTTTGCATTGCAGGCTTAACGGAACGGACCTTACTAAGCAGGCAAAAGGTTGATGATGGAGTAGGATATTCGTATGACACCATACTCTAGTTTGCGACTAGGTTATAGTGGGCAGGATCAAAAAGGATAGTCGCATGCAGAGATCAGCCATCATCAGTCAGAGCGAGTTCATGAAAGACGAGTTAAACCAATAGGCTAATGATTCTTTCAATAACGAGGCATTGGATGAGGGGCACAACTAATTGGATGTTTAGATTGATTGTAGTAGGGCACAACCACTTAGCTCTTGAAAGGCCTTTCGATTAGCTGGGGTACTGTGTGGGGCCATAGCCACAATGATAAAAGAAACAGACCAAGTAGAATATCTGTATTGTAGACCTAACAAAGCAGACCTTTACAGATATAGAAAATCCATGACTAAGTTCAGTAGAAGGTAGACCTTGTTGGTGGAATTCAGGGAGTAGATAGAACGATTACGTGTGGTCCTCAAGGTATGCACTAGGTGGTACATTATGGATGTTTGAGCACCAGTATAAGCTAGTGCTATTCAGTTTCACGTTTTCATAGTAGACGATGGAACATCTATATTTAGGCATCATGAAGCTGTCCTTTACAAATGTAGTTATAGTACGCTCTAACAGCGAGATGATGGAGTCCTTTTCAAGGAGGATACAGAAGGTACTATGGGTAGTACCTAGGACCGATGCTGTCTTTGGGCATGTAGCTATATATATATATATATTGGTTATTAGGTCTTAATATACTAGGGAGTAGGTGGGTATGATTCTCGCATAGAGGCGAGAGTATTATAAATCCAATAAACCTAATATAATAGAAAATGAAAATAGAACGGTATATGTAGAATTATGCTTAGAAGTGTATAATTTGTCCATTCATCAGAACTTTAGTTCTGACCTCCTCCTCATAACATCCCACATGTTAGGTAGATGGTAGAGATCTTCCAGCTTTGAGACACTTATTTAGAAAGTGTTATTATCTTGGTGAGTATTTACTTACTATTATATTTTAGTCAGTTCCGCTGTAAGATATTTATTTCAGCTTTGATATATTTATCTTTGTCTGTTTGTAGGATACCGGATACCGAACTTAGGCTTCAGTGGGTTTGGATTTTAGCAATTTTACGAAAAAACCCAGACCTACTGGAATTAGAATTGTTACAATACAAATCCCAATATTTATTTAAACATTGGTTCAGTTTGAAATCTATGCATTGTCCTTGATGTACTCGTTTCGAACGCATGTTCGATTGCAACTAATTCATTCTCACAACAAAGGTGTGCACTTGTCCAACATTGCACAAAGCTACCTACAACTGAATCAAAATACAATTTCAAATGATGATGTGCACTTTCAACTATGCTAGTTAACACATTATCGTAGTGTTTTATTTTTTTGGTCCAAGCTAAACCAAATGTTTCCTTATATTTCTAAACTAATTTTTCATTACATATGTGACATATATTTTCTTTGTTTCACAAGCCATGCATCACAAAATGAGTTTAAGTTTCGATGATACTGTTCTTCGGACAAAGAGTTTATCACATTTATCCAACCATCTCAAAAAAGTTCGTACTCCTTTTTTTCCTTCCTTGTCCTCCAACACTACTTATTTATCCCCAATCAACACTCATTTCTTTTTTACAAGATTGGGTTACAATTCGCTTAAACATTCTTCGAAATATGCCATGCATAAATAATAAAACGTGCCGTTGGAAACACGATAGCTACTGCATTTGTAATAGCAATTTCAATATCCATGATAATAACACCTAGAATTTCTTAATCTATATAACACTTTCTAACACATTCAAGAGCCCATATATATGATTCCATAGTCTCGTGACTAATAAAAGCAAGTGCAATGTTAAAGGATGCCCCCGTTGGTGTTTACGACACCATATGAAAACACAGTAACTTGTATCGATTTGTCTTAAAAGTACAATCCACGAACAAACTTTGATGAAAACACTGCGCAAGAACAACACATCTAGGATGAATAAAAAATAAGTCGAAAAATTCATTGGTTGTACCATCAACTCTATTATGCATGGAATAATGATGACTACAAGCCAGTTTCATAAAATGTTACATAATCGATCTACATTCCATACTCTGTAGTTTAAGCTTCACTTTAGCATTTTAAACATTTCTTATGGTTGATTGGTTCTCTCGGTTATCAGTTTAATAGCAGTTAAAATATTTGGGGCCTAACTTCATTATTTGTCATTGTCTCAACAGTCTTAACTTCATGATCTTTCAACCTCGCTATATGCGGACGCCTGGTTAATACATTAAGAATCATGTGATTGTGCCGTCCATCCTTTACCGTCAAGGTCCATGTCCCACCGTTTGTACAACGTGCACTTAACTCAAATGGACATCTACATTTTCTACTTTCCGATATTCTCCGTTTTTGTTGAGTTTCTGGAACATGATTCTTTGCCTTATGATCAATGTACTCTCCGCTTCTTTCACATACTAAAACCATCCACAATCCTTTTCCATTAGCTAGCAAATTTCTCATTCTTGTTCTTTTGGTCACAACAATACGATTTACACTGATCCCGCGAGCTATGCACCATTCTCGTACATTTTCCTTCGATACAAACAGCTGCATCATAAATCAACAACGTAACTCAAAACCACATAAATCATATATAATTAAAAATATTTTAATGTATATTATCAGTAGTGAATTGAGAAGTCAAATTAGGGTAATCGAGTTCATTGCGATTGTCATTTTGATTATCATTTCCATCGTCAACATCCTCATTTTGACTGTCGTTACCATTATCGCTTTCAAATTCATCGCAATTGTCCACTTCATTTGATTCATTAATCGTTATCATTCTTGGGTATTTATTGGAAAATATAACTAAGAATCTCAAGGTATTTTGAAAACAAAAACCAAATTTGGTTATACAAAATCAAAAGTATGTACACATTTTGACTACCATCCACCGAATGTAGCATCAAAAATCGGCTTCCTATCATCGAAAAATAATTTGGCTACCTTGAACCGAAAGCATACTCATAAATCGGCTACATATCACCATACACCAAAAATATTTTATCAACACCATAACAATTATCAAAATCAAAAGTATGTACACATTTCGGCTACCATCCACCAAAAATAGCATCAATAATCGGCTTCCTATCATTAAAAAATAATTCGGTTACCTTGGACTGAAAACATACTCACAAATTGGCAATATATCTCCAAACACTAAAAACATATTATTAACACCATAAAAATTATCAAAATCGGTGACCTATCAACGGACACAAAATTGGCTACCTAACATTAAACAAAAAATTGGCTACCACGAAACCAAAACACAGTAGCAAAATCGGCTACAGACCACCAAATAACAAAAACGCATTATCAGAACCACACCAATTATTAACATCGGCTACCTATCAACGAATACCGAATGCAAAAATCGTTGAAAAATCACATTAAACCTTAGCTCTAACGTCAAAACCTAGCTCATTGACATTAAACAAATGTAGATTCACATACCTCATCATTGATTTGGTGAATCATATTGTTTTTGTTCTCTTTTGAAGAACTTTCATTAGGGTTTAATCCCTCCATAATTGTAATTAAAGAGTAGTTGAACAGAATTAGGTAGTATCAAAAGTAAGAAAGGAGTAAATTCGTCATATTTTCATTTACTGTTAAGAGGGGACTATTTTAAGTAGTCCCTCCCATAGTAAGTTTTTTTTAAATGACACACCAACCATATTTGGAGTGTCATTAACAATGCTTCATCATAAAGCCTTTACACCGAGTAATAAATAATTTATTGTTGTTTAGAATTGATCCTTAGAGCATCTTTCATCCTAATACCAATCAAATTATAGGTACACAAAGATAAATCAAATTACAAATCGAGTGAAATATTTAAATGGAATATTTATGCAGAAACATATTGCTTTACTGAAGTGAAATGTTTAAAATCAGTTATCATTAGAATTAGCATTGTAGTTTTGTTCTTGAATGAAATTAAAATTTGGTAATGTGTAATTGTCACTACACTTACACTTATACATGACCAATTATTTTTTAAAATAAAGTAACCGTGGTATGGAAAAATCATACCGCTATAAACCAAAGCAATCGGTAAACCAATACTTTGGTTTGTAGGATGTGGTTAATAGCAATTGATAAGGAGTTTCACTTTAGATGTATAATATCTATTTGTTTGAAATATTTCTTCTAGAATGATTCAGTTCTAAAATTCACTATATTTTATCATATGATCAAGTATTAGTTCAATTTTGCATAGCTAAACATACAAATTATTGTGGAGAAAGTTAACGTATGTGGTATTACGAAATTATAGACTTTACAGTGGATTTAGAAAAAAAATCATCACAAAGAAAGTTAATGTATGTGGTATTATGAAATTGTGTATTAATTCAATTTTATTAATGTAGAAATTATTTTAGCTAAACATACAATTAATTCATCATATTATCAATTTTTTAAATACATGTTAAGATACTATTCAATTTACCAACATAATAATTTTCACTAATATTTCCATTAACTCACTACACTTTAGATTTTGATGTTATATAACTAAAAATATATATTAGGAAATAACAGAACATACATTGTTAATGTATGTGGTACAATACGGTAATTACAGTTATTAAAATTTAATTTCATTATCACACCGCATATTTTCATGTGGATTTGTAAGTCATAGCGGCCAAATTGATTTTTGATTTTTCAGTAACATTTTAATTGATATCGTTTGGTAATGGTTGATAAATAGTAATATGGTAAAAATGTCTAATAGTTGAACTATATATGGTTTGGACATGTTTTTGAAGATCATAGTGGGCTTTGAGAAGAGTCCAAATTTAGAGCAACATCAATGTTGTAAAATCATAATGTTATTTGTTGATCCAATTTTTAGCTCAATCATCAAAATATTTTGAAATAAGTAAAATTCAAATAAAGTTTAAAAAATAATGTAAATCAAAATGAAATTCAAAAATACATGTAATTTTCTTTATTAATGGTCAATATGCAAGAAATACAATTCATCCTCTTTTATTCTGATTCAAAGATCATGAATTACGTTAATTTGCAAATTTATATTTCTAAAGGTCCTTATCTTCAAAATTTCAACACATCTTCTTCTTCGTTGGCAATTAAAGAGGTCTCAAGATCGTAAAGGAGCTGGGAAATGTTAAGTCCCAAATTATGATATATGCTGAGGGGGGGGGGGGGGGGGGGAGGGAGGGAGGGAGGGGGAGAGAGAGAGAGAGAGAGAGAGAAGAGAGAGAAGCCCTATGGGGGTAGGTCTCTACTTATGAAGGTTGGAGAGTGGCATAGCTTGCTCGTATTGGTTGATCGAAGTTGACGAGAAATGATGATTTGGCAAGATAGATGATCTTGATGGTGCCATTTGTCATCCTCTTAATACAATAGTAGTTCATGCGGATCATTGTCTTGTCCATGGTATCAACAAAGGTGGTATGCATGTGTAAGAGTGCCTTTAAGCCTCCTTACATGGAATTCCCTTCATAATAATATACTACTTCTTTATATGAACCATTGCTAGCACTCTACTATTATGTGATGGCACGTAACTCCCATTTGCAATGGTTTAAATAACTAACTCTTTATGGCTTTAGGTTATCAATTCATGATGGCTTAATAGCTCGAATGAATTATTCACGATGGCTTGATAGCTTGAGATGATTATTCATAATGACTTAAATAATCGTCTTCAAAGTCATCACACGATGGCTCTTTTGGATTAACATACAATGATTCCAATCAACATATGATGGCTCACATGTTGGCTTTGCTCAACATACGATGGCTCGCATCTGTACACGATGGCTCTTTCAGTACACAATGGCTTCATTTTACTCACGAAGGCTCTAATCAATACATGGAAACTTTATCACCACATAATGACTTCAATTAGCATATGAAGGCTCCATTCAAAACATATGATGGCTTTGATTAACACATGAAGCTCTAATCAACACACAAAAGCACTGTTAGTACATGAAGGCGCTATTAACACATGATTAACATGCGAAGTCTTCACAAGAATATTTCAAAATGGTCCCAATCTTTCATACCATGAGGGCTTTACAATAATACTTCACGATGGCTTCAACCTTTCTTATCATGACGGCTTACCAAAAATACTTCACGATGGCATCAACATGTTCAAAGTTAACATATGATGGCTCTTATAAGGCATTCTTCGTTAGTCCACGAGGGGTTTCATTGTTATCCCATGATGAATCCTATGTTTATCAATATGTTCTTGGAATTTAGGGTGTAATACTTGCTCCCCCCATAAAAGAAATTTTCTTATGTTTTAGCTTAAGTAAATTTCTACTCTTGCACTGTTTCTTCTCCTCTCAAGTTAACATTCTTTGTTACTATATCCTTCATCATTGATTGCTTATGCAACTTCATCTTAGTATAACTTTCATTGTTTTAACACCGGGACTTTCCATCAAAAGATTCTCTAAAATGCATAGATCTTGTAATCCATTAGAATTAATTTTATTTGCAATGATTGTTCTCATTGAAAATATTTTTTGCGGTGAAGAATTTCTCACAAACTTACTTAAAGATATCCTTATAACTATAAAGATTTCATAGCTTTATTTAGAAACCATTTGATGTGAAAACCGAGTATATGAAATGTTAATGTGTGATAATAGAAGAATGAATTTTTGAAAGTAAGGAAATCTACTTTAGATTTCTTAAGAGTTGTTTTTATTAGAAAAAATTGATGTTTCCATAAGATAAAAAAATTTAAATGAGGAAATGCATTTTGTCCTTCATCTACTCTGAGTTAGGTTGTTCAATAAATTGGGAGTTTAGTCGATCGTCCTTCTTTGGATAGTTGTTTTTGTAGACCCTGCTTGAAAATCAGCATATCCATCGACCATCTCCCTTGGGTGGGTGCATTGACCAGGCCCGACGGCAGGATCAATGGCTTAATTGACCATCACTCTTTAGATGGTTGCTTTGGCCAGGCATGTCGGCTGGACCAAAGGGATTTTCGTCCATCTCCCTTAGATGGGTACATTGACCAAGCCCAACGGTGGGATCAATGGCTTATTTGACCATCACTCTTCGGATAGTGGGTTTGGCTAGACCTGTGACTGGACCAAAGGTTTTTTCATCCATCTCTATTGGATGGGACCATTGACTAAGCCCGATGGCAAGATCAACGGCTTAATTGATGATTACTCTTTAGATAGTGGCTATGGCCAGGCTTTACGATGCCACCAAAGGCTTTTTCGCCCATCTCGGTTGGATGGGTGCATTAACCAGGGCTAACGTCAGTATCAACGTATTAATTGACCATAACTCTTTGGATGGTTGCTTTGGCCAGGCCTGGCAGTGGGACCAAAGGCTTTTTTTGCCTATCTTCCTTGAATGTGCGAGTTGACCAAGCCCGACGATAAGATCAGTTACTTGATTGACTTCTTCTGGGTATAAGGTTTGCCTCTTCTTAACTAATCTCGCCAACCTCGTCGGTTTAGGAGCTAATTCAAACATATCGTATCTCAGTTTGATAGCTTATTATTAGAATGATTCCTTTGAAACCATTATCTCTTTTCTCAAATTGTTGGAATTTCATATCCTTGATATTGCATTTTATTAGATCTGCTTGAACAATAGGAGTTTAGTAGTTGAGATTCTTTCTAACGTTGATTTTGGAAATTACTTACCTTGCTTTTAACTCTTGTCCTTGCCTTCTGAATACTGAACTATTATCCTCGTGAGTTTCCTTAGACTGTGATACTTCAGATTTTTCCTATCGATATTCCATGGCTTGCAATATGGTTTTGGCCAAACACAATGATTTCTTTGCAGGTTCTTAGTTTGATTCTCAAGCATTTACGATTTCCTAATATGGCAGAATTCCTATTTTGTTTGGTAGCATTACTTCAAATTCTTATGTTGGTGAAGAATAGTATGTCCAGTGGACTTTTTTTGTGTTTTGTATAATCAGAAGTCAAAAATAACTATATTAATTGAATTTCCCACTGAAGTGTTTTATTTTAGGGTATCCTTGATCGTTTTATTTGTGAATTTTTTTTGTCCATATTACCTAAGATTTTTGGTAGATAATGTTTCGGCCTCTTCTATTTGGTAAAATGGTTAAGTTGTTTCCATTTATGAGTCTACCATCTAAGTTGAAGTTGAAAAGCCTAATTCCTTCTTATACTTCTTTGTTGATTGTAGTGTAGGAAGGTGGAACATATTTTACTCCTTTGATTTAGTATTCCTTATAACTTAGTTTCCTTTATCAATAATTATCCAATTAATCATATGCCAATATTAGCGACCACTGATTTTCGAAGGTACATGTGATGTAGGGGATTAAAATTCTATCTCATCTTTATACTTGAGCTGGTGGTAGGTGTTACTGCCAATAAGACCAATAATCCATGTTTTGCGATAGGGGATTAGGACTTTATTATTAGGAAGAGACCCTCATTCGATAAAGAAACCAGTTATCCCGCCTTTTGTTAAGGATAGACTTGGCTAAAAACGGATGGTTATCATCCCATAGAATCAACTAAATGCAGTGCTATGGACGATGGTCGAGTAGATTTGAATCGGATCCCAATCAAGGTGTAATCAGTATGAAGTGATAAGCAAAGCTCCATGAAGATACATTTCAAATTTCAAGTCAATCGGAGCTTGAATGCTCGAATTATGGACAAAACAAGGATTTGTATGGATCGATCGAGAATGATCCATAAAACGGCGCAAATCAATAATGATCGATCGATATCTCAAAATCTACAAAGCCAATTCAGTTGAAACTTTCAAAGCATTAATATATTGAAGAGTGGAGCCCTTAATAAAGATCGTATGGCAAAGATCTCAAGTTCATGAAATTGCAGATCGTTCTAAACTGATCGTTCATAAAAATTGATGTATCTCAACAAGCAATCCAAATACAGTAGAGATTGATGAATATCTCACAAACTACAACTCAGAATGACATCATATTTTAGGAGAAAGATCTAGAGACATGTAGTATCCCCCACGAACGATCAAACATCAATAAGAAGCCAAAAATAACGATCTGTATATCCATTACCGATCGTTCCAAAATGATGAATTATGACCACCGATCGTTATGGTGGGCCTCATGGACCCAGAGAGCCCTCAGTTGAAATCTTAACAAAATATATCATTATCTCACCTTATAAATATGGATGTATTGGTTCATTTTTAGGATCTTTACGCTACAGGTTACCCTAGACTCCATTGTAACCAAATGCTGGCACCATTCACCATTGTAATTCGATTAATAAGAGAGTAATAAAGAATAATCTTCAAAGAAGATGTAGGTATACAACGCCGAACCACTATAAAAATCTATGTTTTTATTACTGCTTATTTGTTGTTGCTTACTTATTTAGTTACTCGGTTTAATTTTACTTCTCTTCATTTACTTCTCTACAAAAACTATCTTAGTTGTTTGTGACCATTTTCGGTGCTAATATTTTAGTGCTTTCACTGAAAGCCTTGATTCTCAACTTATTAGGATCCCTTTGTTGCTACTGGATTGCGTATATCCCCCGAAGAAGATCCATGGTTAACTTCAGGAAGTTTTATCATTCTACTTAGATTTGCAAAAATCTAAGCAAAGCTATCAATAACGGTAGGGAACATTAGATCTACTTCTCAGAACTTGGAAGGAAACAAGAACGTTAGTATCCAGCAAGGAGGCCCGACAGTCAACTAATGGATGTGAAAGGAGAACCAGTTGAAGTTCAGAATCTAACTGATTCTATTATAAGAGCTGAATTCTACAATCTAATGAAAGTGCTAATGGATAGCCATCGATAATTAAATTAGAAGATTCAGACCAATACCAACCTAATGAACCCACTTAGTCAACAACAGCGAGGAAAAGCTAGGAGGGACCCTACCCCTTACTTGGCATCGGAGAGTACTAGCTCATCGGATGAGTATCACATGCATAGGAATCACAGAACATACAGATATCACGTAGAAACTTGGGGGCATCAACAGGCAGACCATCGTGGCCTGCTCGAAACAATCGGTATCGATTCCTCCTACAGAGAAGGGACTTTACCTATGCACGTTGGGGTTCAAGTGGGAGCTGCTGCGGTCGATTTGGATGATGCAGTTTAGTTAAATGTTGACCAAATGCTTCCCCAGAATGATGATGAAGTGAACTTATCAGATATACATTAGGAAGATGTTGAGCCAAGAAAGCATGGAATGGCCCGTAGACATCGACCAGACCATTCACGTGAGGTGGAATATGACCACCACTTGGCATCAATGATCCAAATGCTAGAATTGTCGGCTACGGTCAGACAGTTAGTGAGAGAGAGCCAAGGCTTGGCCAATAATGACTAGGGAATCTTAAGAAGTCATACCCCATTCACTGATAACGTCCTACATGCCGAGTATCCAAGGAGGTTCAACATGTCATCGATGCCTGCCTACGAGGGAAAAACCGACCCTAGGCAGCACATCATGAGATATGAATGGTTGATGGATTCTGCATGAACATGTAATGCAACCAAGTGTAGATGTTTTCTCATAACTCTTTCTGGAATAACAATGATGTGATTTAGAACGTTACCCCTGCGGCCGATCGCTAGATTTGATGATTTGAAAACAAGATTTGTGGAGCATTTTCGAATGCACGCAACTCGCCTCAAAGATGTAATGTCCCTGTCCTGCGTAATCCAGGCTCCAAGAGAATTGTTAAACGATTATTTGGAGAGATTCCATACAGCGGTTGTAGAAATTGGTAATCCAAAAGACCATGCAATATTGACGGCCGTAACAAGTAGGATTGATCTAGAATCTGATTTTGGCGATTGGTTAGCTCGCAAGCCACCCACAATGTTGGAATGCTTTTACGCAAAAATGGCTTTTTATATGAGGAAGGAGAAAGCCAAATCCTCCAGGAAGAAGAATGTTGTGAGACCGAGTGGAGAGGTGTACAGAGTAATATTGATGTAAAGCAGTTTGATGATAGCTCTGGAAATGTTCAAGTGAATGTCCAGAACAAACCGAATCAACAAAAGATAGGTGGAGATAGGAGCCAAGAATGAATGAGGGATTCTATAAGAGGAAAGCCTAGGATTTTGATATACAGTACTTACATGCCACTGAATACGTCCATGGAGAATATCTATTTGTCGATCTGCAATACCATGAAGTACATGAAGCTACCTACAAAAGAATCAACAGAGAAGCAGAAACAAGCCGAAAAATATTATCGGTTTCATGAATGCTATGGGCATGACAAAAATGAATGCATGCATCTTTAGGATATTATTGAAAAGCAGGTTTGAGAAAGGAAGTTACAACAGTTTGTAAAAACCTCATAGGATGGCAGGTAGGGGACATCTGACCCCAATCAAGGACAAGCACCGCACAGGGTTGAGGAGCCTACACAGACCGGTGGAAGATTGGCAATTAATATAATAGTCACGGGACCACATCTGGCTGATAAAATTTGGCATGATACGGAGCACTCTGCTAGCATGACTAAGCATGTGGATTTTGAATGCTTTTCAAATACGGAAGATGGATCTCTAGCAAAACAACAACGTGCAATAGCAGAAGATATCATGTTTGGAAACAGAGATGCAGGCAAGGTGGAGGCTCCAACGATTGAGCCAATGGTTATTTCGGCCATGATCGGCCCCGCCTTAGTGAGAAGAATATTGTTTGACTGTGGAAGTTTTGTAAATACAATTTTCGAAAAATCTTATGATTAGATTAGGATGGAAGCCAAGGACTTGAAACCATCTAAAGCCCGCATTCATGGCTTTAAGCTGCTGCAACTGAAGTTGTTAATTATGTTGAATTACTTGTAGAGTTGGGTGAAGGTGACCGTAGGAGAATGCAGATTCTGCCTTTTGTTATTTTGGATGTTGACTCTCCATACAACGCATTTTTGGGCCGACCGGCCCTAGCTGAGTTTCAGGCAGTTCTTGTCCCATGGTACTTAACTTTGAAGTTCCCGATAGATAGTCGACATTGTTTATGGTGATCAAGTGGCTGGACGTACTTGTTACGCAGTTGAGTTGAGAGATGCTCAACAGATGGAGAAAGGTGAAGGTATGGATAAGTTAGTCCACATCCAAGCCACTGAAGATTGATAATGAGCGCCAGAGCCTTGGGTCGGGCTCTATAGTCGGCTCTATTGATATATATATCCAAGAGATTACGAGGAAAAGCCCAAATAGACCAAGGTTGCACCGGCTGGGCTAACGATTGACATCACAATCAGCCACGACGACCCATCATGGGTCCTAAAGATCGGATCATAGCTCAGCCTCCCGGTGATGAAATAATTTGCTAAATTTCATTGAGAAAATCTCGACATGTTCGCTTGGACTCACTCTTACATATGTAGGATCTCGCCTGCCATTACGAGCCATGCATTGAATATTGACCCGAGGCATGTCCCGGTGAAACAAAAAAAACGCGGCATGGATCCAAAGAGATCTGCTGCTCTTAAAGAGGATGTGGATAAACTCAAAGATAATGCATTTATTCGCAACGTCCTCTACCCTATTTGGGTATCCAATTCTGCACTTGTGAGAAAGGCGAATGGAAAATAATGGACATACGTTGGTTACTCGGACCTGAGCAAGGCATCCCAAAAGACAGCTTTCCCATTCCAAAGGTCGACCAGCTAGTAGACTCGACCACAGGACACAAATTTCTATCTTTCATGGATGCATACTCAAGATATAACCAAATCTCGATGCACATTCCCGATCATGAGAACACCAGCTTCATTACCGATGTTGGGTTATACTGCTCTATAGTGATGCCGTTTAGACTAAGAAATGTAGAAGCGACCTTCCGGTGCCTAGTTAATAGAATGTTTAAAGATCAGATCTGAAAAATGATGGAGGTATATATGGATGATATGCTCGTGAAGTCACGATAATCTAGTGACCACATTAGGGACTTGGCAGAAATGTTCCACATCCTTCGACATTATAAAATGAAGATTAATCCTCTGAAATGTTCCTTTGACATTAGGAAAGTCCTTGTGTTTTATGTTAATGCCCATGGAATCGAAGTTAATCACAACAAGATCAAAGCTATTCGCAATATCCAAGCGCCAAAGACTATCAAACAAGTATAGAGCCTGAATGTGAAGGTCGCTGCCTTAAGCCGATTCATTTCCAGGGCTACTGATAAATGCATTCCTTTCTATAACTTAATTAGGAGAGGAAAAGGGAATTTCGAATGGATATAGGATGGTAAATACGCATTTCAAACTTTGGTGAACCACTTGGAGAGACCTTCCATCTTATCAAAGCTAGTGGATCATGAAGATTTATATATCTACATAGCTGTATCGGTAAACGCTTTAAGTGTCACATTGCTTTAGGTAGAGAATCGAATGCAGAGACCGGTTTATTATGTTAGTAAGCGATTGGCAGGGGATGAAAGGAACTACTCGAAGATAGAGAAACTAGCATACTATTTGCTGATTGCATCACGAAAACTCAGTTCATACTTCAAGGCACACCCTATCAATGTTTACACCGACCAGTCATTCCGACAGGTTCTCCAACAACTTGTGACATTTGAAAGGTTACTCAAGTGGAATATTAAGCTGAGCCAATTCGACATCACTTACCTTCCTCATAGGGCTATCCAAGGTCAGGCACCAGTAGATTTTATAGTAGAATTTACTGCGTAAGATGATTTCAAAGAGAGTAGCGAAATCCCTACCATATAATGGAAGTTGTATACAGATGAAGCATCTAGTGATCGTTTTTTTGGAGCTAGGATTGTGCTTGTGACTCCCAAAGATCAACCAATTTTCTATGCTTTAAAACTTGATTTCCTTGTAACAAACAATGAAGCTGAGTATGTGACTTTGATTTCTAGACTTAAAACTCGCCAGAGAACTGGGAACAAAGTCTCATGAAATCTTTTGCGACTTACAATTGGTAGTATACCAAGTCATGCGAGATTACCAAACTAAAGGACAACGACTTGCTCCATACCTTAACCAAGTCCAAGAGTCGTTGACTGACTTTGAGTATTATGACATTACGCACAATTTCCCACGATCAAAATAGAGAGGTTGATTCATTAGTAAAGTTTGTTAGCATAGAGGATTCAAAACAGATGGGATTGGTTTTAGTCGAGGTATTAAATGCTTCAAGCATAAGCCTGATAAAAATTGATCGAGTACTAGAGACGGAGACTGAGAAGGAGTCATGGATGACTCCGATTAAAGACTATTTTCTACACGGAGTTCTTCCTAAATGAAGGAATAAAAAGCGACAAGTCCTTCGAAATTCTTCATTGTATATCATATAGGAAGGAGTTATATACAGTAAGGGTTTCCTCATTCCCCTTCTCCGGTGTATCACTCATGATGAAATAAAATGAGTCTTAAAGGAAGTTCATGAGGAGGATTGTGGCAATCACACTGGGGGCAAACTCTAGCAAAGAAAATACCCCGTTACGGGTATTATTGGTCGACCGTTAATCGAGATGCTGCTGATTATATAAGGCGATACGACAAGTGCCAAGTATATGCAAAGTTCCAAGAGCTCCACCGATAGAAATTACATAAATGATCAACCCATGGCCATTTTCCATGTGAGGTATAAATATTATCGGTTTCTTACCGATCTCTAAAGGTGGTGCGAAGTACGCTATTATCGCAGTTGATTACTTCACTAAATAGGCCGATACGGAACCTTTAGCCACAATCACAACTAACAAAGTAATCAACTTCATTGTCTGGAACATCGTGTGTCATTTTGGTCTACCATAAACTATTGTAACATACAATGGGACTTAATTCGTTAGCGTTGAGTTCAAAATCTTTTGCCATCGGCATTATATTGAAAAAAGATTTACGGCAGTCACTACCATCAAAAAAATGGGCAAGTTGAAGCTGTGAACAAAATCATGAAATCCATTCCAAAGAAGAGTTTTGAAAGGGCTAGAGGCAATTGTGTGGATGAACTCCCGACAACACTATGGTCTTACAAGACCACCCATAAGTCTACGACTGTCAATACTCCATTCCCCTTCGCTTACGGTTCGGAGGCTGTTATTCCTGTTGAGATCGAAGTTCCTTCTCATCGAATGACATATTATGATCCTAGAATGAATAAATATCTCCTCTTGGAATCTCTGGACTTTATAGATGAGAAGTGCGAGGAAGATGATTTGAAGGTAGCCGCACACCAACTTCGAGTTGTCCGATACTATAATACTAAAGTCCAACCTAAACCTTTGAAATTGACAATCTTGTTTTAAAATGGGTTTTTCCTACCCCACCGCATATGAATCCAACCTGGGAAGGACCATACGTCATTGAGTTGAGGCTTGGAGAGGGAAATTTCAAAATAGCGACTATTGATGGCATCACACCCCCAAGGGCGTAGAATAGCGAGCATTTACGACGCTATTTCACTTAGTTTTTTCTTTTTCATTCAGTTGTATTTAATTTTAGGATTTGCTTTAGCATTTGATTTTTTAAATATGTAATAAGACAAATTATGTAATTTCTTTCCATTCAGCATGAGAGATTTTAATTTTCCATCATATCTATGGCCTTCCATTGCAGTGCATGTTAGTTGCGATATACGACTGACTAAATCCCACTGTTTGATGGAACCGACATAACTCAGGAGTGATTGAGATTCAACCGACCACTTATTGAATCAAACCCTATACTCAAGGGTAGATTAATTGGCCAAAGAGAACTAAATTCGTTAGTTTTCCAAATAACTTACGTCGCCAGAGTGCAGATCGAGTAGAAATGCTAAATGGGTGTGATTGGCCACCTATGAAATGACTCACGTCCCTAGAGTGCGGATATGAATATGTGTACTAAATGGGTGCGACTGACCATCTATGAAATAAATCATGTCCCTAGAGTGCGGATATGAGTATAAATGCTAAATGGGTGTGACCGACCAGCAACAAAATGACTCTCGTCCCCAGAGTGCGGATATGAGCATAAATAAATAAAAAAAGTGTAATTCGATTACTTCTTATTTATATAACTCAGACTCTATTATGAGAAGATGAGAATGAAGTAAATGGAGATGGAACTCAACCATCAACTAATCAACCTTGCCAACCAAAATTCGAGGGCAGAGGTGTGATGACTTGATCGTTGAATTCGACAGCGTAGTGTTAGGGCTAAAGCCTAATGTTTAGATATGACACGAGGCCACGACCTCAAGGAGGCCTTGGGAAGGATAAATCAGATTGATATCTGACCCAACGAGAAATGAGTCACAAATACATTTATTGGAAAAAGTAAAAGCTCGATCATTTAAACAAGCATGGATGAGAATTCTACACAAGAACAAAAGAATTTTCACACTAAACTTGCTGTTCACAATACAAGTTTATCCAAAATAAGAAGTAAAAATGGGGGTCGTACCCGTACAAACACGACCAACAAAAAGAAAAGGTAGCCATCCAAGCTATTTACACATCATATCAACCCCGCAATTATTTCTTGGATTTCCACTCTTCCTTTTATTTTTTAGGAATGGTTCCATCCAAACTGCCACTCGATCCTATCTTTGGTCCCTTTCCACCTCGGCTTTTCTTTGAAGAAACATCTTTAGTTATGGGGATCGAGGCGGCATCATCTTTAGAGGTAGGAGGGATCGAGACACACTAAACACCAGAAGCGGGGGGCCTTATCTCGGGGAATTGTCCTGCCAGGAGGGATTATCTAAAGCGAATAAGAATTGGCTCATTGGAAGCCACATCAACAGGCCCATCTTTCACCTTCTTTTTCAATAACTCTTCCTTCTCAACACGCTCTTTCCAGCTGATCTCATCTGTAGGGTCGGAAGAGCCCGTGATTACAATATCCTCATTAAAAGGAATTTTGTGGTATGGGTCGCCTCCTTCCTTGAACAGTGCCTCCTTGAATTGCTCATTGATAATGAAGGTTTCTTCTTAAGCACCCTGAGCAACGGCTGAAGTTGTAACTGTAATAGATTCCGTCATGGCTGCTTGTGATCCCAATTGAGTCTCTTATGAGGAAGGGGAACAACACCTGACAGCTTTAAAGTAGAGGACAAATAATCAGAAATATCAACTGGTGATACCCCAACCTTTTGAAATACGGGGAAGATGTCAGCGAAATACCTTCCTTAGCGTGCTTCTAAGTTGAGCCGAAATACCCTCAGAACTGCATTCAAGAATAGGAGAAATCTGAGGCTTGTCCGGATTATACTCGAGGATGGTTGAAGAATCTGCCATGGAGCTAGGGATAGCCTAGGATGTTGGGGTAAATCAGTTGTAACATCTGGTTGTGCCAACCCGGATCCTTTACCCGCTTCATGTAAAGAGGCAGCAACAAATTCTTTCTGAAGTGTAAGCTGGAAATCTTGCAATTTTTTGGATTCATCGCCCAATAGCATTTCACTTTCGAGACTGGACATGTTGATTTCCTCAGTATTAAGGAGTCTCTTTTCCTCTGCAACAAGAAATTCGCATGCGCACCAGAGGTGGTAAAGATAGTCACTGCCAAGCCATGCTATATTTTTGTGCTTGAGAATGTTGGCGTTGTAAAGAATAAGAAGCGGGTTGAGCTCATTCATCATCTCTTCCCTAGCCTTATCATTGGCAGCTTCTACTTTGCGCTGAATGAGTGCATCAACATCTTTGGCCCTTTCAACGGTCGTATCTCTCTCAAGTCTAACATTCACCAGTTCATCATAAGCATCTTGAGCAATTTTCTGAGCTTTATCTTTATCCTTGTTTGCGTACTTGAGCTTAGCCTTGAGTTTCACTATCTTCTTCAAGTTAGCAGTTTAATTACTTTGAGACGTATCTCTCTTCAGTGCGATTTCTTGATTTCGATGATGTAACACCTGGACATATCTAGATGACTGGACTTCTTCTCCTCCATAGATTTGATGGTTGCATTAGCTTTACCCTCAGCCTCTGCTTGAGAGGTCCTAGAAGCCTCTAACTCGTTTGTCAAAGTATCGATAATTCTTTTATTTTGAGCCTCCCGGCGTTTTAACATTTCAAATTTCCACTGCACTCTCAAAAGATACTTTCAACATCTTCTCCGCTACTTTCATCCGTTCACGGTACCGCTTTGGGATATCGGTGACACAATCGATAGTCACCTTTTAGACATGGTCTGGACCCTAAGATTAGAAGGGAAAAAGAACCCTTCAAAGCATAGGTTTGGGAACTCTTCTCAAAGTCGTGCCATGCGAGCAACTGGATCGATCATAAGATCCTCGGGAGAGATTTCGACCTCAGTGCTCTCCTTGCCAGACCAGTGAGTAGCAACATGTTCGCTATGGCGATGATGATCACTAGATCAATGAGAATGAGAAGGAACTAACGACTGTGGAGGTACTGAAACAGAAACAGGAGAGGGACCATGAGAGGAATTGACAAGTGGGTCCTTACGATCAGTTGGCTTATCGAAACCCTTTGAAGGAGGGGACCTAAATCTTGGTTGATGCTTATCTTGAGATGGTTTATCACTATCACCCCTATCATGATGACCCTGGTCCCGACTGAAGCGATAACTAGAATCATAATACTCTTGATCGCCACCTTGACGGTACGAGCTAGAGCATGAACCAAAGGATTGGGGTGTATATCCCAAAGGGAATCTAACATATTCCTTTTCTTTACAATAAATTTTGCAAAGGAAAAGAAAAGTTAATCAACTTTAAGTATTAAAGGGAACAAGTTAAGCACAATGCAATGTCGAGGGATACAAGTGCCCTTGTGTTTCCCCCAAATGGACCAGATGCAGGAGCTTTGCTCATTGGAGTAGTTTCCCCTTTAGAAGTTGGAATTTCAGTGCCAGTTCTGGCAGGAGATTCCAACCCATAAACACTCATGTCAATGAAGTGGAAAGTGTCAAAGTAATGCGGTATTGGCTGAATAGACGAAGAATTAAGCGGTAGACTTGAACGCTCTGACAATTGAAAAGAGGATTCATCTTGAACAATCTTGGGAGTCATCGACAACTTGAGTTGATCAGAAAGACGACTTTTAAGAACTTTATAAACAAGTGTTTTCTCCTTTCATTTATCAAGAGTCGAAGGCTGTGAGGTCTGTGAGGTTCTGACCTCAACTCCAGGACTAGATCCGTCATCATTACGACCGAGCACATCACCTTTATCTCCTTCGATATCGATGTCAATGAATTCCTGAGCACCTATAACCGAGGGCATGACGGGATCGATTCGATTCCCCCTTCGACCGACCGTAGCTCGTCGTCTTACCCTCGTAGCTCAAGCAACTTTTGTTAGCCTACGTTGTGGCCCTCTTCCATCAAACAAAAAGTAATAAGGTGTTCGTCCGTGAGAAGATATTTGATGTCTCTATCTTCAGGTGGTGCATTTTTAATAGTCGTGACTGCCTCCTCAAAAAGAATACCGCTAGGCGGTACGACGGTGCCAATAAAAGGAATTATTTAGTCTGAAGTATGGCTTGGATATCGGTTTTCCATGCTAATAGAAAAATGATGGATAACACTTACGTCTTTCCAGCCATTGTCGAGCAATACCGGGAGGACATCGAACAAAGAACCTCCCTTTTAAAAGCGCTTAGTTTAATCCATGCCCAGTTATAATTTGATACTTCTTCGCTGACTTAAGAAATGTAAATGAAAGACCCTCTGTCCACCGCTTGAAAGAGAATATGAATCAAATGTCATCGATGGTCGGAGGATGATGTAGGAACTCCATAAATGCCATATAAATACAATTGAGAAGAGCATAGCCATTCAGATGAAGCTGCACTAGAGCTATCCTCAAATAATGGAGAATTTTCCAGATGTATGAGTTAAATGACAGGTGCATCCGACCCAGCACATGAATTTGTTACATCCCATATATCCTTCTGAAGGTCTATGAGCCTTATCATCTTGTGATAGAACCGGTACATCATCAAATGGAATTCCATGCCTTATGCAGATTCGGCAAAGTGCATCTACCTAAATTTTAGAGGCTACAAAATGAGCAAGATCCTCTAGAATACCTGCATCCTCCATAGTGTTGGGAGTAGGATCAACAACTTCTGGTGGAAGAATGGGAACTGTAGAAAATAAATCAAATTGTGGGCCTGGGCTTCCGGTTTTTTTCAATGATGACTGGAGAATGGACTATTAGACTCGGTTGTACAACTTGATTCCACGCCAGGATTATCCTACAAGAAGATGGTCCAAAAGACATAGCCATGAGACGCTCGGGACGTCTGGGATCCATTGTTATTAAAGTCAGTAAAAATCATGATTAGATAAAGTAACCTGTACCCCTAGTACATAGTAAGTGCTAGCGTATTGTGGTGAAGTGCTATGAAATTTGGTGATAAGTTGCACGGTATTAAAGACGGAAAAGACGACAAGACTTCGAGGTTCGACCGGAGTGACCGTCATTCCTGACCATCTCAACCGTTTCTCTATATCATTAGGGAATGATGCGGTTTGAGTTTCACGATTGATTGTCAGCAAGTAAAAGTTCAATTTTTATGTTTAAGCCACCGATGAGCTTCAATACAACAGTCAAAGGCATTGATTCGTGTCAAGTTTTAAATGTCACACGTTACCGAATATGCAGTTCAAGACGTGTACAAGTTATATGAGTTCACTTGAATATGCAAGGCCGAAGCTCTTCATTGGGTTCAAGTCAATTTGATCAAGTTTCACTTTTATGGTTCATGTGTTGACAATCGATCATTCATTTTAGCATCATCGATCATTCCCTATGCCTCACCACCATTCGTTCAACTCAACTCTCCTAAACTGATCATTTAAGCCTCACTTTCACCGATCGTTACTATGCCTAGTCTTACCGATCGTTCTTGGAATCCATTTTCACCGATCGTTCCATACCAGTCATTCCTCAAAATTCACCAACTCTAGAGCACCATCGATAGTTAAACACCCAAACGTCAACATTACTCCATAAAAATCGGTACATCATCACCATCACCTGCTCCAGAGTCATCAAAGTCTAAAGCTTTACCAATCATCCAAGGAAGATCATCATGCATCAATCTGCATCATTTCCCTTACTCAACAACTCCATCTTCTCCAATTCCCATCCTCTCCAACTTGATTCAGATTAGGCGACTCCACCAGTTAAACTAACTAACACGAGATTCATGGCACTCAAAGTCTCATACTCAAAACACAAAACGTGTATGGATCGACCTACCTAAATTAATGTCCGAAGAAGAGAGATGGATTCGAATTCAGATCTAAGTGAGATCTAGGTGCTAAAACGATAATGAATCGAGAAGGGGTGGGATTGATATTGAAAATCGAATTGTTCTTGAATCGGTAGAGGAAGAAAGCGGGGCATCTTATTTTTATCTACCTCGAGTTGGAACGATACAAAATGAAATGAAGGATGAAGGAAAGAATGGATAAGTACAAATGTTTATATAGGTAGGTCGTATTCCTATCGTTCGTGACCCTGAATTTATACCGATCATTTTGTGGTAACGATTTTATACAGGTCATTCCATAACTCAGAACGATCCAAAATGTTCTGGTATAAGGCAAAGATCGGCAACGATCATAAGAAAAGGAAGCATCGATCGGTAGTAAACATTTATGTATAAGAAATGAATGATAAAATGATGGCGATCGATAATGAACCCTTATACTAACGATCGGTAATGATCATTTATAAAAATTTCAAAACTTGACAACGACCCGTAAACGTGCATCCATGATCGGTAGTCAGGTACAAACACGTATGCGTACTAGTATGACTTTCAAACTTCAATTTTTGAAATCGATCGAAATTGAATACTTGCTTGAAACCAATCAAAGATAGGAAAAAATTAGATTGGTGGAGCTTGATAATAACTAGAAACAAAATCAAATGATCATAAGCCATGATCTTGTATTTATACTGCATAAAATCGAGTAATGGTTACAAAAAACAAAAAGAGACACGACTATCAACAAATAAACAACTCTATGGAAGAATGATGACTATTTGACAAACTGGATGGAATCTTGCTAATGATTGAAGCTTAAAACCTTTCAACGCATGTCATGTTTAAACAAGATATACTTTAGGGGGCAAATAATATCCTACCTTTTGACAAGGTCGTGATATCATCGACTTGGCTAAAAACGGTGGTTATCAGCCCTGAGAATCAACTCTATGCAGTGCTATGGATGATGGTCAAGTAGATTTGGACCGGATCTCAGTCAAGGTGTAATCAAGTTTAAAGTGAAAAGAAAAACTCTGTGAGGCTATATTTCAAATTTCAACTCAATCAGAGTTTGAATGATTAAGTTACGGACAAAAAAGGATTCGTATGGATCGATCGAGAACGATCCGTAAAACGACGCAAATTAACGATGATCGGTCGATATCTCAAACTCTACAAAGCCAATTCACTTGAAACTTTCAGAGCATCAATATATTGAAGAGTGGTGCCTCACGAACGATTGCAGGTCCAAATTCTCATGTTCATGAAATTGCCAATCATTCTAACGATCGGTGTATCTTAGCAAGCAATCCAAATACAATAGAGATCAACAAATATCTCACAAACTACAACTTGGAATGACATTATATTTTAGGAGTAAGATCTAGAGGCATGTGTGATCCCCCACAAATGATTTCACATGAATCAGAGGCCAAAAATAACGATCGGTGTATCCATTACCGATAGTTCCAAAATGACAAATTATGACTACAGTTCGTTATTGTGGGCTCCTATGGACCTGGAGAGCCCTCAGTTGAATTCTCGGTGAAATATCTCGTCATGTCACCTGATAAATACATGCCTATTGGTTTATTTTCAAGATCTTTACCCTACCAATTACCCTAGACTCCATTGTAATCAAGTGATGACACTATTCTACCATTGTAATTCGATTAACAAGAGAGTAATAAAGCATAATTTTTGAAATTTAGTTGAGAAATATAATGGGATCAAAAATCATATGATCTTTATTTACTTGGATGCTTATCTGCAGAAGAGAACCAAGGCAACATCTTTCCTAACAAACCTCGTTGATTATTAGGCTGAAGGTGGTATGCTCTCATAAAATACGTTTTCTATTCAGAGATCCATGTTAATGGATGAGTCAATTTTCCTTTCGAAGTAGAAGATCAGGTCTCGTACGGACTAAATCGAAAGACGATATTTCTAAATTTTACTAGATAAAGAGTTATACTTGGTAGGAAAGCCTTACTATCATGTTGGTTATATAGAGATGTGTTATTTATCTTATGACATGTACCATCATAATCTGAGGGAATTATGCTTTAACTTCATCATTGAGTAATATTTATTCTCGATAAAAGAATTTAGAATTTATGGATTTAGAGTCTTGCTTAATGAAGTATTCGATCCTTATGGATTGTTCCAATATTACTCGCTTAACCTGAAAATCTCTAATACCCATTTATAAGAAATGGGTATTCATATTCTAACATTGGGATTTGTAAGTTTGGACAAAATTCAGTCCACATTTTTCACATTTTTGGGAGTTTGCTTAAAATAGGATGTCATACCGATGTTTTAGAAATTCTATTGGTTTTAATGCTTGTTTGCATGCATTTTTTAATCCAGGAGACATTGAATAAGACCAAAAACTTATTCAATTAAGAGATCCACCTCCACTTGGTGGGAAGCTCAAGTTCTGCCAGTAAAATTTGGGTTTGATGTGCAAATAAAGAGCAATTAGTATATTTTTATTTTTGATGCAAAATATACTGCTTAATTTAATTTCATTTTCAACTATTTTTTAGCCAAAAACAGCAGCCAAAATATAGAATTACTTGTTTTAATGTGCTTAATTTTGTTTGGTAATAATGTGCATGTACAATGAACATTTTCTAAACAAAATATGATAAATATATTTTAAACTATTTATAGTGAACAAAATTTAAGGGGATGAACAATATTTTATTTTTAGTTTGAAGTAAAGAAAACATCTGTTGTTTGCTTTTTCCACTTATGTTCTAAACCTAATACCTATAGCGTGTGATTAAGGCTTTGAAGTTTGTAACAAACTTAATGATCTTCGAATTAAACCCCGTTATGAAAAATTTGTTACTGAGTAATTTTTCTTACCAATTGATAAGGACAGTGACATGAGTCATTAGGAAAATGACTGTAAAAAATGATTTCCCTAAGAGAGTCCTGCCCACTTCTTTTTTCACCTCTACATTTTCACTTGCTTCTTATTTTACCATGATTTCTCTCTACCTCCTCAAATTTACCATGTTGTGGTCTAGTTATCTTGGTATCTCTTTCTAAAAATTAGAATCATTTTTCATGCTGAAGAATATTATAACAGATGTTAAAAACTTAACACAAAACTTAGATACACCTTTTACCGGTGGATGAGTTAGCGGGTAGGATCTGTTCTTTGAAAATGTTATTGTTTTTCTTGAAATCACAAGGAGAATGATATGGTGATTGTTTCATCTTTTAAATAGTTATCATGTACGTAAAAGCATATATTAAAAGATGATTATGGACACGAAGACTAAAACATGGAAAAAAATTGCAAGGAAATTTAAGTTACTATTAAAAGTGAAAGGATTTTGCTCTTGAAAAGTTGGTTCATATTGTAGAGTTTCCAAACTTGATTAATAATGAAAAGGATTAGTTGAGACTTTTCAAAAATACTAACATCCAAAAGTTTGATTTGGGTTTTCTCATACATTTTCCCTTAACTTAGTTGAGGCAAAAGTGAAGTTAAATTTACTGAAATAACAGGAGTTGTGTACAAATAGAAATGAGCACTTTTGGTAAAAGTTTCAAGTAAGAAAATTATTAATTAGGACTTGAAATTGCATAACAGTTCTTTGGTTTATTAAATTGATTGATAGATATTTTCAGTTTAATGTAGCAAGTAAACATCTATTCTTTCAAGTGTAAAATGGTGGTACCACTCAATGAAAAAGTATGACAAAGAGACAAGGAAAATTATTGAACAACTAATAATTCGACAGAATCATAGGCAAATTATAGATGAAAAACTTGATTAAAACTGTAATAATTTGTTAATAATGATCACATCACATCACTATTTCATAATTTAATACACCAAAAATATTTATCAATCACATGTTAAAATTTGAGTTTCTATCATCTATTCAATGATTAACTTGTTTAGTGAATAAATTTTGTCAAATAATTTTACATTCTATAACGGTTTTACAATTAAAAAAGTAGAATTTTGTGTAAAATTACTAAAATAGTATTGGGTACTGCCTCGATTTGACAAGTTAATTAGTAACTCAGACATTTCTATACACATTGTCTTTCATAAATTTTGTATCTAATCTTTTTTAAGTTATGTATGGTATAACCCATGATAGTAGGCAATGAATATGAACCTTTGCTAAGGTTGTGATACAAAATCATGATGAAAAGGAAGTTACGCTAGAAATGTGATTCAAATATTTGACTTCAATGTACATAACAAAAGGGCTTATATATTAAATTTTACTTATAGCTACTTCTACATTGAAATTTAGTTTACATAGTGTCATTGTTTGCGATTTCCAAAAATAAGACTAAAATTAAAATTATTGCGCTAATTACCAACATTTCATATTTAGTCTCCTTATATTAGGCTTACTATTTTTCAATCCATTTGAATGACTTAGACAATTTAACTTGATCGTTCATCTTGGTAGAAGAATAAGGATGCACATATTTTGGAGTCTCGTGCTAACGTTAGATATATTATATTGTACAGAACAAAAAGATAAATTACTACTAATATTGCATGACCTACATGCTAAGTGATCTCATCAAGAGATAAACTCCCTACACTTGCTGTATTTGAAACCAAGCCAGCATAACCCTGGTGGACAATGCACCTACTCTTCCTTCCACTATGCAAGTGGATAGCCACAAGAAGCTCAAATGACCCAACTTCTTTATTAGTAACATGATGATAGTTTTAAGATCCTACTCTTGAGTCAATTTTCACTTCTTAAGATAGTTGCACATTATAGACTCGTACTTGAAGTCTAGAGCATCATAAATCTTTTGAAGTATCTTGCGTTTAGATCTCTCATTTGATGACACAAATTTAATGTATCTTTCGATTCCACCAACCACCACCGTAAGCATTTTCAATAAGGGTGTAAACTGGTTGGACCGGACACGGACCGGACGAGATTTATATTCGTACAATTTTTGTTGTCCTAGCTCGTGTCCTAAATGATATCGAACGGACTCATACATACGTTTTTCGGACACAGACATATTGCTATTTACATCAAATTTTATGTTGTTTAATATAATTTCCATCATCTATATTATTTTTACCAATATGTATTAAAGTATAAGCATTTTATGAATCCTTACTCAATTAACCGACCAAATAGTTGTCATATATTTTTGAGAAACATAGAGGATATACAGAATTGTAAGAAATTCGTATGAATTCGAACGAACACGGACCGGACAATATTTTTGCTTGTACAAGTTTTGTAGTCCTAGCTCGTGTCTTAATTGAAAATCAAACGAACTCGGACGGACGTATTTCGGCCATGGACACGAACAGACATCGGATACTCGTACAAAACTATCATCCTTAATTGTCAATTAGTGGAAGTGGGACCAGAACAACAAAATGAGAAATATCTTGTTAATTGCTTGGTGTTTAATCATGATTACGTTGAGTTTTAGTGAGACCCATGGCATTAATAAGTTGTTGCTAGCCTTCTGAAGCCTGTGGGTGAATGGCTTGAAGAGGAGAAGCATGCTCTATGGGGAAAGCATATGAAATTCTAGATGAGAGTAAACATGTGACATGGCTGTAGCGTAATGAGAAACTACATGCTGAGTGAAAGAAATCAATTGATTGCCCACTGTATTCAACGTCCAATAATATATATGGTTACATGAGTCAAGATAGGCTACAAATTAGCCAACTGATTTGCTAAAACAAAGGTAACTAAATAAATACTAACCAAATAAAGAGGCTACAAATTAGCCAGCTGATTTGCTAAAATAAAGGTAACTAAATAAATACTAACCAAATAAAGATAGCGTCAGATCAGGGAATAAATGCAAGAAATATTCTAATGCCTAAAATATATGTAAAATATATTCTATCACACTCCCTCAGTCGAAGTGGGAGGTTCTCGTATGCTTAGACTATCCCTGAAATCAATAAATAACACGCACGGAAGCCATTTTGTAAACATATCAGAAATTTGGTAACGGGACGGTACATGAAGCACACGCACTTCGCCACAAGCTACTTTCTCACAGACGAAATAAATATCCATCTCAATGTGTTTAGTGCGTTGATGCTGAACAAAATTGCCGGATAAGTATATAGCAATCACATTGTCACAATAAACTAGAGTAGCCTTTTGAATAGGACAATGCAACTCTAGAAGCAAACTTCTGATCCAGCACGAATCAGAAACAACATTAGCAACACCTTTGTACTCCGCCTCAGCACTACTACGGGAAAGAGTAGGTTTCCATTTCAAAGACCAAGAAATCAAATTATCTTCAAGGAATACACAATAACCGGAGGTAGAACGACGGGTGTCAGGACAACCACCTCAATCTGCATCTGTATATGAGATAATACGATTAATATTGGATTTGTACAAGTGGAGACCAAAAGAAAGGGTACCCTGAAGATAGCGTATGATATACTTAAGAGCTTTCATATGCTCATTAGTCAGGGCATGCATATGAAGGCAGATCTACTACACGACATAGAAAATGTCTAACTGAGTGAATGTAAGATACTGAAGAGCACCTGCAAGACTACGATAGTTAGTCGGATCATCATAAGGAGTGTCTATGGTGGTGCTTAGTGTCAACAGGAGTAGGACATGAACTACAGTTAGACATTCCGACACGTTCAATAATTTTTGCCGCATACTGTGTTTAAGATAAGAAAAGACCATGGGCATGACGAGTAACATCAATACCCAAAAAGAAACTCAAAGAACCTAGATCCTTCATAGAAAATTCAGAAGCTAAGAGAGTCATAATATACTTACGAATACGATCAGAAGAAGTTGTAAGTATAATGTCATCCACATATAACAGAATATAAGCAATCTCAGAACCATTCTTGAAGATGAATAAAGGGTGATCTGACGTACTGAGCGAGAGCCTAATGGTAGCAACAAAATCAGCAAATCTTTAGTACCAAGCTCGAGGAGACCGTTATAATCCGTACAAAGATTTCTTCAAAAGGAAAACATGATCCAAATAATTTTTTTACGAAAACCCATGGTTGATGCATATAAACTTTTTCATTGAGATGACCATGCAAGAAAGCATTCTTGACATCCATTTGATGAATGGACCAAGATTTAGAAAGAGCAATGCTGAGAACCGCTCTAATGGTGACCAGTTTAATCATGGGGCTAAACGTTTCATTACAATCAACGCCATGATGCTGTGTATTTACATCATCTAAATATGAGCTTTATAACACTCGAAAGAACCGTCAGATTTATGTTTATGAGGAAAAATCCACATAGACCGAATAACATTAACATTAGACGGCCTATGCACTAATTCCCAAGTCTTATTGTCAATTAAAGCATTAAATTCACCCAATATTGCACTTTTCCAATTATGGTCACTAAGCGCACTAATAGGATTTTTCAGAACAAGAGAAATATCTGTAGTGGTGGTAATGTGGTAATTGGAAGAGTATTTGGGGTTGGGTTTAAAAATGCCATTTGATGCACGTGTGGTAATGCGGGTTGAAATGAGGTTGGAAGGCCTAGGGGTGGTGTGAGGAGTGGTCAAAGTAGGGGAGCTCATAGACGGGGTTGGGCTATGGGGAAGAGAGGATGGGCCAGAGGAGGAAATAGCACTACGGAAGGTAGTGTCGTCCAAAAAATGAAGAGGTGGAGCGGCCGCTGCTGCATCTGGCCTAAAGGAATAAAGGACCGAGTGTGGGCAGCAGTGGGAGGTGCGGAATCTGGGCATGTGTGAGACTGTGGCCTAGATTGAGGAAGAGAGGACGAGTTGTTGGGCTGAATTGTTGGGTAAGCTGCATATTTTGTGGTGTGATATCTTGAGATAAATGATGTATTAATTGAGGATTGGTATTGTCACTCAAAAAATCATAATTTGAAGGTTTTGTTTTGTGGAGTTTAGAGAATGGAAATTCTGTTTCAACAAAACGAACATGATGACAAATTATGTTTTTACCACTAGACACGTCATAGCATTTGGAGCCACGTTGATTAGGAGCCGGACCTAAATAAGTACAAGGAGTCAACCTTTCTTGTAATTTATGAATAGTAGAAGAGTGGAATAATGGAAAACATAAGCAACCAAAAACACGCAAACTCGAATAATTCGGACTTTGATAGAGGATTTGAGCAGGAGATTGGTAATTCTTTACCTTAGAAGGAAGGATATTGAGAAGACATGTAGCCATGGAGAGAGCATGATGCCAAAAGGAGAGTGGCATAAATGCATGAGCAAGAATAGTCCGGATGATATTATTTATGGATTTTATATGCCTTTCGGCCTTCCCGTTTTGAGGAGATGTATGAGGACATGAGAGATGGAAAAGCATGCCATGTTGCTCAAAAAAAATCCTTAAAAGTGCCATTAATGTATTCCGTACCATTGTCACACTGAAAAGTCTTAATATTACCTTCAAATTGTGTCTTGACCAAAGCATGAAATGCTAATAAAAGTTGTTTGACCTGACATTTTTTTTGAAATAGAAAAGTCCTCAAAAATTTTGCTATAGTCATCAAGAAAAAGAACATAATAACAATGGCCGGAAGTACTAACAATATGAGAAGTCCAAAGATCACTATGAATAATATCAAACGGAAGAAAAGTATATGACACTGGATCATAAAAAGGTAGCTTAGAATGTTTCCCAAGAGGACAAGAGAATAAAAAGTTTTACAAGCCTTATTGCAATCAATAAAAAATTTACTACAAAGAGACTTAAGAATAGCATCGCTAGGATGACCTAAACGATTGTACCAAATATTCAAAGGAAAAGCAGTAAAAGCAGGATGATTGTTGGAAGAAATGGCTTGAGAGTTGGAGAAAAGTGGATATAAGCCCTCAGTGCTATCACATCTCATTAGTCTATTCCCTGTCTGTAAGTCATTAACAGAGAAACCAAAATGGTCAAAAGAGATAGAAACCCAATTATCTGTGGTAAATTTACGAACAGAGACCAAATTTTTAATGAGCCTGGGAGCTTGTAACACATTGTTTAGGGTAAATGGTGGATAAGGCGGAGGCAATGTAGTGCGACCGTGATCAATAATTGGAATTAAATGACAACTATCAACAACAATGTTATGATGCCTATTGCTTGAATTGAAATAAGAAGAGAGAATACCTGCATCCGCCATCATGTGAGATGTAGTACTGGTATCCATGTAGTAATTCCCATCTGGTTGAGAGAACGAAAGAGCATGCATAGCGGCCTCAATGTCGGTGGGCATGTAGCTAGGAGCAGGTGGAGCAATGGCATTGAAAGCTTATGGTCTGGACCCATGTAAGCCTGACCCAGAACGCGGGATTGGGCCTTGGCTGCCAAGAGTATGCGGGAAATGGGCAAGGAGGAATAGTCCACCATCCCCAGCCTGGCTGCCACATCTGCTGCCACTGTGGCGGTGGGGCCTGTTGACGTGGCTGCCATTGGGACTGCTGATATGGCGGCTGAATAGGACTAGACCCATTAGTAATTTGGTGGGCCTTTTTCTTCCCATTGTTTTTCGAATTGTTCCTTCCTTTATTATTGTTGTTGCGCTTGTTGCTTGCAGATGAATCAGTGGCAACCATGGCAGAACCACCGGACCGACCCCCAGAACCACCAGTTTCACGAGCTTGATGAGCCTTGATAGTACGCTCAGCCATTTTCAACCTTGAATGACAACTCTCAAAGGATGGAAAAGGCTCTTGATTTTGTATACAGTCCACCGTACCACTATACGCCTCTGGTAAGGACACGGTGAGACGTAAAACTAGATGACCATTTGTCACTGGAGCATCAACATTAGCCAACCTATCCGCCAGAGATTGTAGGTAATTACAATAATTGCCGATTGAGTTGAAAGCCTCAAAAGCAGCGTTTGTAAAGTCCTCCTCGAGATGGGTAGCCCGAGAGGCTTTGTTGTCCTGAAAAAGAGCTTCAACACGGTTCCATGCCCCCTCTACTGTGTCATTACGTCTGAGGATAGCAAGGAGAAGATCGGAAGAAACGGTGTTGTAAATCCATTGCAAGATAACGACATCCAAACGCCTCCAAAGAGCTGGATCAACGGACTTAGCCTAGGTATAGGCAGCCATAGCCTTCTCCTCCATTGGTGGAACCAAGTGATCGTAAAGATCATGAACCCTAGCAAGATTGGTAAACGGAGTAGCCTAAGAATGATACATGGCTTGCTCATTGTCTAATGTTACGGGAATAATAGATTCAACATTAGTGATGGTGAGTGCGGAATGAAACTTGGACGAGTCTACCATGGAAAAGAATTAAAGATAAAAGAAGAAGAATGGAAAAGAAGATAGGTGAGGCTAGGGTAAGGAGAATAGGATCATAAGAGGCTCTGATATCATGAAATATGTGGCTCTCTAACATGGTATCAGAGCGGGTTTAATTGTGTCACACGTCACCCTCAATTAATGTCTGTGTGTTTGGTGATGATACGCCACGCATGCGGGAGCATGTTGAGATTAGTCCCACATCGGACAATTTACAATATAAATCATGCATAAATACTAAGAGACCTCCCTTCACATTACCAATTGGTTTTGTGATAATATATGGTTCTCTAACACCGAGAAGATGCAGTAACTTGTGAAGGTAAAGCACCATAAGTAGACTGATATGCATGGGTAAAAAGCGCAACTAGTGCGTGAGGCACTGGAATAGGGTCTGGCTTCTGATAAGAACTTATAGTGATAGCAGGTTGATCAACAAGCAATGGGACAGGAATTTCAGCAGAAGTATGCAAAGGGGATTGAGAAGGAGAAACACATACTTATTCATTTGGCAAATCATGGAGAATTGAAGTGAAAACATGGGTTCCTAAAGCTATTGTTTTTGCAAACTTTGCATGTGAATGATGTGTAGGAGAAGTTCGAGCAGGCACAATGCCTAGTAGAGGAGCTTCGTTAAACGAGACATGATGAACGTTAACTGAACACGGCTGTGCAGCAGCACATGGGGTAGATGCAACACTTGTTCATTTTTTTCAATGTTCAATGATTTTAATAAATGTTGTACATTAGTACTTAAAAAAATAATTAACTATGAAAAAAGTGAAAGTCTATATGAGTGGATCGTGTAGTGTATATATATGCAAGTATAAGTGACTAACTATATAATATATCTAATATAAACTTGATAGATGATAATAGAAAAGTAAATGGAAATAATCACACCAGGATTTTATACTGGTTCGGACCTTCCGTCCTACATCCAGTCCAGAAGCTCCTCTTTGGAATTCAACTATCAAACACCCTCACTTCTCCCGGAGGAATACGCTTGGTTACAAAGGCTTGTTCTTGTGAAGCGTGTGTTATATAACATGGATATTGACTATTAAGTACAGATAATTCCAATCTTTGTATCTAGAGAATATTGATTGAAGAGTTCTGAATATATGGAAGATTAAAATATAGTTATTCGATTGCTAGAGATCAAGTATAAATCAGAGAATAAGAGTAAAGAGCATAAGTAAGTAAGGTGAAGTCTTCTCTTTGATTCTTGATGTTATTTATAGCGGTAGAGAGATTCCTTGAGTAGTTGCATCCATTAACAAGTGTTGTATGGTCGCTCCTGTTGGTGATGAAGAGTTGCAGCGAAGAGGAGCGAAAGTGTCTTTTCAATTTTGACAGTAGTTCTTTGAATATTCACAGCCGAGTTCAAAATCAGACGTTTGGAAAATGTTTCAGACGTCTGGCTCTTATATATTCTTTTGTATATGGTTGCTTTTTAGACGTCTGAGTACATTAACCAGATGTTTGACTCTGTCTGATTTGCGAACCAGAGGATTCAACCAGATGTCTGGCTAGTGCACCCAGACGTCTGAACTTCTGCATTTTGCTTTCCTTGTGTCTGTGTTATTGCTCTTCTGATTCTATCGACTTGTGGCCTCTTGATACTTCTTTTAAGTCTTGTTCTTATCTCTTTGGTGATGTTACTTTAACAATTACCTGTAAATAGAGATATATATGCATACTCGATTTCCATTATATAGTTGTTATCATCGAAACCATAGAATTGATTTCCTAACAATCTCCTCCTTTTTGATGATGATAACTATTCAATGTACTTATATATAGATTATAAATCTCCCCTGGAATATGTGCTTATTTTCAATGTTTTATGATTATACTTATATTTCTCCCCCTTTCGCATTATCAAAAAGAATTATAAAATTGAAGCCAATCGTCAAACAAAAAGGAAATTTCATTAATAAGTCGAAATTTGATTACGTACATAGATTTTGTCATTTGTACAAAAAGTTGATATCCCAAAAAAAATCTATGATTCCCAAAATCTATGATTCCTTTGGAGAAGCTTTATTTTGATCATCTTCCTTTAGTTCTTCTTTTTCAGAAGTGCTAGCCTTTATGGGAGATGTCAAAGCTTTCATGAGATGTGCATCCTCAGAGAGTTTGGAATGTTTTGCTGGAGGAGAAGGTTCTGGGTTGGCCAATCTTCAGAAGGTAGTGTTGGACCGCGAACCTGTTGTAGTACTTCTTTAAGAACCGACAAGACAGTTGAAAGTGATTCTTCAACTGTGGCTAGGCGTGTAGCAAATGATGTTTCGAAGTTGTCAATTTGCTTAGCCAAAAGTTTTTGATTTTGAGATAGTATATGTTGGTTTCGAAGGGTGAGATCTCGAACACTTTCGTTTGGATTTGTATCCGTTCAAGTCTCCATAATTTCATCTTATCCTGGATAATCAAATGGTTCAGGAGGAGGTGGAGTTGCTTCTCTATGTTGTTCTTCCTCTTGGGATGGTTCAGTGTGTGGTTGAGGAGGAGGCTCAACTTGTCTAGATTGACGATTGTGCGTCCAATCTTCAAAGGATATGAATTCTGGGGAATTCGGGTAGGTGCATCAGAGAGAAGAATTTGGTGGAAGCATATTTAGGTGAGATTTCTTTGAAGGTCGATAGGTAGGATGGAATTTGATGTGCATGAAGAAGTCTCATAATATAAGTTGGGTAAATAATTGATGGCCTTGATCGAGTCCAAAAATGCTTGAGCTCGTCGAAGATGAATTTGGCCCAATTTACCCTTGTTCCACTAAATAGAGCATATAGGGTTTTGTGCTCTAATTCGGTTATTTGCTCATGACTTCCCATACGTAGAACAATTGTATTGATTATCATTCGAGTTAGGAGTCGAGCTTTTGGACGTAGATATTTGGAGGCAAATTTTGGCATTTCGTCCTACCAAATTTGATGATAATACTGTTTCGTTGCTTGAAGCGCATATCGGGAATGTTATATAAATCTTCCCCTGTGTCAGAGCATCCTAAGGTTCTACTTATTATGCCTGGAGTTAATCTAATCGTGTTGTCATACACGCTAGACCAGAGCCAGTTATCTTCATCTTTGATGTTCCACACTGAAGTACTATCTAAATTCGCATAGAATAGAAATATCGCTAATTGGTCTATTTGGATGTCACTAGAAGTGAATGAAATTAAGGTTTCCAACCCGGCATTTTCACATAGTTCATCCAAATCCTACATAGGAAATTTAAGGAGATTATAGAATGGACCTATGTGGAGTTTTTTCTTTTGGATATATTCATACCTTTTGATGGAATGTGGCGCTCTATTCATCCACCTTTCGATCTGATCACCGGAGCACACCTGAGGATTTGAAGATGAGGTCGGTTGGCCTTGTTTTCATTTAGAAATCTTGGGATTCTTAGTTCGAGGAGCCATTATGATTTGATTTTCTTAAAGATGACATTTTTGAGAGAAAATCGTCTCAAAGGAGATCGGAGGTTTTAACAATTTTGATATAAAAGAAAAAAAATGACGTTATCTGGATGAATTTAAAGGGTCGATTGGATTCCGGACGTCTGGATTGGAAATCAAACATCTGATTTGCCCTAAATTAAGCATGACAGATAAATTCAGACGTCTGGTTTTTGTGTTATACGTCTTGGTGGATCGAATTTGTAAAATTGGATAGGCAGAGAGTTTAATCAGACACCTGGGTATAAAAGTCAGAAGTCTGGATTAGGTTATTTTTGGAAACTTTGTGGCAGAGAACTAAGTCAGACGTCTGGATTGAGTATGAGACGTCTGAAATTCTCTAATTTATATTTTGAGGAGACAGAGCAAATTTTCAGACGTCTGGGGGGTATATCAGACGTCTGACATATGCACAATGCTTAAAATTTAGACGTATATCATTGCTTCAGACGTCTGAAGTCCATAGCCAGACGTCTGAAAAAACATTTTGTCTAAAAATAGCTTAAAACTTGATGGTTTTGCTTATTTCTCGAATTTTTATAACAAATCAAAAAATAATACTATTGTCGTGAAATAACAAATAAACATTGATACATACAATGACAAATATAATTTATTTAGAAGGTGATGGAGTTTTACGATCTCCTGACTCGTTATCCCTCCGTGGTTTAAGTGGAGACCATATATTTCCACGTGCGTGGGTTCTCGAGGAGCCAGAATATCGTCTTGGTGAATGGTCCGAAGGAGTACGATACGAAGACGAGGGATCCAAAGAACTACAAGGTTTTTTTAGCAGTTCATGGACATTTTTCTTTCGTGATAAACAAAACTTCATTCGCCACTTGCTCCAAAAAGCTTAGCCGTTGCGCTGTAATTTTTTGTTCAAAATATAATTCTCGTTGTAAGTCTATCTGTTGTTTCTGATAATGATGAATTTCATCAATTTTTTCCTTTGTATTAGGAGAGACAAACAGAGATCTTTTGGTCTTCTTGTTATCGGGAGTAAAACCCGTATGATATGAGGACCATCTATACGTTGGGTCCTTCTTTGGTGTAGGTGTAGGAAGCCGTTGTGGCGTGTTAGCCGAGCTATCCGTCGTAGGTGTTGAGATGGAGATGGATATATAAGAGTCCTCAGAAGACATGGCTATATTTTGTTTCTTTAAGGAAGATATGAATTGTGTGTATATAGTTTTGTATAACTCTTTATATATAAGTTGAAGAAAAAAAATTATTTATAGACAAACTAACCGTCTAAAAAATTAAAGCTTCAGAAATTATTAAGTATAATTTGTGGTAGTAAAATAAATGGCTAATCATAGCCTTAAAGTGAAACATTGATTATTTTTAAGGAAGAAGATCTTGAAGTGAGCTAATACCTAAATTTCGTCGGAGTTTAATAAAAGTTTGTTCATTTAGTGGTTTTGTAAAGATGTCTGCTACTTGATTTTCGGTTTTTACGTATTCTAATGAAATAGTTCCTTTTTCAACATTGTCTCGTAAAAAATAATGTCGTATATCTATATGCTTAGTTCATGAGTGATTATGGTTTTTTGATAAATTTATATCACTTGTGTCATCACAATATATTGGAGATTTGTTAATAATTTTGCCAAAATCCATAAGTATTTGTTGCATGTATATCACTTGTGTACACGCTTGAGCTGCGGAGATATATTCGGCTTTGCAAGTAGATAAAGAAACATAATTTTGCTTTTTGCTAAACCATGAAACTAATGATTGTCCAATGAAGTGACAAGTTTCACTAGTACTCTTACGATCTGTTCTACATCCACCGAAATCTGCATCGCTATATGAAACTAGTTCAAACGATGATCCTTTAGGGTAGAAAAAACCATAATCTCTAGTACTAGATAGATAACGTAAAATACGCTTAACAGCTCTTAGATGAGATTCTTTTGGTTTTGCTTGAAATTGAGCATAAAGACATACACTCATCATAATATCAAGTCGACTAGCCATCAAATAAAGTAAAGAACCAATCATGCTACGATATATTTTTTCATCAAAATCTTTTCCATTATCATTCTTTTCTAAGTGAATAGTGGTACTCATTGGTGTTGGTTTTCTCGAAGTTTTATCCATTTCAAAGCGACGTAATAAATCATTACAATATTTTTCTTGGTAAATAAAAATTACATTTTCAAGTTGTTTTATTTGTAAGCCTAAGAAGAAATTTAATTATCCCATATGTGACATCTCAAATTCATTTTTCATAATATTTGAAAATTGATTATATAGATTTTCATTGGTTGAACCAAAAATGATATCGTCAACATAAATTTGTACAACTAAAATATCATTATTATCTTTTTTAATAAATAAGGTTGTATCTATTTTTCCTATTTGAAAACCAAATGTAATTAAACGATTTTTAAGACATTCGTACCATGCTCGTAGAGCTTGTTTTAACCCATATAATGGTTTGTGTAATTTAAAAACATGATCGGGATATTTTTCGTGAACAAATAATGGGGGTTGTTCTACGTATACATTTTTTTAATAAAACCATTTAAAAAAGCACTTTTGACATCCATTTGAAATAGTTTAAAATTGTGATGAGTTGCAAATGCGAGTAATGTACGAATGGCCTCTAATCTTGCTTTTGGAGCAAAGATTTCATCGTAATCGATACCTTCTTCTTGATTATAGCCTTGAGCAACTAAACGTGCTTTATTTCTAACAATATTTCCATTCTCGTCTGCTTTGTTTTTAAATACCTATTTTGTTCCTATAACCGATTGGTCTTCAGGTCTTGGTACTAATTCCCAAACATTATTATGTTCAAATTGATTTAATTCTTCTTACATAGCTATTATCCAAAAATTATCATTTGATGCTTCTTTATAATTTTTTGGTTCAAAATTTGACACAAATGCAATATGGCTTATTTGATTGAGTTGATTTCTAGTTACTCTAGAATTAAGATCTCCAACGATATTATTTTTTGGATGATTCTTCAGAATTCTAAGAGATGGTATCAAAGTGTTATTTTGCACATTTGTTTCATTAGTAATAGAATTCGTTGAATTTGTTAGTGGAATAATTTCTTCTTCATCATTAGTATGATGGTTAAAAAGATTTTCGTCGAACGAAACATGTAAACTTTCTTCAATAGTATTATTTCGTTTATTAAAAATTCTATATGCTTTGCTACGATCCGAATATCCGACAAAGATACCTTCATCGGCCTTTAGGTTAAATTTTCCTAAGTTATCTTTTGTATTTAATATAAAACATTTTGAACCAAAAGTTTTAAAGTATGATATTTTAGGTTTTTTACCAAAAAATATTTTAAAATAAGTTTGTTTAGTCATAGGACGTATGGTTACTCGATTTAACACATAACAAGCCGTAGCAATAGATTCTGCCCAAAAGTATTTCGGTAGACCACTACTATTTAGTAATGTTCGTGCACATTCTTGTAATGTACAATTTTTTCTTTACACAACACCATTCTTTTGAGGTGTGCGAGGAAAAGAGAAATTATGAGTTATTCCTTTCTTATTACAAAAATTAGTAAAAAGATCGTTTTCGAATTCGCTTCCATGATCACTTCGAATGTTTTTAGTTTTTAAGTCCATTTGTGTTTTTATTCTTTTAGCAAATATCTTAAAATACCAAAAGTATCGCTTTTACGTTTTAAAAACAAAGTCCATGTATATGTTGAAAAATCATTAACTATTACAAAAACATATTTGTTGTGATTTATAGATCGTATTTGTGTTGGACCAAATATATCTAAATGTAATAATTCTAATGGTTGTTTTGTAGAAATATTATTTTTAGATTTAAGAGAGCTTTTCTTTAGTTTTCGAATTTGACAATCGTCGCATAAATTTTCTACTTTGTAATTTATTTTAGGTAAACTTCTAACTAATTCATATTTTGCCAATTTATTAATATTCTTAAAATTGATATGACAAAATCATTTATGTCATAACCATGGATCATCATGTTTGGCAGTTAAACATAAATTTGAATTTTTTTTTATATCCATGTTTAATACATAAATATTTTTGATTCCAACACCTTCAAAAATAAGTTGTTTGTTATTATCTAAAATATTACACCTATCTTTTTCAAAATTTATTTGAAAACCTTTATCGCATAATTGACTAATACTTAGTAGGTTAAGTTTTAGATTTTCTACTAATAAAACATTTGTAAAATAGGAGAGTTAGATATACCAGAGTTGATGACTTCTCCAATTCCCACGACGTATCCTTTTGAATTATCTCCAAAGGTTACCGTTCCACCATCGATGTATGTTATATTTGATAACATTTTTGAATTTCCGGTCATATGCTTGGAGCATCCGCTATCTAGTATCCATTTCTCCTTATTTTTTATTTTGGGTACCTGCAAAATAAAAGATGTTTTAATTGGTACCCACATATATTGTTAGGGTCCTAATTGTTAGGAGAAGGTAGCCATACCCAAGATGGTTTGGTACCTTTATAAATGTAGTTTTTATTATAGACTACATTCTCTAAGAAATTATTAATATGCTTTTGTCTAATCAAATTATTATTTGTCTTATGAATCCAAATTTTCATGTTTTTTGGTATTCATTTTAGACTTAGATAAACTTTTAGTTTTTATGTAACTAATATTTTTAGCATCATTTTCTTTTTGTTTAGAAGAATTTTTAAATCCTTCCATTTCTATTGCCTGATGGTTTTGAAGTTTTGATAAGATTTTCCAAATCTTGTTTTTATTTATTAAATTTTGACATATTATTTGTAATTTTATCTAATTTTTCTTTTAATTCCATATTTTCAATATTTCAATATTATTTTTTAAGTCAACATTTTCTTTTAACAAATCATCCTTCACTATTTTAGTGTTTACAAAATCAATAGTAATAGTCTCACTTTCTATCAAACTATTATTGATTTTTTCTTGAGATAATTCAAGTTCTTCTTCTAAGATAATTTTTTCATCTTTTAACATTCCTACTTCAAGTTCCAATCTATTTATTTTAACTATATATTCTTTGTTCAATTTTTAATTTGTCTAAATTTATCATCTAATTCCATGCTAAGTTCTAATAATTCGTCATAGCTAAATTCTGGACATACCTCATCAGTTTGTGCCATAAAACACACATTAGCTTGTTCTCCATCACTATCGCTATCACTTTCAGATGATGAAGAATCCATGTCATCCCATGTTACTTTGAAAGCCTTCTTCTTTTTGAATTTTTCAAACTTTTTCTTTTTGTCATTATTGAGTTTAGGGTAATCCTTCTTCATATGTCCGTATTGATCACATTCATAGCACTTGATTTGAGACAGGCTTGTTGTGTTGGATTTCCCTTCTTTTTGGAATTTGGTCATCTTTCTAAATTTCTTGAATCTATTATAGTTCTTGGCAATGAAGACTATCTCTTCTTCATCTAAATCAGAGTCATCATTTTTTGTTGCTGGGAATGCTATGTTCTTCTTCTCCTAATTTAGTTCTTTTCGTGCCTGCAAATTAGCTTCATAGGACATTAAATTTCCTATCAACTCTTCAACTTTGAGAGTAGATAGATCATTAGCTTCTTCAATAGCTAATACCTTCCTTTCCCAATCGGATGTTAAAGAGTTGAGTATTCGAGAAACTAAATCAGAATCAGTAAACTTAACTCCTAATGCCATAAGATCATGTTGGATAGATTGAAATCTAGAATACATGTCAACAATAGTTTCATTTTGCTTCATTTTGAATGAAAAAAATTGGTTTTGCAAAATTGAAATCTTAGTTTGTTTGACCTTTGTTGTACCTTCGTGTGTAATTTGTAAGGTACGCCAAATGTCAACTGCAGTAGTGCATAACATGACATGTGAAAATTCATTTTTGTCTAGAGAGGAAAATAAAGCATTCATAGCTTTAGCATTGTTTGATGCTAAGGTCTTTTGTGCATCGGTCCATGTGTTCATAGCAATAGTAAGTGCTTCATATTTATCTTGTGTGGCTGACCAAATTTCTAGACCATTAGCTTCCATAAAAATTCTCATACGTGTTGACCAATATGCATAGTTAGATCCGTTAAAAAGTGGGGGTCGTGCTGTGGATTGTCCTTCTTGAAAAATACTTGCCATATTAAAGTGATTCAAGAACGTGTTACTGTTCTTTGATCAAACCTTGCTCTGATACCAAATGAAAGTCTATATGAGTGGATCGTGTAATGTACATATATGCAAGTATAAGTGATTAACTATATAATGTATCTAATATAAACTTGATTGGTGATAATAGCAAAGTAAATGGAAATAATCACATCAGGATTTTATACTGATTCGGACCTCCCGTCCTACATCCAGTCCCAAAGCTCCTCTTCGGAATTCAACTATCAAACACCCTCACTTCGCCCGGAGGAATAAGCTTGGTTATAAAGGCTTTTTCTTGTCAAGTGTGTGTTCTATAAGACGGATATTGACTATTAAGTACAAATGCTTCCAATCTATATATCTAGAGAATATTGATTGAAGAGTTCTGAATACATGGAAGATTAAAATACAGGTATTCGATTGCTAGAGATCAAGTATAAATCAGAGAATAAGAGTAAAGAGCATAAGTAAGTAAGGTGAAGTCTTCTCTTTGATTCTTGATGCTATTTATAGCGGTAGAGAGATTCCTTGAGTGGTTGTATCCATTAACAAGTGTTGTATGATCGCTCCCGATGGTGATGTAGAGTCGCATCGAAGAGGAGCGAAAGTGTCTTTTCAATTGTGACAGTTGTTCTTTGAATATTCACAACCGAGTTCAAAATCAGACGTCTGGAAAATGTTTCAGATGTCTGGCTCTTATATATTATTGTATATGATTGCTTTTCAGACATCTGAGTACATTAACCAAACGTCTGATTCTATCTGACTTGCGAACCAGAGGATTCAATCAGACATCTGGCTAGTGCACCCAGATATCTGAACTTGTGCATGTTGCTTTCCTTGTGTCTATGTCATTGCTCTTCTGATTCTATCGACTTGTAGCCTCTTGATACTTCTTTTGAGTCTTGTTCTTGTCTCTTTGGTGATGTTACTTTAACAATTACCTGTAAATAGAGATATATATGCATATTCGATTTCCATTGTATAGTTGTTATCATCGAACCATAAAATTGATTTCCTAACAAAAAGGTGTAACCATACTCTCTTAGATAAATGTTAAATCCAGGGAAGAATATCTCATCTAGTACTCGAATAATATTCTTGATTGTGATCATCACATTTTTTTTCTGTTAGCTCGTACAATGAAACACAACGCAATTACTTCCCTACAGTAAATAATGCACATTTCACTTTTTATTTACAATAAACTGATGTTTAGTATGATTTTAATATGAGTGAAAAAGATTTTGCTCCTAGTTGTTCATATAATATAAGAAACCAGCATGATTTCAGAGTAGTTTTCATTGTTTCGGGTTTTGGATTTGATTAGTGGATTTAAAGCAGGGAGCTGATGGTTGCCTGATTCCCTTGATAAATAAAATAACTACTACAACAAACATAATAAATACCTTATAGAGAAGATGGATATTGGGGTTGATTCAGATTTATATGCTTATCTCCCACTCAGCAGTATACATATATTGTTGGGGTGGGATTCTAACTCGAGACCACTTAAATCGAAACCCCACAAGCACAACAGAAGACGGGATCGTGGTAAGAAGTGTAAAAACAACTAATCAACAACTCAAATTCAAATTTCAACCTATCCAAGACAATCACAATCCCAAACAAGCAATATAGAAATCAAAACAATAACGAAAAATAAATCACACAGCGATTTATAGTGGTTCCACTAACGTTATGTTACCGTACATCCACTTTAAGAGAGAGATTTTATTATATTGATGAGAAGAGCACAAGAGATTGAATACAATGTTCAAAATTATAATTATAAATTGATTTGCGGAGAAGAGAATTGAAGAAAATTAGGTTTTGATAAACCCTAATTTGATGGAGGCTAATCTCTTGCAGTTGCTTGCATGTATCCAGATCTGGAACCTGAATCTAGCTTGTATAGGAGAATAGAAACCCTAGGCAATGTTCCCGAATTTCCCCTGTAGATATAACAAATCTTGATGCCAAGTCCGTAGGTGGAAAATAGGCAGAAGTCACCTCAAACATCTGACCACAATGGTTAGATGTCTGACTGTAGTCTCTGAAAAAAGTTTCGCTTCAACTCAGACGTCATGGTCAGACGTCTAACTACAGGCTCTGGAACCAATTCTGAATAGACTCAGACGTCTGACCCTTTTGGCCAGACATCTGATCTTATTCTTTGAATAGGTCTCTGCAGCTTTGCTGAAGGGTCAGACGTCTGACCCTTTTTCTCAGACATCTGACCCTGTCAGTTCAGCCTACTTCACCTTTTTCCTTATAACTTTCACCGCCGAACTCCGATTTGCAAACCATTTTCTCCCTTTTGAAGCTACTTCCGTCCTCTATAGATCTGCATATAGTGTCGCCAAAATTTAACACTCCACCTCGACACTATATACATCTCCAACTCCAATGGTACCATACCATTAATGAAAACCGATAGCACCAACTATCACTTCTTCTGCCTTCAATCAAACATGAATGCTTTCCCAATGAGCTTCGGCAAAGCCACCGCCCATTGCACTCCACCAACATGCTCAAGCAAAGCTCCCGCCCGCTAATGAAATGTTGAAAACATCAAATCCTAAGCTATCTCACCAAAGACTAGCATTTACCAATAAGATAGAACCACAATCTCTCACCGAAACTCTTCCTCGTTTACCACCAAGCTCCTCCCTTAACCGTGTCACCCCATAGCACCTAGCACTTCTCCAAGCGAATCAAGTTCGAGCAATGCTCGAACTTCCCAAACGGCAATGCCGTAGTGAACATGTCTGTGGTGTTATCCTTTGTGTGCACTTTCCGAAGATATACTTGCTTATCTTCATCCATGGCTACTAGAAATGACTTTCTCACTTCAATATGCTTAGTCCATGAGCTAAACGCCAAATTCTCTGCCAAGTGAATAGCACTCATGCTATCACATCGAACATCAATACTATCATGCTCGAATCCCAAGTCACACAATAATTGCTTCAAATAGAGTGCCTCCTTTGCCGCCTCCACCATGACTATCAACTCCACCTCCGTAGTGGATAAAGAAACTACGATCTACAATCTAAACTCCAATTTATGGTCGTACCCCAAGTGTGAAGACATATCTGAAAGTTGATTTTCTTCAATCCCTATCACCGGCGTAGTTCGAATCACAATAACCAACCAACTTGCAATCCATCGCCTTACTACCGCCAAAAACAAGCTCATGAGCTGATGTGCCTCTATGATATCTCAATATAAGCTTCACAGCTTCCCAATGCGATTTCTCTGGATTAGACATATATCGACTAACCATCCCGACGGCATTTGCAATATCAGGCCTTATACACACCATAGCATACATTAGACTTCCAACCGCACTAGCATATGGCACCTTGGCCATATAAGCCTTGTCTTCCTCCAAGATAGGCGATCCTTTACTCGAAAGCTTCATATGCAAATGTAAAGGTGTATTTAATGCCTTTTCATTCTTCATGCTAAACCGACAAAGCACTTTCTCAATATACTCCTTTTAAGTTAGTTTCAACTCAATATGCTTTCGATCCCTTACAATTTCCATGACCAATATTCTTCTTGCTTCTCCAAGATCCTTCATTTCGAACTCTGATTTCAAACTCAGTTTTAGCTTGTTGATTTCATTCCTATCCTTAGAAGCAATGAGCATGTTATCCACATACAAGAGTAAATACACCCAACAATCATTTCTCAACATCTTGAAATAAACATAAGCATCTTTGATGCCTCTATCAAAATCATTTTCAATCATAAAATGATCAAACCTCTTGTACCATTGTCTAGGTGATTGCTTTAAACCATATAGTGATATCTTCAACTTGCAACCCAAATTTGATTTACCATCTACAACAAAACTTTCCGGTTGCTTCATATAGATGTCTTCATCCAAGTCACCATGCAAGAAGGCGGTTTTCATATCAAGTTGCTCCAACTCCAAGTCGTGAATAGCAACTACAGCAAGTAATAACCAGATAGAAGTATGGCACACAACTGGTGCGAATATCTCATCATACTCCTTTCCCTTCCTTTGTGAAAACCCCTTAGCCATTAGCCTAGCTTTGTATCTTCCATCGTCCTTCACCTTGTATATCCATTTGCACCCAATAGCACGGTTTTCTCTAGGAAGTGGAACCAAATCTCAAGTTTGATTCTTCAACAATGATTGCATCTCTTCCTCCATTGTACAAATCCATTTTGAGCTATCACTCGACTCCATGACGTCATCATGGTCCATCGGCTCATCTTGGACTACATGAAGAGCATAGTCCAAATTATCACAAAAGTTAAGATAGTTTCAATTACCATATCTTTTGGGTGGTCTTATAGTACGACGACCAGCCCGAGTAGTAATACCATCACCCAAACTCCCTTCGGCTCTACCTTGAACCAAATCTTTTATAGAATCATGCACATCACCGACACTGCTAGAGGAACCCTGTGGACTATGTGATGTAACATCAATCTCTACCTCCTCACAAGCATCGCCAACTACTCTACTCTCTCTACTCCTTGGACAAAATGTGGAAACAATATTCTTCTCCTTTGATTCACCATGAACCAAATCTGCAACATGCGATAAACTTTTATTCTCCTTGAATATCGCCGACTCATCAAAAAGTAACATGATGAGAATTCATTACCTTCTTCGTTTCCGGATTCCAAACCCGATAGCCTTTTACTCCGTCCGTATAGCCAAGAAAAATCCCCTTGAAAGCTCTAGGTTCAAGCTTATCATTTCTCGGATCATGCACATAAACATGACTGCCAAACACATGAAGATAACTCTAGTCAATGCTCTTTCTATTCCACACTTCCTTCGTAATTTTGTTACCAATAGCTGAGAATGGAATTCGATTAATTATATGCACTGCGGTTGACAAAGCTTCAGCCCAAAATCCCTTCGCCAAACCCGATGTCAATCTCAAGCATCGAGCTTTCTCAAGTAGAGTACGATTCATTCTCTCGGCAACCCCATTCGACTGCGGATCTCCAGGTGCAGTAAAGTTCCTTCGAATACCATGATGCTTGCAAAACTACAAAAATTCTCCAAAAACATACTTTTCGCCATTGTCAGACCTTAGAGCCTTCAAAGACTTTCCACTCTCATTTTCAACAAGAGCCTTCCATGCTTTAAACTTTGCAAATGCCTCCGACTTAGCCTTTATTACATACACCCAAACTTTCCAAGAAAAGTCATCTATAAAAGAAATATAATAGCGAGCTCCACCTAAAGAAGCTATAGGTGCCGGTCCCCAAACATCCGTGTGAACATACTCAAGAACCTTTCTTGATTCATGCTTTCCTTCACCGAATGAAACTTTAGTTTGCTTCCCCATGACGCATTCTTTGCAAAACTCTAACTTGTTGAAACTTTCTCTGTCGATCATCTCTCTCCTCCGAAGAACATCTAAACTTCTCTCCAAGACATGATCTAACCTCAAATGCCACAACCTAGTTGCATCCAAGCCGCAAGAACTATCAACTCCTATACAAGTTTCACCTTCTACAGTCACTCCTTGAAGCAAATAAATACCATGAGTCCTTGCACTCTTCATCACCACAAGAAACACCCTTCGAAACCTGCAAGCTATCACTCTCAATAGTGATCTTACAACCTAAAGAATCTAGCTTCCCTAAAGAGATAAGAGACTTCCTAAGTCCTAGAACATAGTGCACATTAGTGAGAGTACGAACCACTCCAGCAAACATCCAAATTTGCACGGAACCAATGCCTTTCAACTTACAAATAGCGCCATTTCTCATAACAATTGAATTTCCTTCTATGTCGATATAAGAAGAAAAACAATTTCTATTTGGCACCATATGGTAAGACGCTTCCGAATCGAGCACCCACTCGCTACTCGAAACATCTGATGCTACTGCCGACAAAACACCAACATCTCCCTCACCAACTCCACTCTCCACCGCTACTGATAAAAATGCTACTTCCTTCTTTGTCTTTTCCTTATCCGGACACTCATTTCTACAAATATAGCACTTGCCTTTTCTTTCCTTCGACTTTCCTCTCCAACCAGGGTTCCTTGATTTAGAACGCCCCCGGCTCTCCTTCTTCACATACCTCTCCTTCTCCACAAATAAACCATGACCATTACTTACACCACTACTTCCATCACCTAACTCCTTCATTTGATACCGCAATTTTTCGCTAAGAAGACCCGTCTTGACATCATCAAGAGTCAACGTATCCCGGCTATAGATCAAACTATTTGAGAAACCTATATAGCTATCTGACAACGAACACAACAATATCATCGCCTTTTTCTCTTCCTTAATCTTCAAATCTACCACCTTCATCTTCATTAACAAATCATCAAAAATGTTCAAGTGCGCCTTTAGCGAAGTAACTTCCTTCATCTTATAGGTGAAGAATGTTTGCAATAAGATCAAATGATTTGTCAGTAACTTCTTCATATACAATTCCTCCAACTTGTCCCAAATATCCTTAGCGGTTGTCTCACCACTAATTTCGAAGATAGCATTCTCTCCCATAGCAAGTTGAAGTGTAGTGAATGCCCACTCTTCCATCTCCTCTCTCTCAACATCCGAGATGTCTGTTGGCAATAAATGTGTATTAAACATGACCCAATACACCTGATTCCTTCTTAGAACCGCTTTCATCTTCCATTGCCCTTTTTCAAAAGCATTATCACCATTCCACTTATCTATTACCAATTGTGATCCTGAAGCTGCGTATGAACCATGTACATAAGGAGCTACACCACTTGGAGTACCCCTTGAGGAACTACTTGAGTTACTACTTGATTCAGGCATTTCTACAACCATCGACCAACACCAAAGCTCCGATAACAAATGTTGGGGCTGGGATTCCAACTCGAAACCACTCAAATCAAAACCCCACAAGCATAGCGGAAGACCAGATCGTGGTAAGAAGTGTAAAAACAACCAATCAACAACTCAAATTCCAATCTCAACTTATCCAAGACAATCACAATCCCAAACAAGTAATATAGAAATCAAAGCAATAACGAAAAATAAATCACACAGCGATTTGTAGTGGTTCCACTAACGTTGTATTAGTGTACATCCACTTTAAGAGAGAGCTTTTATTAGTATTGATGAGAAGAGTACAAGAGATTGAATAAAATGATCAAAATTCCAATTAGAAATTGATTTGTGGAGAAGAGAATTGAAGAAAATTATGTTTTGATAAACCCTAATTTAGTGGAGGCTAATCTCTTGCAGTTGTTTGTACGCACCCAGATCTGGAACCTGAAGCTAGCTTATATAGGAGAATAGAAACCCTAGGTAATGTTTTCAAATTGTCCCTGTAGATATCATAAATCTTCATACCAAGTCCACATATGAAAAACAGGCAGAAGTCTCCTCAGACGTCTGACCACAATGGTCAAACGTCTGACTGTAGTCTTTGGAAAAAGTTTCACTTCAGCTCAAACGTTTGACCATTTGGTCAGACGTCTGACTATAGGCTTTGGAACCAATTCTGAACAGACTCAGACATCTGATCCTTTTGGTCAGACGTCTGACCTCATTCTCTGGAATAGGTCTGCTGCAACTTTGCTGAAGGATCAGACGTCTGACCCTTTTCTCAAACGTCTGACCCGTTCAATTCTGCCCACTTCACCTGTTTCCTTATAACTTTCATCTTTGATTCCAATTTGCGAACTGTTTTCTCCGTTACGAAGCTACTTTCGACCTTTACAGATCTTCGTATGGTGTCGCCAAAATTTAACACATATGACATATCCACATTCGATTGTTTTCTTTCATGCTTACGGGGATGAATCTCTGATCCAGTTTCTTGTCTACTGAGTTTATCCGTTGCCAATCATTTCATCAAAATTATTATTTGTTCATTTATGTAGGCATAATTTACTAATTTATTTATTCATGTTGCAAAATGTAAAGTTATTGTTAGAATGATATGCCATTATTTAACATCTTATAATTTTAAGACCATCTGCAACAGTGGTTATACATATTATAATTTTGTATAATTATATTAACATCATTTTATTTCTATAGAGACTTAGAACTCTCTATAGAGCTAATACCATCTCTAAAAGCTAGAAATTTCTAGATGCTATAATTGAATGGTTTCGTTGCTTGCACCTGACGATTAATAGTTACTTTGAATTTTAGAATTTTGTTCGCTTACACGACAGAGATGATGGATAAAGACGAGTACGTCTAAATAGGTAATTTTACGGTACTTGTGTAATGTTGAATTTAAAAATATTTTAATATCTAAATTTATTATTCTTTCTTTACTTTTAATCGTAGAACAACTCATCAGTGCGAGTAAGGAGTTTGGAATTTTATGAATGATGCAAAGAGAATTATGGGAAATGTAGAAAAAATTTATATTCTTATTTAAACCGTGAAATTTTACCCGTCTTCATGGAGAAATTATCATCGAGCATTTGATTAAAAAAGAAGGGATCCTAAGTACATGAGCAGTGAGTGGTATAATCACGGCGAGCAAATAAATAAGAGAAAAACAACAACGTCAGTGACAAACATTGATAACCCAAACAATTATGATGCTCAATTATTTATGAAGGCCAATAAATGGTATGACATATGTTAGAGAAGCAATTGACAGTAAAGTAGCTTGGTCAGAATAAAAAGTGGTCGTTGAGAAAATAGAAGCTACATTATTTCTTATTAGCCAAGTCAACATCACAACATCACATTTCGTAACATGTTTACATAAAATTATTGCAATTTATTGTCTAATTTATTAATCTAAATATATACTAAAGCAATCATTTTTCTATACTTGCTTAATAGAATGGAAGGTCAACTGCCAAAAACAAATGCAAGCTGATTGATATATGGGTGAAACGTGAGCAATAATTGCCAAAGAAGTTGTGCCTTCAACCGATCCAAATGAAATGGCCCTCTTTGTTGAACTTGGAAGAGATGCCATAAAGTGTGCATAATGAATGCAACAATTTCAGATGTAGTTCTATGGAAACTAACTTTTGATCTTATATGCGCTGAAAATGCTGTTGGCTCTAAGTAGAATGGCCAACCGCAAAAGTTATAAAAGGATCAAGTTCTAGTAAGTATAATTTATTCCTTTTTATATGTACAAATTATAAGTTGCATACATTTTTGAATGAGTGATTCATTCTTGATGCTGTACCATTTTTACATTGGTAATCTTTGTTAATTCTGTTGATTGATCAGAAGAAAATGGTGTTTTCACTCCAACTATAAGTATTAATTTTAATTTTATTAGTTATGCTATTATATATTTTGGTTGGATCATTATACCCAAGAACAATAGCATAAATCTTGTCTCCATACAATTTAATAAATATTTTTTTCATTGATTTGAGTCTTTATCCCATAACAATATATGATGTATTCAAAAGTATGGCCCATTACCTATGGTCGTCAGCCTTTGAGTTGGTACTTAAACATTTTGTATGACATGCACAAATGGAATCTCCTCACGAAAAAGATTTTTTTTAATAACAATGCACAATATGCTTCATTGTCAAAATCCACATTTTCCTTATCTGGACTGTATACCAGACGTATTCATCCTAGCAAATTTGATTTCAATATCCATGCTATAATAAAGTTTCCTTATAAAGATTCCAACTAATTTATATATTGATAGTCCACATGCAATATAATATTTTGGATTTTTAGATTGTTTTATGCCATAATTTTTTACCTGGACTGTTATATCACAATTTTTTAGGTTTTTTCCCCACTTTTGGTTTTAACTAGATATTCCTCCATGATATTGGAATCATAAGCCAGTTTAATTTTTTTTGAGACATAATATGATTACAGTATATGGAATGTTGCTGATTTTCCAATGTAGAGTAATCTTTTCAACATTATTTTACAAGTGTTTCTAGTATCTGTAATGTCTTCATGTTGATTTTTCTAAAGAAGCTATCTTATGTTGGATAAAAAAATTATTTGTGTTTCAAGACGGCAGTTAATCAATCTTAAAGTTATTGAAAGTTCATATTTTCTAGTACATTTTTGTAGATAATGTCAGACTAATAATTATTCTTATTGCCAGACTAACACCATATATAACCTAGAGTTAATTTCAAATATATAACCTAAAGTTAATTTCAAATATATAACCTTAAAAGAAATCTTGTACGAAAAGCCCATAAATAACCTAGAGTTAATTTCAAATATGCTATCAAGTTTAACTAGAATAGTACACTTCGACTTAAAATCGCATCAAAATTCTACAATGTTACATCAGCATGATGGCATAAACAATCAAGTGTCGGCATTTTTGAAATAAACAAGAAATGCAAAGAGACTAAAAGGTTTTCACCAATGAATTGAAACTCAACTTAATATTTTGTTTGATGTAAATTCAAGTTTTAGAAAATAAATTATGGTTCTATATTAGCACCTTAAAATAAATATCAGGACCAATTATGGATTATCAACATGTATGACAGTATATACTTTAGTCCTGGGCTAATATACCTTGACTTAATATTAGAAAATGTATTATGCTCCTGGGATTATCAAATAAATTCTTCTTAGGTTTTTCTGGAGTAGGTACTTCCTCACATTCATTTTCTGGAATTATGGCATTGCTTCCTTGCTTTTTCAGGATATTCAACTACTGGATTATATTAGCTACTAGATTATCAATGTGTGTAACAGTCCAAATTCTAGTTCGCATTTTAAAATTCATGCTGTAGAAGTAGTGTGGAGCTTATGGTGATGCTTTACATGTTTTATTTTTCAGTCGACTTGTATAAGATTCCAAATTATGCAAACCGTGTGTTATAAGACCTTTTTTGAGTTTGCTTACGAGTCAATATATGGGAAAAATTGTGTTTGAATGGTATTATGAAAAATTATGTGGGATAATATACTTATTTTGTTTTGGTCTGATACAGTCTATGTGAAAGTCTGTATATTTATATGCAAAGAAGAGGGTAAAATGATATTATATCTAGAATTTGTAATAACATCTGTACGTAGCTAAAACAACATAAATAGAAGTTATGAAAAATCTCAAATTTTATAATAACTTTTAAAACCGCTCTGAAAAGTTTTGATGCACTATAGTTTTTTAAAACCTTGTGAAAAATCATGGTTTACTATAGCATTTAATGTACCCTAGCAGCTTTGGAATGCTCTGATAAGTTATTTTAGCAAATCTTTAACTATAGCATTTCCTTTTAATGGCGTTTTATGAACGCTATGGAAACGCTTGTTTTTATAGCGTTCGTTTTTTTGCTATTGAAAATTTGCAGTCTATTATAGCATGTCGTTCCAACATTCTCTGAAACACTTTGTTATGTTTTTATAGTATTTTTTAAATGCTATGAAAGGATTTGTTTGTTGTAGTGATGATAATAAGGCTATTTAAAACACGATTGTAACAGGTAAAATGTGAAGGAAACACTATCAAATAGATGTAGGAACTACTACTAAATCATGAAAAGATATGGTTCTTAACAAAGATGAGGAAATGAATCTTTAACAGAAAAATATGAAAAGATATCATATATATATGGTTCTATAGGCTATCAAAGACATGAAGGTGTTTAGGGTATTGCAAAGTTGTTATCCGATGTTTGAACCAAGTGATTTTAAAGGATTTGTGCTACGAGAGGATAAAGGAAAGGATCAATAAGCTCAAAGAGTGTCAAGTTAGGAGAACTAAGAAAAAATGGCTAAGTGTAAAGAACTTCTAATCGCCCGGTATCGATCCATTAGATCGATATCAAATGATCCAAGAAACTTATGGAGTACACCTACCTAGTATCAGAACAAAGCTTGGAGTTAAACAATGGAGAAGTGTTATTATGTGACCTTAGTCGATGCCGACCCAAACCGTTTGGCACTAAATGATGGTGATGTCAAGATTCGAACATTCAAACTCAAAGACTTTATCTAAAGCAAAGAAGCAAGGCAAAGGAAAAGACACAACATTGGTCGGTACCAACCTATATCAATCGATACCGACCGATGATGATAATTTGAAAATGTCCGCCTTAACTAATTCTTCTTGCTAGAACTTCGGTTTTGAAGATATTTTCACGTTCAAATGAGATCTAACAATTTTCATGCTTGAATTCATCTATAAATTGAAAACTTATATAAACTAGAAAAGGGCTTTGGATCTTTTATCATATTCTACATGGAGCTGCTTCCATACTCAAAATCATCTTTTTCTAGATCTTAAATTGATTGTACTTTTGTTATAGCCATGGATCTTATGAAAAATAAAGTTAATAGTGGATATATGCACATGATTTTGGCGAACACTTTAATAAGTGTATCTTTTCTCTCTTATCTTTTGATTTTTACTATTTTAATTTTCATTTTAATTCGATTTTCTATGTTAACAACTTTTTAGCCAACATTTTTTACTACTTTAACTGTGAAGAAAAGGATTCAAAGTCAGATCTAATTGCTATTAGGATTTGGGTTAGTTCTCCACTCAGAACTAAAGAAAGATATAACTACGAACATGAGTTAATGATTTTGAGCAGTAATTGATGGACAACACAAAGATTCTCACCATAAAGATGAAAAAAACCCTCCAATTCATGTAGAAACTTCAAATGCATTATATAGGATGATAAAAGTTGAGTTGGACCGCATGATGGCAGAGATGAATAAAATGATAATGAAGAATTAGATGTCTATCATGAAGAGGTGAAGTGATTGTTGTCCAACCCTTAGCAGCCAAAAGAATCTCAAAAGCATAAGAGCTTACTCGCCTTCACATTCTGATGAGGAAAGTACATCCTTATTAGAGAAAAGTCATTGAGAAGACAAGAAAAAATGAAGAATGGAGGTGCAGGGACGAGTAAGAAACAAGATGCAAAGGTTGGAACTATAATCCCAGCCTCGACATCGATTGGTACCGACCAACCATGATGGGTCGGTACCAATCGGTCTGATGGACTCCACTTAGACGATTATGAAGTGGAGCAACTAGAGGTTGGTGCTGGTGGAGATGGACAAGCTATTGGTCTATAGGATGGTGATGCTGAAGGGAGCATCACTGAACCTATAAGAAGATGACATAGTCTGTGTCGACATTGTCAAACAATAGTGAGCGCTCACCTATGCCGACATATGACAATCGCCCCTTGGGGAGAAATGTTGGCAACGACAAATTACTGACTAAGATGATGAAGTGACTATTGCATCAGAATCAATAGCAATAACAAGATGATGGATGGGTATATATAGTTAACCGAAGCGCATTCATGGAAAAAAAATAGAGCAGCATTGTTTTTAAAGAGATTTATTATGCCAATGATGGAGAGTTACAAGAATTTGATTGATCCTATGCAACATCTAATGAAGCATAGGTGGTGCATTGATGATGCATGTGGAGCTTATGTTGTGAGATGTAAGTGCCATGATCTGGTTCTGTCGGCTTGAGGTCGAATCTATATCATCAACTTGCTGAGAAGTTTTTTGAGCAGTTTAAAGTACATTCTATGTAGCCGAAGGACATGGTGTGCTTGGAAAATTTGAACAAAGGTCTATATAGACCTTAAAAAGTTTCTTAAAAAGATCCAACGCCACCGTGACGGAGGTGAAGAACCCAAAAAGGAGATTATTTTAGTGGCTATGGTAAAGGTATCCATAGCCAAGCTAAATTTGGGAAGTGGCTTAGGATGAAGAAGCTAGCTTCAATGAAAGATTTTACCAAAAGGAAATTTAGTTTCTATGCTTGGAAGGAGAAGAGGTTAAAAAAGGAATTAATGCTAGTGTTCCGACTGGAACAAGAAGCATCATGCAAAGTTATATGGCTGTTAAGAAGGATGGTGATGGCGTTGGGAATGGGAATAAGTGAAAGAACTTCAATTTGTTGGTGGTAAAAAGGAAGATACCAAGAAGTGCTCGAGGTATATTTGCGATGAGAATTACATGGAGTTACTGATTCCAATGAGAATATTTACCTTACCACACAAGGTATTGGGAAATATAAGAAGCATACCCCAAGGGAGTCCATTGAAGAGAAGATGCACGCTGGCAAGTATTGTTGCTTCCATAAGACTCATGAAAACAATATGAACAGGTGCAAACATCTCAGAAAAAAGAAATTACAATAGTATATGTTAGGAACCTGCAAGAGGGCAGGTAAGGAGGTGGTCAGTGTAACGATCCGTATTTTATGTATCGGAGATCGTAAATTTTATTCGTATGAGGTCGCATGGTTCTATAATTTAGGATATGACTCTTAGGGACATTTTACGCACTATTAATTTTTTTCGAATTTCTATGTGACCATTCTGACCTTAAGAATATTATTTGGGTTATAACTTTTGATAGAAGTTGAAATAGGGTCTCAAACTAGTTTCATTGCTTCAGGATGATGGTTTCTTTTTCTGTAGAGTGGTCATGATTGAAAAATGGACTTATAATTAGAAAGTTATGCATGTTAAAAGTTTTTAAAGTTGCTGGCTAGGATTGGTGTATAATTAATTAAGCCCATTAGTGAGCCTATTAGTCTAATCAGAGAATACTATAATAAAGAGTTGAAGAGTCAAGTTAAGACTTTTCCCTCTCATACTAAATCAGGTCTAAACCTTAATTAGCCCTAGATCCATCCTAATTTCATCTAAAATCACCCAAATTGCTCTCTAAATCAAAACTATTTTGCAGATTAGAGATTAGATCATCAACTAAAAGATAGAGATCGTCATTTCCTTGATTTGAAGTGCATTCTATTGCCGTTCGGATTGGATCAATATTCACATTGGTTGAATTTGGTAATTGGTGAGTGGTTAATGCCTTTTCACTATACTATGGGTGTTTATATGTTGAATCATAAGATTTAACAAATTTTAAATCAGTTTTTGGACATAAAACCTTTTCTAACTTTAATTGCATGTTAAACTACATATATGATCTAGATTGATTAGAAATCATCCTCGCTCGTGCTCATATATTCATGCTATACGTAGACCTTTGTTAGAAATTGACTTATTTATCTTATTTTGATGGATTGTATGTATGATTGGATGAAATTGCTTGTTATTCTCTGTTAGATAATAAGATATTATTTGCTACTATTGTGATTACATAGAAAGTTGGGTCGGAGATTTGAGCAAATTGGAGGCAAAGATGGTCGGAATTAGACGAAACTTGGAAGGGAGGCTTTGGAGTATTGGAAGACCTCGTGGTTCAAGGCAAAAGTTCGATTTCTTTAGCTGCACAAGTCGGCATTAAATTGAGAGGTTAGCATTGACATGTGATGTTTGGTCCATGGTAGCAAAGACTTTGAGGAGAGTAATGGCGTTGCTAGTAGAGGTTGTCTAGGGTGATGGACCGATGATTGGCCAAGTGTTAGAGGCCATGACGACTTGTTTCTAAAGTATGAATTAGGATGCTTTGAAGAGATGACTTGTTCTATGATGACTTGATTTGTATAGAGAAGTCGGGGTCAAAGCATTTGGGCATGGAGCACTAGAAGCAAGGAAGAAGTGGAAGAAACTTAGCTATAGGTTGACTAAGTAGAGAGATCAGCATCCGAGTTGGGAGGTCGGTATCGACTTCTTGGGTTAAGTCCAAATGGGGTGGATCTTCTGGGAGGTGAAGTAGAGATCCTGCAGATCGTGTTGGAGGTGTTGGCTCATTCACATCAAATTTGGATGGCAATGTAATAGCACGACGAAAAGCTAGATTCTTAAAATGTTAGCTTATGATATGAGTAGATTTCAAAGACGGTGGCTTGTAAAAGGAGCGAGTCATAGGATCTACAAATGTGGATGCTTTGCTCGTAAAAACTTGATTGAGGAAGATGGGCTTGGTATCCAAATGGAACAAAGGTGGGCTCGAGAGTATGTGCTAAGGAATAGTTGATGCTTGAAGCGTTGTTTAATGTACTCGAAGTAGGGGTATTATAAGTAGGGATGCCCATGGATTGTTAATGAGTATCCATATACCCTGGACTTGTAGCTTTGGGTCTAGCATCCACCTTTGGGCAGCGAGACATTTATCCAGCTTTGGGCTGCGAGATATGAGAGTACAACGGAGAACCGAGATTTCCATTAGTCCTTGGTAGAAAGAAGGCCATACGAGCTATCATATGTTTTGAGCACAAGGAGTGATATTTAGGATCGTTAATGGATGCTATGGATGCTTTAGTTGTTTTCTTTAGTAAGCTATCACTCATAGGTATTAGAGGAAGTAGGTATTGGAGATAGGAATACCTGGAAGACTAATATCCTTTATTTGTTGTGATATATCATTATGATATTGTAGAGTAGCATAGTATAGTGTAATATGCTAACTCTTTGATTGCAGGGACAGGTATGGTCCGTGTACTTTTGTTCCTTACGATGTTACTTGTATGGTATTTTGAGACTCGCTTACTAGACTGTTGTCTGATCCAAGGTTTTGTATTTGATTTCTTATTATCTTGGGTACTCTTAAATGAGTAGACTGGATAACAGGTCTAGGTGACACAGTAGCTGTTTGAAGGAAAAGCTAGATAGAGCTATCAAGTATTATATACATATACGGAGTCTACACTTATTCCGATATGCAGCACTGGCGAGCCTTGGCAGTGACTGCATAGTATTTGTAATTGAGATAGTTGTTGAGTTTGTTTCTGTTGTATAATCTCTACCATTGGTGTATAATTATATGGATATTATACTCTGATGATGATGAATTATTTACATTGTTATTACCGTCTCTTTTATTGTATATATAATTTTATATTTTGTCCATGCACTATGAGATATATGATAGATTATAAGCTATATCGATTTATTTCAACCCCGATGATCATCCTATGTCAGTCGGACATGGACAATGCACTATTTATATACTACAAGTTCCGGTGGTATAGGACGGTCGTCATATTTGGTAGCAGAGCTTTGTTACACGATTAACTGGAATTGATACCATGATCGAGTAGAGATAGGAAGGTGTTATTGCCTTAGACTAGATCGAGAATATGTATATGTACGAGAGAGTGCATACTTATAAGTTTGGTTTTCAAAACTATGTAGTAATATATTTTATAGTATAAGTCGCATGCACATGAGCAGTATAGACACAGTCTTCATTATGGGAGATCGATCATTCTTGTGATAGATAAGAATGAGCTAGCACATAAGGAACACTGCGAGGAATTTTGCTTCAGGAGTAGAGGAAGAAGCGAGATTAGGGGTTCTACGCTTGATACCTAAGCCATGTTCAATACTGTGGTGGCTATGTGATAGGTGGAGGCGCTCCAGTGCAGGCACCTAGGACTGATTTCGCCAAGATGAGCAAAGGTTATTCTACTCTAGAGGGAAGCTACGTCATGGGATAAAGTCAGCCATAGAAGTCCAAGATTGGTTAGATACTTTGAGTGCATCTTCGGTGATATGGGGATGGAAGATGCTATGAAGAGGCAGTTAGCTTCGAGAAAGCTTCAGGGCCAAGCCATAAATTGGTGGAATGCTGTTTCTATTGCTACTCCAAGGATCAGTTTAAGGCAAGGTTCGAGGAGAATTTTACTCCGGCTGCTCAAAAATCTGTTCTGTTTAGAAAATTTGATGATCTCAAGTAAAGAGAGATGACAATTTCTGAATATGTGGTAGAATTCGACGCTTTTTCTGAGTATGGTATGTCATTCATCGAGACTCCCTTGAGGAAGAATGAGAAGTTCATCATAGGATTGGATGACTATTTCGGAGAGAATTTAGTGGATTGTATTGATGAGCCTTTAAAAAAGGTAGTAGAGAAGGCACTTCGCTATGAGAGTTTGTACCCTAAGGTTAAGACTGCTATTATTGTTTCTTTTGAGAGGGAGGAACCAAAGCCACAACAAGGCAGTGAAGGCGAGAAGAAGTGGAATGGAAAGAAGTCCTAAGGAAACGATGGTAAGAAGAAGGGTAAATGGGAATCTGTTTACTTCGGATGAAACGAGAAGGATCGTCTAATTAGAGATTAAAAGATAAGTGAGAAGAAGAAATGATATAATTGTGATAAGCTTGGGCTTTTGAAGAAGAATTGTCCAGAACCGATGAAGGATAAGCAGGTGGTGAAAGCATATGATTTAGACGCAGTCTTGACTTCGCCGAGTGCTCCCTCGACAAAGGAGAAGGGGAAGAAACTTGTCATTCAACGTATGCTTTCTATTAGTGATGTTCCTATTTGAATTTTTTTGATACACGTGCTTCTCATTTATTCAGTTGTAGTGGTGTAGTCGATAGATCAGGATTGGAACTCGAGATAGTTGACCGGCTTTTAACTGTGAAAAACCCTATTGAAGGCTCCACCAACCTTTGCATGATTTGTCGTGGTTTAGTTTTATTGAATCATGGATATTCTTTTGTTTGTGATTTCTTTGTTTTGAATTTCGTTGAGTTCGGGATTATTTTTGGAATGGACCAGTTGAAGAAGTATGCGACCATAGTGGGTACCATATAGTAGGGTAAGAGTTGCATATTTCTCGAGCTCGGCATCAGTTTCTTGCGATCAACGGAAAGAATAGGTTACACCTAACTGATCTCTTCCATCTAAGGATTGGTTCAGTTGGGTTATGCAACGTCATAGTTGCTTGTTAGTTTTGTTGATAGGGCAAGTCTAGTTAACCTATACAAAGGTTCCTTCAAAACATAGACGGGTGGCCGTGCATAGAGCCTAAAATCCATGATAAGAAGCAGATAAGGGTGCACAAAATGCTGGCATACGTGATGAAAAATCCCTGAAGAATTAGGACCTTATGGACTGGAGGTCGTCGGTGTGCACGACAGAATTTCCTTTAGTGATACGATGGCGATGGATCTTTACGAAGTGCTGAGCAATTATTACTAGTGAGGATAGTATCTAGGTCTATTAGTGGACTTTGGATACACACACACACACACATATACCCATATAAACATAGATCTACTCGATGCAAATGGGTACAGTTTGTAGGTAGTAATGGAGTCATAACAACTAAGAATATAGTCTAACATAACATGAAATAGTGAACAATCAGCATAAGTTAGTGTTATGTATGAGATGTATAATTTACCAGTCACCAAAACGTTGTTCTGATCCCCACCTCATTACAACCTGCAGGATTTAGTAGGGCAGTTATCGGTGTTGATTTAGAGTAGTTGTTTGGCTGAAGTTATTGATATTTGAGATGTCGATTTTGGTCAATAATTATATTGATCTATTATATTTTCTTATTTCCTCCGTGAGTTACAACCATTATTGCTCTAATATAATTTTCTTTTCACAGGATACCAAACCAACGATCTGTATTTTAGTGCACTTGGATTTTCGATTTAGTAAAAATCTAGGCCCATTGAAGTGCGGATTGTTACAACGCACCTATAGTATTCGCAACGAAGGTGGATGGCTCTTTGAGGTTGTGTGTGGATTATCGTAAGCTAATGAAGTGACGAAGAGGAACAAGGATCCATTCCCATGCATCGATGACTTGTTTGATCAACTGCATGGTGCAAAGGTATTCTCCCAAATGGTTTTGGTGACGGGATTTCACCAGTTGAGAATGGCGAAGGAGAGTGTACCTATTACCACGTTTTATATGCTATCGGGTTTCTACGAGTGGTTGGTTGTACTGTTTAGGTTGACCAACACTCCGACATACTTTGTGGATCTCATGAATCATGTTTTCAGAGACCAGCTGAATTAGTTCTTGCTTGTATTCATAAATGACATTCTGATTTACTCCAAAACTGAAGAGGAGCACAAGACACACTTAAGGATTATGCTAGAGATATTGAGGAAGCACAAGTTGATAGCGATGTTTTCTAAGTATCACTTCTGGAGAGAAGAGGTGGGATTCTTGAGTCACGTCATTTCAGGACAGGGTATAGTAGTGGATCATGCGTAGGTGGAAGCAGTCCAAAACTGGAATCAACCTAAGAATGCTATGGATCTGAGAATTTCCTAGGATTGGCAGGATACTACAGACGCTTCATAAAGGACTTCTTCAATGTAACGGCACAGTTGACCAATTTGACAAAGAAGAATCAAACTTTTATATGGGATGCGAAGTGTGAGCATGCATTTACGAGTCTAAAGGAGACATCGACAAGTGCACCAGTGTTGACCATTCCAAGTGGAAATGAAGAATTGATGGAATACATCGATGCTTGTGGTACTGGATTGGGGTGATGTTGATGCAAAAAGGGAAAATTGTTGCCTATGCTAGTCGACAGCTGAAACCGCACGACATGAATTACCCAACTCATGATTTGGAATAGGTGGCAATTGTTTTTTCTTTGAAGATGTAGAGGTATAGTTTGTCGACCGGAGAAAGGTTTGAGCTATTTACAGATCATAGATCCTTGAAGTAACTTTTCTCTTAGAAGGATCTCAACCTTCATCAACAATGGTGGTTAGAGTTATTGGCCTCTTGATTTTAGTATTTCCTATACTCTAGGAAAAAGGAATGCGGTTGCCATTACATTGAGTAAAAGACATGCCGGGTTGGGAGCAATGTTTTTGGAATGGAAGCGGATGAAGTATATTGCTAGATTTGATTTCAGGCCTTACTGTGAGCTATAACCTAAAATGTTAGCAAGCTTATCAATTGGACCTAATCTAATTGAAAGGATCAGTACAGTCAGAAGTAGGATGTTAGGCTAGAAAAGAACATAGCATAGATAGGAGAAGGATTAGAATCTGAAGACATGAAGCAGTACAAACTCGATCGAGATGATTGGCTTCATAAGGATGGACGATAATTTGTTCCCAAAGTTCATGGATTGCGAGATGAAGTGCTAGGAGAATGTCATCATTCCAGATTGACCATTCATCCTGATGGCAACAAGATGAACTGGGGTATGAACTGAATTTACTACTAGGAAGGCATATAGTGGGATGTTGAGGCATTCATATTGAAGTGTATAAACTATCAACCGGTAAAGGCAGAGCAGAAGAAACCTAGTGGATTGTTGCAACCATTAGAGATTCCTGAATAGAAATAGGGGCAAATATCGATGGATATTATTGATGGATTGCCGAGAACTTGCGCAGGGTAAAATGGCATTTGGGTCATAGTAGATCGGTTGACCAAGAGTGCAAGGTTTATACTTGTCAAATCCAGTAGGATGGCATCCAAGCTGGCAGAGTTATCTATAAAATGGATAGTATGATTTCGTGGTGTGCCAAAGAGCATTATGAGTGACCAAGACTTTTGTTCACCAGTGGATTTTGGAAGAGCTTACAAGAGACCTTAGGGACAAAGCTGCATCTTAATATAACTTATCACCCGCAAACGGATGGGCAGACCGAAAGAGTAAATCATATATTGGATGATCTCTTACAAGCATGCAGTATAGAATTTGGTGGATTATGGCATGATCATTTGCATTTGGTGGAGTTTGCATACAACAATAGTTATCAGTCGAGTATTGGTATGGCTCCGTATGAAGCATTGTATGAACAACCATGTAATGCTCCATTATGTTGGTGGAAAATGGGTGAGAAATTGATACTTGGGATAGGTATGAATAGAGAGACTTCGAAGAAAATTGAGGTCATTCGACAACGAACGAAAGCTGCTCAGGATCGGCAGAAATGCTATGTGGATAAGAGATGAAGAGATTTATAGTTTTCTACAGGAGATATAGTGTTTGTAAAGGTTTCTCCTTTAAAGAATGTAGTTCAATTCAGTAGAAAGGGGAAGTTGACACCAATATTTGTAGGTCCTTTCCCGATAGTTGAGAGAATCAGAAAACTAGCATATAGGGTTGACTTATTTCATAAGATGGTAGGTGTGCATAATGTTTTTCATGTCTCTTATCTATGGAAGTTTATACACGACTCAGGCATGATGAATAAGCTAGAAGATGTTGAGGTAGAACCATAAGTTTCTACACCTCGTAGGCCACTTTGTATTGTTGGGCATGATATGGAAAAGCTTAGGAGAAAGACAATGAAACGAGTTAATGTACAATGAAGTGGAAGTGAGGACGATTGTACATGGAAGAAGGAAGAGAACATGAAGACTTCTTATCCAGAGCTCTTTGAATGGTAAGACTCATAGTTTATTGCATTTACTTTCACCATTGTATACTATACTTGATAGGTTAGTATTTCACATGGTAGGATAAATTAACTATGCTATTGATTGCATGACTGCTTGTTTAGGATGGTTGCTTATAATTGATAGGCATATGGGATGACCATGGTTGCTTATACTTTGGCTTGTTTGGGGATTTCGAGGGAGAAATTTCTAAAAAGGGAAAGAATGTAACAACCCATATTTTTCGCATCGGAGGATCGTAAAATATTTTTATTTTATTCATATGATGTCGTATGATTCTATAATTTTGGGATATGACTCATAGGGATATTTTGCATTCCTATGATTATTTTCAAGTTTCTATGTGACAATTGATCGTGAAAATCTTGTTTAGGCTATAACTTTTAGTAAAAGTCTAATTATAGTCTTAAACCAATTCCATTACACCAGGATGATGGTTTACCATTTCGTAGGGTGGTCATATTAGAACAATGGATCTATGGTTAGAAAGTTATGCCTGTTTTAAGTTTTAATGCTATTGGCCAAGATTAGTATGTAAGTAATTAAGTTCATTAGTGAACCCATTAGTATAATTAGAGAATACTATAAATGGAGGACTAAAGAATCAAGTTAAAAAATTTTCCCTCTCATTCTAAATCAGGTCTAAATCCTAATTGGCTCTAGATCCATCCTAATTTCATTCAAAATCATCGAAATTGCTCTCTAAATCAAACTAAATTGCGGATTAGAGATTAGATCATCAACTAGAAGATAGAGATCATCAATTTTCTTGATTTAAAGTGCATTCCATTGCTATTTAGATAGGATCTACATTCATATTGGTTGAATTTGGTAATTGGTGAGTGGTTTATGCCTTCTCACTATACTATGCATGTTTATATGGTAAAATCATAGGATTTAACATGTTTCAAATTGATTTTTGACCACGAAAACTTTTATAACTTTAGTTACATATTAAACTATGTATATGATCTATATTGAATATAAATTATCCTTGCTCGTGCTCATATATTCATGTTGTATGTATACCTACGTTAGAAATTGACTTGTTAGTCTTTTTTGGATGGATTGCATGTTTGCTTGGATGAGATTGCTTGTTATTCTATATTAGATGATATGATTTGATGTTGTTTTCTAGTGTAGTAATTGCATAGAAATTTAGGTCGGAGAATTGAGCAAATCAGAGGCAAAGATGGTCGGAATTGGATGAAACTTGGAGGGGAGGCGGTGGAGTATTAGAAGAGCTCATGGTTCATGGCGCAATTTCGAATTCTTACCTACACAGGCACCAAGTTAAGAGGTCGGCACCGACGTGTGATGTTTGGTCCATGGTGACGGCGACTTTGGGGAGAGCAAATGTGTTGCTAGTAGAGGTGCCTAGAGTGATGGATCGATGATATGCTATGTGTTAGAGGCTCTGACGACTTGTTTCTAGAATATGAAGTAAGATGCTTTGAAGAGAGAGCTTATTCTATGACGACTTGATTTGTGTAGAGAAGTGAGGTCAAAGTATTTGGGCATGGAAACTAGAAGCAATGAAGGAGTGGAAGAAAACTTAGCTATAGGTTGTCTAAGTAGAGAGATCAACACCGAGTTGGAGGTCGGTATCGACTTCTTGGGTTAAGTCCAAATGGGATGGAACTTCTAGAAGGTGAAGCACAGGTCCTGTTGATTGTGATGGAGGTGTTGGCTATTTATGTCTGGGTTGGACGGTGATGTAATGGCATGATGAATAACTAGAGTCTTCAGTTGTTGGCTCGTGATGGGAGTAGGTTCAAAAGATGGCGGCTCGTAAAAGGAGTGAGTCGTAGGATCGAGAAATGTGGATGGGTTCCTCGTGAATAATGAAAATTGGATTGAGGAAGAAGGGCTCAGTTTCCAAATGTAGCAAAGGTGGGCTCAAGAGTATGTGCTAAGGAATCGTTGATGCTCAGAGCGTTTTTTTGTACTTGAAGTAGGGGTATTATAAGTAGGGACACCCATGGATTGGCAGTGAGGATTCATATACCCTGGACTTATAGCTTTGGGTCTAGTGTCTAGCTTTAGGCTGTGAGATATGAGATTACAATGGAGAACCGGTATTTCCATTAGTTCTTGATAGAAAGGAGGACATATGAGCTATCATATATTAAGAGCACAAGGAGCGATGGATAGGATTGTTAATGGATGTTATGGATGCTTTGGCTGTTTTCTTTAGTAAGCTATCTCATATGTATCAGGGGTAGTAGGTATTGGAGATAGGAATACGTAGAAGACTGATATCCTTTATTTGGTTTGTGATATATCTTTATGATATTGTAGAGTAGCATATTATATGCTAACTCTTTGGTTGTAGGGACATGTGAGGTACGGTTTGTGTACCCTTGTTCCTTATCATATTTATCTATATAGTATTTTGAGATTCATTTACCGCTCACACCAGACTATTGCGTGACCGAAGGTTTTATGCTTTGTTTCTTATTATCTTGGGTACTTTTAAATGAGTAGACTAGATAATAGTCTAGATGACACAGTATTGTTCAAAGGATAGGCAAGATGGAGTTATCTCATATTATATACATATTTGGAGTCTACGCTTATTTTGCTGTGCAGCACAATGGAGTCTTGGCAGTGACTACTTATTATTTTATTTAAGATAGTTGTTGAGTTTGTTTTCGTTGTATAAACTCTATTATTGATGTATAACTCTGTGTATATTATACTCTAATAATGATGATCGATTCAGGTTGTTATTACGGTCACTTCTGTTGTATATGTAATATTATATTTTGTCCATGCGATGTGAGATATATGACATGTTATATGCTATATTGATTTATTTAAACCTTGATGATTGTCCTATATCAATCGGGTACGGACAACGTGCTATTTATATAATATTAGTGCCGGTCGTATAAGGCGGTCATTACAGTCATCATAAGAGGTAACAACCCATAGGCAATGCAATTGGAACCAATGTTGAAGAGCCGAGGAAACCAGCTAGACAAATCGTGATTAACTCAATATTAGGATGTCTGCAACCTATGAAGAAGCGCTGAATGAATGGAGCTCTATGAGAGGACCCACGCCTTAAGAAATATGATATACTATAAAAGAGGGAGCTCTAGCTAGATGATAGTGGAGGATTGATGATGATATAGTCTTTCACAACCAATATGCTAATGTGGTCGAGGCACCGACGCTCGATCTGATGGCGATTATGGCCGCGATTGAACCAGCTATAGTGCGTCGAGTCCTTATTGATAATGGGAGACTATTAAATATCTGGTTCAATAGACTATCGATAAGATCCGACTAGACGAAAAGGATGCAGCCATCCCAGTCTCGTACCTAAGGATTTAACAAAAGGCCGAAGATTCAATTGGCTACATCATATCATCGATTACACTGGGAGATGGAGATCGCAAGGTAGTGTAGTTACATCGTTTGTGGTGGTAGATAAATTTCTTTACTACAATGCTTTCTTAGGCTGGCTGGCCCTTGCATATTATAGAGTTGTATTCACTCCATGATGCATAATGATGAAGTTTCCAATAGAGAAAGAAGTATGAGTAGTTCAAGAAGACCATAGCTAAGGTCGATAGTGCTATGTTGCTGAGCTCAAAGAGGCGAGACTATGAGACAAAGGAAAGGATGCAGCAAAGCTTCTTTGCATCAAATCTATCGATGCATAGAAACTATCATCCAAGCCTTAGCTCGGGTCTAACAGCAAGTACTATAAAGCCGTGGACCCGTAGAAAGAGTAATAAGAGGTAAGGGAAGAACCCATGGACCTGATGATTAAGGTCTCGATAGATGATGATGATGATTCTTCGAAGGTTCTCAATGTTAGATCTCAACTCAGCTTGAAGAAGAGAAAAGAGTTGGTAGGGTTTCCCAAGGAAAACATGGATATATTTGCTTGGACACATTTCAAGATGTGTATTATATCACTTGAAGTTGTGTATCATGAACCCAAGCTACCCTTTAATGAAACAGAAATGACAATGAAACCAAAGAGATCTGCTACGTTTAAAGAAAAGGTGGATAAGCAAAATGAAAATGGCTTCACGGCGATGCAGTATACTCGCATTGGGCATTGAATTCAATATTGGTTAAGAAGGAGAATGGAAAATGGCAGACATGCATTGGTTATTCCAATATGAATAAGGTGTGCCCATGTGACTGTTTTCCCTACGGTGAATAGGCTAGTTAGTGGAAGGTACAAGCTGACATGAACTGCTATCATTTGTGGATGTATACAGCGGCTATAATCAAATTGTGACTTATGTATCTAATCAAGAGAATATAAGTTTTATTATAGATTTGGGGCTATATTAATTAAGTGATGTCATTGGTTTATTAAATGCCGGAGCTACTTACCAGCGGTTGGTCATAAGACGTTCAAAGAATATATCAGATGGATGGTGGTGGTCTTTGTAGACAATATGCTAGTGAAGTTGTAGGAAAATACCCACCACATAGGCGACCTTACCGACATGCTTAATGTACTTTGAAAATATGGGATAAGATTGTATCCACTTAAGTGTAAATTTGAAGTATTACCAGGCAAGTTTTGGGGTTTCATTGTAAACTAAGAGGTATTGAAGTTAACCCAGATCAGACTGAAGCATAAAAAGTAGTTACTGCCCTGTAGAATGGAAGAGAAACGGAGCTAGAATAGTAAAGTCATCGCTCTGAGTCGGTTCATCTTGAAAGCAACTGACAAATAAGTACCATCTTTGATGCCTTCAAGAAGGAAAAAGGAATGTTTCAATCTACGAGCGAATGTGAAGTCGCTTTTCAGAATATGTTGGAGAATTCAATGAAACCGCCAATTTTATCCAAGCCTTTGGAAGGAGAAGATATGAACATCTAATTAGTAGTCTCAACTCACACATTAAGTGTAGCTTTGGTGTGGGAGATGTGTAAAATCCACAGGACAATCTATTATATTAGCAAGTGAGTTGCAGGTGCAGAGAAATGATATCCAAAGCTAGAGAAGCTAGCATATTTCTTGTTGATAACATCAAGGAAGTTGAGACCATATGTCCAAGCTTATGCGATCTAGGCTTATGTGATGAAGGTGTCTACAGATCAACCATTCAGACAAGTATTGCATCACCTAAGACTTCGAGGAGATTAATAGAGTGGAATATCGAGATAAATCAGTATAACGGTACTATAATCCTAGGTAGGTGATTCCAATACAAGCATTGAGGTATTTCTCTGCTGAATTCACCATCCAAGATGATGAAGTAGAAGAAGAAATTCGAGTGTGGTCAAGGAAATTGTATGTTGATGGAGCATCTAATGACCAATATTTTATGGTTGGAGTAGTTTTGATAACCATAGAATTTTGGAAGATCTATTATGCATTGAAGTTTGAGTTCCATGCGATGAATAATGAAACAAAATACAAAACACTAATGGTGGGATTAAACATAGGGAATGGATCAGGAGTGAAGACATTGCATACAACAGTGACTCCCAATTGGTTGTATGCTAAGTGAAGAAAGAATTTCATGCTAAGGGTGAATGACTAGCCCCATATTTCTTGAAGGTTTTAGAGCTATTGAAAGACATTGAACACTACATGATAAAGCACATTCCCAGAGAGGAGAATATGATTGCTAATTCATTAACCAAGTAACTAGGCTCTAGAGATGCAAAATTATTGGGAATCATGCCAGTAAAGGTGTTAAAGACACCGAGCATCAATAAGACGGGCACTGATTAGATCTTGGAGGTTGAAGAGGAAAGGGAGTCATGCATGATTCCAATCAAAGACTATTTGCTAATGGGGACTCCCCTGAAGAGTCAAAATAGAAGATGAAAGCTTTTGCATAAGGTACCTTGGTTCATTCTGCAATAAGAAGTGCTATACATGAGAGGATTTTCTACCCCATTGCTAAGGTGTTTCGACAAAGATGAGGCTAAGAAGATCCTTGTGGTTGTACACGAAGGAAGATGTGGTGGTCAAATCATGGGGTAGACTTTAACATAAAAGATTCTTCATTATGGATTTTTTTCTCTATCTGTCAATTGAAATTCATTAGAATACATGAGGAAATGTGATAAGTGCTTTTGATTTGCGAAGATTTCAAGATCCCCATTCAACAAGCTTAGGCAGATGGTTAGCCCACGGCCATTTGCGATTTGAGGAATTGATTTCGTCAGAATGCAACAGATGTCTCATGGATGAGAGACATATACGACAGTGGTTGTGGTCTACTTCACAAAATAGACCAAAATGTAACCTTTTAAAGCAATCACTATAGGGAAGGTGACCAATTTTTTAGTGAAGAATGTTTTATTCAGTTTTGGAGTTCCATAGAAGATCATCACCAATAATGGAACTCAGTTTGAAAGTGCGAAAGTCCATGAATATTGTGCTTGATATAAAATTTAGAAAAGCTTCGCAGTGACAACATATCCGTAGGAGAATGGAAAGGTGAAGGCAGTGAATAAGATCATCAAATCTATTATCATGAAGCGACCAAAGAGAGATAATAGCAACTTGGAGAATGAGTAACCATTGGCGTTATGGGCTTATTGAACAATCTAGAAGTCCATAAATGGTCATATCACATTCGCATTAGCCTATAAAATTAAGGCCAAGATTCTAATTAGAGCAGTAGTCTCTTCTTATATATTAATCTACTTTGACACAAAGATGAACGAGGAGCTGTTTCTATTATCCACCGACTTGGTGGAAAAGAAACAAGAAGAGGCTATTTTGAGGATAGATGATCACCAGCAAAGTGTAGCAAGGAAGTTCAACACCAAGGTCTGAAACTGTACCTTTGAGAAAGGAAACCTCTCTTTAGGATGGGTCTTTCCAAGTATGGGGCACTTGGTCCGAATTGGGAAGGACCCTACATGATAGGACAGAAGCCTTGAGATAGCACTTTCGAGCTTCTGATAGTAGATGAGATCCTGATTCCGTGGGCATGGAATAATGCGCATTTGTACCCCTACTTCACTTAATTTAATTTTGTAAATAAGGCACCCTATTCATTAATATTTGATGTGAAATGGCGATAATTATCATTGGTTCATAAATAAAGTTACCTTTTGAATAAATGGAACGGTATTCTTAAAGTCTGACTTTGTGCTGCAATAGTGTAGCATGATTAGATACTTTGTGTTTTAAAAACTAAATGAATAGGTACGTAGAGAAAAGTACCGAAGGACTCCTTTAGACCATGATCAGATCATTGGAGAACTGAGGGTTGATCGTATAATTTTCCCCTACACATCTAATCCTTGACCAATGCATAAAGATAGGTAAGGTCACAGATAGATGCCCAAAGATAAGCATCATGGACATCAATTCATGGAGATAGGAATCAGTGTATAATCGGACTTTCTACAGGTACAATACTGGGGTATACTGATGCTCATATGGACACGAAAGGACAAGCCATATAATTTTAGTCATAGTAATGAAATATAGCTTTATTTACGGTTAAACATGAATGTTTGACCCATAATAAATAAAACTAAGTAATAAAACAATACTGGGCAATAGCAAATACTGGTTTATATGTATAAAGTTACAGTAAATAAAGGCATTTCATAGCTGGCAGAAACATGCGGGTATAACATATTAGTAATTTCATTGTAGACAACCATATACTTATGCATGCGAACAAGTACATAGGAAAGGATATAAAATATGCGATAAGTAAATAAGAAAGAGTTGAACAGAAAGCAATTTTTTTACAAGATCTTTTTGAAGTACAAATTGTGAAGGTTGTACTTGCATAATAACAGCCTATGTACATGAGATCCAAAAGCAAAAGGATACATAAAACAAAAAGAAGTTTTCCTTAATGATTGGGCTTCCTTTCCCCAGCATTAGGGCCCTTAATGGATGCGAGTCGACCCTTTGGGTCCTGACTGTCACTCCTCAATTCGGCTAGAGACATGGGGACTTCAACAAAAAATCTAGTAGCGAGAGAAGTAGACATCAAGATATGGGAAGTAGGGATTGGCAAGGACATGAGTAGCAAAGGAAGTATTTTCTCATGCTAGGTTCGATCTCGACATTTTTCAGCTTAAGGACATATATAGCCTTGATTTCCACCAAGGTAGCCTTATACCCCTTCATATTAGTGATGATGACATCTTCATCATTGAGTGCAGCATCATGCCTGTTGCAATCCTCTTAGGTCAAAGCTCCTACCTTCTCAGTGTCAACGCGGAGACGATGCTCGACGGAGGAAGTCTAAATTTTGAAGAGGATAGGGTGATGATAGACGGTACTGGAATTTTCGATGCCTATGGCAAAGATGAATTTGGCAGCTGAAGGATCGACGACTGACTTATAAGTTGAAAAATAGAGGAGAAAAGGTTAGAAATGTCCTCAAAAGATATCTGAAGCTTCTCGAAGATGGATTAGATCAGAGATTTACCTTTAGGAGAAGAAGACAAAGTTGAAGAGACCACCACATTTTACATTTCTTCACGAGCGTTTGAAAGTGTAGGAAGAGTATGAGCAGAAGTTGTCAGCATGAATCCATGATCCTCGAGATTGTATTTATTGATGTTGAAGTTGTTATTGTTGAAGTTTTTGATTGGAAGGCTCAGGCTCTTTATACCTAAGTGCAAAGGTGATGATAACTCAGAGTCGGCCATCTCCTCTATCATATTTCCTGCTTAAGGTACCATAAGAAGAGGAACAAATCTTTCGCCCAAGCCCTTAGAGATGGCTCGGTAGGAACCTCGGTAGGCACTTGGGTGGAAGTGGAAGCATTGAGTGCCCATTTTGCCTGGGCCTTTTCAATGGCCTCTAAGTCTTTATCGTCAAGGAGATCGGCTTTTGATTCATCTTCATCAACTTTCCTACACTGCTCTCTCTTGTCTTAATATTTAATCGTAGGCTAGAGCTAGCTCTTTTACATGTCCTTCTTTAAGCCACCCGATGTATTGTTGGTTTTGACAACGTTGCCATACAAACACATTAGGTTGGTCTCAATTTTTTCATGTAGCTCTGCTTTCTCCTTTTCTTCATTGAGGGCACAAGCTTCTAAATTAGTGACCTTGTCCTCAAGTACCTTCGAATTTTGGAAGAGGAGTGGTTACGGTGTAGAGAACATGCCCTCCTCATCGATCGACGTGATTTTGAGAACCTTAACCACTGCCTGCATGATGCTTCCTCTCTTCCTCTTCTTTCCTCTCCCTTGCCTTCCTTTGGGCTCACCCAATTTCAAACACTTGAGGTGGGTTGCATCTATGGTAGGAAGAAACTGATGTTTTTGGCTATACTATTTTCTAGACTTAATATCGAGACCATCAAAGAGATTGGAACATCCCACTGTACCTAAAAAGAGAAGAATTGAATCAAAACTTAGAATCAAATAAGCGTGTGTGCGGGGTGAATGCACTTATGGTCCTAAGTGTTGTGTGGAGTGTTGGTATATCCTACTGGTTCGACGGACCATGCTCGTAGGGTTGATCTATCGGAGTAACATCCCTTGCATAAATAAAGGGACACTAGAACCAGATGGAAAGTATAGAGTGTGGAAGTGATCGATATCGAATTCGGTCCACTAAAGTTGGGGGCATTCTCGAGGTTGCTAGGTCGCCGTAGATGTCCTCAATAGTTAGGAGAGGAAACAATCCCATAGATACACTCTGTTGGAGCTTGGTCGCTAGCCTTGTGGCTTTGATTTTGAGTTTGAGAGGCTAAAGGCAAGTGGAGTAGTCTCTTCCCTTAGATCAATCTCCATTGAGGACTCTCCCTCATTTTCATATTTTTCATCGTCTTATTCTCCTTCTTCTTCTCCTCCTTCTCCTCTTACTTCTCCTTCTTCTTCTTAATTCCACTCTCCTTCTTACCTCTGATGTTGTAGATGTCCTTCGCTAAATTTGAAACATCTTGTGGTGCAGGGGCTGGAGGATCGATTTTAGCTTCTTAGGTGGTTTGAGTAGTCCTTGCTGCAGGAGGCACATAATCAAACCTTCAATCATTATGCACTAGTTGAAGATGACATATTCGAAGGTCGATGAGAAGGTTTCTTCATTTTCTATCTTATATTGAGATTTCTTTTATAAGTTAAAGTGTGTGCACCAAAGTAACATTTGTGACCCTTTGGAGGATATCTGTAAAGGAAGGAGCAAAGAATATTAGAAACTTAAGTGAAGTAAAATTTAAATTGGATGTAAGGAGTTGGAATTTATATCCGGAAAACCACTTTCGGGCAAAACTAGCTGGGCATATGATGAAGAATTGTTTATCCTTGAGTTTGTTGTGAAGCCTGACAACTATTTGGAAACCATGGTATGACTTCAAGAAAGTAAGAGACGGAGTTTCAAACTTCTTCTTAAAATTATATAGGTATCGAATTTCATCGAAAGTTCACACCCTGTTGTATTGTTGGAAGAAGATCATGTATGTTAAATTTAAAGCAGCATATATATTTGGATGCATTTGATTAGGAGAAAGTATAAAAAGTTGGAGTGTCAGCCTTTGGAAATGGTTGAATAATGGAAAATTTTAGAAAGGCACATGTATCTGTTGTAAGCTATGTAACTCTCAATGGGATTGTGTGCCTTTCAGATGGTGGTGAAATCGAAATTTCCTCTAAAGGGATGCCATAGTGTTCATAGACTCATTCAATATCTGCATCATTTAGACTCCAAGTCGGGGAATACGAGGGGTTGTTGAGGATCATTACGCCTGCTAACCCCGTATCTGGAGCATTCTCATCTCCTATGGGCACATAAGGAGCCGCTGGAAGTTGTTGCCGAGGTTGGAGTTGAGGTCGCCTAACTTTGAAGGGAGTGGTAATGGAAGCCGGGAAAGATGTAGAGGTTGCTCCAAAGGTGTAGATGGGCCCGTAGTAGTGTTAGAGAGACGCCCTAAACATCTAAGAGGTTCGATTGTATATTGAAATCTTAGATACGAGCATGGTTAGGTATGATTTTAATCTAGTGTTTACTTTAATTAAGTCCAGTGTGGCTGATATATAGAATCCAACAGATGTAGACATGTGTTAACCAATCTGATTTTGTACATCAATCAAGGCAATGTTGTTTATCGGTCTATACCGTATGTGTCCTTTGGTTTGGTATGATGAGTGGATGCACTATGTTTACATAGCCTATTCATGCTGGAAAACAAGCTCCAACCCTTGATGAAATTATGTATCGGATATCACCTGTTAACATAGAATCTAAATTAACGAAATCAAATGATCTCCAAGTAGTATGGACTCTTCTATGCAGGATTGCTAGAGGGTGATATGGATTCCGAGTGTCGATTGGAGAACATCATAGAATGTGTTGACCCTTGAATTTGACACATGTTGAAATGCAATAGGAAAGAAAATTTCTTGCGTCGTATTGATTTTGAACGCTGATTAGGATACCGATCCATGTTTAGGTTTGGTCCAATTTATCAAGTTCTCATTTTATCCTTTTACCTTCTCCACCTTCGTCTGAGAGTAAGGCAACCCACAGGTTTTATAATGATGAGAGGCAGGGACAAAGAAAGGCAAAAAAATTTAAGGGCATAATGTTCATGCTCAAGAAAGGGACAATGCTCAAGGTAAGGTTGACAGCGGTGCCGACCTCAGCGAGATCTAAACATGGAAGCAACAATGATTCAAAATGAAGAGCAAATGGTGGAGATTGTTATAAACATTGGACCTTATGATAAGACTCTACGAAGGTAGATCTGGTGATGATGGCATTAGGTTGCATGATGCGGCAATTGCAACGTGTGGTGTCTCAAAGGCAAAAGAAAGATAAAGTACTGAAATGAAAATAGAGATAAAAATTTCTCTAAGTGTTGCTTTTATATGCGAAATTAAAAATCGGTTGGTGTTGATGGACATCCATCAATGTGAATTCCTTTATTTTTTCAAAAAAAGAAAGGAAAATGGAAAAGAAGAATAAGATCCGCTTAACCAAAGAACGGGATGAGTTTTAGAAATTCCTAGTGACGGACGAAGACTTCAACATTTATCTATCGAGAAGGTGCACTCCGTAGACTATTCAAAATGACGTACCAATATTCTCAATGTAAATGCAAGGTTCCATCAAAACTGCTCAGGTAGCAAAAGCGTCTCTATAGATTAGAATACGGTTGCTTGTCTTCATCCAAAGCATGCATTTTTGTCACAGAAGCGACTTTGGAGGCCTGTCTAATATGATGTTTGAACCAAGTGATTGCAAATTGATCTATATTGTAAGATAGTGAAGGAACATATATATAAGCTAGAAGAGTATCAAGGTAGGAGAACTAAGGAAAATGAAGTGTAGAGAAACTCCAATCGATTAGTATCGACCCATATGCAGGGTTGGTACCGAACGATCCTTGAAACTTGTGGAGTCCACCTATCTTGTGTGAGAATCAAAGCTAGGAGTTAAAGAAAAGAGTAGTGCTATGTATATATCGGTCGGTGTCGACCCATATCATACGACACCGAACGATGTGTTGGAGCCTTTGTTTCAAGTTTTGAAGTGACAATCATACATTTTAAAATACATTGTATAAGTTATTGTTTCAGACATAAAATTTCTTAATGATTATGAAGACAAATGACATATTACTTACAATGCTTAAAGATCGAAGGTCAAACTAAAGTTGTCACATGTTATAAGTCCTAGGCATAACTTGTAAAATTTCCTTTAACGGATTTTTTTTATATATTTTGCATAATTATTTTAAAAATTCTTCAATTCTATACCTAGCAAACCAAAATTATCATTTCTTTTTTAAAGGAACCAAACGTTTGATAATTATTTCATACATCTGAAAAATGGCAAAATTACACGATTTTTTTTCTGTTTCATACCCTGTATGAAATAAACGTCTGAAAATTTATTAAAATGCCTGAATAAATTTTTAGACATCTGAATAGTACTTCCAAACATCTACATGCTTATAACACTATATTTTAAATCATTGTGTTTGATGTATGGAATTTCAAACCAGAATGTCGAATAAGAATTCAAACATCTGATTGAAAATTCATACATCTGAATAAGAGTGTTTTTGAACTAATTCTTTTCTGTTTCAACCTTGTATAAATTTAGATGTTTGAATTTAAATTCAAATATCTGAATACTTATAATGAGCAAACTCTCTTGAACAAATGATTTTTGTTCTGAAAAGCCATATCCTTTAGTCAAAGATTGTATCTGCTTTAACGGTGATTTTTCTTCAATAAGGACCTTTCAAATATTATGAAAAGATTGTCTTTAAATATTTGAACTTAACTTTCGTTACTATACTCTCTATTCAAGTTTGGGATATTTAATTGATTTTAAATATGGAAAAGTAAATTTTCTAAGTTAAATAACTTGTATTTCAAATATAGTGATTTATTTGGTAATTAAATTGTTAAATTTAATATTTAAAATTGTTTACATAATTGAATCTTGAATTTAATGTGAGTGAAATGATTTCTAAGTTGATTTAAAATCTATTTCAAAAAGAAGGAAGATAATAAACTATTAATTTTGATTTAAAAGTGATTGAATTGATTTTGGGAATCACTTGTTTCAATTAACGTGTAAAAATAGTCTTTTTTGGCAGTGTCTCGGATTTTGACGCGGATCCGTAATAGTGAATTATTATATGCCATCGAATTTCATGGTGATTGGAATTATGATTTGGTCGTGCGTGTTCAAAACGCATAGAAATTAATTGAAAGAAATTTAATTAATATAATCTGATTTTGAAAAGCTATCTTCTGAATATTATGGAATTGGCTTCGGATGCATATCACATTGTGTTCAAAATAGGGTATAACATATAGAACACCAAGCGGCACACTTCTTTGGAAGTTTGAAAATTTTAGAGGTGAATAGTGTTGATATTTTATTTTGTTATATAAGCACGTCCCCTTCTCTTATGTCAAAACCCTAGAAAATAAACTAGCCACCATCAAACTATGCCCTCATCCAACGGGCCGCGTTCATTGGAACCAAATGAGGCCGAATTAGACCTCGACCCTAACTAGGGAAGTGTTCGTCTCGACAAGAGAAGCTAATTGACCGGTGTAATATCTCGGAATTTTTAACAATATCAATTTAATAATTTGTATTAAAATTAAATTGATATTGATATTCTTGTTAATCATAATTCAAATTGATTTAAAAATTTCTTCTTTAATAAATATTCAATTGGTTATTTTATCTTTCAAAAATGATAAATTGATTTCTATTTATAATATAAATATATAGTTTATGTTAGTATAACATTGTTTAAAATTTAATAAATAAAACATATTTTTCTAATTCTAATATTTTTAGCAATTTGAGAATTTGTTTTTATTTAATAATAACTTTTCAAAGTTATAAAATAAATGATTTTGGTTTAAATTAATAAATGAATCATGATTTAAAATTCTAATATACATTAATAATTTGGAAATTTTAATTTTTATTAAATATAATGGTTTCAAAGCTATTTAATAAATAAATTTATGATTTTTTTAAATTGTTAAGAGAAAAATGTTTAAATATTTAAAATAGTTTTAGCTTGAGTTTTAAATTTAATTAAATTGACAAAAGAGTTTTATAGCTTAATTAAATAGAAAATTTATTAATAAAAATATAATTTCCTTTAGAATGGTTTTAATTTAATAATGAGACATTTTAAATACAATATTAACAATGTATTGTGTTACAAATAGATTTTTGGTTAAAAATAGCTATTGTTATTTCAAAGTTTGATGTGTATTCATAATTTGATTTCTAATATTAGATTATGAATTTAATTTGAATTTAAATTCCAAAGTATGAATTTTAAATTGTTTTTATTTCCATATGTATAAGCTTCATTTATAAGTACAAATTGTTTTTAGTTCTTTTAAAAGTATATATACACATTTAATATTAAACTAACAAATTAAAAATTTAGCTTAATACATATGTTAACTTATTAATCAAATACAAATTATTTTTAAATAAAATGACAAGTCTTATTAGATAAGCATTCAAAGTGACAAATGTTGAAATCTTTACAAGTGGATCACTTTGTTTTTAATTTTCTTTTATTAAGTTAAATCTGAAATTAACCTATATAAGTACACAATCATTCATTTACATTTTTTTCCATTTTCTAAATAAAAAAAAGCTCACCTCTTCAAATTATCTACATATCTAAACCTTTCATTCTTTCCAAAATCAGTAAGTCACTCCACTATAAACAAATCATGCTCAAGACAATCTGAACATATAAACCCAAAATTAGTAAACTCTTCAAAATCAATTGCATGTTCAAAATCCCTATGCAAATCTAAAATAGCATGCATATTCAACTTCCTGAAATCAAAAAGGGTCTGCATTATTTTCAAACCTGGAAGCAAAACAAACTTGCATTTTAAATCTTCACAACTTTAAATCTGTGGCATGTTCAAAAGCAATGTTTTAAAAGCATTTTATGGAGACATGCAAGCAGTTTAAAGCAAAAAGGGGCATTTCAGTTTGAAGAAATTCAAAGTCTTTCAAAAATTTGAAGCTTTGTTCTGCATTCCAGTTTCAACAGCTTGTAAACAATTTAGCATCTGCAAATGTAAAGTCTGCAAACCCAAGTTTAAAAACTCAAATACAAGTTGAATTTGGAATCAAGTCACTTGCTGATATTTTCAGAAATTCAACTTCATGTTTTTTAAGTATGAGGCTATGCATTCTTCTATGTTGGTGAGTAACTTTTTCAAATTTAAAAAAAATGGTTGCATGCTTGGATATTGAAATAAATAAGTTTTGCATGTTGATTTTTAAATGTGATGTAAATTTGTATGCATGTTATTTGAATCTCCTCTGCCATATTTTCCAGTAACCCTGTTTTTGTTTTAAATATATATTCTTTTGATTCAATCTCTGTAGAATCTAGATTACAGACAATAACAGTTTGTTTAAAGATATTATGTAAGTTAAAATTTAATTAAGATATTTATAAACTGGAATGGCTCTGGAAAATCAAATAAGAGAGCAAGTTCAAAAAAACTAGAAATTTAAACATCATGTTTACTGAATTCTTGAATATGGATTGAATAATAAAATCATAATGTGATTTTTAAAACCAATACTATAGTTTTTAGCGAAGGGGTTTAGGAGCAGTTAAGGGAATGACTGCATATGATCTTTTGGGTTTCTCGGGTGATTCATACATCTGGAGTGAATGAGGTTCTTCCTGGTGATGGAGGGGAGGTAGGAGAAGATGGGGGAAATGCTTTTTGGTGATGGAATTCACTAGAGAAGGTGCGACAGTGGAATTCAAGCTGGAACCCTAGTTTTAAGGAGGTTCAAAGAATCGAACTTTTCGATTTGTATAATTGACCGAGAGTTGCAATCTTTTGATGATGGATAGTTTGGCTGTAGTTGAAGACGAGGGCGGAGTAGTTGATCATCAGGTGGTCGGAGGGGAAAGAAGTTGTCTTTGACAGGTTTTGAAGAGGGGACCTGTTTCTGTTTCCAGGTTTGGGGTTTATAAATCTCGAACTCGAATTTGAGAGTTGAAGCTTGAATTGATGTTTGTGGTGGGTAGCTAGGTCGGTTTCTGATGAGATGCGATAAACGTTGGTGACCTTCGATGGCCGTAGTCACCGTGCATATGCACGGTGATGTGATGTATCTGTTGAAGTTTGGGAAAGTTTTGAACATGGCGGGATTTGTTGGAATTTACTCGAAGTAACCTATTACTTTGCTCGGGGGAAATGGGTTACAGACTCGAAGCAGGTGGGGATGTGTCTCGGGTTAGTGGAAACTATCAGGTTTTAACAGAAACCTGGTACTCTGTTTTAAATTTTAAACTAAAATTTAAAGTGCTGAGTTTAAATTGATAGGTAAGATTTTAAACAAGATTTAAATCTAGTTCTTAAATCTGAAATAAGATTGAAGTCTCAGTTTTTAAAATAATGTTATGTTTTGAATTTGAATTAAATTTACTACTTTGGAAAAAAGGGTAAGTAGGTTGTAATTGAAAAATGAAGTTTCAAGTTGTAAAAGGTTTTTAAATTTTAAAATTTTATCTGGAATCAAATTTCGTTATGCATTTCAATTTTTTTAAATATAAAAGTAATTTTTTTTTTCAAATTTTGAATATTAAAGTGAATTTTTAACTATGATTTGAATTTAAATATAAACTTGGTTTTAATTTTCTTTTTGATCTTATTTATGGAATGAATACTACTTTAACTTGTGAATTAAAGTTTTGAATTGTCTTTAGGCTTTGTTTAAGTAAATTTGCACTCATTTTTTTTAAAAAAAATCCCAAATTTAAATGAAATTTGAAGTAATGTTTAAAGTATATTGATTTTAAATATATTTGTGAATAACAAATTAAGCATAATTAAGAAATGTTTTATCTTAAAATTAGTTAAGATAAATATGTTGAATTTAATTTAATTAAGAAGGTAATTAGGAAGTAATTAGTTAATTTAACTAATTGATTAAGGATTAATAAATATTGATTAAGGGCAAATTAATGTGTAATTCAAGAAGATTAATTAAATTAATAATTAGTGATTTAAGAATTATTAATTAAGTAATTAAGTTTTAATCAAGGTTAATTAATTAAATAATTAGAAATTAATGGATAATTAAATATAATTAATTTTTAATTAATTCAAGTTAATTACTTAATAAAAATAATTAGAGAATGGTTAATGAAGATCATTAACTAAAATTATTTAACAATTAATTAATGTGATTAATTTTTATAATTAATTAGGTTAATTAATTTAATAATAATCATTTGTGAATGGTTTGAGTATAATTACTTAGTGAAGTAATTAAGAAATTAATTACTTAATGTAATTAATTTAGTTTAATATGATTGTTTATTTTAATTAGTTAAGTTTAATAAACACTTGGGTCTTAAAGATAATTATTTGGGAAATTACTTGTTGAAGTAATTGATTGATAATTACAAATTATAATTATTTGAAGATGTTTAAGAATGAAGTAATTTGGATTTAAATTACTTAATAATTAATCAAGGGATTAATTAAGTAATAAATTAAAGGATAATTGATTTGTTTAATATAGTAATTAAGCTAGATAATTACTAAATGTAATTAATCTATGATGATTAATAATTATAAGTTAATTACTTAAGTTAATTAATTTAGGAAGATAATTAATTAAGCATAATTAAGGATCATCAATTATTATAATTAATGATGTAATTAAAGTTAATTAATTGAGATTAATTAATCAATGATAAGTAATTAAAGGTAATTAATTAATGTAATTAATTAAGGATTAAGGTAATTAATTATAGTTAATTAATTAATTGAAGTAATTAAAGGTTAATTACTGTTGGTTGATTTGTGAAATTAATTAAGGATAATTACTTGAATGTAATTAAGGGTAATTAATCAAGAGTGATTAATTACGGTGATTTATTTTGAATAATTAATTAATTGATTGTAATCAGTGATTGGATAAGCAAGATTTATATTGGTGAAGTAATTAATTTAATTTAATTTAAATTAATTATAGATAAAGTAATTAATTTAATTCATTTTAAATTAATTACAGTAAGAGATAGTTAATTTAATTCATTTTAAATTAATTATATTGTGGTATGAATGAATCTTTGCTTATGTATGAATGGGTGACATTGATTGTCTTGGATGCTTTAAGATCTCAGTAATGAGATAAATGATATTGTGTGGTATGAATGACTTGATTGTATTGTGATAACATAGGTTATCTATTGTAATGGTGATATATGGAATATCTATTTGATTTTGATAATGTGGATTACCTGTTATTTGATAATGCTGATTATCAATTATTGATCTGTGAGTTATCTGTGAGTATATAGATACTGTATTGAATTGTTTTGAACTTTAAAACAACTTGAACCTAAAAGACACGCTTTGGATTTCAATGAGACCGGGATCGGGTTTCCATATTTGGATATCCGAAAACCACATCGATTCCAAATAATGTTAGGTCGTGAATCAAAGTGGAGCTTTGTGAAGACTCGAGGTGTAAGGACTATACGTCAGTATAACTCCATGGGTGATTCCGTAATGAGTTGACGGAATTAGTTCTTATAGGCTCGAGATGGTGGTGCAGAGTGCAAGGGTTATCGTCGTTAACTCTGAGGGTGATTCCAAAATGAGTGTAACGAGATAATGCCTTCGGTTTCGTTCGAACCCGGAACGAACTTGTATGGATTGAATGCTTTCAGAACATCATCAGGTTGGCGATGAGCATTCTAAGATGATGTGTGCTATAAGGTAATCGTAGCCTTAAGCCTCATCAAACGGGAATGGCTAAAACAGGGGAGGTGCAGCAAGGCTTCGTGGGTAGCCCCCACTTGAGAGTGAGATTTACCCCTGTCTAGAAGTCCCTTTTATTTCGGCTGTGTGGACGGTTTTGAGCTCCAACCATCGGGGTTATCTTGTTCGGAACTGTTCAGTAAGGAATGGGTCTGGCCTTGTGTTGCAGGGGAGCAGGCGTACTCCTCGGTATGGTGATCTAGGCCACGTACTGTGACGGGCGGTACCCTAGTAGCCCTGCCATTGTATGGAATCCAAAATCCAATAAGTGCCATCGGTTTTGATTGTATTACCCACTTTTGTGGCTAGTAGCTGGAATTTAATGAATGTAACAATTTCGACTATTTCATATTTATTTGAAAACCCTAGACCCTATTATAATATTATCGGATTTCCTATCAAATGTTTTGGTTAGCGTAAGGTAAAAACTTTTCCATGTTTATGTATGGGAAGTCTTACGTCATACCTTTCTTTTCAAAAGATTTTTAAAAGTTAAGCAACTATAACCTGTTACTCACACCAGACCCATGTCTGACCGGGAGTTTATTCTGTTTTTCTTAAACTCTTGGGTTCTCAAATTTTTACGAGTAGCCAAGGGATTTAGGTTAGCTTTGACGAATTGTGGAGAAGCAATGGAGTAGGAGGCTTCTGCGTTGGATATATAGTATTCCGCTGTGTGTTCTGTGTTGTCTCTGAGTTGTACTGAGTTGTAATAACTAGACATGTGTTTATAACTGTCTAGTATGTGATGTATATCTGTGTAACTCTGATAATGATTGTAAACTATGTAATGTTTATGTTATTAATATAATTTATTCGTTCCGCCGTTTAGATTCTGATGTTGTTTCTTCCTTCTCTTCTTTCTTTTCTCTTTCTATCACTTTCTTTCTTATTAATGATGCGTCATTCTATGGAGACGAATGGCGGGTCATTACTGTGGTATCAGAGCATTAGGTTGAGTGAATACCTAGGCTCTGTAGAGATGTCTTTCTTGAGAGAGCGTACTTGTAATTTTTAATATATATATATATATATATATATATATATTTTTGCCTATCTATTGGGTTACCAGTTCAGGTTCCCCAATATAAGTTATAAGGTAGATGGGGTAGTAGTGTGTGTAACACGACTACTATTGGTTGGAGTTTGAATGTTTGAGGTTAGAAGTGTATCTGTCGAGACTGTAGACCTAATACCGTCTCGACTGAGTTCTTTAGTGATGAAGGACTTCATTTATCTCTGAAGGAAACCTGTTAAGGTTCGGAGTTCATTTCTGAAGTTGATGAGTAGAATGTGGATCTGTTGGTTGGGCAGAAGCAAGTGATGATATTTTGAATACCTCAGGAAGTAGTAGCTGCGTGATGAGATGCAGTGACTATGGATGTTCCCGAAGATGTTTTCTTTGGAACAAGTTAAGGAGGTGAGTCTGCTTCGGTGTTATGGCTGTGTTCAGCCGGAGTTTCTGTTTGCTTTGAGTTTTGAGTTTCTCGAAGAGCTTGTTTTGGAATTCTTTGGCATCTGTGGAAGCAGTGCAGCTTGGAGTGTTCTTAGTGTTGGAAAGAGATCTTCTAGCTTTGCAGTTTTTATGAAGTGGAGTTCAGAAGCAGCTGAGTGGACCCGTTTCTTCGATGGGTTGGCTAGTTAAGTGTAAGCTGTTCAATTTGGTTAAGGAAGAACAGTTTTTCCTTGGATTTGGTTTGGGTGGTTCGCAAAAGTGACTTGCGATTGTTTGAGTGTTCTCTTCGGCTATCTGAGTTTTTCTGGATGTCTTCAGGGAGTCAGAGTTTTGTCCGCATCTGGAGTTTGAGTTTCCTTATCGTCTGGGATTCCAGAAATGGTACCGGTGGTTCAGCTTTATAGAAGAATGGTTCCAAGACATTGAGTTGGTATAGTAGCTCAGAGTTTTGGAGGAACTTCTGAATTTTCTTATGGATCTATTGAACCATATTTTATGGGATGTGTTGTCCAGTTTATGCTCATGTTCTTCTTCAGCATTCTCTTCTACTTCGGATCAGAGTTGAGCAGCGGAAGCAGTTTGGAAGTGTATCTACTTTTCTTTTCCCGGACAGGAGAAGTGAGTTGTTGTCTTCTGATGTTGAGGAGTTGAGTTTTAGATCTTAATCTTGGTTGATCTTAAGGAGATCATTTTGTTGTGTTGATTGTTCTAGTTGTTTCTAGAAGCATCAGAGAAGGTTGAGCTGATCAGTAAAGTTGGAGGCAATCCAGGATTGTCCGAAGAGATTTTGTGGATAAGAAACGGAGGAAATTAGATTCCGAAGGCGGAGATTTAATTTTGGATAAGTTTTCTCCGATCAAAAGTGAGCTATAAGATTGGGTAAGTCTGAGAAGTTAGCTCTGAAGAGTTTTGGATCTTTTCTGTGATTTTGGAGGTTAAGTGATTGATCTACAGGATTGAATTGCCAGTTTGGATAACTGGGATTCGATGTGTTTCACGTATCTCTGAGGGAGTACGTGTATGATCTATCTCTGGTTATGGAACCAGCAGTTTTGGGAGTTTTGGTTGTTGATTCAAACTCGTCTGTAGTTTGATATCTTGTCTAGTGATATAGATATAGTTGTATAAGAGCTTTGTAGCTTCATAATATTGTTTGGATTCTCTAGAGCGAGTATCCCGGTGTGTGTATATATATATATATATATATATATATATATATATATATATATATATATACACTTGAGGAAACTCGATGAAATTTTATCCAGAATTTGTCTGGATAACTAGATTTGTTTGATTGGTTGTTAGCATATGTTTGATATATGCTTGTGTTTAAAATTTAAAATTTAATGAGATTATTAAATTACCTTTGTTTTAAATTTCGAGGACGAAATTCTTTTAAGGGGGAAGGATTGTAATATCCCGGAATTTTTAACAATATCAATTTAATAATTTGTGTTAAAATTAAACTGATATTGATATTCTTGTTAATCATAATTCAAATTGATTTAAAAATTTCTTCTTTAATAAATATTCAATTGGTTATTTTATCTTTCAAAAATGACAAGTTGATTTCTATTTATAATATAAATATATAGTTTATGTTAGAATAGCATTGTTTAAAATTTAATAAATAAAACATATTTTTCTAATTCTAATATTTTTAGTAATTTGAGAATTTGTTTTTATTTAATAATAACTTTTCAAAGTTATAAAATAAATGATTTTGGTTTAAATTTAATAAATGAATCATGATTTAAAATTCTAATATACATTAATAATTTGGAAATTTTAATTGTTATTAAATATAAAGTTTTCAAAGCTATTTAATAAATAAATTTATGATTTTTTTAAATTGTTAAGAGAAAAATGTTTAAATATTTAAAATAGTTTTAGCTTGAGTTTTAAATTTAATTAAATTGACAAAAGAGTTTTATAGCTTAATTAAATAGAAAATTTATTAATAAAAATATAATTTCCTTTAGAATGGTTTTAATTTAATAATTAGACATTTTAAATACAATATTAACAATGTATTGTGTTACAAATAGATTTTTGGTTAAAAATAGCTATTGTTATTTCAAAGTTTGATGTGTATTCATAATTTGATTTCTAATATTATGTAAAGACCCGTAAATCCGTACTCCTTGAATAGACACTAATCTCCTTTGTTTAATTCAAGATGAACGAAAATACGAACCCTTAGGGATTTTAAAAAGAATTTAAAGAAAAGAGGAAGAAGAAAGAAGAGAGAAAAAGGTAGAAGATGGAGGGAAAAGAAAATAGAAATTAGAGAGAATGGAAAACAGAAAAGAAGATAGAACATTTTAAAATAGAAGAAAAAGAGAATAGAGGAAAAAGAAAAACAGAAGAAAATAGGACGGAATAGAAAACAACAGAATCTCACAATTCGCAGCGGAACAACATATAATAATAAGTGAATAATCTTTAAACAAAGAACTATATCAGTTATTACATTACATCACATTACATCATATCATCATATCAGAGTGTACAACAATAACAACAAACAGTGCAGCGGAAAAACAATTACTATATAGTAGTATACGCCATGCCATCCAGCTTGCCTCCAGCAACTCCAGAATATCCAGAATATCCTGATAAACCTTAACTCTTGAATGCCCGTGTGGAAATTGGTGGGCACCCAGAGTTTAGGAAGGAAAACAATAAACTCCAAGTCAGTCATGTGACTGGTGCGAGAACTCAAAACAGTTTATTTATCTTTAAAAAACAAAATAGAGGAATATTTTTATTTCAATTCGCAATGCTTTTAAAAATGAGACTACCATAAGGCCTCCCGCACACACACACATGCAAACGCAGAATCGGAGGAGATTTCTCCTTATGATAGTCAAAGATGCTTGATACGCATTTAAAATAACATTTGATATTATTACTAGTGCATAGTGTAGAGAAAATCATTTCGAAAGTAGAATATAAATCTTAGCCAACATAGACATTTCGAACTATGCCTACTATAGCTACCATCCAAACAGTGGTGACCACCATAAGTGAATGATAGGTTCTACAACTAATACCGTACAAGTTTCGTATTGGGAATTGGATTTCCAACAAATGGTCAGGCCAAGGAACTTCCCATTGCCACATGAGAATGCCTCTGGAAAGACATCCCCGAGAACCAAACCGGAACTCTGCCAACACAAGGCCGGGTTACCCCTAACTGGGTAACTACTGACACGAGCACGCCATTCCCCGATCGTAAACGACCTTTCTCACGGGATCCCGAAAACCAACAACCACAAAGTAATAAATTCGTAGTAACCACATAGGTTAAATATCTGGGCTCCATACCATGATACAACCTCTATCCAGAAGGAAATGTACATACCCTAAAGGGTGCTACCCCTCATAACCTTGCCGCATCTTTCCTGTTTTGACCATTTCCGGGGTGTGAGGCTCGACGAAGTTACGTCCACAAAAACATACTTTATACAAAAGCCATGCTTTGGGTCAACAAATGATCAACACAATGATCACTAAGATAGACGATCAAATAAACGATCCTATCACAATAATCAACACAATGATCATTTCAGCATCACTCAGCATGTCACATTACCAAATTGGGAATATATCGCTGATAACTTCAACTATATAACCTCTGAGCTCGTACGTCTCAGAGAAGGGTGTTAAGCTAAAAGAATAAATTCTTCGCCAATAACAGAAATATATTTGAAAGAAATCGGCTTTATATCTCAACTTGTAATGTCAGACACACAATCCATACAAGTCTGTTCCGGGCTCGAACAAAACCGAAGGCACTTCTCACGAAGCCCTTGCAATCCGGGTATTCACAATCCCGATCGAATTTCCCATCACTTAAGGAATCTCTATACCAGGAGCTACCCAGTGCAGAGACAATCGATAGGTCATCCTATCGCTTTCGCAAAAACTCGGTCTTCAACACCGATCTTCAAATGCAATTTACAACGACGTATCACATATTCGGAATGGGTTATACGACCCCATGGTCCTTTATTATTTCACTATTTTGATTCATAAAATAATTAAATTTCATAAATCCTATATTTAAACTTTTCACAATAATTCTAAAATATCTCGATTTAACTATTTTATAAACTCAATAGCATCATATCCTCAAAAATCAATTTTTTACTATATTTCTCAAAAATCATAATTTTTATAACTTTTAAAAATTATAACGTTTATTTACTTATAATGGAACAATTCCAAAATATAGTATATTCTCAAAAATCACTTTAAAATCATTCTAAAGTTTCAAAATTTGGTCCAATGATGCTACACACCAAATAGCCAATCACGACAACAACGATCCATCATATATCGATATGATAATCCATCAAATATCAAAATATCTGAAATCAAATAAAAACTGTTGAGGAATCCAGTTGGATCCCTCCAACCTGTTTTCCTGCATCCAAAAACATTAGCACAATACCAATTTCGTTCCAGTACGAAATTATCGCGGTATATGTTCTTATTAAATATTATCCGCTTAATAACGGCGCAATAGGGTCTCATCCGCTAAACAAAAAAATGCGGGAAATCAACAACTGCAATATATACATATGCCAATATATATATATTGATATTATTTATAATACCAATTTCACTGTTTATGAAATATTCGCGGTATATGTTTTTAATAAATAACATCCGCTTAATAACGGCGTATAATGTCTATTTTAACAATCAATAGATATCAATCAACATTCAAACATGCATTCAAATATTTTAACAATCAATAGATATCAATCAACATTCAAACATGCATTCAAATATTTTAAATCTAACTATTTAAAATAAAATCGAAACTGATTCGATTGAGTGAGAAGTTCTCACCTTGATTTTAAATTCCGTTTTAGCGATTTATTTCGAATAAAATTAAACGGACGTTTAATTTCACCCGAAATTCTCACTAACTCCAAACGACTCCAAACCAACTCCATCGCGTAGTGCTCGTCCATACGATTCCAACGCAACTGGTTTCGCGCGTTTTCGACCTCGTATGAAAAAGTTATGAATTATTGAAGTTTGTACACGATTTATATAAACAAATCAACATAAACTTTATATTATAACCTAACAGCAAATCCTAGCAACAAGATCCAGCACCCCCTCATCTCCACCGTCCCCTTCTTTCTTCCTCTTCAGTATGCGTGCGTCCCCCCCTCCTAATAGCCGAACCCATTTAGAAAACTAGGGTTAGCATTTGCATCCACATCACTCGACGAAACTCGATCAAACTACCACCATCGCGAAGCTCTCGACAAGAGCCATACTCGGCCCCAAGCTAGTGAAGCTCGGCCACCCCTGTAGCACGCAGTTCGAGGCCGAACTCCAGGCCTTTGAGCCCAATTTGCCGCCAATCCGAAGCTCCAAACACGATCATGACCGTTGGATAGATGGATCTTGGCATGCTCTTCAATCTTCTAGTTGAAACCTAAGGCTAATTGTCGACGGATGAGGAGATAATCGAGGTGGAAGTTGGGTGTTTTCTGGCCATTCATTGGGGTGAACGGCGGCTAGGGTTTGATTAGGGTTTAGTTATTTTTTTTATCAAATTTATGAAGGGGGTGGTGCTATTTATAGAGAAACGATCGACACTATTCATCCGGAAATTCCAAACTCCGATTTACGCGCCGAAACTGACGTACCTAGGGTTTATCCCGCGTTCCGGACACAATGGAACAGGTTTTGGAAGCTAATTCGGACATCTGTGCGAGTTATGGCTACAAACGCTCAATTTAAATTAAACCGATTTAAGCGATTTTCTAGGCGTTTTAATTCGTACCGGACAAACCGTAAATCCAATTGACTTGAAATTTGAAACCTTACAATAATATCACATTACGGATCCGATGAAACTAGTTTCGTCGAAATCCGAGACTTTTTGAAAAATGGCTATTTTAACTCGCCAAATTTAAATTAAAAATAAATCGATGCGTTTCGAGCTGCCACGATCAAACGATAGCTCCGATTGACACGAAATTTGAAATCCGGTAATAACTAACTATTACGGATCCAATGGAACTGGTTTCGTTCAATTCTGAGACTGTTCAAAAATTGACTATTTTCACTAGTCGATTTTAATATTAAAATATTCAATTTTCACAAATTAACTTTTAATTCGATTTTAAAAGTTCTAAAATATCGTTCTAACTTCCATATGATAAAATAAAATTTCCCAAATTATTTTCAATCATATTTAACTCAATTTTCAGTTATTTCCATAATTTCACATATTAAATTATCGATTTAATTATCCAATAAAATCCAATAATTCAAATAAAAATTTATTTGACTTATAAATTCACTTATTAATATTTAAAATTAATTAAATATTCAAATTTTAATTTCTAAAAATTCTGGGTCGTTACAATCTTCCCCACTTAAAAGAATTTCGTCCTCGAAATTACAAGTAAGAAAAATTACAGAATCTATTAATTTTCCAAAATTCATAGTCAAACTTCTTACAATACTTTACTAAGTTTTCAAATCATACTTAGTTATCTTTTCAAAAACAACTACTATTGTTTAACTTTCAATTCCAAAACAAAGTTAAAGTTTTCACAAATTTTCCAATTTTCTTAAATTTTTTCTAACGCCTTAAATTTTCGGAAAAATTCGCCATAGTCTCCTTTGCGCGGCTCGATCCGAAAAAAAAATGACAGTATATATATCACAAATATACATCTCATCAAGTAATGAGGCATCCCGCAGGGAAAAAAGTGTAAAAGTACGGTATTTAATCCGAGATATGTACCTTATATTTTATTAGCAAGCATATACGGCTAATATAGCGCAAAAGCGAGCTCCAAATGCGAAGCAAACGCGATCCGCACCTACTAATCACTCAACAAACAACATGAGAACATGTATGTAGACAATAGTATCGATATACAACATATAGTAACATAATAACTATATATGTCAACATAGCAAATGCAACTAAAGCAACAAATGCAAACATCAACCAACTATCATTCAACTAACATCCATAACCAATATATATTCATTCATATTCTCATTCATATTCAATGAATTGGTTTTCAATTTAATTCATATTTGATTCATTACAGTGGATGTTCTTTACTAACATTCATTTTCAATTAGTTTATATTCACTAATTCATATTCAAGTTGGTTCACTTCCAATTCAAATTCAATTCTATTCAAATTTCACTTAACTTCAAATTGAATTTCCATTACTTATCAATTGGTTTAATTAATTGATTTTCATTCAATTATTCAACTTCTAATAACATTAGATTTTAATGAATTAACACTTATATTCATTATTTCATATCAATTATTTACATTTAATTGATTTACATTTAATCCATTAACTCAATTTAATTACAAAAGTTGAATTTCATTTAAATAACTTAAGTTCATATTTATCACTTAACTTTATTAATTTAGTTTGATACCAATATCAATTCCATTCAACAACACTTAAGTTATATTCCGTTTAACTTTAAATTCACTTTTATTTACAACTCATATTCATTAATATATTCATATAGTTTCACTTTTTATATATATAAGTTTATTTCACAATTGTAGATCACTTTAATTATAATTTAACTCTTATAATTCTTTTCACTTATACAATTCCTTTATTTAGATTATTCAAACAACCTAACAATCAATTTATATACACTTAAATAATTCTGAAAAATTATTTCTTTATATATATAAAATATAATCAAGGTAAAATTATTTCGTTTACCCAATTTAAAACAATACTATGTCGAATTGTTCTATTCAAGTGTTTATAGATCCCTATCAACAACGTTAATTACTCGTATTAACCAGAATCTATATACCACTCAACAAACCAATCATCACAATATAAAACAATTTTATATATTCACTAACAAATACGCTCTCATAGCTATTATTACACTCAAATTCATTCTAGAGTACTACTGACTCTATCTCTAATGAGTAATACCCAACAGAACCATGGTTGTCGCTTAACCATAAGCTCTGATACCAGATGTAAAGACCCGTAAATCCGTACTCCTTGAATAGACACTAATCTCCTTTGTTTAATTCAAGATGAACGAAAATACGAACCCTTAGGGGTTTTAAAAAGAATTTAAAGAAAAGAGGAAGAAGAAAGAAGAGAGAAAAAGGTAGAAGATGGAGGGAAAAGAAAATAGAAATTAGAGAGAATGGAAAACAGAAAAGAAGATAGAACATTTTAAAATAGAAGAAAAAGAGAATAGAGGAAAAAGAAAAACAGAAGAAAATAGGACGGAATAGAAAACAACAGAATCTCACAATTCACAGCGGAACAACATATAATAATAAGTGAATAATCTTTAAACAAAGAACTATATCAGTTATTACATTACATCACATTACATCATATCATCATATCAGAGTGTACAACAATAACAACAAACAGTGCAGCGGAAAAAGAATTACTATATAGTAGTATACGCCATGCCATCCAGTTTGCCTCCAGCAACTCCAGAATATCCAGAATATCCTGATAAACCTTAATTCTTGACTGCCCGTGTGGAAATTGGTGGGCACCCAGAGTTTAGGAAGGAAAACAATAAACTCCAAGTCAGTCATGTGACTGGTGCGAGAACTCAAAACAGTTTATTTATCTTTAAAAAACAAAATAGAGGAATATTTTTATTTCAATTCGCAATGCTTTTAAAAATGAGACTACCATAAGGCCTCCCGCATACACACACATGCAAACGCAGAATCGGAGGAGATTTCTCCTTATGATAGTCAAAGATGCTTGATACGCATTTAAAATAACATTTGATATTATTACTAGTGCATAGTGTAGAGAAAATCATTTCGAAAGTAGAATATAAATCTTAGCCAACATAGACATTTCGAACTATGCCTACTATAGCTACCATCCAAACAGTGGTTACCACCATAAGTGAATGATAGGTTCTACAGCTAATACCGTACAAGTTTCGTATTGGGAATTGGATTTCCAACAAATGGTCAGGCCAAGGAACTTCCCATTGCCACATGAGAATGCCTCTGGAAAGACATCCCCGAGAACCAAACCGGAACTCTGCCAACACAAGGCCGGGTTACCCCTAACTGGGTAACTACTGACACGAGCACGCCATTCCCCGATCGTAAACGACCTTTCTTACGGGATCCCGAAAACCAACAACCACAAAGTAATAAATTCGTAGTAACCACATAGGTTAAATATCTGGGCTCCATACCATGATACAACCTCTATCCAGAAGGAAATGTACATACCCTAAAGGGTGCTACCCCTCATAACCTTGCCGCATCTTTCCTGTTTTGACCATTTCCGGGGTGTGAGGCTCGACGAAGTCACGTCCACAAAAACATACTTTATACAAAAGCCATGCTTTGGGTCAACAAATGATCAACACAATGATTACTAAGATAGACGATCAAATAAACGATCCTATCACAATAATCAACACAATGATCATTTCAGCATCACTCAGCATGTCACATTACCAAATTGGGAATATATCGCTGATAACTTCAACTATATAACCTCTGAGCTCGTACGTCTCAGAGAAGGGTGTTAAGCTAAAAGAATAAATTCTTCGCCACCAACAGAAATATATTTGAAAGAAATCGGCTTTATATCTCAACTTGTAATGTCAGACACACAATCCATACAAGTCTGTTCCGGGCTCGAACAAAACCGAAGGCACTTCTCACGAAGCCCTTGCAATCCGGGTATTCACAATTCCGATCGAATTTCCCATCACTTAAGGAATCTCTATACCAGGAGCTACCCAGTGCAGAGACAATCGATAGGTCATCCTATCGCTTTCGCAAAAACTCGGTCTTCAACACCGATCTTCAAATGCAATTTACAACGATGTATCACATATTCGGAATGGGTTATACGACCCCATGGTCCTTTATTATTTCACTATTTTGATTCATAAAATAATTAAATTTCATAAATCCTATATTTAAACTTTTCACAATAATTCTAAAATATCTCGATTTAACTATTTTATAAACTCAATAGCATCATATCCTCAAAAATCAATTTTTTACTATATTTCTCAAAAATCATAATTTTTATAACTTTTAAAAATTATAACGTTTATTTACTTATAATGGATCAATTCCAAAATATAGTATATTCTCAAAAATCACTTTAAAATCATTCTAAAGTTTCAAAATTTGGTCCAATGATGCTACACACCAAATAGCCAATCACGACAACAACGATCCATCATATATCGATATGATAATCCATCAAATATCAAAATATCTGAAATCAAATAAAAACTGTTGAGGAATCCAGTTGGATCCCTCCAACCTGTTTTCCTGCATCCAAAAACATTAGCACAATACCAATTTCGTTCCAGTACGAAATTATCGCGGTATATGTTCTTATTAAATATTATCCGCTTAATAACGGCGGGGTCTCATCCGCTAAACAAAAAAATGCGGGAAATCAACAACTGCAATATATACATATGCCAATATATAGATATTGATATTATTTATAATACCAATTTCACTGTTTATGAAATATTCGCGGTATATGTTTTTAATAAATAACATCCGCTTAATAACGGCGTATAATGTCTATTTTAACAATCAATAGATATCAATCAACATTCAAACATGCATTCAAATATTTTAAATCTAACTATTTAAAATAAAATCGAAACTGATTCGATTGAGTGAGAAGTTCTCACCTTGATTTTAAATTCCGTTTTAGCGATTTATTTCGAATAAAATTAAACGGACGTTTAATTTCACCCAAAATTCTCACTAACTCCAAACGACTCCAAACCAACTCCATCGCGTAGTGCTCGTCCATACGATTCCAACGCAACTGGTTTCGCGCGTTTTCGACTTCATATGAAAAAGTTATGAATTATTGAAGTTTGTACACGATTTATATAAACAAATCAACATAAACTTTATATTATAACCTAACAGCAAATCCTAGCCACAAGATCCAGCACCCCCTCATCTCCACCGTCCCCTTCTTTCTTCCTCTTCAGTATGCGTGCGTCCCCCCCCCCCTAATAGCCGAACCCATTTAGAAAACTAGGGTTAGCATTTGCATCCACATCACTCGACGAAACTCGATCAAACTACCACCATCGCGAAGCTCTCGACAAGAGCCATACTCGGCCCCAAGCTAGTGAAGCTCGGCCACCCCTGTAGCACGCAGTTCGAGGCCGAACTCCAGGCCTTTGAGCCCAATTTTCCGCCAATCCGAAGCTCCAAACACGATCATGACCGTTGGATAGATGGATCTTGGCATGCTCTTCAATCTTCTAGTTGAAACCTAAGGCTAATTGTCGACGGATGAGGAGATAATCGAGGTGGAAGTTGGGTGTTTTCTGGCCATTCATTGGGGTGAACGGCGGCTAGGGTTTGATTAGGGTTTAGTTATTTTTTTTATCAAATTTATGAAGGGGGTGGTGCTATTTATAGAGAAACGATCGACACTATTCATCCGGAAATTCCGAACTCCGATTTACGCGCCGAAACTGACGTACCTAGGGTTTATCCCGCGTTCCGGACACAATGGAATAGGTTTCGGAAGCTAATTCGGACATCTGTGCGAGTTATGGCTACAAACGCTCAATTTAAATTAAACCGATTTAAGCGATTTTCTAGGCGTTTTAATTCGTACCGGACAAACCGTAAATCCAATTGACTTGAAATTTGAAACCTTACAATAATATCACATTACGGATCCGATGAAACTGGTTTCGTTGAAATCCGAGATTTTTGAAAAATGGCTATTTTAACTCGCCAAATTTAAATTAAAAATAAATCGATGCGTTTCGAGCTGCCACGATCAAACGATAGCTCCGATTGACACGAAATTTGAAATCCGGTAATAACTAACTATTACGGATCCAATGGAACTGGTTTCGTTCAATTCTGAGACTGTTCAAAAATTGACTATTTTCACTAGTCGATTTTAATATTAAAATATTCAATTTTCACAAATTAACTTTTAATTCGATTTTAAAAGTTCTAAAATATCGTTCTAACTTCCATATGATAAAATAAAATTTCCCAAATTATTTTCAATCATATTTAACTCAATTTTCAATTATTTCCATAATTTCACATATTAAATTATCGATTTAATTATCCAATAAAATCCAATAATTCAAATAAAAATTTATTTGACTTATAAATTCACTTATTAATATTTAAAATTAATTAAATATTCAAATTTTAATTTCTAAAAATTCTGGGTCGTTACATATTAGATTATGAATTTAATTTGAATCTAAATTCCAAAGTATGAATTTTAAATTATTTTATTTTCCATATGTATAAGCTTCATTTATAAGTACAAATTGTTTTTAGTTCTTTTAAAAGTTTATATACATATTTAATATTAAAATAACAAATTAAAATTTAGCTTAATACATATGTTAACTTATTAATCAAATACAAATTATTTTTAAATAAAAGGACAAGTGTTATTAGATAAGCATTCAAAGTGACAAATGTTGAAATATTTACAAGTGGCTCACTTTGTTTTTAATTTTATTTTATTAAGTTAAATCTGAAATTAACCTATATAAGTATACAATCATTCATTTACATTTTTTTCCATTTCCTAAATCAAAAAGAAAAGCTCACCTCTTCAAATTATCTACATATCAAAATCCCTCATTATTTCCAAAATCAGTAAGTCACTCCACTATAAACAAATCATGCTCAAGACAATCTGAACATATAAACCCAAAATTAGTAAACTCTTCAAAATCAACTGCATGTTCAAAATCCCTGTGAAAATCAAAAAATTTGTAGCATGCATATTCAACTTCCTGAAATAAAAAAGGGTCTGCATTATTTTCAAACCTGGAAGCAAAACAAACCTGCATTTTAAATCTTCACAACTTTAAATCTGAGGCATGTTCAAAAGCAATGTTTTAAAAGCATTTTATGGAGACATGCAAGCAGTTTAAAGCAAAAAGGGGCATTTCAGTTTGAACAAATTCAAACTCTTTCAAAAATTTGAAGCTTTGTTTTGCATTCCAGTTTTAACAGCTTGTAAACAATTTAGCATCTGCAAATGTAAAGTCTGCAAACCCAAGTTTAAAAACTCAAATACAAGTTGAATTTGGAATCAAGTCACTTGCAGATATTTTCAGAAATTCAACTTCAAGTTTTTCAAATATGAGGCTCTGCATTCTTCTATGTTGGTGAGTAACTTTTTCAAATTTAAAAAAAAAATGGTGGCATGCTTGGATATTGAAATAAATAAGTTTTGCATGTTGATTTTTAAATGTGAAGTAAATTTTTATGCATGTTATTTAATTCTCCTCTGCAATATTTTCCAGTAACCCTGTTTTTGTTTTAAATACATATTCTTTTGATTCAATCTCTGTAGAATCTAGATTACAGACAATAACAGTTTGTTTAAAGATATTAAGTAAGTTAAAATTTAATTAAGATATTTATAAACTAGAATGGCTCTGGAAAATCAAATAAGAGAGCAAGTTCAAAAATAACTAGAAATTTAAACATCATGTTTACTGAATTCTTGAATATGGATTGAATAATAAAATCATAATGTGATTTTTAAAACCAATACTATAGTTTTTAGTGAAGGGGTTTAGGAGCAGTTAAGGGAATGACTGCATATGATCTTTTGGGTTTCTCGGGTGATTCATACATCTGGAGTGAATGAGGTTCTTCCTGGTGATGGAGGGGGGGTAGGAGAAGATGGGAAAAATGCTTTTTGGTGATGGAATTCACCAGAGAAGGTGCGACAGTGGAATTCAAGTTGGAACCCTAGTTTTAAGGAGGTTCAAAGAATCGAACTTTTCAATTTGTATAATTGACCGAGAGTTGCAATATTTTGAGGATGGATAGTTTGGATGTAGTTGAAGACGAGGGCGGAGTAGTTGATCATCAGGTGGTCGGAGGGGAGAGAAGTTGTCGTTGACGGGTTTTGAAGGGGGACCTGTTTCTGTTTCCAGGTTTGGGGTTTATGAATCTCGAACTCGAATTTGAGAGTTGAAGCTTGAATTGATGTTTGTGGTGGGTAGCTAGGTCGGTTTCTGATGAGATGCGATAATCGTTGGCGATCTTCGATGGCCGTAGTCACCGTGCATATGCACGGTGATGTGATGTATCTGTTGAAGTTTGGGGAAGTTTTGAATAGGGGGGATTTGCTGGAATTTACTCGAAGTACCCTATTGCTTTGCTCGGGGGAAATGGGTTACAGACTCGAAGCAGGTGGGGATGTGTCTCGGGTTAGTGGAAACTATCAGGTTTTAACAGAAACCTCGTACTCTGTTTTAAATTTTAAACTAAAATTTAAAGGGTTGAGTTTAAATTGATAGGTAAGATTTTAAACAAGATTTAAATCTAGTTCTTAAATCTGAAATAAGATTGAAGTCTTAGTTTTTAAAATAATGTCATGTTTTAAATTTGAATTAAATTTACTACTTTGGAAAAAAGGGTAAGTAGGTTGTAATTTAAAAATGAAGTTTCAAGTTGTAAACAAGTTTTTAAATTTTAAAAATTTATCTGGAATCAAATTTCGTTATGCATTTAAAAAATTTTAAATATAAAAGTAATTTTTTTTCTTCAAATTTTGAATATTAAAGTGAATTTTTAACTATGATTTGAATTTAAATATAAACTTGGTTTTAATTTTCTTTTTGATCTTATTTATGGAATGAATACTACTTTAACTTGTGAATTAAAGTTTTGAATTGTCTTTAGGCTTTGTTTACGTAAATTTGCATTCATTTTTTTTAATAAAATAATCCCAAATTTAAATGAAATTTGAAGTAAAGTTTAAAGTAGATTGATTTTAAATATATTTGTGAATGACAAATTAAGCATAATTAATAAAAGTTTTATCTTAAATTTAGTTAAGATAAATATGTTGAATTTAATTTAATTAATAAGGTAATTAGGAAGTAATTAGTTAATTTAACTAATTGATTAAGGATTAATAAATATTGATTAAGGGCAAATTAATGTGTAATTCAAGAAGATTAATTAAATTAATAATTAGTGATTTAAGAATTATTAATTAAGTAATTAAGTTTTAATCAAGGTTAATTAATTAAATAATTAGAAATTAATGGATAATTAAATTTTTAATTAATTTAAGTTAATTACTTAATAAAAATAATTAGAGAATGGTTAATGAAGATCATTAACTAAAATTATTTAACAATTAATTAATGTGATTAATTTTTATAATTAATTAGGTTAATTAATTTAATAATAATCATTTGTGAATGGTTTGAGTATAATTACTTAGTGAAGTAATTAAGAAATTAATTACTTAATGTAATAAATTTAGTTTAATATGATTGTTTATTTTAATTAATTAAGTTTAATTAAATTTAAACACTTGGGTCTTAAAGATAATTATTTGGGAAATTACTTGTGGAAGTAATTGATTGATAATTACAAATTATAATTATTTGAAGATGTTTAAGAATGAAGTAATTTGGATTTAAATTACTTAACAATTAATCAAGGGATTAATTAAGTAATAAATTAAAGGATACTTAATTTGTTTAATATAGTAATTAGGCTAGATAATTACTAAATGTAATTAATCTATGATGATTAATAATTATAAGTTAATTGCTTAAGGTAATTAATTTAGGAAGATAATTAATTAAGCATAATTGAGGATCATTAATTATTATAATTAATGATGTAATTAAAGTTAATTAATTGAGATTAATTAATCAATGATAAGTAATTAAAGGTAATTAATTAATGTAATTAATTAAGGATTAAGGTAATTAATTATAGTTATTTAATTAATTGAAGTAATTAAAGGTTAATTACTGTTGGTCGATTTGTGAAATTAATTAAGGATAATTACTTGAATGTAATTAAGGGTAATTAATCAAGAGTGATTAATTAAGGTGATTTATTTTGAATAATTAATTAACTGATTGGATAAGTAAGATTTATATTGGTGAAGTAATTAATTTAATTTAATTTAAATTAATTATAGATAAAGTAATTAATTTAATTCATTTTAAATTAATTAGAGATAGAGATAGTTAATTTAATTCATTTTAAATTAATTATATTGTGGTATGAGTGAATCTTTGCTTATGTATGAATAGGTGACATTGATTGTCTTGGATGCTTTAAGATCTCAGTAATGAGATAAATGATATTCTGTGGTATGAATGACTTGATTGTATTGTGATAACATAGGTTATCTATTGTGATGGTGATATATGGAATATCTATTTGATTTTGATAATGTGGATTACCTGTTATTTGATAATGCTGATTATCAATTATTGATCTGTGAGTTATCTGTGTGTATATAAATACTGTATTGAATTGTTTGAACTTTAAAACAACTTGGACCTAAAAGACACGCTTTGGATTTCAATGAGACCGGGATCGGGTTTCCATATTGGGATATCCGAAAACCACATCGATTCCAAATAATGTTAGGTCGTGAATCAAAGTGGAGCTTTGTGAAGACTCGAGGTGTAAGGACTATACGTCAGTATAACTCCGTGGGTGATTCCGTAATGAGTTGACGGAATTAGTTCTTATAGGCTCGAGATGGTGGTTCAGAGTGCAAGGGTTATCGTCGTTAACTCTGAGGGTGATTCCAAAATGAGTGTAACGAGATAATGCCTTCGGTTTCGTTCGAACCCGGAATGAACTTGTATGGATTGAATGCTTTCTCAACATCGTCAGGTGGACGATGAGCATTCTAAGTGTAGGATCGATTTCACCCTAGAGGGGGGGTGAATAGGGTGATAGTGAAAATTATTAAACTTAATTGCAGAAGCTAATAAATTAATATTAATTCAGATCACAGAATAGCAGCACAGATATCGCAAAATATAAATAACAGAATAAAACAGAACAACACAGAATTTACCCAGCTTCGGCAAAAACCTGCCTACGTGCTGCACCCAAGGTTTCTACTAGAAATTAGATAGTCCCTCGCTTACACACGTAAACTCGCTATACCCGCTATTGACTAATCTAACTCTACGCTCAAAACCCTGACCACAACTCAACCACCGAGTTGCGAATTCCCAAACTACACACCGTAGTTTGTCCCCTAGTCACAAGACTAGAAAATTAAAAACGGTTTAAAAGAAAATACAAATTAAAAACAATTCAAAATTAAAATAACCCTAATTTAAAATAAAACCCTTCTTATAATTTTTAAAACCCCTTTTAACATAAACAAGGCCGGCCCTTTATTTTCTTCAACCCGTTCCTTTTACTATTATTTTTTTCTTCGTGAAAGAAAATGGCCGCCCCTCTTTGTTCCTCTTTGCGAATTCGGGCTTCTGGTAACTTGCTATTGCTCCTTGCGATTTAAACTAGGGTTGAGCAAAATTGAAGCGCCGCTCGATTTCGTTCGATAGTAGGATTCGATGCTTTTGATTTGCTTACGGCTTCTTCAATTTTGGATCGAATTCGTTCTGCTTTTTTTCGGTATGTATTTTCCTCCTTTTGCTTTGCTGGTTGATTCTTGAACTCGATACCTTATGCCGATGATGATTTTGGGTATTTATAGGATTCGAAATCCTATTTTTGCGTTCGTATTTTCGTGTTTAAATTTGTCTACTGAATCACCTCGGCCACTTGATGATGCTTGAATGTTTGAGATTTATCTGACTTTGTCAATTTCGTATTTTTGATGCTTGGTTGACACGGCTTCGATTTTGACTTGTTCAACATTGAAATTCTTGCTATCCACGGCACAGCTTTGATATTGTGGCTTGTACTTGTATACAGCTATGTCCTTTACATGATTTCGACATCACTGTTGCAAGTGTTGCTGTGTCATACTCGAAGTGTTTGCACTGCTGTGTTATGTAGTAATTGACTTGTTCATGCTGTACTTGGATATTTGGTATTTGATTTTGTACTGTAGTTATCTTCGATTGTGTGATGTTGCCTCTGGTTGCTGTCATATACTGATGAACTTGAAATGTACCATGATACTGCATCACCACTGTTGCACTGCCTTTGTGGTCTTCACTGTGTTCATGCACTTTGGTCTTTGTTTACTGTGTACATGTTGCTGCTGTGTTGCCAATTGGGCTTGTAGTTGATTTTTTTTTGAGTCTGAAATTTATTTGCGAATTCATGTGCTTGCTGTCGTAGTTGTTGCACTGCTTCATTCTGATTCACTTGCACCTGTCTCATTTCAGTTGTGTCTGCATTTGTCACTGTTGTCGATGTTGTGAGTAATTTTGTTCTTTAGTTGGCTGCTGTGTTGATCTTGCTTGCATTGTCACTTGGTCGACACTTGCAGTTGCACATTGAGTTGAATATGTTGGCACTGGAACTAGCTTGTATCTGTTCTCATTACTGTGTTGCATTCTTTGATGGTTCACTGTAGTATGTTGGTCTGTCTTGAATTTGATATTTGAGCTTCAGTAGTTTGTTGGTCACTTGATTCACCTGTGCACATTGTTGCTTGGTTCTCTGACCTTGTTGCTTCATTGCTTACTGTCATTTGTTTCTTCGCTTGTGCATATTGTACTCGATACTGTTGCATTGTTTTCTGGTCATTTGCACTTGCAGTTGGTTCATTTGCTTTGGCTTCTCTCTTAGAAGTAGCTTCAGTAGTTTCTGGTTGGTCACTTGATTCACCTGTGCACATTGTTGCTTGGTTCTGTTGCAAATTGCATTTGGTCTGACTTGAACTCGATTCACTTGTGTTGAATCCAGTTTCAAAACTCGGATTTGACCTTGTGCTCGTGTCGTATTTTTGAATTTATTGCACCTGAGTTGAACTTGTCCATATATTTGGGTTTGATCTTGTGCTCACCTGTCCCTATAAAACAATCAAGTGTATATATCGGCGAGCACGGCCTTGTGGCATATACAGTAATACACTGTGTATGTCACAAGTTGTTCGTGTATGATGAATTCAAATTTAAATTATGACGAACAACCCAAATAACTGAGGCAAATATTATTTTCAAAATTCATCTTTTATTTTATATTGCAAAAATATTTTATTTTCAATTTTACTGCGTTAGTTTATATTTTTGCAGATTGCCCAGACGTTGGATTCAAACTGGAATGAAGTTGAAGATAAATACGAGTGTGAGTGATATGTAGTGAGGTTATTAATGTAAACTGAATTGTGATGTAATTGTGATGTAATTGTGATGTAATCAAAAATGTATATGTATAGTGAGAGCTTGAATTTGTACTATCAAAAATTGTAATAAATATTTGTTTGAATAAAATATTCGTTTGAATTCAAATTCCGTGTTATTTATTTTATTCTGCAAACATTTATTTAATCCGTGAAAAATAAAATAGTATATTATCAAATACATTTAAACGAATGTATATATGTTTATTATCATCAAACAAAAATCATATAAGCGCATATTCAACAATCTCCCCCTTTTGATGATAACAAACATATATTTAAGATTTTGAATATGTTAAATGTATTTGATCATTGATATATTCTAATTGCTCCCCCTATTTAAATGCTTCCTCTCTATACGATGCTCCCCCTACATATATGCATACAAATAAAAATATGCAAATGATCCTAGATGCAAATAATGATCCTAGATGCAAATAGAAAATTATTTGACCTTTGCTTGATTTTATTTGACAAAATCTTAACTTTTCTCTCCCCCTTTTGTTATCAGCAAAAGAATAATAGTGTTAGAGAAAATAGAGATAAAGTTATTGATATTAACCAACATTAAAACTCAATTGAATATAAATATTAAATTTCAAAAAAATCAAACAAAAATCATAAATATTTTGTTAGGCGCATATTCCACTTTTAGAATGATAGGAATGATATCATCATATAAAACTATACAGTTGTGTCTATTTGTGGTATATTTATATCAGGAATTTGAATATCTACTAACCATGCATAACCGTTAGGACTTTTAAATGAGATTAGTAGTATTCCAATTTTATTTTTTTTAAAAATGAATTCAAGTATCTTCTAACCACGCATAACCGTGAGGACTTTTAAATGGGATTAGAATCAACTTGTTTATTTTAAAAAAAATCAACTTTTGATATGCGTTTCATACATGCATAACCGTGAGGACTTTTAAATGAGCATGGAAGCACATAACAAATTCCAAGTAATTCACCCATGCATAACCGTGAGGACTTTTAAATGGGAGTGAATACTTTGGTATATTTTTTTTTTTTTAAAAAAATGTGAAAATGAAAAAAAAACGAATGATTCCTGTTTAAAATACCACACATTGACAAATTATATAGAATTTTGATGAGTGATGGTCGTTAGAAATATGATAGAAATCGAGATGGTCATGGAATTTTTTACCAACAAAATTTATGACTCTTGTTTAATTTGAAAAATTTACTAATTATACCGTCTCCAGTAATAATATATGATAAATATCAATATTCATCAATTTTTCAATCACTATTTATTTCTTCGATGATTTGTAGGGAGAAAAAAAATGTTAAATATTCAGCAAATTTCTAAAACACCTAGACTGAGTCGTAGTTTGCAAAAACTATTTTCTGGTAGGGGTTTTGTAAAGATGTCTGCCAATTGAGAATCAGTTGAGATAAAATTTATGCAGATATTTTCTTTGGAAATATGATCTCTAATAAAATGATGTCTTACATCTATATGTTTTGTTCGCGAGTGATGTACAGGATTATTTGTGAGATCAATTGCGCTTTTGCTATCACACATTAGTGGTACACGTTTAAAATTTAGGCCATAGTCATGTAAAGTTTGTATCATCCATAAGATTTGAGCAGAGCAACCGCTCAAAGCAATATACTCTGCCTCTGTTGTGGATAATGCAATACAATTTTGTTTTCTACTCGACCATGCAACTAATGAATGTCCTAACATAAAACATGCTCCACTAGTACTTTTTCTATCAACCAAATTTCCAGCATAATCAGCATCTGAAAAACCTTTCAATTCAAAATTATCATTTGATGGATACCAAGGACCAAATCGTGGGGTGTGCAATAAATATCTTATAATTCTTTTAACAGCTTTTAAATGAGATTCTTTTGGATTAGATTGAAATCGCGCACATAAGCAGATAGAAAACATGATGTCAGGTCTAGAGGCGGTAAGATAAAGGAGTGATCCAATCATACCTCTGTACTGCTTTTGATCAACTGTCTTACCCTTTTCATCCTTGTCGAGTTTAAGTGTTGTACTCATGGGAGTTCTTGCTGGTTTAGCATCTTTCAATCCAAATTTGTTGACAAGTTCCCTAATATATTTTGTTTGAGAAATGAATGTGCCTTTATTGCTTTGTTGGATTTGAAATCCTAAAAAGAATTTTAACTCTCCAACCAAGCTCATTTCGAATTTTTCCTGCATGACTTTTTCAAATTTCTCATACAATAACTTGTTAGTAGCACCATAAATGATGTCATCAACATATATTTGAACAATCAAAAGATCATTGTTTTCATGCAACAGAAATAGTGTGGTATCTACACATCCCTTTTTGAAACCATTTTCAAGGAGATAAGAAGTAAGACATTCATACCAAGCTCTGGGAGCTTGTTTTAATCCATATAATGCCTTCTTTAGTTTGTATACATGGTTTGGATATTCATGACTTTCAAAACCTTCTGGTTGTTCAACAAACACATCTTCTTTTAAAACTCCGTTAAGAAAATCACTCTTAATGTCCATTTGTCTTAGTTTAAATCCTTTGTAACAAGCAAAAGCTAACAATATTCTAATTGATTCTAGTCTAGCTACAGGCGCAAAAGTTTCATCAAAGTCAACTCCTTCAATTTGATTGTATCCTTTAGCAACTAGTCTAGCTTTATTTCTAATTATATTTCCAGATTCATCATATTTATTTTTAAAAATCCATTTTGTTCCTATAATTGGATAATCCTTAGGTCTAGGTGCTAGACTCCAAACATTATTTCGTTCAAACTGATTTAGCTCTTCTTGCATGGCCATGAACCAGTTTTCATCATTAAGGGCTGAATCTATGTTATTTGGTTCTATTTCTGAAATAAATCCACTATATAAGCACAGATCACATAGATTTTTAAAGGATGAACGAGTTTGTATACCTGCTATAGGGTTTCCAATTACCAATTCTGGTGGATGGTCTGTTTTGTATTTCAGCTTTTCTGGATCCAGATTTCTTCGGACTTCTTGAGTTATGGTAGTTTCTCTAGCATCAGCAGTTTCTTTTGGTTTTTCGAACTCATCTTTTTCTTTCTCCTCTTCAACGTTGCTTTTGGATGTATCCTGATCGTCAATGCCTTCATCAAATTTCACATTGATTGACTCTACGATTGTTTTAGTCTTTTTGTTGTAGACTCTATAAGCTTTGCTTCTCGAAGAGTAACCCATGAAGATGCCATCATCAGCCTTTACTTCAAATTTTCCTAACTGATCACCTGTATTAAGAATATAGCAAGGACATCCAAACACTTTGAAGTAAGCGATGTTTGGTTTTTTGTTGAACCATAGCTCATAGGGGGTTTTGTTAAGAATCGGTCTGATGATAACTCTATTCATTACATAACATGCTGTATTTACAGCTTCTGCCCAGAGATGCAGAGGTAGTTCATATTCATTTAACATAGACCTAGCCAATTCTTGTAAAGTTCGATTCTTTCTCTCAACTACCCCATTTTGTTGTGGAGTACGTGGTGCAGAGAACTCATGTTTGATTCCGTTTTCATCACAGAAAGTTTCAAATTCATAATTTTCAAATTCTCCACCATGATCACTTCTTAACGAAACAATAGAGACTTCTTTTTCATTTTGCACAAATTTTGCGAATCTTGTGAAGTATGAAAAAGTTTCTGATTTTTTAGCTAAGAAATAAACCCATGTATATCTTGAGTAATCATCAACTAACACAAAGCAATATTTCTTACCTCCTAAGCTAGCAATGTCATTAGGTCCAAAACGATCCATATGAATTAGTTCAAGAACTCTAGAAGTGCTTACATTGTTTTTGGCATGAAACGATGATTTTTTAAGTTTTCCCAAAGTACATGCTTTACAGATGTTTTCAGTTTCAAACTCATGTGATGGCAACCCTCTTACCAAACTTTTCCTTTTTAATTTGTTTAATAAGTTCATACTAGCATGCCCTAAACGTCTATGCCATAAATTCACTTCTATATCCTTAGCTACCAAACATTTAGAGAGGATGAGATCATCAAAAGATAGAGAATATATATTACCTTTCCTTTTTCCTGAAAATAAGATTTCTTTTGATGATTTGTCAACAATTTTGCACAAGTCAGAATCAAAGATAACATTCATACCTTTATCACATAGCTGGCTGATTGATATCAAATTGTGGTGCAGATTTTCAACATATAGTACGTCATTCAAGGTAAATGTATTGTTACCTACTTTACCTTTACCGACAATTTTACACTTGTCATTGTTCCCCATTGTGACTCTGCCACCTTTGTACTTTTCTAGGCTAAGGAACTTCGATTTATCGCCTGTCATGTGCCTGGAACAGCCAGAATCCAAGTACCATTGCTGTTGTTCCTTAGCCTGCCAGCATACCTACACGAGAAGAGAGTTTAGTGACCTATTTTTTTTATAGGTCCATGATTGTTAGTAGCAAAATATTTAGAATGATAATTTTGTGGATACCCAAAACTATTTATAATTGTTCCCTTCGGCACCCAAATTTGTTTAACTTTGAGAGATTTTATATTTGTGCCTTTTGAAACCCAAATTGGTATAGTTTTCATATGTTTGGGTCTATACCAACAATTATTGTGATTGTGTCCAAATTTTTTACAAATTGTGCTCATAGAATTAACTTGATTAATATTGCTTTCAACAATTTTCGAATTATTATATCCAAGTCCTTGTCTAACCATATTAACAGTTTGCTTTCCTAATAGCATATTCAACGATTTTTCACTTTTTGAAAATTTATCTAAGGTCGTTGACAGTTGTTGGACTTGTGTTTTGAGAGATTCATTTTCGTTTAACAACTGTGTGCACTTTTTAATAGAATTCTCTCTCCTAGTATTTTCATTCTCTTTTAAAATCAGAATTTCATTTTCAAGTGATTTTATATTGATTTCCAATTTTTTAATTTCTTCTTCGAATGTTGGACACTTATCACACTTAGGGATTCTACATTGATAGTTCTTAACTAATTGATCAAGTTGTTTATTGCATTCTATCAAAGTATCCTATTGAGATTCAAGTTTAGCATATTTTTCCCTAAGTCGTTCATAATAGCCATTTACTTCATGGAAATAAATTAGTAATTCAGAATGAGTGAGTTTTGATACCTCGCTTGGCTCGTCGTCATCACTGTCTGTAACTTCACCATGAAGGCACATGCTTGCTTTTTCACTCTCACTCTCGGTGTTATCACTTTCATCTTCGTCAGTTTCATCCCAAGTAGCCGCAAAGCTTTTCTTCTTTAGTTTCTTTCCTTGATTTGATCGTTTTTGAGGACATTGTGGCTTGATATGGCCGGGTTTATTGCATTTGTAACAGATGATTTTCTGTTCGTCTGGGTTGTCTAGTGCTTTGCCTATTCTGCTTTTTAATTCATGATTTCGAGCTGGATTTCCGTATTTACAATTCCACCTTTTGAATTTCTTTATTAGTAGCGCCAGCTCTGCTGCTCCATCATCATCATCATTATCATCATCACTTTCAGTTGTTCCTTTGAGAGCTATTGATTTCTTTCGAGTATCTCCACCTTCACGCTCTTCCTTGAATTTTATTTCTAGCTCATAAGTGGTGAGATTTCCGATGAGTTCTTCGACTTTGAGTTGTTTTAAATCTTTCGATTCTTGAATGGCAGTTACTTTTGCTTCAAAGCTTCGTGGAAGGACTCTGAGGATTTTCCGGACTATTTCCAATTCGGTGTATGTTTTTCCGAGAGCTTTTGATTTGTATACGATATTGGAAAGTCGTCCGTACATCTCTTTGACATTTTCTTCTTTCGCCATTGTAAAGTTCTCGTATTCGCTGCTTAGCATGGCAAGGCGAGATTCTTTGACTTGAGATGTTCCTTCGTGAGTCACTTCTAGTATGTGCCATATTTCCTGCGCAGTTAGACAATGTGAGACACGATTAAATTCAAATTGATCTAATGAACAGATAATAGAATTCATAGCTTTGGCATTAGTATTCTGTAATTTATTTTCTAGTTCTGTCCATTGTTCCTTTGGTTTCTCTATTTCTTGATCATCTACAGTTATAGTTGGTATTCTATAACCTGTCTCAACAATATCCCAAGCGTCAATGGTTTTCAAAAAAAAATTCATCCTATTTTTCCAAAAAGCATATTCACCATTGAACATTGGTGGTCTAACTATGGATTGACCTTCTGCAAAAGCATTATTAAAAGAAGCCATTTTAAAAATTCAAATTTTTAAACAAAAACTGATTTTTTTTCAAAAAAATAGAATTTTTAAAAACAATGTTGACTTCTATTCCTAGCTCTGATACCACTTGTAGGATCGATTTCACCCTAGAGGGGGGGTGAATAGGGTGATAGTGAAAATTATTAAACTTAATTGCAGAAGCTAATAAATTAATATTAATTCAGATCACAGAATAGCAGCACAGATATCGCAGAATATAAATAACAGAATAAAACAGAACAACGCAGAATTTACCCAGCTTCGGCAAAACCCTGCCTACGTGCTGCCCTCAAGGTTTCTACTAGAAATTAGATAGTCCCTCGCTTACACACGTAAAATCGCTATACCCGCTATTGACTAATCTAACTCTACGCTCAAAACCCTGACCACAACTCAACCACCGAGTTGCGAATTCCCAAACTACACACCGTATTTTGTCCCCTAGTCACAAGACTAGAAAATTAAAAACAGTTTAAAAGAAAATACAAATTAAAAACAATTCAAAATTAAAATAACCCTAATTTAAAATAAAACCCTTCTTATAATTTTTAAAACCCCTTTTAACATAAACAAGGCCGGCCCTTTATTTTCTTCAACCCGTTCCTTCTACTATTATTTTTTTCTTCGTGAAAGAAAATGGCCGCCCCTCTTTGTTCCTCTTTGCGAATTCGGGCTTCTGGTAATTTGCTATTGCTCCTTGCGATTTAAACTAGGGTTGAGCAAAATTGAAGCGCCGCTCGATTTCGTTCGATAGTAGGCTTCGATGCTTTTGATTTGCTTACGGCTTCTTCAATTTTGGATCGAATTCGTTCTGCTTTTTTTCGGTATGTATTTTCCTCCTTTTGCTTTGCTAGTTGATTCTTGAACTCGATACCTTATGCCGATGATGATTTTGGGTATTTATAGGATTCGAAATCCTATTTTTGCGTTCGTATTTTCGTGTTTGAATTTGTCTACTGAATCACCTCGGCCACTTGATGATGCTTGAATGTTTGAGATTTATCTGACTTTGTCAATTTCGTATTTTTGATGCTTGGTTAACACGGCTTCGATTTTGACTTGTTCAACATTGAAATTCTTGCTATCCACGGCACAGCTTTGATATTGGGGCTTGTACTTGTATACAGCTGTGTCCTTTACATGATTTCGACTTCACTGTTGCAAGTGTTGTTGTGTCATACTCGAAGTGTTTGCACTGCTGTGTTATGTAGTAATTGACTTGTTCATGCTGTACTTGGATATTTGGTATTTGATTTTGTACTGTAGTTATCTTCGATTGTGTGATGTTGCCTCTGGTTGCTGTCATATACCGATGAACTTGAAATGTACCATGATACTGCATCACCACTGTTGCACTGCCTTTGTGGTCTTCACTGTGTTCATGCACTTTGGTCTTTGTTTACTGTGTACATGTTCCTGCTGTGTTGCCAATTGGGCTTGTAGTTGATTTTTTTTTGAGTCTGAAATTTATTTGCGAATTCATGTGCTTGCTGTCGTAGTTGTTGCACTGCTTCATTCTGATTCACTTGCACCTGTCTCATTTCAGTTGTGTCTGCATTTGTCACTGTTGTCGATGTTGTGAGTAATTTTGTTCTTTAGTTGGCTGTTGTGTTGATCTTGCTTGCATTGTCACTTGGTCGACACTTGCAGTTGCACATTGAGTTGAATATGTTGGCACTGGAACTAGCTTGTATCTGTTCTCATTACTGTGTTGCATTCTTTGATGGTTCACTGTAGTATGTTGGTCTGTCTTGAATTTGATATTTGAGCTTCAGTAGTTTGTTGGTCACTTGATTCACCTGTGCACATTGTTGCTTGGTTCTCTGACCTTGTTGCTTCATTGCTTACTGTCATTTGTTTCTTCGCTTGTGCATATTGTACTCGATACTGTTGCATTGTTTTCTGGTTATTTGCACTTGCAGTTGGTTCATTTGCTTTGGCTTCTCTCTTAGAAGTAGCTTCAGTAGTTTCTGGTTGGTCACTTGATTCACCTGTGCACATTGTTGCTTGGTTCTGTTGCAAATTGCATTTGGTCTGACTTGAACTCGATTCACTTGTGTTGAATCCAGTTTCAAAACTCGGATTTGACCTTGTGCTCGTGTCGTATTTTTGAATTTATTGCACCTGAGTTGAACCTGTCCATATATTTGGGTTTGATCTTGTGCTCACCTGTCCCTATAAAACAATCAAGTGTATATATCGGCGAGCACGGCCTTGTGGCATACACAGTAATACACTGTGTATGTCACAAGTTGTTCGTGTATGATGAATTCAAATTTAAATTATGACGAACAACCCAAATAACTGAGGCAAATATTATTTTCAAAATTCATCTTTTATTTTATATTGCAAAAATATTTTATTTTCAATTTTACTGCGTTAGTTTATATTTTTGCAGATTGCCCAGATGCTGGATTCAAACTGGAATGAAGTTGAAGATAAATACGAGTGTGAGTGATATGTAGTGAGGTTATTAATGTAAACTGAATTGTGATGTAATCAAAAATGTATATGTATAGTGAGAGCTTGAATTTGTACTATCAAAAATTGTAATAAATATTTGTTTGAATAAAATATTCGTTTGAATTCAAATTCCGTGTTATTTATTTTATTCTGCAAATATTTATTTAATCTGTGAAAAATAAAATAGTATATTATCAAATACATTTAAATGAATGTATATATGTTTATTATCATCAAACAAAAATCATATAAGCGCATATTCAACACTAAGATGATGTGTGCTATAAGGTAATCATAGCCTCAAGCCTCATCAAACGGGAATGGCTAAAACAGGGGAGGTGCAGCAAGGCTTCGTGGGTAGCCCCTACTTGAGAGTGAGATTTACCCTTGTCCAGAAGTCCCTTTTATTTCGGCTGTGTGGACGGTTTTGAGCTCCAACCGTCGAGGTTATCTTGTTCGGAACTATTCAGTAAGGAATGTGTCCGGCCTTGTGTTGCAGAGGAGCGGGCGTACCCCTCGGTATGGTGATCTAGGCCACGTACTGTGACGGGCGGTACCCCAGTAGCCCTGCCATTGTATGGATTCCAAAATCCAATTAGTGCCATCGGTTTTGATTGTGTTACCCACTTTTGTGGCTAGTAGCTGGAATTTAATGAATGTAATAATTTCGGCTATTTCATATTTATTTGAAAACCCTAGACCCTATTATAATATCATCGGATTTCCTATCAAATGTTTTGGTTAGCGTAAGGTAAAAACTTGTCCATGTTTATGTGTGGAAAGTCTTACGTGATACCTTTCTTTTCAAAAGATTTTTAAAAGTTAAGCAACTATAACCTGTTACTCACACCATCCCATGTCTGACCCGGAGTTTATTCTGTTTTTCTTAAACTCTTATGTACTCAAATTTTTATGAGTAGCCAAGGGATTCAGGTTAGCTTTGACGAATTGTGGAGAAGCAATGGAGTAGGAGGCTTCTGCGTTAGATATATAGTATTCTGTTGTGTGTTCTGTGTTGTCTCTGAGTTGTATTGAGTTGTAATAACTAGACAGGTGTTTGTAACTGTCTAGTATGTGATGTATATCTGTGTAACTCTGATAATGATTGTAAACTATGTATGTTTATGTTATTAATATAATTTATTCGTTCCTCTGTTTAGATTCTGATGTTGTTTCTTTCTTCTCTTCTTTCTTTTCTCTTTCTATCCCTTTCTTTCTTATTAATGATGCGTCATTCTGTGGAGACGGATGGCGGGTTATTACAACCGGAGGGATTGGCGTGCAATCGACAACTGCAGTAGCAATTTCTCAATGAACTTCGATGGTTGTAGCAGCTCGATCTCGAGCTAGGGGATGTCGGAGGCGGCAGCACTTATAGGGATGGAGACGGCATGGCTAGGGCTTCAATTTGGGAGCATGCGGTGGTCAGTGGTTGCACCAGCGGCGACGGTGACCATTCAAAGTCACCATGCCGATTTAGGTATTGGCCTGGAATGAACGGCAAGATAGTGAAGGGGTTAAGCTAGGGTAATTAACAAATTAATGATGTAATTAGCGATTAATTATATTATTTAAAATCAATATCGTATAAAATATACAACTCTTTCATATGAAGTCCAAATCGAGCGCGGTCAGTCATGATACGTTCGTATCAGTGAATACTACAATATAGAGTTGGATTGGATGGATTTGGAGCTAGTAGAAATTTGTGTTAAAATTGAACACTTATTCAATTTCAATTCAAACCAGAATGCTTCAGTGATAACTGGAATTAAAGCGAGTTAACACCTCTTGGTCTGCTTATATTTTTATATAAGTGGGAATAATTTTATTTATGTTTTTTGTTACTTGTTTGGATAATATACTATATATATTTGTTGGTTTGGATTTATTCCCTCCCTTAGAGCGGATGAGACCCTATTACGTTCCCATGTAAATGCGGATGACCCTTATATATGAATCTCGCTTCGAAACAAATGAGTTATATTTTTATGATTATATGATGTCTGAGTAGGGGGATAGATTAGAGGGATCCGATAGGATTCCTCACACAGTTGATTTTATTTTCATACATATGTTGATATATGATGTTATGGATGCCATATTTGATGACATGCATATAATTTGTTTATTTAGTGCTATGGTAGCACTGGGCCTTATTTTGGTATTTTGAAATACTAAAAATGATGATTTCGATTTTAAAAGGATTTCGAAGAAATTTTGGAAGAATAAATGTGTTCTTATAATTTTTGGAAGCTAGGCTAAGTTTGTCACTCCTATTAGGTCATCACCTTTCTATATTACTCTCTATATTTTGGGTATTTTGTGTATGCTTGTGGCCACGGATAGGTCAATTTAGACCAGAGTGATGTCATATTCGGTTCTATCCACCACCAGGCGGGTCTGTGGGTAGGCCAGTCTTGCCAGATGCAGAGGTTTCGAAGATGTTGATCCTCGGTACATTCCTCTAAAAATGTATTGTACAGAAGGTAGTTCCTTACCTGCCATTGTATGGAAATCCAAACTCCATTATGCGCCTGCCATTTTGTTTATAGAACCTACTTTTTGTAGCTCGTATGCCGGAACTTAATAATGTGATAATTTCGGCTATGATTAATATTATTTGTATACTAGACACTAGTAAAATTTAATAGAATTTGATATGAAATGTTTTGGTTATCTTAAGGTGAAATCCTATCCATGTTTATGTGCAGAGTGGTCTTATGAGATACATTTGTTTTGATAAAGAAAAGTTTGATAACTATAAAATAAATTTGAGATGTGTTTTCTCACGCTGGTGTACCAGACTGATCCGGACGTTCTTTCCTTTCAATGCTCGAGTCTGACCAAGCATATTTACAGATTCAGTTTAGATGCTTTGGAGCTTCAGCAGATGAGATGGAGGTCTTCAGGTTGTATTTATGTATATATTTATTTTTTTCTACGTTGCTATTGAAATTATCAGCATTTGTGAAGATAGGTCGTTATAAGTATTCAGGCTAATGATTATTTATTAGTGTACTTTGACATGATGTATGCATATTACAGTTTCTCTTTGTAAAGACTATTGATCTATATTATATGTTATTCCTCTGCGATTGTAAGATTCTGTGATTGTTTTAGTTTATTTCTTCTTCTTCTCTTCTCTTCTACTCTCTTCTTTCTTTCTCATGACTATTCACTCCATTCAGTTTGGGTTGGACATGTGCGGTATATGGTCAGCTCAAACGGGGTCAGATTTTCTGGTTGTCACATTCCCTAAGATTTCAAAAAGCTTTAAAACAGTCTTTTACCTCCTATTTTCTACACATTCAAATCATAATGTCAAAGAAAATATAGGAAGGGTGCATTGAAAAGTGACTTATCAGTAGTGTAAAAGAACACATTAAAGTCAAAGTTGGAATCATTCCTTTTAAGTGAAGTCCCATTGGAGATCTTTAGGCAAAAAGTCGAAGTAATATTCTTATTTAGGCAGTGTTGTCGAAACATGTTCCTTTGGTTCAAGAGATGGTAGTTTACTAAAATTCCAAAAGGAGTCTGGAACTGAACGTTGGACGAGAAATCCAAACTAATATAGATTTCACCGGTGCATTCATTTATTTACTATTCTTTACTTAGCTTACTATTATATTATTTTATTCATATAATATGATCCTTAACATGCTTTCATTTGTATAAGAGCAAGTTTTCATAAAACCGCAACAAATTTTATGAAATTTATGTTAATAATGTGGATAGCACTATTGATACATTTGTTAAAGGTCAATCTACAACATGATCACCGCTATCCACTGGGTCTAATTGTGCTTATTGATAAACTAGAATGAGAATCTATATGCAAGCAAATGACTATGAAATTTGGAATGCTACATAGGTTCAATATAATATATCTACAACTGAGTATTTCATATGGTCTAACACCCAAAAGATAGATGACCAATAATGCTAAAGCTATGAATATTCTATTTTGTTCATTAGATGAAAATGAGTTTAATAGAAGTAGTATGTGTAAAACTGCATAAGATACATGGTAAACACTACCGGTTAATATAAAAGTGCTAATAAAGTAAAGCAAAGTAAAATATCCATGTTAAAGAATCAATTTTGGAATTTTAGAATGAAGATATGTACTCTAGGTTTTAATACCTTACCCACGCTCTTATGGCTTTAGATGAAAATTTTTCAGACTTCTACATTGTCTCAAAGAACCTTTACTATTTAATGGATGATTGTGAATGAAATGTTTTGGCTATTAATGAGGCTAATGATCTTTTGACCCTCAAACCCGAAGAGTTAATTAGAAATCTAATGTTTTATGAAGTTAATTTGCAGGAAAAAAGGATGAAGCTCAGGAAATAAAAACTTTGCCTTTCAAGATGAAGATGATTAGATATGGATAAATATGATTTTTTTTTTATTAACAAAAACTTTAAAAAATTCTTGAAATTAAGAAAGAATAAGAGGTTTGGCATCTTTATCACTCATTTTCATCATTGGAATGCTACGAGTGCAACAAAATAGGGCACAGAAGAAAACTTGCCCTAATCTTCCACAAGACAAGAACAATTACAAATTCAAAATGAGTGGTCGTTCAAGGAAAAGAAGAAAGCTTTTTAACTAGCTTGGGATGATTCAGACTCCTCGTCTGAAAGTGAAAGTGATACGGAACAAACAAACGTATGCTTTATGGCTACAAAAAATGATGTAAATTACGATATTTCTTTTGAAGATCTTATTGAAATAAATTCTAAACTTCTTCAAAAAACAAAGGCTCTTAAAAGAACTAATAAAGATACTATAGGAAAATCGAATAGAGCCGAATTTGAAACTGATATGTTAAAAGATGAAAAGAATATTTTAGAGGAAGAACCTCAAAAATCATAAAGTTCTTGTGATAATTTGACATCTCAAATCAATACTGTAAGTAGTGAAATCAAAATTTATGAAGATGATAATTTCAAATTAGCAAAAGAAAATTGTGATTTAGGTCCTACCATTGACATTCTTAGTAATGAAATAAAATAGGTAAGAACTAACTTGAAAATCTCTCTATAAATGTTTAAAATTTTAATAAGGGTAGAGAAAATTTATCTAGAACTATTAAAACCCGAAAACCCTCTTTTAACAAAAGAGGATTAGATTTCTTTACTAGGACTATTAAATACTAATTCAAAAGGATAAAATTAATAGTTCTATACTAGATTTCTTTACTAGGATTAGAATTAAAAATGTTAAATTAAAGAGGATAAAATTAACTCCTAAAAATCTATTTTTGGAGTATTTAACATTTTTAACAAAAGAGGATTAGATTTCTTTACTAGGACTATTAAATACTAATTTAAAAGGATAAATACTAATCACATATCTTTTAGAGCACATTATATACTAATTTCAAGAAGGGTAAGATTGTTGGTCAAACGAAATACAAAATTAAAAGGATAAAATTTAAAAATATGGGTTCAAAAAGACTAAAAATCATCTTATTAGAGATAAGTATATAAATCATTTATGTTAAATGTTCACCATAATAATAATTTTATTTTAAATGGGAATTCAAACCCTTATCAGTATGGTTTTCTAAGACCTAACTCTTAGGACCCTAACATAGGAAGTGAGTACTAATTCCAGTTTTTATTTTTTGTAGGTACCCGACAATAAAAAGAAGAGATGGGTACTTAACAATGGTTACTCAAAACACATGACAATAAACAAAGCAATGCTCATAAACATAGTCTATATGGATAGAGGCACCATCACTTTTGGAGACAACTCCAAAAGATATGTGATTAGCAACGGTGATGCATGCATGGTATATCGAACTCTCGTTATATTATAAATGTCCTACTAGTTCAAAATTTGAAACATAATTTATTATGTATAGGCCAACTTTGTGATAAATGTTTTACAATTTCTTTTATAAATGACAAATACAATATTTTTTATCAAAACAAAATTTTAATTTTTGAAGAGAAAAATAAATATTTTTATTTTAAACATAAAAATGAGCTATAATAATTATATGTGTTTACTAGCAAATGATAATGATCCATAGCCTTGGCACAAATAATTTTTTCACATTAATTTTAAATATATAAACAAACTTTCTACACATGATTTAGTAAAAGTATGCCAAAAATGAACTTTAATGCTAACAATTTTTGCGATGCATGCTAATTAAAAAATTCACTAAATCCTTTTTTAAATCTAAAAATTTGATTTCCACTTTACAACCTTTAGAATTGTTTCACCTAGACCTATTTGGACCAACCCAAGTAAGGTCACTAAACCATGACAAAAATGTCTTTATTGTAGTGTATGATTTTTCTAGATGTGCTTGGACTTCATTTTTAAACATAAAAGTGATGCTTTTGAAGTTTTTGAAATATGTGCAAAAGGAGTTCGAAAGTTTAAAAAAATTTAGAAGTGATCATGGAATTTGATAATGAATTGTTCAATGAATCGTGTAATAAAAGAGCATTAGTTTTAATTTCTCCTTTCCTAGAACTCTACAACAAAATGAAGTTATAGAAAGCAAAAATAGGACCTTACAAGAATGTTATTAAGTGGTAGTCAATTACCTAAAAAAGTTAGGCTGAAGCTGTGGCTACCTCTTTCCATGTTCTTAGTTGTGTTTCTATAATGCCCTTGACTAACCATGTTTCATATAAACTTTTTAATGGAAGAAAATCTAATGTTTCTTAGTTTATAATTTTTGGTTCAAAATGTTTTATTCTGAACACTAAAGATCAATCAGGCAAATCTGATCCACAAGGCAACGAAGGAATCTTTATTGGATATTCGAAATGAAGTAAAGTCTATACAATTTTTAATAAAAGAACAAATACTATTAAAAGAAATATTACATTTTTCTTCGGATAAGAATTTCAAAATTAATAACGATTATGATGAAACTATTTTAATTAACAAACCAACTTCTTCCAAAAATCTTTCTTAAAAGGATACAAATAATGAAAATATTTTAAAATCACCACCACATATTTTTTTAAAATCATCCAATTGATAACATTAGTGGTGAAATAAATACTATAGTTAAACTAGAAGTCAATTAAATCAAATGGGTCGTAAAGCATTCATTTTCGATATAGAACCAAAGAAATATAAAGAAGCTTCAAATTATGATTTTGAATTATGGCAATGCAAGAAGAATTAAATCAATTTGAATGGAATGATGTTTAGGAATTAGTTCTAAGATCAAATGATCAAGCCGATATAGGAATCAAAATGGGTTTTCAAAAATAAGATTGATGAAAATGGAGAAGTAATTAGAAATAAAGCTCGATTAGTAGCGTACGGGTATAATTAAAAAGAAGGAATTGACTATAAAGAAACTTTTACCCCTGTTGCTTGTTTAGAAGCAATAAGAATTTTATTTCCTTTTGCTTGCCACCATAATTTATAACCTATTCAAATGGATGCAATAAGTGCATTTTTAAATTATTAAAAGCAAATGCTTTTGTAGAACAACCTCCTCTCTTTACACATGAAAATTTTACAAACTATGTTTATAAACTTAAGAAAGCTCTTTGTGGACTCAAACAAGTACCGCGTGCTCGGTGTAAATGATTAAAGAGTTATCTTATAAACTCCGGTTTCGATATAGGCTAAGTTGATTCTACCCGTTTACTAAAAAGGAAAATATGATATTTTAACAGTTTAAATTTATAAAGATGATATAACATTTGGTTCTACTGCTGAAAATTTGTGTAAATAATTTTCTAACGTTGTGAATGTGGAATTTGAAATATCTCATATGGATTGTAACACCTTACAATTTTAATAAACGAATAAATGATTGACTTAAATATTTACTCCCTAATTAATGAAACGACCATTATACTCGTTTTTTCAGAGACGGATAAACTGAGATTCAAGACACCCACCATTTAAACCGTAATATCTTCATAAGAAAATAGGTATAACTCGGCTTCGTTTGGAGCTGATAATTTTTTTGGGTGAATAGTAGTTTCTAGAAAGGAACGAAAATTTAATTTTGGGCTAAGCCCATTGGTTTTCCTATAAGTGGCTAACCTCTTTATATTTTCATTTCACTTTTCATTTTACGTTTCTTTTCTTCTCTTCCCCTAATTACTTTTAAAATCTTTTCATAATTAACTCTTAATCTCCAAGCCCTAAATCAACTTAATAAATTCCTAAATTCAAACTAAAATCCCCATAATTCCACATTACTCATTTCTTACATAATTCATTAAAGAATTAGCATGAAGTAGAGTTTGGAGCCAGGTCTCAAATTTCAAGAGAAGCATGGAATGTTTTTTGTGTTTTGGAGAAGAAGAGGGTGAGTGAGATGGTTCTCTAACAATATTTACTTGTTAAACTTCATACATTGGTTTATTGATACTTTGGAGTTATAGAAAATAATTTAGAGAATGTTTTAGGCTTATGTGCATGTTGCTAACATGATTATATTAACTCATTATTTGTTTAAGATCTTAATAACTACTTTTGAAAAAGTTGGTAAGCTTATAAATGGATTATTGGTTGAGTAGTTGATTTTGTAGATGTTTTGAATGATTAGAGGCTAATTTAGTGATATAGTTATGTGCATTCGTTAGGTAGTATTAATTAAAGTATTCGGGTTAATTTAAGAAATGTTAGTAAGGTCATTAAGTGAATTTTGGGCTCTACACTTATTGTTAAAGTGCTTAGCGGTTTAACGATGCTTAAATAAATATTATTTAAGAGAAGGAATGATTTTATAAGTAGATGGAATATTTCATAGAATGAAGTTAGTAAGCTAATTGTGTGACTTATAAGCTCTACAACTTAATTAGCACTTATAAATATTATTTAAGTAAAGAAATAATTTGACATGTAAATGATATGTTTTATAAAACAGAATGAGATTTTATAAAATAATATAAATGAGTTATAAAATAGAATTAGATTTTATTAAATAGTATAAATGTGATGTTTTATAAAACAGAATGAGATTTTATAAAATAATATAAATGATATATTTTATAAAATAGAATGAGATTTATAAAATAGTATTAATGATATTTTATAAAATGGAATGAGACTTTATAAATTAGTATTAAAGTAATATTTTATAAAAATATGAGAATTATTCAATAATGTAAATTATTTTATAAAACGGTTATAAGGTTTTATAAAATAATTATAAGACGAATACTTGATTTTAACGAAGAAGTTAAGTATTATAAAGGCTTAAAATGATTTCTAAGCTATTTTTGTATTTTTTGAAATAATAGAATGATTTTATAAAATAGTAGAAAATGATATTGGACCTTTATAAGAAAGATTTGATAAATAAAAGTATGATTTGATTATTAAATAATTGAATTCCTTATTTAAATATATGTGTATGCAAACGTATACAGGTAATTATACATATACGTGTATTGAAGTTATATAATAATAAATAGAATCTTTTATTTTAATTTGAATCATTGATAATGGTCGTGTATGTGTGAATATATAAATACATCTATGTGTATGAATATGTAGATGTGTATGTTAATATCCATGTGTATACAAGCAAGTTATGAGCAATATTATGAAGCCATAGTGACTATCGGGTGCGCTAAGTTACATGAGAGAATACCGGTCGAGTATTCTCTCTGGTAAAGCTTGAAACATGATTTGTGAAGTTTAAGCATGTTTGCGTATATGTGTATGCATATGCATGCACAAGAAGATGAATCAACATACGTGAAAGCATCACGAGAGGCTAGTAGGTCGGTTGTTTTCGTTTTGGAGTGTTAGAGGAAGTGGGGTCAAAAGAATCACCCCACTATACTCTACACATAAAAGAGTGGATTGCATATCGAAATTGGTTTTCTAATACTTAAGAAACCTCTTCCAAAATATCAAACAATGGACTTCGGAAGAGTTCTAATGTGGTGAAGGCAGGCTAGAGGAGCTAGGCGAGTAATCGTGCGAAGTAACGGAGGAAGTGGTGCACGAAATGGAAATCGATGGGGTTTAAAAGCCATCTTCCTAGGCTCGTTGTTTGGGAGCAGGAACCTAACAAAGGGACCAGACCGGTCCAAAGTCGAGGAACAGTCCTAGGTAATGAGGCCTGGGGATAGAGCTTTAGCAGGGGTTTCTTGCCCGTTTCGGATGCGATCCGACGTGAGGCTTTGGCATGACTTTGGGAAGACTTCGGGCTACTCGGGAAAATGGAACGGAAGGCAAAGCATGAGAATTGGATATGGGAGTAAAGCAATGATTATGCGATCGATAATGATTAATAAGGCATTTGGGCATGTGGTCGAGGAAGCGATCTAGGTGAGGGACGTAGTGCATAAACTATTCCAACATAGGAATAGTAAGAGACCAAGATAGCGATCCAGGGACAATCAAACAATAGATCAGTATGTTAATCGGTTTCATAGTCATGTACGAAAAGTGTGTACGATTAGAAGGAGCACATAATGGCAAGGAGTCGGTTCCAGACTCTGGCCGATGTGTGGACACGTAATGGCAGTGATCGGTATGAGATCAGATAGACGTGTAGATAGATGGTCAGTATAGATTCCATGGTTTGAAGCATTATTGCGCTTGAGAGATCAGTTAGGGTCGAAGTAAGTGCTCGATGAAAGAGTCATGAAGTATGCGACTAGATTCGGGTCATAGTGCGGTTCTAGTGCTACACTTTTGCTGATATGTTTTTTTTTATGGTTTCAGGCCAGGCCTTCGGAAAGGTCAGGAGCAGCGCTTAAGGAATACTTTTATCTAGTAGCGATAATGTAGATATAGATATTAGGGAGCACTATAGTGCTAGGGAATTTCATTAGTGCTAGGATAATGGTCTAGATTTGTATGAGGGCTCTTATGTAGGAAAGAGGTCGCATGAGGACTCTCAGTTTCGTTCATGGACTCTCAAAGGGTAAGAATATATATAAATCAAAAGATCACATAAGATGTAGTTGCTCCATTGAATTTCATTCAGAATGGGACAACAGTAGATATTCACTTTTTGGCATTTATTGTTATGTTTGTGCATATGTCATATAAGATGGTCGTTGTTTTTGTGTGATCTTTGATAGGCTTATATTGTGATATGTATATACCACCCTTGTATTTGTATATTGGGTTACCTTTATCAGTGTACTTCGATGTATTAGTCACACTATATTAGTTGTGCCGACTCGTTGATTATAAGAGAAGAACAGGTTATAGTATGATTCCCTGTATATAAGATATTTTACTTTACTTGCTAATGGGCGGTCTGGATTATCCTCTAGCCACGTTTACGGAGAGGACCAGTCGTGCTTTAATAATTTCCTATTTATTTGTATATTGTTTTGATATACAGTATTTTGAGAGAGTTCCCTTCACACCTGGCTTTAAGTCTAACCCGCATTTTGTTTTTTTTTTCTATTTATGTCATGAAAATCTTGGGTACTCGATTGAGTAGCTTGGGAGTTAGGTGCTTTTGGGGATATGCTATCAGAGTGGTGCAGCTGGAGCTTCAAAGGCATGGTGTTGATACATTATACACACACACACACACACACTTGATACTGTTGTAGTACATGACAGATATGTTATTTATGTATAAGACTTGTAGTATCAAATATTCTATTCAGGACTCCATTTGTATAGGGTTGATGTATTCTGACATTTTCTTTTGATATATATTTATCTATTACTTCTGCCGGTGCAATATGTTATACATTGTTCATCCTATTATATTTATGTATATTCAGTATATTATATGGTATCATTCCGCCATGAGATTCTATCGATATGACTTGGTTGGTGTTTTGTTTTAATTTTATATTGCAAGATGTCCTTGGTCGTATTTTGGGATCAAGCATTGTCATGTGACTTTGATTTCAAATTATGAAGGGGGTCTTTTTATATTTGGTATCAAAGCCTAAGTTCAACTCTCAGGACCATGTAGGCTAGTTTGAGTTAAAACAGCCTGGTAGAAGGAGATACGTTGATAGAGAAACATGTATTTCTACCATATAATATTGCTTACACTGCTTGTCTTTTGAACTCTGATTTATTTCTATCGTTAGTTTCTATGGTATCTTCATTCAAGCTAGTACAAGCAGATGGGGTATACGTGAATCTACAATAAGTATGGAGGGTGGTGTAGCGACCGAGAGTATTTCCATTTGGACTTGGCATATGATCTTTCGAGTTGAGTAGGGTTAGTCGATAAGGTATGCTTGGATTTTCATTGAAGTAGGATTTGATGGATGCCTAGTAAAGAGCAAAGATCGAGCGAATGACTTATATGCATTTTGCATAGAGTCATCCATGTTAGAAGTGTTTGTATTTGTGTTAGTAAACTTTGGTAGTAGGGATAATCCTACATGCTAGAGAGATATAAACTAGGGATCAGTCCACTCATGTACTGGTTCCTAATCCCTAGTTTGAACACATGGTTTCTAGGTGATTTGCACTAGCTAAGCAAGGGTTTTTCACTTGATTCTTAAAGGCGAGCATTCTAGTCAGATTTTTGAGGTCATTGAGAGATTTTCGAAGCATGCCCTTGTTATGCAAGATAATTTCAGTGGCCAAACGAAGCAACTAGATCAGAGTTTGCATGAGAGGATTCAGGTGGTCGACCCTAGTTAACATAGAAATATTGCAAGCAAACAAAGGATTAGATTGGGTCTCATATTTATTTTGGATGATATTTATTTTTTGTTAAATTATTTATAGTATAATTAATTAAGGTAGCTTGTGATAGTTCAAGAAATGACGTCTTGACTAGTTTTGTGAATATTAAAATAATCTTCTAAGTGCTGATATGATACTTGCCTAGGTGAGCATCGTGGTACACTTAGTATATTATCCTTATTAACATTGTGCGGTTGAGGTGAGTTTGAACCCCAAGCGAAACCAAGCATTTATAGATTGTTATTTAATCATAAAAGTTTTCTCTTTTGGAGAATGAGTTCTATTCAGAAGGAAAGAAAAGTAGAGACTTAGATTGCCGGGTTTATTCGAGAGTTTTGAAGATTGGTGATCTAGCATATCGTACAAGTTTTTCTTTTCGTAGAGGGATGTGTAATAATCTATCATGCATTGTATCCATTAAAGGGGTTGTATCATTTTGGAATTTTTTTCATCTTGAATGTCGAACATACTCATGGGTTCGATAGTTTGACATGCATGCTCTGACCATTTTTGGTGATCTTGTGTGTTACTATAGACTCTTTTTATGTGTTTGGCTGTTTGTGCACTTGTTAATGTTGCTTATTGATTATTTGTTATTGTTTGTTGTTATTTGATGTTGATTATTAATATTTGTTGTTGCTTTTTGCTGCTTGAGAATTGATTGTTGTTATTTGTTGTTGCTTGCTTGATTAACTGATTGTTGTTGATTTTTTTTACTGGTGCAGCTTGTTCAATGATTTTTATTAATCGTTGTTGCCTATTTCCATCATTTGTTGTTTTTTGTTGCTTCTTATTGTTTATTATTGTTCACCATTACTTATTGATTGCTTATTATGGCTAGATTGATTGATTGCTTATTGTTGATTATTATTGCTTATGTTGCTTTTTGATCGATTATTGACTGATTTTTTATTTATTATTGTTGCGTATTTTGTGTGTCTGATTGCTTGTATATTAGTTATAGTTATCTGTCATAGCAAATTGGAAAAGAGATAGTGATAGCTATTTAGAATGAATCACATGTCATGCATGCATGGGTCGAGGTGAGATCCATACGGGTCTACCACATTTTGATGGGACTTGGAGTTTGTGGTATAGTTAGGGATTGACTCATTTTAGTTTACTGTCTGTTTGATATTCATGTATGATTATGGTAGTATTGGTTACTAGCTAAAATTAAACATGTTTAGATTTTGTGTTGTTGTTGTGTTGGTGCATAATCATCTCTATATAGTACAATTAGTACTCGAGGGCTAAAGTATAGCTTTTTAAATACTTATTTGTTTGGATTTGTATGTAAATGTTGAGAAGCTTTCTTAAAAAGGGTTATATAATTTTGGGAGATGTGGAATAACGTAAGTTATCGCATATTTCCTAGTTGTGTGATGCATTATAATCTAGGAGTTTCCATAATGCTAACAGCATAAAGGAAATATTGCTGAAATTTTTCGAAGTTGAGGCTCAAGAAATTTGGTTAGTCATGCTACTTTCTCGTATATATAGGAATTTTGAGGATGAAAGTTCTTTTATGGGGGAGAATGTGACAACCTGCAATTATATTGGTTGAATATTTAAATGACTGATTTGAATATTTAATCGTTAATTAAATCCATTATACTCGTATTTCCAAAGATGGACGAATAGGACTTAAGGCACCTGCCATTAAGATTGTAATTCATCATAAGAAAAATAAGTATAAGCCGGCTTCATTTAAATTCAATAAGTTTTTGTTGTGAATAGTGATTTCTAGATAGGAATAAAAATTAAATTTTTGGCTAAGCCCATTGGTTTGCCTATAACTGGCTAACCTCTTCATATTTTATTTCATGTTTCTTTTCTTCCTCTAGTTATTTTGCTAATCTTTTCATAATTACCTCTTAATCTTCAATCCCTAAATCCACTCAAATAAATTCCTGAATTCAAACTAAAATTACCATAATGTCTCTCTACTCATTCCTCACATAACCCACTAAGGAATTTGCATGAAGTAGAGTTTGGAGCTTGATCTCAAATTTCAATAGAAGCATGAAATAGTTTTGAGTTTTGGTGGTTGATTTGGAGAAGAAGGTGAATGGGATAATTCTCTAACTATATTTACTTATTGAACTTCATACATTTATATTTTGATGATTATGGGGTTATATAATGATTTGGAGAATGTTTGTGTTGATTTAGGCTTATGTTCATGTTGTTAACATGATTATATTAACTCATTATTTGTTCAATATCTCAAATACTACTTTGAAAAGGTTAGTAGGGTTAGAAATGAATTATGGGTCAAGTAGTTGATTTTGTGCGATGTTTTGACCGATTAAAGGCCAATTTAGTGATATGATTATGTGCATATCTTATCTAGTTTTAATTAAAATATTTGGATTTATTTAAGAAAAGTTAATAAGCTAATTAAGTAAATTTTAAGCTCTACACTTATTATTAAAGTGACTAGTGGTTTAACAAGCTTAAATAAATATTATTTAAGAGGAGGAATGATTTTATAAGTAGATGGATATTTCATAGATTGAAGTAAATAAGCTAATTATGTATAAAGGCTTAACAAAACTTAATTAGCATCTATAAAAATTATTTAAGTAAAGAAATGATTTGATAAGTGAATGATATATTTTATAAAATAGAATGAGAGTTTATAAAATAATGTAAATAAGATATTTTATAAAATAGAATGAGATTTTGTAAAATAATGTACATGATATATTTTATAAAATAGAATGATGTTTTATAAAATAGTATAATGGTATTTTATAAAATAGAATGACATTTTATAAATAATATAAATGAGTATTTAATAAAATAGAACGAGATTTTATAAAATAGTATAAATGAGATATTTTATAAAATAGAATGAGATTTTATCAAATTGTATGAATGATATTTTATAAAATGGAATAAATTTTTATAAAATAGCACCAAAGAAATATTTTATAAAAGTATGAGAATTTATAAAATGGTTATAAGGTTTTACAAAATAAGGATAAGATGAATACTTGATTTTACAAAGAAGTTAAATATTATAAAGGCTTAAAATAATTTGTAAGCTAGTTTTGCATTTTATGAAATAACGGAATGATTTTATAAAATAGTATAAAATGATATCGGTCCTTTATAGAAAAGATTTGATAAATAAAAGTATGATTTGATTATTAAATAATCGAATTGCTTATTTAAACATACACATATGCATATATACATGTACATATATACATATACATATATATAAGTATACATATGTGTATTTAAAGTTATATATTAATAAATAGTATTGTAATTTGAATCATTGATGATGGCTTTTATGTGTCAATGTATAAATATATCAGTGTGCATGAATATATTGATGTATAAGTAAATATCCATATGTTTATATAAGCAAGATACGAGCATCTCGTATAGCCATAGTGGCTATAGGGTGCGCTAAGTTAGATGAGAGAATAATGGGTTGAGTAATCACTTTCATGAAGCTCGAAACATGATTTGTGAAGTTTAAGCATGTTTGCGTATATATGTGTTCATATATGTGTGTGTGTGTGTGTGTGTCTATATATGCATAAGAAGACGCGTCGACACACGTGCATGCATCTTGAGTGGCAAGTATGTCAGTTGTGTTCATTTTGGAGTGTTAGAGGAAGATGGGTCCAAGAACCGCCTCATGGAATTCAATGCGAAAAGATGGATTTTGTATCAAAATTGATTTTCATATATTTCAGAAACCACTTCCAAATTATTAACCAATGGACTACGAAAGAGGTTTAACATGGTGTAGGCAGGCTAGAGAATCTAGGCAACTCATCGGTTGAAGCAATAAAGGAAGCGGCGCAGAAATGGCAGCCAGTGAGGTTCGAAACCCCACTACCCAGGTTCATTGCCTAGGAGTAGGTTCCTACCAGTCCATCGGTGGGAACAGACCAGTCCACCAGTATGAACCTATCCCAAGCAACAAGGCTTAGGCAAGGAGTGTTTGTGAGGGGTCTCTTCCTCATTTTGGATGTGTTCATCTTTGGCATGACTTTGGGAAGGTTTTGGGATACTCGGGAAAATGGAATGCAAGGCAAAGCACATGAATCAGATGTGGGAATAATGCGATGCATGTGTTATCAGTAATAATCAATAAGGCATTCGGGCATGTGGTCGAGAAAGTGATTATGGCAAGGAATGCAAGGAATGGACTATACTACATAGGAATAGTAGGAGATCAAGATAATGATCAAGGGACAGTCCGACGCGGGATCGGTATGGTGATCGGTTTCACGGTCATGTATGATGTGCGATTGGAAGAAGCACATAACGGCAAGGAATCGGTTCCAGACTAAGGCAGATGTGCAGGCACATAACAATAGATGGTTGGTATAGATTCCATAGTTGGAAGCATTGTTATGCTTGAGAGATCCGTTGAGGTCGAAGCAAGTGCATGGCGAGGGAGTCATGGAGTATGCGATTAGATTCGGGTCATAGTGCAGTTCCAGTGATACGCATTCGTTGACACATTTGTTTTTATTGTTTCGGGCCAAGCCTTCGAGAGCATCCAAAGCAACACTTAAGAGATATTTGTATCCAGTATTGGTAGCACAAATATAGATTCTAGGGAACACTGCAGTGATATGGATTTTCCTTAGTGCCAAGATAGTGGTCTAGGTCTGTATATGGGAAACTATGTGGCAAAGAGGTTGTATGAGGATGCTCAGTTCGTTCGTGGACTCTTAAAGGGTAAGAATATATATATATATATATATATATATATATATATATATCCAAAGATCATGTAAGGTGTAGTTGCTCCATTGATATTTCATTCAGTACGGGATGACGATAGGTATTTGTTGTTTGGCGTTTATCGTTATGTTTGTGCACATATTATGTTAGATGATGATATTTTGCGTGTTCTAGGGAAGGGTTATATTGTTATGTGTATATATTACCCCTATATATGTATATTGGGTTACCTTTATTATAGTATACTGCTACATTAGTCACATTATAATATGCCGTATTTTGAGGTAGTTCCCTTCACATCAGGCTTTAAGTCTAACCCACAATTGTCTTTGTTTGTTTATGTCATGACAACTCTCGGGTATTTAATTGAGCAACTTGGGAGTCAGGTGCTTTTGGGAATACGCTATCAGAATGGCATGGCTGGAGCTTTGGATACATGGAATCGATATATTAGATATATGTGTGTGTGCGCGCGCGTGTGTGTAGACACACATGTGCACTTGATATTATTGTAATACATGACAACTAAGTTATTTCCATATGAGACTTGTAGTATCAAATATTCAATTAATGACTCCTTCTGCATAGGGTTAATGTATTTTGACTTTCTATGTTGATATTTATTTATTAGTTACTTCTGTCAATGCAGTCTCTTATATATTGTTTATTATATTCTTTTCATGTATATTCAGTATATTATATGTAATCATTCTGCTATGAGATTCTATCAATATGCCTTAGTTATTTTTGTTTTAATTTTTCCCCGACTAGGTGTCCTTTATGGTAAGGGTCGGGCTTTGTCATGTGGCATTGATTTTAGGGCATTACGAAGGGTGGGTTGTTATATGGATGAGCTAACTTATTTTCTAGGATTATAAATTAAACAACTAAAAGTTGGTATTTGTATTCATCCAGAAAAATATTGAAATGATTTGCTAAAGAGCATTGGAATGAAAAATACTTCTAGTAAACCTACAATAATGAGTACTAGTCTACATTTACATAAAGATGAAAATGATAAAGATATGTATCAAACATCATATAAAAGTATGATAGGTCTTTGTTTTATTTAACTGCTAGTAGACTAGAAATAATGATGAGCGTTTGTTTGTATGCTAGATTCCAAGCAAATCCTAAAGAATCATGCCTCTAGCCGTTAAAAGAATTTTGCATTACTAACCAATATCAGAGACTACGAAATATTTTATTTGAAAAGTTGTCCTTTCAAATTTGTGTCTTATAGAAAAGCTTATTTTGGAGGATGCTAAATGGATCGAAAAAGAATGTATAGTACTTGGCATTTTATCGGACAGTCTCTAGTTTTGTGGTTCGGTAAGAAACAAAACTCTGTTTCATTTTGATGTGTAAGACAGAATACATCTCTACCACTCTAGCTTGTGCTTAAGTCATTCACTTGCAACAAACACTTCATGATTTGTGTGTAAGATTATCTAAATCACCCATATTTTAAGATAAAGCTAGTGCTTTAAATTTTTCAAAAAAATCATATTAATCATTCTAGAACAAAACATATAGACATTAAACATTACTTTTTAAGATAATGTAGAAAAAGGCATTATGTCATTATATTTTGTAAATTCATAAAATCAAACGTTGATATTTTTACAAAACTGTCATGCGAAATACCTTTCTAAAATTAAGAAGAGATTTAGGAATTTGTTCTTTAACAGATTTTAACTAAGAAATATATTTTATAATTATTTAAAAAATAAGTTTTAAATATATTAACATATATGTATATAAGTTTTTTAAATTTTATTAAAATTTAAAATTTTAAGCTTATCATTATTCAGACATTTAAAAAAACTTTTAGATGTCTGGAAATATAATCAGACATTTGAATAGGATTACCAGATATTTGATCGCCTGTTATTCCAATTTTTTAACTAAAATTCATATGTTTGAAAATTAATTCAAATGGCTAAAAATATCTAAAATTAAACTAAAAGCATTCGGGATAACTTCCTGACAACAATCAGACGTCTAAAATATATTTCAGTCATTTAGTCTACTGCGAAACTATTTTGTTGACCAGTTAAGACCCATTTTGTGGCGACCCGTAATTCAAACACTTTGTGTTTGCAAATCTGAACTTTTGATATATGGTTAATTGTTACAAAAGCGATTTTATAAGCTTATTAACATGCTTTTAATTAATAACTAATGATAGAAAACTTGTTTTTGAAATTTGTTTACAAAATAAATATTTTGAAGAATGTGATCGAAAATCATTTTATCGACAAACAGCTTTTTACTCATAAGTTGTTAAAACTTTCTGTACACGTCCAAATATCATTAGAAGTCATTAATTGCTAATAAAAATATTTTCACAAAATATGGTTAACTAAATATCTTTGTTAAGCTTGTAGAATGTGCGAGGTGGAGATATTTTGAGTAAAGATATTTATTTTGGCTTTTGAGGTGGAAATAAGTCATATAGAGGCACATGAAGGGGTGGGGGTGATGTTTGGACGGCTAGAGGGGGTGAGAGGAAGGTTATGGTGACCTCTTAAATGTTTATATAAACTTATAAAGGACCCCATAAACATAGAAAACACTTATACAATTTTAGGCAAAAAAATCAAAGCTCTTCATTCTCCTTTCTCTTCATAAATTCCAAACAAAAACCACTCAAACCTTCTCCAACCTCAAGTATAAGGTCTACAAAAATAAAACAACAACTAATGGCAACTTGGAGCTAGAATATTTAGAGCACACAACCCTAAACCATTCAAGGCCATGAGCACCTAAGGGCTTTTTAAGCCTAGGCCATGAGCGAACAAAGTAAAGGTATGATAATTTAGGAGCTTGCAAGGTTAAGTAGGAAGTGGAGGCTTGTGCTTGGTTGTTTACTTGTTGAAGGGTGAGAAATATCACAATTTGAATGTAGATGAAGTGTGTGCATGTGTGTGTGTATGCACGTGTGTGCGCTTGTTTAATATCACAATTTGAATGTAGATGAAGTGTGTGTGCGTGTGTGTGTGTGTATGCACGTGTGTGCGCTTGTTTAAACCATAGTAAATTGTTTGACTATATATTGTTGTACACTTTTGTGATTCTTGTTTTGGAAAGTAAATAGCATATGTAATTGATGTATTTGGACTCGTATGACTTTCTATGACTTGTTGCATTACCTTGACTCAAAGCGCATAAGGTTTGGTTGGACAATGATTGAATCAAACTTGAGTTTGGAAATGATTTTATAGCGACTAGTCAAGAAGCAATTAGGAATGCCTTGTGTTCGATATTTCCTATAATATTTTATAGAGAGATCCCTAGGGATTTCTCACTATGATTGTGATATATATTGAGTACACTAATTGCTGCAAAAGGAGTGGACTTTAAAAAGTTTGCCAGCATATAGAAAAGTGGCAAAACTTTCAAGTATATTAAACTACCCCGGTTCATACTCTATTACAACACCCAACGATAGCATTTTCTGCCAGCTAACTCTAAACCCATTTTACAGCATTTAGGAAATTTATAGTTTTTGTTTTGAACTTTAATTGTTTTAAGATGACTTTTAATTTAAGTATTTGTCTTCAATCTATTTACAAGTCTTTTCTAACATATATTAGATCAAAAGTGATTTGGAATTTAAATATATTGTAAATTACCAAGTATAAATTATTAAGGTAGAAGGTTTATCTTTAAATAAAAGAAAACATGTCATTTTGAAGTTTTTAAATAAATTATAAAATAGATATTTTTACGTAATATTTTAAATAAATGTTTAAACCATAATTATAAATATTTTAAAGTATACTTTTAGTATATATAGTTTTTAGAAAATTAGTTAAATATTTTATTAAAGTTATAAATATATTAACTTATATAATATCTATTAATTTTTTTAGAGTTTTATTTAATATCTTATCTTATAAATAAATTAGTGTGTGTGTCTATACATATATATGTTTGTGTGTGTTTGTGTTAAAAGGACTTTAAATTATAAACAAAGGTTTTAAAAAGGGATTAAGGAGTTGCTTATGTAGCTTAATCGTGTTTTGTTATGTTTACCAGTTTATGGAAAAGCAATTAATTCTCTACTTTGCACTAAAAGCCGATGAAGTAGGCTTGTCTATCTATGAGAGTTAAGAATGATGTTTCGGTGGGGTTTAAAGCAATAGTGCTCTAACCTACCGGCTTTACTCTTTACTGAGGGATGGTAAGGTTAGAAGGTCAGAAACATGATAATTATACGAAACTTGATTTCTATAAGCGATCGTTTTTAAAACTAGATAGTCGATTAATCAAACTTGACCAAAATTAACTTAGGAAGTATATGAAAACTTCATGGATTTATAAATTTTGAGATCCCCATGAAGGACACATTAGTATGAAACATCTCTAGCTTTAAGAATTGTATATATACAAGATCCCCTAGGGTAGACTCCCTTATATATAGCTCTTTTACTTTTAAAAGAACCGAAGTTGAGTAAACTGGAAATTTATCGATTTAGTTTTGAAGTGTCCAGGATTGGACAATTATACTTATGTATTATTTACCGATGACCACTTCAAAACTAGTATACGAGTCTATGTATTAGAAGCCATTGTGAAGTGAATATTATACAGTTGAATTGTCTACCTCAAGGTTAAGTCCAAAGGAGATGTCACCATTAACTTTTCAAACTAATGTTATAAACTCGAACCGTTTATCCTAAGGCTAAGTACAATGGAGAGGTCAACGTTAGCATTCATCAGGCAACTTGTGCTGGAATCTAGAAAATGATTCATGATCGATCCGAGTGATGAAAAAATCATGTGAGAGATTCGTATGTGACTTCACCATTAGAAATGACAGAAAATAGAGTAGGATGTATAGCTAGTAGGTTTTGCTAACCCAAAAGGGTATATCATCTCCATATTTAGATATGCTTATTGATGTTACTAGTAGGAGTTGATGATATTCGGTATTAAGTCTAAGCGTGGACCAGCTCTGTTTGTCTTAGCGGTACATTTTATCTAGATATAAACGTCCCTCGAAAGGTAGTTTTTGATCCTTGTCAAGAGACCAGCTTCGGTTTACTAAGGAGACCTCCACAGAAAATTTCATATGTGAATGTACCTTAGTGGTATTAGATGTACTTCTAATATTTTTGTGTTGTGAGATGTAAACAACATATCCATTTTCTAATTTATATTCTACACCCTAGACATTATCTATATATCCTTATATCAACTTATCAGATGATTTGGTTTCCTTTAAAGGGAAAACTGCTACGGTGATTCACACGGTCTCAAAAGTTGCTATTATATGGATGCATGTATCTTAAGTTTCTCATACCAGAATTATATATGACTTGTCGTTTTTATCATAAATTTTCTCTTTCGAGTAGGCCGAGTAAAGTAGGTTTGACTTTGGATTCTTTAGAGCTTCATGAGACAAGCTGGAGGCTTCCATCTATCTATCTAATTCTATTCCTATTGCACTATTATTATGTGTATATCAGTATTATGAGGATAGGCAGTTATAGCTGTCCAAGTTGATATTAATACTTAGGTTGTGTAACTCTGAAATTACCCTATATATTGGAGTAACCCATTGCATTGTGTTTTTGGATATTACATATTATCGTTTCGCTATGAGATTCTAATATTGTGCTCTTTCTTTTTCGTTTTGTTTCATTTTTTTATTTTACCATAATAATCTGTCTTTCTGGCACTTAGATGCTCAGCACATGGATACCATGGATGTATTATTGTCAACATTCGAGGTTCAAAAAATTTGGTCATTACACATTTCCCTATGCCTTTACCCCTCTTTTACTTGTTTAATCCACTCCTCTCTCTTTACTTCATTTCTTCTGAAAAGAAATTATCCCTCAAAATCTGGCCTCTAAATCGATTTTATATTTTCAACGGCTTTCGAATTTGATTTTAAGAAGAGAAGATCGGAAGAAGCATCCTCCACTCAATGTCCCGACATAATTCCGGAGCAAATCAAAGAATAGCTTGTTCATGACAAGGATGCCATTGAAATATTCAAATCTCCATCTTGAGGATTTTTATAAGATTTCAACAAATTAGACGATTTTCCCACATATCAAATCAAAGAGTTCACCAATAGGGCTACAGTCACTTCTTGATTGAATTTTAGGATAACAATGTCAAAATTGATACGTTAACAGTCCAACTCTTCTTAGCCAGCCTCAATGGAAGATATATTAAACTTTATAATATCGAAGGTTGGCTATGGCCTAGTCTGTATGATAAAATCTTCAAATTTCATATAAATGACATAGGAAAAATAGTAAAATGTGGATATAAAGGAATTGACTTAGATGATGTTGATATCAATGATGGACGAAGGGATCAAACCAGCCACCATATTTGGAATGTTTCCAAAGGAAAAGGAAATTCAAAGGATCTTAGGCCAAGAGCCCATCTTTCAGAATGAATGATTATTAATACCTTCATTCCAAGAACCAGCAGTCATGAACTTATTTATGATATGGATTAAAACCTATATATATTATTTTTGGAAATACAGAAGTGGATTGAGCTAGCTTTGTCGACAACAAACTTAGAACCTTTTTCTTTCAAAAAAGGAACACCATCATTTATGCTCCTTATATTATACGTCTTCTCAACGACATACAGATACAAGGTATGACGACACTCCTATTAAAATAGTGTATTTGAAAAAGAAATTCTTTAGCTTGATGAAACTTTCGTATTTGGCCCTCAAATATATGTCTTTTGAGGAATATACGTAAAAGGTCAATGCTCCTTTACAACTTGAACCTCCATCTTCTTCCACACGAAAGGATAAAGTGAAAGAACAAGCTCAGGAGAATTAAAATAAAAATTTAACTACGGAAGAAAGTGGCGATGATGAAGATAGTGAACCGAATGAGGCATCGTCTGTTAAAGTTATCGTGCCTACTTTATAACAATTCAAATGGAACCAAGTTTATCAAACTGCCACATTAATTTCTAAAATCAAAAGAATTTAGAAAAGAAAATTTCTACAATTTTAGATCACTTGAATCATATGTAGTTAAAGCCCCACTAAAGCCCTGCAATATACCTGCTATAGCGCATAGTGCTCTCCAACCGCTATGCAATATCAATTTAGCGCTATTAAACAGTGGATCCACTTTAAGCCTTGTATTTTCTACTACATCCGCTAAATCAAGACTTTTTTACACCTTCTTTAGAAATATTAATATAAAAGGTTTGATTTTACTAGTTCTCTTTTAAACCAATTAGCAAAATTAGGGCAAAGACCTAATGCATAAGTAGTCAATATAAGTTAGAAATCTATTGTAGTCGCCCAAATCCAGTCTGCATAAATCATGTTGTTCTTCTGTTTTGTTCTATAAGATTAAACAATATTTAACTTTTCCAATACAATTGACGTGAGAATGAGAATAAATTATATTTAAATACTTGGTTTCATTACAAATGAAGCTTTTTGCACCTCCGCTATTTTCCGCTATATCTCCACTTTATCCCTGTTATAACTTTGTATACCTCCATCCTATAGGACTGCTAAGTGCTTTAATTACACAGCTTGAATTAGGGATGGAAAAAAATTAAGAAGAATGTGAGTAGAATAGAATCATTTCTTGAACAATTTAGAAGTAATTAAGTGAAAATTCTAGGTCCTAAACAATTCCTCCTTTTACCGATCCGAATGCAGCCTACTTTGCTATGGAGCAAAAAATGTTGAATAAAATGGGATGCCTTGGGATTAAGGTAAAACAATTTAATTAATCTTTTTCAAACAAAAAAAGTATTTTTTAACTTTATTTTATAACATTTAAACTCTCAAATTTCAAGAGCTTGTGAAGATGCATGTTGGAAGCTTTCTTTTGTGGTATGCATTATGGCTTTGTGTTAACTTTCTAAGTCGTTTCGTTTGTTATTAATTTTGGTATGTGACATTATGGTACATTTTCGGTTTCTTTTGTGTCTTTGTAAAGTGTTATGTGACATTGTGGTGAATTTGTAGCTTGTTTATTGTGTGCGACATTATAAGTGACTTGTGACTTTTCGTATGAATGTGGCTTGATCATATGTGTGTTTTATTTATTCCTTTATTTTCTTTCCTTCTCTCATTTTGTTATTGATGTCAACAGAAGGGAAGAAAATCCAGGCATATAGATAGGAGGAGTAAAAATATTTTTATATCTTTATGTAAACATATAGTTGTCATCGTAAAAAAAGCAGTTGAATGTCAGAACCTCCATTTCCAGCTTTAAAGTAACAACTATACATTTCAAAATATATTTCAAGTTTTTGTTTTAGGTATAAAAATTCTTGAAGATTACGGAGACTACGATGTATTACTCGGATAATGTGCTCGAAGGTTAAGGATCAAAATCGATTTATCATATGTTATAAGTCGTAGACATAACTTGTACAATTTCTTTTGATAATACACACATTTTGTAATACGTTTACAATAATTAATTAAAAAGAAATTAATTAATAAATGATAAAGTGGAAAAATAGAATCTATAAACGTCATAATTTGGCTATGAAATTTGCACCATTGTGTTCACGGAGATTTTTTGATCAACTTTCGTATATTAAGTTTTTCGATCGGAGTTCAAATGAAAGTTATTAATGTTTGAAGTTTTTGACTCGGAAATAATCATATATGTAAATGTGGTAATAAAAATTAATTAATGTTAGTCGAAACTTAAACGTTAAGAAATGTTAACGTTAAAATGAGAATATATATAAGCAGAAACGATTGATATTAGATCAAAAAGAAAATGGGAACAAAATAGAAGAAAATCAAACACGAATCGAGCAATTCAACAATGTAATGAATTAATGCCTAAAATAACCCACAAGTCAACCCGAGATCCCTGATGGTCGACCGGTAGTGGTCAATCGTAGGGAGAGGGTAGTCGACCCATGTCTTGTTAAGTTCGACAGTAAATTATGGCCGACCGACCTAAATTTAATAAATCTTTTATTGATGTATAGAATTGATTCTAGAGCCTATAAATATAGGTCTAGTTTCTCACTTATCTTCTCATATTTTTTGGCTCACTAAGCAAAGCTCTATCATTCTCTTTTTTCTATAATTTCTAAAATCTTGAAAGTAGTAAAACTAATATATATATATATATATATATATACACACAAGTAGAGAAAAGCTGAGAATAAAAGAAGAGAAGAATAAGATCGATTTAGAACACAAAAACAAAGGAAATCATGAATTTTAAACTAAATTCTAAATTTAATTCAATCCTTTCCCCAGATTTGTAATACTAATAGGTGTATGTTGTAGCATTGTAAAAAATAATAAGAAACAAATAAAATGGATAAACTAATTAATTAAGATAATACTAAAAATGAAAATTTTGAAAAATTTAAATTTTGACCATGGAAGATATGTTGTTGCTTTCGTGGCAAAATTCTAATAAGTTTCGATTTAATATTCTATAAACGGAGCTCAAACCAAAAAGTTATGGACGCTTGAAGTTTTTAGATTTAAAATTATTTAAATAGAATTCAAACTCAAACGAATAATTAATTTTTAAAATTCAAAATTCAAAAGTTGACAGTAATAAGACTTTGTGGTTAAGTAAATGTCAATAATAACGTTAATATTAAAGTATAATAAAGAAAAATAACAAATAAAGCAACAGCACAAAATTATCATTCCTGAAATGGGGGAAATATAAACCCCTGACCTCAACCGATTGACCGCAAGTGGTTAAGTGGTGGCTAGGGTTTGTGAATTTGACCTTTCTAGATTTTATAATTTCCAATCTTCCTTCATCTAATAGTTATAGCGCATTCCAACCACTATAAATAAGACCTTAGACCCCTCATTTTTATTCACAAAATATTTTGGAAACAATGGCAAACCTTTGTCAGTTCGTTTCTTCATAGATTCAAAAAAACTTCATTAGGTGTTCGGGTAAGAAATATTATACATTTATTTCGCTTCCTATTTATTTTCCAACATATTATTCTCCAATTTTTGAATTTAACATATTATACAAATCCCTTGCTATATATATGTCAAAAAGAAGAGATCTGGTAGAAATTGTTAAATGCATGTCAAATCAAAAGGAGGTAAAGCTAAGGATATACTGTGAGTAGAAATCTTAACTTTTCTATTTTCTTAATCAATCAGTATAGTTTGGCTTTGAATATTCCTTAGGGACTTTTGGTTTGTGAAAACACATATTATAAACCCCCAAAACTCCTTTAATGTGCAATATCAATTCTATGTTGGAACTTATTTGTTTATGTCAAAATAATGGATATTGTGTCGATTTGCAATTTTGATAATTTTACCTTTTATTACACTCCTTATTCTTTTACTTTGAATTTGGTTAAAGGATTTTGATTAAGGAATAGTGCATAGGGTACGAATTTTATACATATCTGCACTGCATATTCCCATGAATTAAACAGAATTCCTTTGTTTATTTTTTATATGAAAAAGGAGTCGAATGGAGCGTAAAATTTGAATTGTAAGTTTATATTATCAATATATCCTATTATTTTGATATAATAGATTAGGTTTAAATTTTAATTGTATACAAGTCTGTTGATGAACTTTTGATATGAATATTGGAATTTTAGGTATCTATTGATAATATGGAATGAGACTTATATAATTGTTTAAGGAGTTGACATTTAAATGATAGTCGTTTATTCCACACATTTAGAAATTACTGCGCATGCATATATATATATATATATATATATATATATATATATTAGCATAATTAACGTATAATTGCATAGTAAATTAGGTTAGTAATTATTACTAAATTCTCCTTAGGGAGGTAATTAATGTTAAAGGTGAAATAAGAAAGATCTCTTATAAGGCCTTGACTATAGAAACGGTGAGATGTGTGATAATATATGTAGAGAGTGATATAGATTATGTTTAAGTTATAGGGATGCGAGGTCGGTTAGATGCACATGGAATTCTGCCCTCCTAATCTAGCTACCAACATTGTGATTCTGGGGCTAATGTGAGACATCGCCTATAATAAGTTATTAAATGATGCAAGGTTAATCCCAAATTATGTAGGGTAAATATGCCTAGCTAATCTAGCTACAAACACCTACGAATAATTAGGCTAATGTGAGACGTCGTCGTGGGGTATAGATCATAATACAAAAGACATGCTTCAGAGATTGAAGGTGATAAGTAGTTGTGTGGGGGCGCTCCTCTTCTCTATGTAGGAAGTAGTAAATGGTTGGGATTATGGATTAGGCACAGTAGAGGTTATCCCGGGAAAGGGCTTGCTTCAATAAGAAGAATTAAGTTTTTGAAGTGATTCCATGCAGTATCAGCTAGATAGTTACCAGTGAGGAGTCCGCCTTGAGATATATAGTAAATGACGTGGACCTACCTTTAATAAGGTATTAAATGGTCTGAGTCTGCCTAATTTCCATTAAAAGGTATTAAGTGACTTCAGCACTATCTCTTACATTGTAGGACATTATGGATGATGTATATGTGATTTATTCGGTTGAAAGCAAGATGGCTATGACTTATATCTAGAAAGCCTTTTTATTTATAAGAAAAGCCTTTGGGATTATATTTGGAAAGATATATGATGTAGGTAGAATATGTAAGAAATATTCCTATTTAAATTATACTTCCCGGGTACTAATACAGTAAAGTTTAAGATTTTTATTCACTAGACATATGTTATTCTGACTCCTTCCTCATTACAGTACAGGTTAAGAAGGGCGATGCTGAAGGCAAAGACGTTGATGAGACTTATGGTAGAAATTTGTTTATTTACTTGTTATTTTCTATAGCTTCTGATGTACCTATGAAATAAAAATGATGTCGTGATTTTTAAATATTGTACCACAGATATGTAATGGCGATTATGGATATTTTGTTATGGTTTTCAATAACATTTGAAGCTGGAATAAAATGGGTACTATTGTTATTATTATATCTTATCCTTTCACTGTAAGATTCCGAGTGCGTAGATAAATAGCTCTATATTATTCTTTTTATCAACCAACAACCATCTTTGAGATGGTTATAAGTTTTGATGGGCCTTTTTCAGATTGGAATTTAGATCCATTTCAGGGTAGGCTGTTACATTTGGTACCAGAGCCTAGGTTAACTGATCATTATGGATAGGTATACTTGTGAGAGGCATACTTGTTTTTTAAAGTATTTTTCAAAAATCCTACTATATATAAATATATATGTATACTTATATTAAATGTATGCAAAAAAACTAGGCAAATCTTTACATCAACATTTAATACTATCTTAGGAAATGTAGAAGGAAGAGGATGTAACTCCAATGTTAATAAGGTAGTAAATGTGCAATAAATAGATAGTTATAAGAATTTAATAAGGATATAAATGGACCAATTAAAGAGTTTATTAGTATGGTTATAGAGAGATAAGGAAGGCATAATAGGTAAAATTGGAATGAATAAATACATTTCGTTAGAAATTGTCTATTAAAAAAATAATCATTTAAACAACTGACATTTATAGAAATAGCGAATAAACATATTAGGTAGTAATTTAATATTATAAGGCAATATATTAGTAAACATTCAGAAGTAAAATGTGTAAGAGTGAAACTCGCTTCCATAATAATGTGTACATTAATCACCACAAGAAGATAACCATATTTGAAAAGTTGAGTAAGAAAGTTCAAAAGTAGGAACAATAAAAGTCAGTTTTAAATCCAACCCCATGAGAAAGTGATTTTTAGTCAACTTTGGAAATATGATACTAATTGTTTTTGTGAGAAGTTTGAAAGAAGATGCAATTATAAAAGTGGTGGAATGTTTTAAAAACAAAATGGTGGATGAATTTCATAAAAAAATAGTAAATTTGATGATTTGAAGAGTTTAAAAAAATGGTGTTTTCAATTGTGAATTTCTTAGTTTAAATCTGTGATTTAAAAGCTTTTGATTAAAAAAAGGATTTTTGGCAAAAAGGAATTTTCATTTTTGAAATTTTGGTTTAAAATTGGTTGAATCAAAATGTCTTTGATTTTTATAGAAATGGATTCTTTGTTTCTTAAAATAAATGCAAAATAGAGCATATGATGAACTTGATGATTTTTCTTCTATTTCATAAATTTGAAAATTCCTTTTTAAATATATTTTTTGTTAAATGGGTAAATAAATGGAAATGGAACTTTAATAAATTATGGAATAGAGAATAAAAGGATAAGAATAACTAGGATAGGTGGAACATTTCTATATAAGGAAAATATGGAGAATAACGGTTGAAGTAGAAGTCATTTAGTTAGAAGAAATATAAATAGAGGAAATATTGAGAGAATTCGATAGAAATAGAATTAGGAATTTATATGAAATAGAATTAGTAATCTAGTTATAAATTAACAGGATGGAAGTTATTCTTGTCTACTCCGCTTTTCAATGTTTAAGGCTACAGAAGATGTTTTTTGAAAAAAAAATACAATTGGATGGAATTAAATATAAATGAGTTAAGATAATTTTTTGAATGTTATTAGGAGAAGTATTTATGTGAGGAAAAGAATTTTAATTATTCAATTTTCTATTTAGAATTTGTTTGAAAAGAATAAATTATTATTGAATTTAAAATGATAATGATAATGATAGAGAAATAAATTGGGATTGATAAAGAGTATAGGAGTTTAAATAAGATATAAAAAGTATTTAGTTAAGTGATAATATATTCTGAGTAAAAACGCAATAGATGTCTTTGGGATAATATAACAACTTGAATTTAGAAATTTGGCATGCATGTGAATGGATTATGGTTTGAAGTCTACTCAGATATGTGTCTTGTAAATAGAAATATCTTTGAAATAATGAACTTTTCATAAGTATAGGCCATAATTTCATGTAGTAATAAATACTAATTTTGAATTTAATGCAATGAGCTTATTTGTATGAAAAAAAATTATTAAAATTTATTTTGTATGTTGTAGAAGGTTTCTGAGAAGGGAAATTATTTTTCTCCTTTATGGAATTAAGCAATTTTTGAATTTTTGATTTAATAATAGTTAGGTTGATAATTGAGTTTTAAATATTTCGAAATAGAAGTCCAACTTTTTAAAGAAATAAATCTCTGTAGTAGAAGGTCCTTAAAAAAAAGTTGGTTAGAAAAAGGAAAATTTTCACGGTTTCTTTCATGAACTATGAAATTTTTGAAAATTGGAAAAAAGGGTTTCCACTTTTATATTTTTAAAGGTAAAGGTTTGAGATATGGTGGTTTATAATTTTGAAAATTTAGTTTTAAGAATGAACTGAATAAAAAAATTATGGAGTAGATAGGGACCACTGCCTTGGTAAGTCAATGTAAAGATTTTAAGTTATGAATAAAATAGAAATAATATGTACAACCTGATCTAGATATCAGTTCTTGATATTTAATTATAGAATATTGGTAACTTTGTGAAGATATGCCGGATTTATATTTGGGTTGTAAGTTCGGTTGCCTTAGTTGACTTGGAATGTGAATTTTTATGTTTTGATTTATTTGGAGCGATTCCATGTGAATTCCATAAATCATCTAACTCCAAAATATATATAAAAGCATGTCATTTGAATTAACAAGGGAAAAGAAAGAGATGTGTAAGATGTGGATATTCTTTTCCATAGTTTACTATGTCTATTTAATTAAAAAGAAAAGAAATAATTCCTTATAGTTTCAAACAAAGCAAAGATCTTGCTTTGGTTGATTTATAAAAAATTTATAATGGTAATTCTTTTTAGAAGGATAGCTTTTGATTAATTAAAATGTGGAAAGAAATGTTCTAGTCTAGAAATTAATATATAGACACACGTATAACAACGCTAAACATATAAAAATGAAAATATATAAATATCGTAATTTACGACTATATGCATATTAATTAGTAATTAACGGATTAAGATTTATGGACATCGATAATAAATTTAATAGGTAACAAATTTATAAGTATTTCGAGTTATAAAGAATTAAATAGAAACTGATTAAGAAATTTAATATCGCATTTACAGAGGAATTGGATCGGTATAATAGAGATATTTTGAAACTAGTAAAAAAAAGAGGATTAAATGAGGATTTATTGGAGATGGTCTAAGTTGACAATAATGATAAATCATTAAGGGTATATTAACTAATGTAATGAATGGAACATATTTATTAGAAACCGAGAAGGAAATTTAAGGAAGATGGTGAATTAAGTGGAATAACATATTAAGAATGTTCACCTTAATTTAGTAAGTAGTATTAGGGACTCACATCATTAATACCAGTTAATGATAAATCACAACTTGAGAAAAAAATTCTTTTAGAGTTTTAAGATTGTTATTGCTAGTTATCTTGCTTAGATTATTGGAAAAGCGTATGATATGGTTTAAGATATGTTAATGTTTGATGATTGGGTTGATTTTATGGATGGGATTGGACTTCCATATAAATATATATAGAGAGAGGAACTTTATAAATAAGGAAACTTCATAAGGGCACTTAACTAATAATAAACTGTAGGCAAGACTAGAAGTTAATGAGAAAATTAGGTTGGTAACTAAAAATAAAGGATGCCTTAATCCCCAAAAAAAATTAGAAATTTTGGAAAAAAATTTTTAGCTTACTGAGATACGCCATTCAAGGATAACAATTCACCCCGGAAGAGATAGGATATAAAGAGAATTTTCTATTAAACAGAGATGAAGAAGAAGGTGGCAAAACTTGCCACTTGGTGTTTGATGTGCCAAAGAGGAAAAAGGTAGAATTGATTAGGAGTGAATGAAGGCCGCACAAGATCACTAGATATACTATACGGATAAGAGAAGAAAAAAGTTAGAGTTTGAAGTAAGGGATATGGTGTTTATTAACGTTTCCCATCTTAGATAGATTGTGAGATTTGGAAAGTCGTGAAAGTTGGTACCAAAATTTATTGAGTCTTTCCAAGTTTTAGAAAGAATATAAAGACTTGCTATTGTGTGGAGCTACTGGATAATTGGCAGGAGTCCATGACTTTTTTTTCGCATTTGAGAAAATGCCTTCATGACATAGTTACTATGGTAGAGCTTGATATATTGGGGGATACTGAGACGGAGCTAATAGGATCCCATGCCGCCATAAGCATTGTGGAACACAGAACTAGAAAGCTCCGCAATAAAGAAATTAGACTGGTTCGAGTACAATGGGGGAAAATCCAATGGAAAGAATGAGGATTTATCATCCTAAACTGTTCATGGCAAACTTTCCTCTCCAAAGTCAGGTTTTGGTTGCATTATGGTCGCTATATTGGACGGTAGGAGATTGTTGCTACACTTTAGACCGTCATTTGGCACTCATATAGATTATTTTTTTGCATGTTTAGAGTGTTTTCATACATACTTATGTGTCAAGTTCATACACTCACGGTAGGATTAAGCTCACCTATAGTATGTCAGTGCACTTTTGATTGAGTAGATGGTTGTGTAGATAAGTTGGTTGTATAACATGGATGTCTATTGCACGTTACGTTGTTCGTCACTTGGAAAGATTTCGGCAGCGAAATCCTTTTAAAGGGAGGATAATGTAACACCCCGTAAAATTAATAAGAAATAAATAAAATGGATAAATTATTTAACGAGGTTTGGCTAGAAACGAAAGTTTTTCAAAAGTGGGAATTTGACCATGGTAATGATGTGGTTCTGTTTATGGCAAAATTCCGATCAATTTCCATACATAATTTAAATAGAATTCAAATTCAAATGAATAATTAAATTTTAAAATTTAAACTTAAAAGTTAACAATAACTAGACTTTGAGGTTAAGTAAGCGTTAAAAATAATGGTAACATTAAAGTATAATTGAGGAAAATAATAAATAAAACAACGTCACAAAGATAACATTATCAAAATAAGAGGAGAGGTCGACCCCTGACCTCGACCAGTGGTAGAGGGGCAATTGACCGCTTCCTGTCAACTGGTGGCTAGGGTTTGTGAATTTAAACGTTCTGGATTTTATAATTTCCAACAGAACCTCATCCAACGGTTTCGGTGTATTCCAATCACAATAAATAAGACCATAGAGCCCTCACTTTTATTCACATAATATTTTGAGAACATAAGGAAAGCTCTGTTTTTTCGTCTCTTCATAGATTCAGAAATACTCCATTAGGGTTTCAAGTAAGGAATCCTATATATCAATTTTATTTTCTATTTATGTTCCTAACCTATTCTTCCCTAATTTTCTGAATCTAACATATATGTTTATAAATCCCTTGCTTGTGTGTGTGTGTGTATCAAAAAGAAGAGATTTGGTAGAGATTGTTAGAGGCATTCAAATCCAAAAGAGGCATAGTTAAGGATATATTGTGAAAGAAAATCTTAACTTTTCTATTTTGGTTTGAATATGCCTTAAGGGGTTTTGGTTTGCGGAAACATCATATTATAAACCCCCAAAACTCCTTCAATGTGAAATGTCAATTCTACGTTAGAACCTCAATTGTTTCTGTCAAAATATTGGAAATTGTGTAGATTTGCAGTTTTGATAATTTTACATTCCATTCCACTACTTATTCTTTTTCTTTAAATTTGGTTAAAAGATTTTGATTAAGAAATAGTGTGTAAGGTATGAATTTTATTAGTATTTTGCACTGCTTATTCCCATAAATTGAATTAAAATTCCTTTGTTTATTTTTATGTGAAAAAAGAGTTGAATAGAGTGTAAATCTAAAATTGTAAGTTTCTATCATCAATATATTCCATTATTTTGATGTAATATGGTTTAAATTTTAATTGTATACAAGTCTATTAATTGGAACTTTTGATATGAATATTGTAATTTTGGGTATTGTTGATAATATGGAATGAGACTTGTATAATTGTTTAAAGAGTGGACATTTAAACTCTAGTTTAGGGTGTATATTATGCATGCATAGAAATTACTAGGTATGTGTGTGTATTGGCATAATTAACATATTATTATAATGCATAATTGTGTAATTAATTAGGTTAATAATTATCATTAAATTCCTTTTAGGAAGGTAATTGATGTTAAAGGCGAAATAAGAAAGATCCCTTATAAGGCCTTGATTATGGAAACAGTAGGATGTGTGATAATATATGTAGAGAGTGATGAGGATTATGACTAAGTTATAGGGATGCGAGGTCGGTTAAAAGCACACGGAAGTCTTCCCAGCTAATCTAGCTACCAGCAGTGTGACTTGGGGCTGATGTGAGACATTGCCTATAATAAGTAAATACTATGACGTGAATTTAGTCCCATATTATGTAGGGTAAATCTACATAGCTAATATGGCTACTAGTACCTACGAATTATCGGGCTAATATGAGACATCACTATGGGGTAAGGGTCATAATACGAAGGGCCTACTTCAAAGATTGATGGTAATAAGTGGTTGTGTGAGGGCCCGCCCCTTCTCTATGTAGGAAGTAGTAAATGGTCTGGATATGGTCAAGGCATGATAGAGGATATCTGGAAATGGGCCCACTTCAATATGAAGTATAAAATGGCTGAAGAGATTCAACGCAATGTCGGCTAGATAGTTACTAGTGAGGAGTCTATCTTAGTATAGGTAGACATGACGTGAACCTGCCTTAAATAAGGTATTAAATGGTAGGAGTATGCCTAATTCCCATTAATAAGTATTATGTGACCTGAGCACTATCTCTTACATTGATAGGACATTTTGGACGATATATATGGGTAATTGGGTTGAAAGCAACATAGCTATGGGCTTATATTTAGAAAATGTAACGATCCGTAATTTTATCACTTTTAAATAGAATATTTAATTAATTTTGAATATTCAAATATATAATTTTAAACTTAAATAATTATTCTTATGTGATAAACAATAATGGTGAACTTATTTCTAGAATTGGTTTACAAAAAATAGAGATTTTGGATTTTCGTTGTAGAATTGACAAAAGCTGGTTTTCAATAAAATTTGATATACATTCGAATAATTATTATAAATAGTAAATAACTCTTTTTAATAGTTATATAATGGTATGATAATAATAGAATTTGATTTATAATGGTTTATAATATATATACTTGTTTTATAAAAGTGTACAAACTTCGTCGCATTTTGACAATTCGATGTCGTATTTTTATAATTGGATTTTAATATTATTTAATATGATTTTATAACTAAAATGAACTTGTTTTAATTACTTAAAGATGATAAGAAACTTATTTTCAAGTTTTGTTACATAAATAAACAGTTTGATTAAAACAGAAAATATGACCGGATTACGTTTTGTCGAAAATCAACATTTTATTCAGTATAGGTTGTGTAAACTTTTTGCAACTTAAATAGTTATTATATGAACACATTAACAAAGAAATAAACACCGCACTTATGTTAACTAAGGATTAAGCTAAGTGTTTAATTAAGTAAAGGAAAGTACTTAAAGAAGATATTTTCACCAAATCCAACACAAGTCAAATCAATTCACATCAAAACAAAAGCAAATCAAACAAAATCTCCAACTTAGTCCACTTTTCCAACTAGTTTCATCCCTTAAGTATTAAGTAAAGATGATATAAAGTAATGAAGTGATGTGATGATGGTAAGTGTTGAAAATGCATGTTTACTTAAAGGTTAAGGAAGGGTACTTATGTCATTTGACAAATCTTAAGGGTTATTTATTCTAGGGCTATAAATATGGACCATTATGCCTTCATTTCTTCACATTTCCATTCATTCTTTTCTTAGCTTCTTCTTCTCATTCCTCTCCATTTTAATGGCTTCTTCTCTTCTCTTTCCTTGCTAACTTTCTTAAAATCATATCAAACCAATTTCAAATACCAAATTTTGCCAAAGTTCCTATATCATCATTATAACATGGTTTAGCATCTAAAAAGTGAAGAAATGATGAAACCTATGGAGGCCGAGCTCTACATAAGGAGAAGTGAAGTTCGGGAAGCTCCAGAGTGAAAATATTGGAGAGAAGTGTCGTCGGTTTCATCCCAAGAAGATAGGAGGGATTTTGAAGTACTGCAGAACCTCTGCCAGATTTTCTCAAGCTTGGGAGGGAAAAATGGAGTAGATGATGATTAGTTGAAGTTGACAAAGTTTAAGTGAAGTGTTGGATTGAATGAATGTTGGTAGGTAGTGAAACGATTTGGTTAATGGCGAGTACTCACATTTAAATTTACTAAATAATCTCTATATAGTTCGAAATACAATGATATGAAAATATAATATATATTGGATGATTAAATGTGTGATTACTTGTTGAATGTATGGATGTTAATATTGTTAATTACTTGGTTTGATAAATGATAAGAGAAATGGTTAGTAATTAAGCATAGTTAATTAAATAAGAAATAAATCCATATAAATATGTGTATGGAAATTGTTTAGCCTATTAATGATTTTAAAATATCTAAAAAGGTTGCAAATGATATTATAATAATATAATATTATAATATGAAATGAAATGAAAAATGAGTTTGAAATATGAAAATTATGTGTTTAAATGAGTTTAAAATGATTTAGAAATGTTTTATAAACATTTAAAAATATTTCCATGAAGTTTAAAAAAATTGAAAAACAAGTCAAAACTAGGCGCGTCGCGTAACGGTAGTTTGTGGTTTTGCAGCGTAGAATTCAAACAAGTGTAGAGAATGGAATATAGTTTGGAATTCTTCGAGTTAAGAATTTTCTGAACTACCATATCCATAGTTTTTAAACGAAGAAAGGAAATCAAGATTTCATTAAGTAGAATTTGAGATATGAGTAAAGTAAATTTTTAGAAAAATCGTGGTTTTGCAGTTTAAGACCTAAATGTGAAATTGGTTTAAAATGATATTTTTAAATTCTTTAAAAATATGTAATAAATTGTATAAATCTTTAAATGTTATAAAAGATATTTGAGTTATCTAAATGAATTTCCAAAAGATAGAAAAGTCGTTCGATCAATATAGCTTTAAAAACACTTTTCGTAGCACTTTTTCACACCAGTTTAAAATAACTTGTGAAATATTATTTTAAACTTAAAAAAAGATCTTATTTAAGTTTTTCCAAAAATAAGAAATTTTCAAAAAAGTTAATAAACCAGATTTTTAATCGTATAAACGATATTCTGGTCAAACTTTGTATTAAGGTCCGAGGAGGGGATTTGTACTATCCGCGTGAATTTAAAAGGTGATTCCACCATTATTCCACGAATGGTACGTGTTAAATATGGAAGTTAATCTGTGTATGATTAGTCTATTCTTTTACTCAATACAAATTGGTTTAGAGTTTACTGTAAACCATGTCTTAAATAACATTGTTTTTGACCTATTAAAATATTATGATTTGAATATCAAAAATCTTTGATTTATATTTAAATAAATAATTCGAAAATGTTTTTCCTGAGTAAAAAGTGAACCGATTTGGAATTGTTCCAAGATTCAAAAGGATTTAATTGACCAAAAGGATTTAATAAATGAGGCTTAATGATTCCATATACTGTTAAGAAGATAAATAGAATAATTTAAAATATTATGTCTCTCTGAGATATTTATGAATGAAAAAAAGATGAATTAAATTGATTTATGATCGATAATCACATACGAACTTAACATATTTTTAATCAATGATTGGTTTGGAGAAACCAGGGTCGAATTTAGATAACTCCTGTCCAAAAACCACTTCGAACCAATATATACATTTACGAGTAAAGATGTGTTAAAGATGATGATTATTGAAGATTGGTGATCTTCAGAATGTACGGATTGTTTTCACGAGTCCTGGGGGTTACCCTACATTATATTTATATGGTAGTGTTGTCTACATTTTGAAATCTTCATCGTATTGAAGACCGAAGATCTTTATAAGGGAAGGACTGCTTGTTGACATTCTCTAGGTATCTCCCAATATAGAGACATTTATTATAGTAGTGATCATGTCGTATTTTGAAATCTTCGGATTACAAGGACTACTCACTATTGATCGTAGAGGTGTCTCCTAAAAAAAGGATGTGGTAGGAGGAGTGCCATCGTTTTGTTTTGTTCCAAAATGAACTTGTATGGATGAGTATCTGACAGTGCGTTTTTGATCATATTAATTGATCTCTATCAATGTATTATCTATTTGTGGTGGAGAAGGCAACTTCTCTTAGCTTAACAACCCTTCTTGGTATGTACAAGCTCAGGAGTTATATGTTTGTAGAAATCTGTTATGTGATTAAGCAATGGCAATGTGGCATTCTAAGAGGAATGTGCTTTGTGGAAGAATAAAGCGTGGCTTTGTTAAAAGCAAAGCACTTCAAAATTAAGCGTAGCCTCATGAGCCTCACATCCCATAGATGATATAGGTAATTATATGGTTTGCAGGACATATATTTCAGGCTATCGGTTGCATGAGTGTGGAGGAGTCCAATGGAATCTGAATCTTTAAGGCATCTATTGCCCCATTTATTTTAATATGGTAGCTAGCTTGTGAAAAGTGATAAGGTTACCGGATATTGGTAGTGTAGCCAGTACAGTTCCAAGTGGCTAGCTTGAGAAAAGCGATAAGGCTTTCAAGGACTATGGTTGCTATGCGTGGATCGAAGGAAAAGGCCACTAATTCCCTATCATGTTGGGAATCCAATCCCATTACGTGCTTTACAATTTTGATCGTAGTCCCAAAATAACTGTAATGCTTTGCAAACATTCAGCTACCTCTTATTGGAATTTAATTTTGGCTATGTTTATATATATTTACTTGGAAAGGATTTTCAAAGCAGTGTTATTATGAATAATATCAAATGGTTTAAGTATAAAGTATTTTTGTTATCATAAGGTAAAAACCCATCTTTTGTTATATGTGAACGTTGGTCTTATGAGATACCCTTCTTTCCAAAGGTTTTTTATTTATATCAATGGGATCTATTGATTTAAAAATATTTCGAGTATCTCACGCTGGTTTATCAAGCCAGATTCAGGTATTTTTCACACCCGAGTTAGATCCAAGTAGTTTTAGATTTAGTTAAAGACGCTTGGAGTTTCTAAAGGAGAGCCAAAGATCTTCATCTACGTATGGACGTATTCTATTATCCGCTGCATATATTGCATTTGTTTTTATTTTTCAGCATTTGTAAGGACAGAGGGCTTACCACTATCCAGGTTGAATCCAAATTAGATTTTGATATTGTATTCAAAATATTTCACTGGAAATATTTTTGTTGAAATAATGTATGTTATTCTATTCATGTGAGATTCCATTCTATCTTTATTTCCTTTTTCCCAAACAATTGGTCTTTCCAGCACTTGATTGTGGCATAAGGAAGTATTACTATCGATTTTCAAAGGTCGAAAATCACGGTTGTTACATATGGTATTAGAGCTTAGATTGAGCAAACACCTAAGCTTTGGTGGGGTAAAATTCATTATAGATAGGGTTAGTAATGGATGAGTGACTCATTAGAGATAGGGCCAGCAACACCCTAGAATGAGTTTGAGAGTATTATATATGAGCACGTATTTGTTATTTGATATAAAAATGTTTTGTGTTGATTTATCTGTTGATTTTTTTATAGATTCTGATCGACGCACCTGATCGCCGTTACCGATAGGGATTTCTAACACTTAAACTAGGATAATCGACACACCGTTCCTAAATGGAGTATATTTTATGTATACAAAAGTATAAATATTCATGTGATATGGAACTTTTATAAGATGTTATCCCTTTGGAAAGTTCCAAGAACAAGGTCTTGATCTGTTACGTGATGGTGGGAATAATCTTCTAAGTGTCGATCATATGTTGGCTTGGGCGAATGGTATCGAACATTTGGTAAATTATTCTTCTTATCATTGTACAATCAAGGCAGGTTCAAAGTCGGATAATTTAAATCAGGCTATTTGGATAAAAGGATTTTAAGCCAAGAAATTAATGGTATAAAACTTTTGATAATAACTTAGTATATCATTTAGGTCATGATGTCTTATTATATGTCGAGTAATGTGTAACGACCTAAACTTTCAGTCGTTTGAGTTGGAATATTTAATTGATTTTAAATATTGAAAAGTTAATTTTATAAGTTAAATAACTTGAATTTTAAATATAGCAATTATTTGATAATTAAATTGTTAAATTAAATATTTGGAATTGTTTAAATAATTAAATCTTGAATTTTATATGAATAAAAATGGTTTCAAAATCTTATTAAATTCAGAATACATAAGATGTAATAATAAATTTTTAAAATTTAGATTTAAAAATGACCTATTCGGTTTTAGTAAAAATTTATTTTAACTAACTTGTGAAAATAGCCTTCCAATGTGCTGTCTCGAATTTCGACGAAACTAGTTTCACTGGATCAATAATATTAAGTTATTGTATGCCATCAAATTTCATGGCAATTGAGTGTATCATATGGTCGTATGAGTTTGAAATGCATATAAATTAATTTCAGGAATTAATAAATATAATTGGGTTTGAAAAGCTAACTCCTACATATAATCGAATTAGGTCTTGAGACTAGTTCTATTGTGTTCGGGATAGGGGTATTTAGTATAGAACACCAGGTGGCAAACCTCGATTGGAATTCGAGATTTGGGGTTGTATATTACCAGATATTTTGGATTGTTATAATATAAAACAATATGTGCTCCCCATACTTCGGTCCATTCTCTACACGTAAACCCATACTTCCCCCATGTACTTGCCATACCTCTCTTCCCTATTAAAAAAACCATCGCGGCTATAACGAAAAAAAGTGATCATTCTTTTAAAATTTAAAATTCTCCTCCTCATCCAACGATTCAAGGTGATCGGAACCTCCATAACCATTTTCAGCCTATGGCCTCAACTGCACTTCTATTTGGGAAGGATGTGATGAAAAAATTGAAAGGTGGTGATCACCTATGATGTGACGAGGTGGCTGGAAATTGGCGATAAAGGCAGTTGCATTCTCAAGGGATTGCGGCGATTTGGTTAATCGATTAACAATGGGATCTGAAGCAAAGTGGTAGAGAGGGTCATGGTCTACATGCTGGCTGAGTTTGGCATTGATCAGTGACCTGAGGTGGCGTAAATTGATGATAAACGTCATTCAACATTTTAGGTTATTCATGACGGTGAAGGTGTTTCTTGCGATGGCATGAGCAGCATAGGGTTAGGGATGGTGGTGGCAGCCTTTGGCATAGAGGCGATGGCCTCTGGTGATCTTTGGGGGTGGTGAACTTGGTGGAGGCGCGGTCATGTTTTTGATTTTCTAAAGATGACGTGAATGACAGAGAGAAAGAGATTAGATTAGTTAATTTAGGGGTAATTAATTTGATTAATGAATGTAATTAGAGATTTAAAATAACTATATTAAAATCGATAACTTATTGATTATCTTGCTTATACGAGGTCCAAATTAAGCGCGCTGGGTCGCGTTAGGTCCGTATCGATGATATCTACGCTCTGGAATTGGATTGGCTTTGATTGGAGATAGTTGAAATTATGCTAAAATTGGACGTTGTTCGATTTTAGTTCCAAATCAGAACACTTCGACGACAACAGAAATTTCAGTGAGTTAAATCTCCTTTTTGGTTAACCAGTAATATTATATAGTTAATAAAAATTATTGACTGGATGTTTGAATGATTTACTGTTTTATCAATTGGTTTGGATTTATTCCCACCCTTGGATCAGTTGACCTTTTATATATTCCTGCCTAGCCGCGGATGACCCACATTATATAATTATATACTATTTGTGATGTGGGGGGATAGGTTGGAGGGATCCAATGGATTCCTCTCCATTATTGAAATGTTTTCAATGGTATTCTTGTTGTATGATTGTTAAATATCAAACTTGTTTGTTAACCCTATAGGTTATGACATCGTTATATGTTCAACTCAAACCCTGTGGTGATAGAAAATCAATATCGATATTGGTTAAGTGTTTAGTGGCTATTGGCCTCAAATTAGTAATTTAAAAATACTATAAATTGCCATTTGAGTTGAAGTTGGCTTTTGCGACAGGAAATGATTTTTAAAATCCGAAATTAGGTTTCGAAAATATGTTGTTTTAAATGATTTAACTTCTATTTTACTTCAACCTTCTTATCTGTCCTTTTTGAATTATTTAGAAATGATTTTAAAATGTCCTACTATTATTTAATATTGTTATAAAGGTTAATATTGTTTAAAAGTTATTTATTTATATTTAATATTGTTTAAAAGTTATTTATTTATATTTAAGATTCTTTAGAAGTTATTGATTTTATATTGTTTTAGAAGTTATTTGTTTAAATAAATATTGTATAAGATAACTTATCAATATTTTAATATTTTGAAAGTTAATTATTTAAATAATTAATATGGCCTAAAATTAATAATAATGATTTATTAATAATATTTTGGAAATAAATTAATATTATTTATAATAAAAGATTAATTATTATTGTTTATTAATAAAGTTCTAAAATTATTAATTATTATTATATAACAGTGTTTTGAAGTAAATGATTACTACTTATTTATATAAATGTTTTTGAGATTTATAAATAGAATCTTATAAATAAACTTGTGTTTTTTAAAAGGAGTTTATAAAATGTTTTGGAGAGTTAAAGGAAAATTATTTATAATGTATAAAGAGAGCTTTGTAGAAGGTTTTAGATATTTATTAAAGAATTCTATAAATGGGTTTATAGATTTATAAGAAGAGCTTTATAAATAGTTGCATGGATTTAAAGGGCTCATAAATGACTTAAGAAATGATTTAGAAATATTTAAAAATGGTTTTCAAAGATTATAAATAGTTATAAATGATTTTAGAGATTATAAAGGAGTTTATAAATGGTTTTAGAATTGTGTAAAAAGGGAATCTTCCTCCGTTCTATGAATTTACTTATACCATTGAGATAAGTATATAGATAATTTCTAAGTATTGAAATATAGGGATTTTTGCATATATCTTTGTAAAGGTGTGTAAGTAATTTACAAGTTGTTTTAACTAATGAAAAGATTAATTAAAGAGATTAGTGGTTGCTTATATGCTTGACCAATGTTGGTTTTCCCTTTGGTAATAAATCCTTGGATTGATTGTTTGTTTATTCGATAGTTAAATAACCGACTGTCAAATTTGGACCTGAATATAAATTTGAAAATAACTAGGAGAAACACGTGAGTTATATTGCATAATCATCTCCTATGATGTTGTACCATGTGTATAAATCTCATTTCATTCTCCTAGGAAAAATGATAAGGAAATCCATCCACTAACGGTTAGGAGGTGATCTCCACTCTTATCTTCGACTGTTTATTTCCTAAAGAACCAGATTTGAGTTTACCGGAAACTACCGAATATTTTTTCGAGAAGATCGAGATCAGGTATGTTATCCAAAAATCACTTTAATCCAATTCAAGCATTTTGAAGTGAAGATATCTTGAAGATGATGGAATTGGAGATGGAGATTTCAAGCGTTTCGTTTAGTCCTGGAATGAACTTGTATGGATGAATGTTGGCATTGCATTGTTGCCTAGAGGGGAGTGTCAACATTCGAAGTAGGAAGTGCTATATAAAAGTAAACGTAGCTTCAAGCCTCATCAACTGGGAATGACTAAAACATGGGAGATGCGGCAGGGCTAAGTTGGTCGATCCTAAGTAGGGTATGATTATCCCTATCTAGAGTCGATATTATCTCTCATTTGTATGCTTCAGGGCCCATTAACAGAGGGGTGATCATATTCGGTATTATCTAGTAAAGGGTAGGCCGATTGGTAGCGGTCAATAGATTGAACCACGGTGTTATTTTATCTAAATATGCACCGTGATGGACGGTACTCCAGTAGCCCGTCATTGTACGGAATTCATTCTCTAATACGATCCTTTACAATTTTTGTTGTATACCTATTATGCTGGAATTTAATCGATGTAACAATTTTGGCTATGATTAGTAAGTATTTGTATCTTAGATACTATTATAATATCAGAGAATTTCATGTGAAATGGTTGGTTATTGTAAGGTAAAATCCCGTCCGTGTTTATGTACGGCATGGTCTGATGAGATACTTTTGATTTCAAAGGCTTTTTATAATTTTAAAGTCCTATTGGGTGTGTTTTCTCACGCTTATTTTTCAAACTGACTTAGGTGTTATTTAATTATAATGGTCGGATCAGACCGAGCATTTACAGTTTGCCTTAGATGCATTGGAGCTCAGGGACGAGCTGGAGATCCAAGACGTATCTACATATTTCTTTATGTCCCACAATGTTGTCTGTTGATTGTATTTATTAGCAAGTGTAAGGACAGATTGTTATAACTATCCTGGCTAAAGTAGGTTAGTATATTCTGATTAATGTTTGTATATACATATGTTACAGTTTGTTTTTGTGTAAAGATTTGTTGTATATTATAGATTATTTGTTTCGCTATGAGATTCTATGTTGATTAGTTTCTTCTTGTCTTCTTACTTCTTCTTTTTCCCTAACTATCCGCCTTTCTATTCAATTTGAGTGGAACGTGTATGGTTGATTGTTCGTTCAAACTGTTCGAAGAAGTGGGTTGTTACATAATGAGTTATGGGCTAATCCAAAGAAAACACGTAGAATACATGCACAAAAAAAGACAGAAGAGAAATTAAAACTAAGATCTTATTTCAACATCTTCTGTTATAGATGCGTTAAAGAAGAGTATTATGCATCTCTGTGTAAGGAAATGAAAATAAAGTAAAAGGATAAAAAGAAAGCAAAGAAAAAGAAGAAAGAAAAATCTTTTAGGGTTGATATATTCTGTTTCAGGTGTAAAAGATATATGTTTAATAAAAACGAATTTTAAGAACACCTATCCTAATCTTTTAAAAACTTAAAAGGATTATATTTTAAATATGAAGGAATATCTTTTGAAAGATATAGATATTTATGTGTGTAAGGAAATGATAATATACAGTTATTACCTTTTGTTGATTGAACGAATATCTTGTGAATAAAGTTTCACGATTAGACTATAAGGCATTTTATAATAATATCAGCATAAAATTAATGAATTTGTATAAGATAATAAAATAAGCATGTATTTTACACAAATAAAATGATTTTGAAAAAGATGAATATGTAAGATATGTTATATGAATTTTGAGAAACTAAATTTTGGTTATTTTGGAAAAGAATTATGAAATTTTGAAAGGAAGCAAGTTAATATAAGATTATTTTATGAAAGGAATTTATAAAATGGTTTTATAAACAAAATAATCTCTAATGGATTTTTTTTGAAAAGAAATTTCAAATAAGAAATTTAAAAAGTAAGAAAGTCTTAAATGGTAACTAGTTGAGTGACTCGAAAATAACTAAAAATGGATAAGAGATATGTTTGGATGGTAAATACGTCTCTTAAGTATTAGCCTTCTTGTTAAGGGGATATAGGATACTGTTGGTAGTACCCAGTTCCTTAGTATTATTTTGAGTTACTCGATCAATATAATTTTCCTTAAGTTAAAAGAATACTTTTTATTTACTATTTGATTGGTTAATATTAAGGTTGGTTAAAAAGGAATATATTATAATGAGAGTTGATTGTAATCTTGGAAAATAAAAGTAAATTATCTTTTAAAATTGAAATGATTCCTTTGGTATGAAATGTTTTTCTTTAAGAAAAATATTTGAAAATAAATATTTAGAGTGATTATATATAAAGAAGCATTTTTTAAAAAAGATAATAGTTTTGTTAAAAGTTTTCATAAAGATTTTTGAATGTTGATACATATGAGGTACGTAGATTATTTTGTCACACGATTTTGATCTAAGAATCATGTACAGAACTGTAAGGTGTTCTCACCGGTCCAAAAGTGGATTCATCACTCGATTCTTGGCGATGAATGTTAATGAGGGTTTACGATTGGGCACTCGAGTTTTCTATCATAATTGAGAGCTATGTAAGGGAAACGAAGGTTTCTGATCAAAGAGCCTGATCAGAATCCGCACTAGAGGACGACAGATCACTACTAGTTCAGAAGTAAAGTTGTGGATTCAAACAAAAGATCAAATCAGATATCGCATATGGATGATCTATGTATATCATATAGAATTGAGTTTAAAGATTTATTGAGTAAGTATTATCGGGTTTTGGGTTTTGATTTAATTTCAGGAATAAAATTCTTTTAAGAGTGGAAGTATGTAATGACCCATAATTTTATCACTTTTAAATGGAATATTTAATTAATTTTAAATATTCAAACATAAAATTTTCAAGCTTAAATAATCTTGTTTTATGTTATAAATAATAATGGCGAACTTATTTTTAGAATTAGTTTAAAAAAATAAAGATTTTGAATTTTCATCGTAGAAGCGACAAAAGCCCGTTTTCGATAAAATTGGATATACATTCGAAATATAATGATATTATAATAATAGAAATTTGATTTATAATGGTTTTATAAACATATATACTTGTTTTAAAAAGTGTAAGCATTTTGACAATTCGACGTCGTATTTTTATAGCTGGATTTTAATATTATTTAATATGGTTTTAAAACTAAAATAAACTTGTTTTGATTATTTAAAGATGATAAGAAACTTATTTTCAATTTTTTTACATAAATAAATAGTTTGATTAAAAACAGAAAATATGACTGGATTATGTTTTGTCGAAAATCAACATTTTATTCAATATAGGTTATGTACACGTTTTGCAACTTGAATAGTTATTAAATAAACACATTAACAAAGAAATAAACACCTCACTTATATTAACTAAGGATTAATTAAGTAAAGAAAATTAATTAAAGAAGATATTTTCACCAAATCCAACACAAGTTAAACCAAATCACATCAAATTAAAAGCAAATCAAGCCAAACTTTACCTTAGTCCACTTTTCCAACTAGGTTCATACATTAAGTATTAAGTAAATATGACATAAAGTCATGAAGTGATGTGATAATGGTAAGTGTTGAAACTGCATGTTTACCTTAAGGTTAAGAAAGGGTATTTATGTCATTTGACAAAGCTTACGGGTGAAATATTATAAGGCTATAAATATGGACCTTTATGCTTTCATTTCTTTACACTTTCATTCACTCTTTTCTTAGCTTCTTCTTCTCCTTCCTCTCTATTTTAATGGCTTCATCTCTTCTCTTTCCTTACTAACTTTCTTAAAATCATATCAACCCAATCCCAAACTCTACCAAACTTTGCCAAAGTTCTTATACCATCATTAAAACATGATTTAGCATCTAAGAAGTGAAGAAATTATGGAACCTATGGAGGCCGAGCTCAACATAAGGAGAAGTGAAGTTTGGGAAGCTTGGGAGTAAAAATATTAGAGAGAAGTGCCATCGGTTTCATCCCAAGAAGACAAGAGGAAATTTGAAGTACTGTGGAAGCTCTATTGGATTTTCTAGAGCTTGGGAAGAAAGAATGGAGTAGATGATGATTAGTTGAAGTTGACAAAAGTTTAAGTGAAGTGTTGGATTGATTGAATGTTGGTAGGAAGTGAAACGATTTGGTTAATGGTGAGTACTCGCATTTAAATTTACTAATTAATCTATAAATAATTCCAAGTTTAATAATATAAAAATATAATATATATATATATATAATGAATAAATGTGAGATTACTTGGTTGATTACTAATTAAATATATGGATGTTATTATGGATGATTACTTGGTTTGATAAATGATAAGATAAATGGTTAATAATTAACCATAGTTAATTTAATAAGAATTAAATCTGTATAAATATGTGTATAGAAATTATTTAGCCTCTTAATGATTCTAAAACATCTAAAAAGATTGCAAATGATATTATAATAGTATAATATTATAATATGAGATGTAATAAAAAATGAGTTTGAAATATGAAAAGTATTTGTTTAAATGAGTTTAAAGCGATTTAGATATGTTTTATAAACATTTAAAATTATTTGCATGAAGTTTGAAAAGAAATTGAAAAACAAGTCAAAACTAGACGCGTAGCGTAACAGTAGTACGCAATTTCGCGCCATAGAATTCAAACGAGTGTAGAAAATGGAATATAGCTTGCAATTCTTTGAGATAAGAATTTTTCAAACTATTATATACATATTTTTTAAATGATGAAAGAAAATCAAGATTTCATTTGGTAGATTTTGAGATATGAGTAAAACAAGTTTTTAGAAAAATCGCAGTTTTGCAATTTGAAACTCGATTTCGAAATTGATTTTAAATAATATTTTTAATTTTTTTAAAAATATGGAAAAAAATTTATAAATAGTTTAAAAGAGATTTTAATTATATTAATGAATTTCCAAAAGATAGAAAAATTGTTTTGATCAATATAGCTTTTAACACACTTTTTGCAGCAGTTTTAAATAACTTATGAAATATGATTTTAAACTTAACCATTCTTTGTCATATCTTTTATAAATGGTTTTAAAAGAATAATTAAGTGTTTTAAATAATGATTTTGAATTTTTATAAATTATTTCTAAAAATTAAAGGAGTATGCGGAAGCGACTATTACATTTGTCCCACCTGTGAGATCTAAATGGTAAAACAAGGTATGTAACTAAAATTAGAAATGAAGCAACCAATGCCCTGAACTTACCGAGCCTCTGCTTTCTCTTTTAGACAAGGGGTGGAATAGGTCGAAGGGAAAGCCCGGATGCTCTAAAAGAAAGATCCCGTTTAGTTTTTCCAAAAGTAAGAAATTTTTAAAAGAGTTAATTAAACCAAATTTTTAGTAGTATAAAAGATATCCTGGTCAAACTTTGTGTTGTGGTTCGAGGAGGGAACTTGTAGTATCCGCATGAATTTAAAAGGTGATTCCACTTTTATTCCATGAATGATACGAGTTGAATATGGAAGTTAATCTAGTTTGATTAGTCTAATCTTTTACTCAATACAAATTGGTGTGGGATTTGTAGTAAACTATGTCTTAAATAATATTGTTTTTGACCCATTAAAATGTTATGATTTGAATTTAATAAATCTTTGATTTAGATTTAAATAAATAATTTGGAAATGTTTTTCCTAAGTAAAAACTGAAATGATTTGGAATTATTCCAAGATTCAAAAAGGTTTAATTAACCAAAAGGATTTGATAAATAAGGCTTAATTATTCCATACGCTATTAAGAAACTAAATGGAATAGTTTAAAATAATATGTTTCTCTGAGATATTTATGAATGATAAAAAAGATGAATTAAATTGACTGATGACTGATAATCACATATGAACTTAATATCTTTTTAGTCAATGATTGGTTTGGAGAAACCAGAGTCGAATTTGGGTAAATCCTATCCGAAAACCACTTCAAGCTAATGTATACGTTCGCAAGTGAAGATGTGTTGAAGATGATGATTATTAAAGACCAGGGATCTTCAGAATGAAGGGATTGCTGTCACGAGTTCCAGGGGTTTACCCTATAATATATTTATATGACAATGGTGTCTGAATTTTGAAATCTTCATCGTATTAAGATCGGAGTGGAAAGACTACTCGCTACTAATCCTATGGGTGATTCTCAAAAAAAGGATGTGGTAAGAGGAGTGCCTTCGGTTTTGTTCAGTCCCAGAACGAACTTGTATGGATGAGTGTCTGATAATGCATTTCTGATCATATTAATTGATCTCTATCAACGTATTATTGCGTGGTAGCGGGGAAGGATATTTCTCTTAGCTTGACACCTTTTCCTGAGTCATATGAGCTCAGGAGTTAGACGTTTGTAGAAATCGTGATTAAGGAATGGCAATATGGCATTCTAAGTTGATTATGCATTGTGGAAGAATAAAACATGGCTTTACAGGAATTGAGCATAGCCTCACGAGCCTCATGTCCTGGAGATGATACGGGTGATTATGTGGTCTGTAGGACATATATTTTAGGCTATCGATTATATGAGTATGGAGGATTCCAATGGAATCTGGATCCTCAAGGCATCTATTGCTCTATTTATTTTAATATAGGAGCTGCTTGTGAAAAGTGATAAGGCTACAGAGAGCCTTTTTGTCTATGAGAAAGGTCTTTGGGATAATATTTAAAAAGACTTGTGATGTAGGTAGAATACCTAAGACGTATTCCCTTTTAAATTATACTTCCCAAGTACTAATATATTAAAGCTCAAGATTTTTATTCACTAGACAATATGTTTTTCTAACTCCCTCAACATTACAATACATGGTAAGAAAGGCGATGCAAAAGGCAGGGATGTTCATGAGACTTGGCAATAATCTATTTGTTTACTTGTTATTTTTTGTAGTTTCTGTTGTATCCATAAAATAAAAATGATATTATAATTTTGGAATATTGTACCATAGATATGTAACGGTAATTATGGATTTTTTGTTATGATTTTCAATGACATTTGGAAGTTTGAATAAAATGGAACTTTTGTTATTATTAAACTTTATACTTCCGTTGTGAGATTTTGAATTTGTAGATAAATAGCTACGTGTTGTTTTTTTTACCAACCAACAGCCAGCTTTGACATGGGTCTAAGTTTCGATGGGCCTTTTCTAGGTCAGACTTTAGGTCCATTTCAGCGTGGGTTGTTACATATACCCTTTTTATATTTTGGATTTAAAGTAAGAGGGAGTTAAGTAAAAAAGTAAATGGATCTAGATTTGAAGAATTGGAAAGCTAAAGCAAGATGAGTGGGAAACTACATATTTTGTGATAATATTGGATTTATATCATTAAAGATCTTTTACATTTATGCCTAGATATAAATCATGATTTGGATATTTAATTTTATGCGCATAAGGAATTGGTATTGATCATGAATGGGATACTTAATTGTATACGTGTATTGATTACGGAAAATATGTCTATATGTTATAGAAAACCCTAAACATGATAGATATTGTAAACATTTGGATTTGAAAATTAGGGGTATAAATAGTCCTTAGATTTATAAATAGCTTGTTAATAAAATAATATTGGGATTCTAGATTTGGTTAGTTTATATTAAATTGGTATTAAACAATATTTTAATACACTGAAACGAATAGTGTAATGACGCGAATTTATGAAATTGTCTAAAAATACAAATAAAGGTGTGTTAGTTGAAATAACAAGTAATGTAAAAAAGGAAGAGATGTAAAAAATAAGGGCATTACTGTATTTTGTACTGTCTATTTAAATAGAAGAATAAAAGATAATTCCTTATTATTTCACACATAACTCTTTTAAGTAATTTATAGAAAATTATAGTGTTAACAATTTTCTTTGGGGAAAGAAGTCATTCCAATATATTAAGATATAAAAATCCTTAAGTACAACTAAAGTAATGTAAATAGGAATAATAATAAAAATTGAAAAGGAAAACCTAAAATATGTAATTTAAAATGGTGTAGAAAACAAAAGGTAAGTAAATAAGATATAATTAAACGAATAGGGAAGTAATAAGTCTAAATAGGCAATTAAAGAGATAATAGTTAAAAAGGAAATAGGGAAATTCATCCAATAATGTTAAACAAGAGGTAAAATGAATGTTAAGTCAATAAATCAAAAGTAAGTTATGTAAGATTTATTGAACATCAATGATTCAAAGTAAAGAAAAGTAATAGTTAAATGAATGTATATTCAAATATACGTTATGACGAGCATGAAATATATATGTGTATAAATAAATTAGTAAATAAGAATGACATAGTCATTAGAATGAGTTGGAATGTAAGTCAGTAGTGTTACACAACAAAATCATGCTCACCACAAGGGGCGACTAGCAATTGTGTATACATTATACTGATATGGAACATATCCAATCATAGGACCCATGGAGTATATACTCTTGTGTATAGGTAAAGGAATGCCCTTGGTAGAGTCTGCTTCAATGAATTAAGGAGGGTATTTCCTTCATTGCATTAGGCAATCCAAATAGGATGGTGAGCGGCTAATCGCTAATGTATGTATGTGTTGGTACCAAATCAGGAGTAGGATGTCTATATGGGTCGAGTTCGTCATCTATCGTGACGACCCGGAATTTTTGGATGTTTGAAATTGGAGTATTTAATTGGTTTTAAATATTTAAAAGTTAATTTTCAACTTGAATTCCAAACATCACTATTTATTTGATAATTAAATTATTGGATTTAATTACTGGAAATTAGGTAAAATGTTGAATCTGGAATTTTAAGCCTGTTAAAAATAATTTGAACGCTTGTAAAATTTATATTGATAGTGCTGAGGATAATAGAAGTTTTAAAATTGAATTCAATAGTGATTTTTTCAGTTTTGAAATTATATCGTTTAAATCGATATTTAGAAATAGCCTACCGGGTCACAGTCTCGGAATTTTGACGAATCCCGTTCCATTGGGTCCTTAATATTGTATTATTATCGGATTTCAATTTTCGCAGTGTTTAGAATGACCGTTCGGCCGTACGATAAGTGAACGCGCTGATAATTAAATCGAAATTTAATATAATAACTAGGTTCAAAAAGCTATCTTCTCCATAGGATCAAATTAGGACTCGAAACCTTTTCCATTGCGTTCAAAATAGGGGTATAACATTATAAAAGCCTAGCAGCACGCTTCGATAGGAGGTCCAAATTTTAATTTTCTAAAACGAGATACTTTAGAAAGAAAATTATAAAATATTATAATGGAAAAGGAAAGTCAAACCCTATGCCCAATCTTCGAAAGCACGCCTTATCCTTCATGTATAACGTACTCATGCATCCTCCTCTTCCTTAGAAATCAAAGTTGCGTTCTTTCTCTAAATCGATTCGTGAAATCGATTTATGAAATAAAAATAAAAAATAAGCGAGAACAAAGGGACGATTCTTGAGCTACAGGGGGAGTCGAGAGGGAGAGCGAACCCTAGCGCGCGAAGGAGGATCGAAGTTCGAACTCGAGGGCGCGTGGGTTGGTCGCGGTGGCGATGAGGGGTATAGGGTTCGATTAGGGCTGGAGTTCGAAGTCATCGTCGCTGTAGGGTCGCTTGCGAGCAACCGGGAGCAAGGCCGATGGTTCGGGGGTTCCAATTGTGGGAGGAGCCATATTCGTATGCAAATTTTTGGCAGAGAGGTAATATGTCGATTTATTTGTAAATTCGGAAATTGATTTAAAATTTGTTTCAGTTTGAAATCAATGGCAGTAAAAAAAAATCTATTTTGTTATCTACAAAGGAAAAAAGAATTAACAATAAAGGAAAGTTTGATATAAACAGAAAGATTAATTATAGATAAGGTTTGGAAAAAAAAGAGCAGGCATTTTAATGTGAGGAGTTTATATAAAAATAGATTTTTAAATCTATATAGATTATTAGTATGCATGAAGTTTCAATATACATACACACACACACACACACACACACACACATACTTGAGATTTACTGGGTTATTTTAAAATAATGGATGTGGTTATTAATTTGTACAATTAACTTATTTAATTTATTATGATTACTAAAAGATTTTTAAAAGGGAATTTACCGGTCTAAATTAAATTTTTAGTTAATTAAATCATTAAATGGTAATTAATTTTCCGATTGTTTGAAATTTTAATAAACCGTATAAATGTTTACTCAAGGTCAAAAACAAAGGCAAGACTGTAGTGGATTGCAAACGAAAATCAAAGGTGAGTTAATCTCACTCATCCAGGTTCTATTTAAATTTAAATGGTTAAATTTAAATAATTGGTTGAATGATTGAATTGATTTGATGTGCTATACTATATATAGTAGTATATATATAGTATATATATATAGTAGTATATATATAGTATATATTGGAGTGATTAATTTCCCTCATTGTATAGCGGATGAGACCCTATGCGCCGCATAAAAGCGAATGATATTGTATTAATCCCATATACCGCGATATTCCACCTCGAAGTGGAACTGGTATTTTATTGTGCTACCATCTGTGGATGCAGGGAAACAGGTTGGAGGGATCCAACTTGATTTCTCAAAATTATTTTGATTGTTTAATATTCTGTGTTATGAATATTTGATATTCTGTGATAATTATATTGATAAATGGAATATTGAAGCTATGATTTGCTTCAATATATTTCGGTACATGTAACGACCCAGAATTTTTAATAATTAAAATATGAATATTTAATTAATTTTAAATATTAATAAGTGAATTTATAAGTCAAATAAATTTTTATTTGAATTATTGGATTTAATTGGATAATTAAATCGATAACTTAATATGTTAAATTATGGAAATAATTAAAAATTGAGTTAAATATGATTGAAAATAATTTGGAAAATTTTATTTTATCATATTGAAGTTAGAACGATATTTTAGAACTTTTAAAATCGAATTAAAAGTTAATCTGTGAAAATTGAATATTTTAATATTTTATAATCGACTGTAAAATAGTCAATTTTTGAACAGTCTCAGAATTGAACGAAACCAGTTCCATTGGATCCGTAATAGTTAGTTATTACCGGATTTCAATTTTCGTGTCAATCGGAGCTATCGTTTGATCGTGGCAGCTCGAAACGCATCGAATCGTTTTTAATTTAAATTTGGCGAGTCAAAATAGCCATTTTTCAAAAAGTCTCGGAATTCGACGAAACCAGTTTTATCGGATCCGTAATGTGATATTATTGTAAGATTTCAAATTTCAAGTCAATTGGATTTATCGTTTGTCCGGTACAAATTAAAACGCCTAGAAATCGATTTAAATCAGTTTAATTTAAATCGAACGTTTTCAGCCATAACTCGCACATACTTCCGAATTAGCTTCCGAAACCTGTTCCATTGTGTCCGGAACGCGGGATAAACCCTAGGTACGCTGGTTACGGAGTCTAAATCGGAGTTCGGAATTTCCGGGTGAATAGTGTCGAACGAAACTCTATAAATACACATCTCTCTTCATAAATTTGATAAAATATCATTCCAAACCCTAATTCATTCATGTAGCCGCCACTTTTTGATGGATGGCCAGAAAACACTCGACTTCCACCTCGATTATCTTCCAATCCGTCGACATTTAGCCTTAGGTTTCAACTACAAAGATGAAGAGCACGACGAGAGCTACGAGATCAACGGTTGAGATCGAGTTTGGAGCATCGGAGGAGGAGCTAGGTGGGGCCGACCTTGCTGCCGTGCGCACGAGATTCTAGGCCAATCTTTGGGCCGAGCTCCACCAGGGTCAGGCCGAACATAGCTAAGGTGAGGAGCTTCGTCATGGTGTTGGTATGATCGGGTTTCGTCGAGTATTAATGGCGAATTAATTAACCCTAGTTTGAGATGGGGTGGGTTCTCTTGCGTTTTGATTATCTGGATATGTTGCGTGAGGGAGATGGAGGATGGGAAGTCACGGCCTTGATGATGCAGTGCAAATCCAAGGGCCCATGTTGATTGTATGTTGAAAATAATTAAGTTATGTTGAATTTAAGCTATTAAAATCGTGTACGAACTTGTAAAAATCATAACTTTTTCATACGAGGTCGAAAAAATGCAAATCCAGTTGCGTTGGAATCGTATGGACGAGCACTACGCGATGGAGTTGGTTTGGAGTCGTTTGGAGTTAGTGAGAATTTCGGGTAAAATTAAACGCGCGTTTAATTTTATTCGAAATAAAAGCTAAAACGGAATTTAAATCAAGGTGAGAATTTCTCACTCAATCGAATAGATTTCGATTTTATTTTAATTAGTTAGATTTAAAATATTTGAATGCATGTTTGAATGATGACTGTAAATTATTGATTGTTAAAATAGACATTATGCGCCGTTAGTAAGCGGATGTTATTTAATATAAACATATACCGCGAATATTTCATAAACAGTGAAATTGGTATTATATATAATATCAATATATATATATTGGCATATGTATATATTGCAGTTGTTGATTTCCCGCATTTTTTGTTTAGCGGATGAGACCTTATTACGCCGTTATTAAGCGGATAATATTTATTAAGAACATGTACCGCGATAATTTCGTACTGGAGCGAAATTGGTATTGTGCTAATGTTTTTGGATGCAGGAAACAGGTTGGAGGGATCCAACTGGATTCCTCAACAGTATTTATTTTATTTCAGATATTTTGATATTTGATGGATTATCATATCGATATATGATATCGTTGTTAGTCGTGATTGACTATTTGGTGTGTAGCATCATTGGACCCAGATTTTGGGATTTTAAAATGGTTTTAAAGTGATTTTTTGAAAATATACGTTTATAAAATATTTTTGGAATTGATCCATTTCAAATAAATAAACGTTATAATTTTTATAGTTATAAAAATTATGGTTTTTGTGAAATATAGTTAAAAAGCTGATTTTTAGAAATACGATTAAAAGTCGATTTTGAGAAATATGAACTAATGATTTTATAAAATAATTTAGATTGGATTTTTGAATATATGATAAAAGTTTAAATATAGGATTTATAAAATTTGATTATTTTATAAATCGAAATGATGAAATTATAAAGGAATTTAAAGACGTTTTAGAATAATAATATAAACTGATTTATATTAAGAGATTTATAAATGGATATTTATAAATTGAAATATAGACATTATAAAACGAGTTTTTATAAGTGTTTGAATGTAGTGAAAATGAATTTCATAAATGAATGAAATTTATAGAATTATAAACTGTGAAGTTATAAATGAAATTTATAAATAGTAAGATTTATAAATTTGTGAAGTTAATTGAAGAATAGATTTGGTTAAATAAATGAATCTTATAAGTTATAAGATTTATAATTATGAAGTTTAAAGAACGATTTTATAAAATAATCGTTTTATAAGTATTTAACTTATAATATAAACATTTAGTTTATAATTGAGTTATAAACTGAAATAGGTTAATAAAGGAATTTATAAAAAAGAAGTTTTTATAAATAAAAAGAAACGGAATTTATAAACGTTGTTTTATAAATCCGCAAATAACTTATTTTGATAAGTTAATTGTTATAACTTATAAATGGAGTTATATTCACATTTAGACAGTGAATAATTCTTTAAGTTAAAGTGAATAGAAATGATGAAGTTTGTTAACGTAGTTTATTCACGTTTTTGAACAGTGAATAACACGTTAAAGAAATTGTTTAGAATGTGAATGTTTTAAATATAATTAAAACGATCTAACGATGTTTTAAAAGGTGTTGTGATTCGAAACCATAGATTTCAACATTTATTGTTGAAATAGACGTTTTCGAGAAATAAAAGGAAATGGTGGACTATAACACTGTTGTTATAGTAAATGATTTCCGAATGGAAATGTTTTGGTTTAGTATTGGGATTTATATATCTATTTTAATTTCGAATCCCTATACTAGTGATTTTGGGTTGTCGTAACGATGTTTTACGTAACATTCGTTTTGGCCCAAATAAATATGTTTAAGTGAATGATTTCCTTAAAGAATGAAATATATACTTAATTCGATTTAAGTATATTGAATATTTTCTAAGGTTGAAAATAAAAGGATTTGTGAATTACTTATGAATAAATAAGTATGGAAATGTTTTCCAATATGAAGTGAATAATTAGAATTTATCTTTTTGAAGATAAATTGAGATGGATAGTTGAAATTGTATGTGCATAGATATTTTGAAATATAAATTCATTATGGAATTTATATGTGAAAAGTGAAATTGGTTAAAAATAAATATTGATTTATTTTTGAAGTGTTGGAATTTTATATCTTGTAAAGATATTTTGGATATGTAAATAATTTGGAAAATTATTTGGAATCTGGTGATGTGTGCATATCCATTGATAGTTCAATAACCGACTATCAGTATTTCCCTTTGAATGGGTAATTGATGTGATTTGTTTGAATTTGAATGCACACTTATTTTTGAATAAGCGCTCACTATTCGGGTTAACCGGGAAAGGACCATGGGGTCGTATAACCCATTCCGAATATGTGATACGTCGTTATGAATTGCATTTGAAGATCGGTGTTGAAGACCGAGTATTTGCGAAAGCGATAGGATGACCTATCGATTGTCTCTGCACTGGGTAGCTCCTGGTATTGAGATCTCTTAAGTGATGGGAAATTCGATCAGGATTGTGAATATCCGGATTGCAAGGACTTCTTTGTAAGTGCCTTCGGTTTTGTTCGATCCCGGAACAGACTTGTATGGATTGTATGCCTGACATTACAAGTTGAGATATAAAGCCGATTTCTTTCAAATATATTTCTGTTGGTGGCGGAGAATTTATTCTTTGCTTAACACCCTTCTTTGAGACGTACGAGCTCAAAGGTTATATAGTTGAAGTTATCAGCGATATATCCCATTTTGGTAATGTGACATGCTGAGTGATGCTGAAATGATCATTGTGTTGATTATTTGTGATAGGATCATTTATTTGATCGTCTATCTTAGTGATCATTGTGTTGATCATTTATTGACCCAAAGCATGGCTTTTGTATAAAGTATGTTTTTGTGGACGTGAATTCGTCGAGCCTCACACCCCGTGAATGGTCAAAACAGGAAAGAAGCAGCAAGGTTATGAGGGGTAGCACCCTTTAGGATGTGTCCATTTCCTTCTGGAAAAGGGTGGTATCATGGTATGGAGCCCAGATACTTACTCATGTTGAAAACACTTTGTTATGATTGTGTGAATTGATTAGAGAGCGCTCTCGGAAAAAGGTCCCAAAGGACCGGGGGATGGCATATTCGGTCAGTTGTTGCTCAGTTAGGAGTAACCCGGCCTTGTGTTGGTAGAGATCCGGTTTGGTTCTCGGGGATGTCCATCCAGAGGCATTCTCAGTGGCAATGGGAAGTTCCTTGGCCTGACCATTTGTTGGAAATCCAATTCCCAATACGAAACTTGTACGGTATTAGTTGTAGAACCTGCTATTCACTTATGGTGGTCACCACTGTTTGGATGGTAGCTATAGTAGGCATACGATAATGGTCGTATGTTGGCTAAGATTTATATTCTACTTTCGAAATAAATTTTTCCTACACTATACACTAATAATAATATCAAATATTATTTTAAATGCGTATCAAGCATCTTTGGCTATCATAAGGAGAAATCTCCTCCGATTCTGCGTTTGCATTGTGTGTGTGTGCGGGAGGCCTTATGGTAGTCTCATTTTTAAAAAGCATTGCGAATTAAAATAAAAATATTCTTCTATTTTGATTTTAAAGATAAATAAACTGTTTTGAGTTCTCACACCAGTCACATGACTGACTTGGAGTTTATTGTTTTCCTTCCTAAACTCTGGGTGCCCACCAATTTCCACACGGGCAGTTAAGAGTTAGGTTTATCAGGATATTCTGGATATTCTGGAGTTGCTGGAGGCAAGCTGGATGGCATGGCGTATTACTAGTATATAGTATTTCTTTTTCCGCTGCACTGTTTGATGTTGTTGTATGTTGTTGTACACTCTGATGATATGATGTAATGAAATGTATGTAATGTAATAACTGATATAGTTCTTTATTTAAAGATTATTCATTTATTATTATATGTTGTTCCGCTGCGAATTGTGAGATTCTGTTGTTGTTCTGTTCCTTTCTGTCCCGTCCTATTTTCTTCTGTTTTTCTTTTTCCTCTATATTCTATTTTCTTCTATTTTAAAATTTTCTGTTCTCTTTTCTATCTTCTTTCCTCTCTATTTCCTATCTCTTCTCTCTTCTTTCTTTTTCTTAAATTCTTTTTAAAATCCATAACTATTCGGTTTTTCGGCCTTTGATTTCTCGGCAGTCGATAAAGTGAGTGTCGATGTTGAATTTTCGAAGAACGAAAAATCCGCTTCGTTACAGTACACTGATTTATCAAAATATATGGAATTAGATTTTTGAAAAGAAAATAAAAGAGTGAATTTTTAAGTAAAATAATTATAAAGAATTTGAATAAAAATAAGGATGAATTGGAAAGGAATAAAAGTGATTATAAATCCTAATAAATTCTGGGTATAAAAAAGGGATTTTGAATAAATAGAGAAATAATGAATTTTAAACTCAAGTGATATTATTTCTAGAAATAAAGAATTTATTTTGAAATTCAAGGTTTGGATTTATTTGAAAGGATAAAGAAGAAATTTGGAAAATATGAAATTGGTATTTTCAATTAAAAATATTTCGAATCATAATTAAGGAATAAAGTTTGAAATTAATGGATTTTGAAAATAATTGAGTAAGTAAGGAAATGTATTTCATATGGAGTAAATTGGGAATCAATTTAGGAAATGATTTAAGTGTTTGAAATTGGAAATTTAAAGCAGAACGTGACTATGAAATTTATAAACTAGGTTTATAAACGTAAAGTAATATGTCAGTGGATATTTGGAAGAATAAATTCACGATGGGAATTTATTAAAGGAATGAGAAATTTTCTTTAAAAATAAATAATGATTTATTTTTAAAGATAGAAAGAGAAGACTATTTCCCTGGATAGCCAAGTACGTTTTCAACGTAATTTTTTTTAAATATAAGTTATGTTGTTTTCAAAAGCATGTTTTAGAAAATCTGTCATTTCTAAATGTTCAAATTCTGAAGTAAGTATTTTTCAAATCTATTATCGTATTAATTATTTAAAGGTGACTGTGTATTTTGTTTTAAAGGAGAAAATCTAATTTTATATTTTATAAAGTAACCTCGTTTTAAATATTCCTAAAGTATATATTTTAATAAAGTATTGAAGTAGTTTTCAATTTAAATGCTAAAGTATATTTTTTTAAAGTGTTTTTAAATTATTTTCAAAATCTAAAGTTTTTGTGCTTGGTGTTTTTAGTGGAAATAAATATTTGGGAATTCATTCCATGAGAAGAGTAGGGTTGAAAAACTGTTTTAAAAAAGGTTTAAAAATGGAAATATATCTTACAAAGACATTTTGAGGTTAATAAATAATTCGGTGAAATTATTTATGTTGGATGGTTGTTGTGAATGTTAATTGATAGTTAAATAACTGACTATCAATATTGGCCAATGCGTCGATCGTTTCGAAGAGACCGGGATCGGGATTAATTTCTCGAAAACCACTTCGATACGGTTTGTACATTTTCGTGAGGAAGATGAGTTTGGATTCGAAGATGGAGCAGTGAAGTCTAAGGGCTAGTCGCTACTAATCCTGAGGATGTTTCAAAGATAGATGTAGTAGGAGTAGTGCCTTCGGTTCCGTTCGAACCCGGGACGGACTTGTATGGATGAATGCTTTCAGAACATCGTCAGGTGGGCGATGAGCATTCTAGGAGAAACGTTCTAAAAGGTAACGCTTAGCCTCAAGCCTCATCAACCAAGAATGACTGAAAATCAGGGGTTATTCAGCAAGGCTAGATGGGTAGCTCCCATTAGGGTAAGGTCATCCCTGTCTAGATGTCCCTTTTATTCGGCTTAGTGGTGCGGTTGCTGATCCCAACCGTGGGGTGATCTTAGTCGGGATTATCCAGTAAGGGGTAGTCCCGGTCTTGTGTTGTAGGGGGTCGGGAGTGATCCTCGGTATGTTGATCTAGACCAGGTACCGTGACAGGTGGTACCCAAGTGCCTAGTCATTAGTTGGAAATCCATTCTCCCTACGCGCCTGTACGATTTTGATTGTGCCCAACTATTGCTGAAATGTGAGATGCAAGCATTTCAGCTAGATTTTACTTTACTTTCTATAGAAACTATTATAATATCAGAGGATTTTGATAAAAAGTGTTTTGTCTATCGTAAGGTAAAAACCCGACATGTTTATTTGTGGCATGGTCTTACGAGATGCTTTTGTTTTCAAAGGGTTTTGAAACTTTAATAATCCATTTGAGTGTGATTTTCTTATGCTGTTATTCCAGACTGACTCGGGTGTTATTTAACTGTAATGCTCGGATTAGACCGTGTATTATAGAATACAGGGAAGATGCTGTGGAGCTCAGGAGACGAGCTAGATGGCGACACGTACTTCCGTACTTGATTATTATTCTGTTGTGTATTCAGTTTTGAGGACAAGTTTATATGACTGTCCAGTTGTTTGTTATTGATGTTGTTGAACTCTGATGATGTATTTCTGGTGACGTATGTATAAAACAGATATAGTTTTTCTTTTGTGTAAAGATCTGTTATTATCTGTTATATTTTATTCCATTGCGATAGTTAGATTCTGATGTTGTTTTCTATTTTTCTTCTTCTACCTCTTCTTCTTTAACCCAAATGGTTCGTACTTCCGTACATCTCAAGTTGATTGATGGAGAATAGTGTTGACTCTAAGGGGTAAAGGTTTGCGGGTCGTCTCACTTGGTATCAGAGCGTAGGTTGGTGATAACCTTGGCTCTGGTGGGGATTACTCATTGAAAATAGAGTCAGTAGTACTCTAGAATGAGTTTGAGTGTATTAATATATATGAGCGCGTATTCGTTAGTGAATATAAATTGACTTATTGGTTGAGTGGAATATGAATTCTGATCGGGTAAGTTGGCCGCTATTCGAGAAGAGTTTATAAACACCTAACACGATAAATTAACATCGTATTGTTTTAAAGGTGGGTGAATGAAATAATTTTACCCAAAAATATATTTTAGTATAAGAGAAATATTTCCTTAAATTGTTATATAACTTGGATGTTTGGATGATAATATTTTAAACAAATAAGATTATAAAAATTGGAATAGCTTGTATAATCAAATGGAAATTTGTATGAGCATAAATTATACAAATGCATTATAGCTAAAACTTGATTTAAGTCAAAATTTGGAAATTTAAAACCCCGGAGATTTTGGAAGTGTTTTTCGAAGTGTTTTGAAGACAAATAATAGCATTATTATTTTAAAAGTATTTCTAAAAGGAAATTGTTTCAAATAAATTTTGGGAAGGGATATAGCATTGAACTCACTTCAATTGCTGGAAAATAACTTCAGTGATGACTGTAGCATCATCAATGATCATTTTCGAGTTTCTAAGTGACAGATTGCTGCCAAATTGATTTGTTCATATGAACTAAAATTTCAAAGGAAATTTGTTAGGGATAAAAACCAGGATTGGTTTAAAAATTTGAGAAATGTGATTTTGGGATAATGGTGGTTTAAAATAATTTGAACCAAAAGACGGGTGTTTGAAATCCTGAATCCTTACTTGAATTGAAAATCCTGATGAGGTAAGTTATAAACTTGTAAAGTTAAGATGATTTTTTAAATAAGGGAGGAAAATATGAGCTTTGAATGTTGGAATTAAAATTTAAAGTGAAAAGTTAAAAATGAAATTAACTTGGATTGTGGAAGAAAATTGAATTGAATTGAATTAAATAAATTTGAGTTAAAATAGAATTGAATTGGGATAAAATTCAGCTGAGTTATAGGTGATATTGAATGGAATTAGATCCTTACTTAAATAAATGGAAGTAATTTAGATAAGAAATAAGTTGGATGAGAATTGGATTGGAATAAATGAATTAGAATAACTTATAAAAGAATTAAAAATCCATTGAATAAAAATATGCTTGGGTTATAAATAAGCGTAAATCTCGAGTTAAAAATAAAAGATGAATATATTCAAGCCTAGAATGAATGAAAATGTGTAAAATAATAAGTTGTGACTTATAAAGTTGAAAAGTGGAATAGAAAACATAAAATAAATATTGTTTGATGTTTTATAAAATGAAACAAAAATCCAAACTTGAATTATAAAATAAATTGAACTTAAGAAAATAAAATGAAGTGATTTTTGAGATTAAAAATCAAGTATTGAATTATAAATAGGGGAGAACTAATTAGATAATAAATTAGTTAATGAAATATGTAAATGGAACCTAATGTAGTTAAATAGATGCTGAATTGTGAGTTAATAATGAAGTTTGGAAATAAAACTCGAGTTATAAATCAAATTCGACTTGAATCGTTAGTGAAGTAAATATAGTTGAAAATGTTGCCAAATAAAAAGAAATTGGATTAAAGTAGGGATGGTTTTAGTTGCAAATAAAACCCAGATGAGTGGGAATAAATTGAAAATAGCCTTGTAATTAATTAAATGAATTGAATCTGGAAATTTAAAATTTATACGAATCAGATGAAGTAATCAAATAAATTTGTAGTTTGAAATGAGATTTGGTTGAAATAGAATCAAGTTAAATTGAAAAGGAAAATTTATTTGCAAAATGAAAATGAGCTTAAGTATGAAATTTGAATAATTTGAAGTAAATTAATTTAAGTTTAAAATTAGTGGAAGCTTGGCTTCGAGTAAGGGTAAAAGACTATTAAATAAAAGCTTGGGTAAATTTAAATTGGGAAATGATTATTAATATATAAGCATGGAATGGTTCAAGCTTAATAAAATGGTCTCAAATGAAATGAAGGCGAATATGGAATGAAATGCAAATGTATGGTTGGTGAATAAAACTAGAAATGGGTATTGGATCATTCTTCTTAACTAGCAATTTCGGGGACGAAATTCTTTTAAGGGGGGAATCTGACGACTCGAAATTTTTGGATGTTTGAAATTGGAATATTTAATTGGTTTTAAATATTTAAAAGTTAATTTTTAACTTGAATTCCAAACATCACTGTTTATTAGATAATTAAATTATTTGATTTAATTACTGGAAATTGGGTAAAATGTTGAATCTGAAATTTTAAGCCTGTTAAAAATAATTTGAAGGCTTGTAAAATTTATATTGATAGTGCTGAGGATAATAGAAGTTTTAAAATTGAATTTAATAGTGATTTGTACAGTTTTGAACTTACATCGTTTAAATTGATATTTAGAAATAGCCTTCCGAGGCACAGTCTCGGAATTCGGCGAAACCCGTTCCATTGGGTCCGTAATATTGTATTATTATCGGATTTCAATTTTCGCAGTGTTTGGAATGACCGTTTGGTCGTACGATGAGTAAACGCGCTGATAATTAAATCGAAATTTAATATAATAACCGGGTTCAAAAGCTATCTTCTCCATACGATCAAATTAGGACTCGAAACCTTTTCTATTGCATTCGAAATAGGGGTATAACATTATAAACGCCTAGCGGCACGCTTCGATAGGAGGTCTAAATTTTAATTTGCTAAAACGAGATACTTTAGAAAGAAAATTATATAATATTATAATGGAAAAGGAAAGTCAAACCCTATGCCCAATCTTTTAAAGCACGCCATACCCTTCATGTATAACGTATTCGGCATCCTTCTCTTCCTTAAAAATCGAATTTGCGTTCTTTCTCTAAATCGATTCGTGAAATCGATTTATAAAATAAAAAAATTAGTGAGCACGAGGGGACGATTCTCGAGCTACAGGGGGAGTCGAGAGGAAGAGCAAACCCTTACGCACGAAGGAGGATCGAAGTTCGAACTCGAAGGCGCGTGGGTGGGTCGCGGTAGTCATCATCGCCGTAGGGTTCGATTAGGGCTAGAGTTCGTAGTCATCATCGCCGTAGGGTCGCTCGCGAGCAACCGGAGCAAGGCCGTTGGTTAGGGGGTTCCAATTGCGGGAGGAGCCATATTCGTTTGCAGATTTTTGGCAGAGAGGTAATATGTCGATTTATTTGTAAATTAGGAAATTGATTTGAAATTTGTTTCAGTTTGAAATCAATGATAGTGACAAAAAAAATTCTATTTTGTTATTTACAAAGGAAAAAAGAATTAACAATAAAGGAAAGTTTGATATAAACAGAAAGATATGATTATAGATAAGGTTTTGGAAAAAAAAGAGCAGGTATTTTAATGTGAGGAGTTTATATAAAAATAGATTTTTAAATCAATATAGATTATTAGTATATGTGAAGTTTCAAATATATATATATATATATTTGAGATTTACCGGTATATTTTAAAATAATGGATTTGGTGATTAAATTGTGCAATTAACTTATTTAATTTATAATGATTAATAAAAGATTTTTAAAAGGGAATTTATCAATCTAAATTAAATTGTTAGTTAATTAAATCATTAAATGGTAATTAATTTTCCGATTGTTTGAAATTTTAATAAACCGTATAAATGTTTGTTCAAGGTCAAAAACGGGAACCAAGGCAAGACTGTAGTGGATTGCAAACGAAAATCAAAGGTGAGTTACTCACTCATCTGGGTTCTATTTAAATTTAAATGGTTAAATTTAAATAGTTGGTTGAATGATTGATTTGATTTGATGTGCCATATTATATATAGTAGTGTATATATAGTATATACTGGAGTGATTAATTTCCCGCATTGTATAGCGAATGAGACCCTATGCGCCGCATAATAGCGGATGATATTGTATTAATCCCATATACCGCGATATTCCACCTCGAAGTGGAATTGGTATTTTATTGTGCTAACATCTGTGGATGCAGGGAAACAGGTTGGAGGGATCCAACTGGATTCCTAAAACTTATTAAGATTGTTTAATATTCTGTGTTATGAATATTTGATATTCTGTGATGAATTATATTGATAATCGGAATATTGAATGCTATGGTTTGCTTCAATATATTTCGGTACACTGAGTTATCAAAATATATAGAATTGGATTTTTGAAAAGAAAATAAAAGAGTGAATTTTTAAGTAAAATAATTATAAAGAATTTGAACAAAAATAAGAATGAATTGGAAATTGAGTAAGTAAGGAAATTTATTTCAAATGGAGTAAATTGGGAATCAAATTTGGAATTGATTTAAGTGTTTGAAATTGGAAATTTAAAGGAGAATGTCACTATGAAATTTATAAACTGGGTTTATAAAAGTAAAGTAATATGTCAGTGGATATTTGGAAGAATAAATTCACGATGGGAATTTATTAAAGGAATGGGAAAATTTCTTTAAAAATAAATAGTGATTTATTTTTAAAGATAGAAAGAGAAGAGTATTTCCCTGGATAGCAAAGTACGTTTTCAACGTAATTTTTTTAAATATAAGTTATGTTGTTTTAAAAAACATGTTTTAGAAAATCTGTCATTTCTAAATGTTTAAATTCTGAAGTAAGTATTTTTCAAATCTATTATCGTAGTAATTATTTAAAGGTGACTGGGTGTTTTGTTTTAAAGGAGAAAATCTAATTTTATATTTTATAAAGTAACCTCATTTTAAATATTCCTAAAGTATATATTTTCATAAAGTATTAAAGTAGTTTTCAATTTAAATGCTAAAGTATATTTTTTTAAAGTGTTTTAAAATTATTTTCAAAATAGAAAGTTCTTTTTTGCTTTGTGTTTTCAGTGGAAATAAATATTTGGGAATTCATTCCATGAGAAGAGTAGGGTTGGAAAACTATTTTCAAAAAGGTTTGAAAATGGAAATATATCTTACAAAGATATTTTGAGGTTAATAAATAATTCGGTGAAATTATTTATGTTGGATGGTTATTGTGAATGTTAATTGATAGTTAAATAACCGACTATCAATATTGGCCAATACGCTGATCGTTTCGAAGAGCCCGGGACCGGGATTAATTTCTCGAAAACCACTTCGATCCGGTTTGTACGTTTTCATGAGGAAGACGAGTTTGGATTCGAAGATGCAGTCGCTACTAATCCTGAGGATGCTTCCAAAATGGATGCAGTAGGAGTAGTGCCTTCAGTTCAGTTTGAACTCGGGACGGACTTGTATGGATGAATACTTTTAGAACATCGTCGGGTGGGCGATGAGCATTCTAAGAGAAACGTTCTAAAAGGTAACGCTTAGCCTCAAGCCTCATCAACCGGGAATGACAGAAAATCAGGGATTATGCAGCAAGGCTAGGTGGGTAGCGCCAATTAGGGTGAGGTCATCCCTGTCTAGATGCCCCTTTTATTCGCCTTAGTGGTGCGGTTGCTGATCCCAATCGTGGGGTGATCTTACTCGGGATTATCCAGTAAGGGGTAGTCCCGGTCTCGTGTTGCATGGGGGTCGGGAGTGATCCTCGGTATGCTGATCTAGACCAGGTACCGTGACAGGTGGTACCCCAGTGCCTAGTCATTAGTTGGAAATCCATTCTCCTTATGTGCCTGTACGGTTTTGATTGTGACCAACTATTGCTGAAACGTGAGATGCAAGCATTTCAGCTAGATTCTATTTTAATTTCTATAGGAACTATTATAATATCAGAGGATTTTGATAAAAAAATGTTCTGGCTATCGTAAGGTAAAAACCCGACATGTTTATTTGTGGCGTGGTCTTACGAGATGCTTTTGTTTTCAAAGGGTTTTGAAACATTAATAATCCATTTGAGTGTGGTTTTCTCACGCTGGTATTCCAGACTGACTCAGGTGTTATTTAACTATAATGCTCGGGTCAGACCGATTATTATAGAATACAGGAAAGGATGTTGTGGAGCTCAGGAGACGAGCTGGATGGCGACACGTACTTCCGTACTTGATTATTATTCCACTGTGTATTCAGTTTTGAGGACAAGTTTATATGACTGTCCAGTTGTTTGTTATTGATGTTGTTGAACTCTGATGATGTATTTCTGGTGATGTATGTATAAAACAGATATAGTTTTTCTTTTGTGTAAAGATCTGTTATTGTCTATTATATTTTATTCCACTGCGATGGTTAGATTCTGATGTTGTTTTCTATTTTCTTCTTCTACCTCTTCTTCTTTAACCCAAATGGTTCGTATTTCCGTACTTCTTGAGTTGATTGATGGAGAATATTGTCGATTTTAAGGGGTATGGATTTGCGGGTCGTTTCATCTATACTACATAGTCAACAGGAAAGATAGGGTTGCACCTAACGAACTATGCCTCCTATTAGGCTAGGTCCCGTTAGGTAATGCACTGCCATAGTTATTTGCTAGTTCGTTTTTTAGGGCAAGGCTAGTTAACCCATAAAAGAGTTCTCTAAGAACTAATGGAGTAATCCGAGGAGCTAGGACATCCATAATCAATAGGAAGCAGACAAGTAGTAAATCCCCAAAGTATAATAGAATACAACTAAGCTGTTGTGACGCCGTATTAGGCACCACGAGATGCACAACGGGGCATAAACTACCATTGAGAGGTGTACGTGGGTGCATACATTGAGACACACTGGCGAGCTTACATCTTAGGTTCCCCTCCCCAATGCGTACGGGTTGTCGTAATACAAGAGGTATTTCCATATAGACATGATATTACGTTGATAATGGATCCAGATGTGGTGCCAGATTACGATAACTAGCAGGGAAAATATCTTGGTCCAATGGGTGACTATGGTATTCATATACACAGACATACAGACACACAAACACACACATATTTATATAGTTATGTTCTACTTTGGGTAGATGAGGCATATTAAGGCGTACATGAAGTCGAACAGCTAAGTAAAATGATAAGATACATAACATGTATTGAAAAGCAATCGGCATAAACTAGTGTTATATACAAAATGTATAATTAACTAGCCGCCAGAACATTGTTTTGATCTCCTTCTCATTATAACCTACATGATTGCTTTAGAGGTATAGGTACTGTTGCAAGGAAGAAACAATAGAAGGATAGGTTTCCTAATGCATGCTCGGCACTGACAAGGACACTAGATATTGGAAGTGTCAATCTTGTGTCGATAACTATATGATTTATTATACTTTACTATTTATTGACCCAAAAAATGGACCAACATCTTGGTTTGGATTTGAAAGCGCCAGCTTATCCTAACAGAGCAATATCACGGATCATGATATAAGGAAAGGACAGTAAAAGAAAGAAAACAGAGAATATTTATAGTGGTTCGGCTATTAATGAATCCTACGTCCACTTTATAACTTTGCTACAGACTGGTTGTTGTTACAAGAGTTATTTGATCACAAGGATTTGATTGTTTTCTAGCTAGATTGAATCTTCATATTTGGGATCCATTGGTGAATCATAGTGTATTCTTTTAGAGATAGTTGTATGGAGGTGGAGAGTGAAGAATAATTCAAGCAGAGCTTCAGCAACCAGCGTGGAGAAGACCTTCTTTATGTCATAGGTAGCATGATATTTATAGAGGTTGGAGAGTTTCTGGGCCAGGCTTGTCATCATCCGCTATCATGTAGGTTACAGGCGATCTAGAGGGGTTTTGGCTCGCAAAACGAGCCAAGACCACGGGTCGCTGGCGACCTATAGACTTGGTTTGTTTTGCGGACAAAATCATGTCTCTTCTTAATAGTGTTCCATATCTTGTTTGTTTGATTATTTGAGCAGAGGAATGAGTCGCCGTTGAGCTATGCACTTAGGATTTTTTTTTGTAGCCTGGACCCGAAGATGTTCCTACAGCCTTTTATTATTGCTATTATATTTTGACGGCAATTCACTAGCTACTGACTAGATTATAGGAATACAGATCTCTCGGCTCCGTTGATCTCAGTCGTTGTCTTAGTCGTATCGCTTAGCCCTTGTTGATCCCTTGTCTTGGTTTTTCTAGTTAAGTCCTGAACCATCATGTTCTTGCAAGACTGCCCTATTCTCTATTGGTTTCTGCTGAGTACCTCTTCGTTGTACACAAGGCATGCTCTGGAAGCTATCGTTTTCAATATTCATTTGTTGATTTCCAAGTGATGGCATTAGAGCTCTTTGAATATGTTAGCCCAACGTCATCGACCGTCTTTCTTTGGTTCTGGCTATTATTACTTGTCTCAATATATCACATTTCTGCTTGTGTCTGTCTTGCATACCTTGGAGTGATGAACGGTTGTAATCGATCGAGCTTGGGATGAATAGATGGAGCTTTCTTCCTTCCTTTGAATATATATATATATATATGCATTTTTTTTGTTTGGTTGTTTGCGATCCATATGGGTCGAGTTGCTAGCGACCTAATTTCTGTTTTAAAAATCTTCACATTAGCTCAAGTCGTTGGTGAGCCATGGTGGGTCGTAGGAGACCCTTGTACTTAGCAATATTGCCACAAGGTTAGGTCGGGTCGCTGGCGATCCATAATGGGTTGGGTCACTAGCGACCCTGTTACTTAGTAAACATTTTGAGCATCAGCTTGCTTACTTATATTCGAACCGACCATATCTTCCTCATTTTGATTCGAGCCGACTCTGCACCTCTGCACGACCTAGCTTCCAACGATCCAATTCTCGAGTGATTCTCCTCCGAGCAATCCAATCTTCGAGCGATTCAACCATCTGCCAACACCTTGATTATCACCCCAGTTGATCCCTTCCATCGTGATTTCGGTTCTAGATTCCAAGCCCTAACTCCAAATTCCAGCTCGCATACCCTAGCTCACCGTGGAACTGTAACTGATCCTTTCTTATTACCGACCCAAAGTTGGCTTGCCACCATCCATTCCATTGCTTTGTGGAGTTTGATTCGTGTTTCTTATTGTGCCTTTAAATCAATTTAAGGTGGGTTCGCTTGACTGATTCATCAATCGTTATGTTGGTACAATGATTGATGTCCGGTCTTTGCTTGCGGCATTGATTGCAAGAAGTTGGAGTTCATTGTGGTATAATGGAGGAAGATAGTAAATCTAGTATCGAGTTGTCTCTTGGAATGACATTCGGGCTTTGGCCCAAGGCTTGACGCATTTTGCTATCTTCGTCCATTAGATCAGAATTGACTTGTCTCCAGTTTCGCAGACGCTACTCGCATGACGCATTACCAGTCTATCCTGATTCTCCTAGAGAGAACTTGGGCTTATCCTACTTGGTCATTCTACATCCGGTGCTCCTGGAATGTGAAGAGTTTCCCGCATCTCTTCAGATGACAGATCCGTTATTGACCATTGGCCAATAATGGGTAAGTGTACAAGAAGTCTACAAAAAATGAAATACAAACTGACATGGGAAGTTCTTCTCTTTTTCCACTGTGAGCGAACTATATACATAGGATAGGGTGTTTGCACTGCATCGAGCACCGAGTTTACCCCATATAGACAGTGCACTGCACTTGCACACTTGCCCCAGTTCGCATTAAAGTTCGACGTGTTGATTACAAGTTAACCTTTATTCGGAATTCAAGGGAGATGAGGGAACTTATGAATTTTTGATAGAGTTACCTGACCATTTTTAGACGCGAGTTATGTTATATAGAATGAAGCAGCCTTCTACATGTCGTAAGTCAAGTGGGCAAATCCCGGCGCTCTCCGAAGCTGAATCGTCATCTACCTCACAGGCCCAGTATGGTCAATTAGTTTTGGTTGGGACCATTTTGGACCGCACGCCTCCTAACTTTCGTGTTCTACTTAATCCTCCTGAAAGAGCATCGTCGGGGATTTCCATCAAGGATCTTCACTATATATGTACACGCAAGGAATTCCCGAAGAAGATGTGCGTCTGGCTGCGAATGACGAGTTTGCTCATATGCCTCCCCCCGGGTACACCGCTTGCTATAGATATATGTGTTTAAATGGAGCCATGCCTCCCATCAATGATATTCGACGCGAAATGCTTTCGAACTTAGGAATTGCCCTATTCCAGCTTTATACAAATGGTTACGCTATCCTTACTTACATGCATGTCCTTTTTATGAAACGTTCTGCCATGCCCCAAATTTCGATGAGTTGCAGTATTTTCAGCTATTCATGAGGAGAGATGACCACCCTTCTCTGATCATAATCGAAGCCCAGCAGAATTGAAAGATCTTCTTGCGATTGCAAAGCAATCTATCATAGTTTAAGACATAATACTTCTTTGTTAGATGCCCCGAGGGTTTCACTTGCCGATGGACAATAGGAGGTAAGATTTTCTCTCCCGTTTGTCGGACTTTGAAGTGCTGTAATAGGGTTTCTAACCAATCGCATATCCTTTACAGTTATTCCAGGGCTGTGCAGAGACGCGGCTCTTAACGTGATTTGCTAAATTTTAAAGGCTATCGATGTTGAGGTGCGGTATGTTAGAATCTTGCTAATCGAAGAGAACTTGCACCGGTACGGACTGTTGGCTCTGGATAAGTCTTTTACTCAAAGTGAAGCTCCTTCTCCTAGTCAAGCCAAAGTTCGCGCGAGACCCTCTTCTTCTTCACACGATTCTGATGAAGGTCAAGAGATAGTTGGCCCGCCCGAAAGACCAAACGATGAAGCCCATGAGGAGGAAGAAATCATTGTGGTTGGCCAAATGGTTCAGCCAGAATGTCTCCAATCCAGAAGGAAATAGAAGAGAAGCTCGTGCATAGAGAAGGCAAAGCCACGGTGGACTCTGAGGAAGGGGAGGGGGAGTTTGAAAGTAGCAGCGATGAAACTAGTGCCAGTGATTACTTTTCGTTAAAATTTAAGGTGATGACTTAGAGTCTTGCGACGAGACTCCAGGGATGAGTCTCGTCCTTCTAAATTTATGCCTTTCCGATACAAGGGGCAAGGGCAACGCCCTGAAAACTAGTAGACGTCAAGATTCCCTAAGCAAGAATGCCGATGCGGACTATGGAGATTTTAGTGATGTATTCGTCAACTTCGATGCACTTATGAAAGGGGATTTCAAATTCGGCATGACACCATCTTTTTCAAGTGATATTGCTCCACTAGTTAGCCTAACTTTATTTATAACAACCGAACCCAGCCCAATCTCTCCTTCGACAGCTGTTCGCTCCGTTTCGTGACAAAAACTTAGGCCTAAATTTGAAATGCACGACACATCACACTAGGATTACACTTATTTCTAATCTTTCATTCCCTCATATATTTTCCAAATTTATGTTATGTTTCTAAAATCTTTCATGTACACTTTATTCTATGTTGATAAGAGGTCGAGGCTTCTACGACAACATCGAAGATAATACGGACTCGCAGCGGTACCAGAAGCGCTCCTTTAGTCGCCACCAAGTCCGGGAAACGGAAGACGAGTATAGACGTAGAAAAGAGCTCGAGGCTGACACTGGCCGCCAAGAGGAGAGAGATAAGGCTCGTTCGCATAGAGGCGGATACGAGAAAGGACGGTCTCATGAGGAAAGAGAAGAGCCATCAAAGAAATCAAGTTTGACTACCGCTTTCCTCCTCCCGAGCCCGCTTCGAAGCATACTTTCATGGGTCACGAGGTCCTACTTCTTCTGCAAAAAATTTTGCCTCAAATAAATGTTTAGTCTTAAGATATTGTTACCGCTGCCCTTGGCGCATCTCATCCCCATTAGAGGTCGGCCTTCACTCTTCCCGTGGGCCCTTCTAAGCTTGAGGCGGCAGTTTCGGGTTGGTTCCTAAGAGGAGTCAAGTTCGACATGGACATTCATCCCATTCGTAGGGATTCCTATGTGCCACATCTCCAAGCTATCTAATGTGACCTTGAGCAGGTTGAAAAATGGAAGAAGTTTTACAAGCAGCTAGTGGACACTAATAGGAATAATTGTTGAGAGATCCTTACCTTCGAAACCGAGAAAGATGATTCTAAAAGGGCGTTGGCTGATCGGGATGCTAGAATTAAACAGTTAGAGGAGGAGAAGGAAAGGACGCTTAGGGAGAGTAAGAGAACCGCCAGCCTGATGAAAGAGCTGAAGGGGCACATGAGAAGATTGAGATTGTCCGGAGAGACAAAGTCAAAAAGGATCATGCAGTGGAGGCAAAGTTGAAAGAGGAAGTGATTACTTGCAACGCTGTTATTGAAGCTCAACGGAAGACAATCGTTGACCATGATCTGATTTTCGGGAGGCACAATAAAACAATTGCCAATCATGCCGAGACCATCGCAAAATTACAGGCTAAGGTCACACAGCTTAATGCCGACAAGACGGCCATTAAGACTGATAAGGCTATGTTGACAGCAAATTACTTAGACCTCCAGCACACTTATGATTGGAAAATGGAGAAGCTGGATGCAATAATTCTGAACTCTAGGTCAATACTCTGTTGCATCAAGGAAGCCTGGGCTACCTTGGCCCAAAGTTTCCATGCACTCTTGCACACGTCTAGGAGGAAATCTTGTTTTGTTTCACTGACAGCGGCGATGCTTACTCTGATCAAGAACTGTGAGATGCCTATCTTAACGATGAATCCAAGACAGCGTTGCTTGAGGGCCAGGAGATCCTCTAAGTCGAACCTGAGAGGGAGGCCGCCAATCCTGCCTTGATGTCTGCTACTCACTTACTTTCCAGGCCTTCTTCCTTCGGTAGAGGAACCATCAAAGCAACTTCATGACCAGCCAACAAGCTCGGTGCTCGATGTTTTTCCTCATGTGGTGGAGTCCTATAAAGAAGGTGTAGGCAATGAGTTCAAGGTTTCCATTCATGATCCTTCCTCTGGTGTACTTAACAACCATGCTTCTTTCGACTTCGGAAACCTTTATCTTACGCCACAGCAGTAAGAGGAGTTTAATGCTTTCCTTTTTGATCTTATAGGTCCATCCACTCTTCCCGTTGATGCGCCAGCTACTTCAGCACTTGTGCATGCTGCCATCTTCACATCCTATGAGATTGTATCTGTTCCTGCTCCAGTTCCTACATCCACATCTAGCTTACAACCGGGGCCAGAGCCGAAAAGATTGTGGCGTTCCACGGCTTGGACTACCCTTAGGCATCTCTAGAAGGTGATACAGTTGCCACTGAGGCTAAGGAGCACGTGATGCAGACAAACTAGCCATAGATGACTTAGCATGTTTGGTTGCCGTCAAGAAGGAAAAGGTGGAGGCAGTCAAAGCTTCGCAGAGCTCCCAGAAGTCATGAAAACACAAAGGAAAGAGAAGCACTTCTTAAAAACATTCAAAGGAGGAGGGGAAGATTGCCACCAAAGTGCATGTTGATATTACTGGCAACGACACCTCTCCCAAAAAGAAGAAGCTGCAAACCAGAGGCAGGAAGGGAAGCGGTGGCAAGAAGTACTGAGTGGTTGTCGTGAGGGTGGACTTGATTTTGGCCAGTAGCGCCCAAGAAGATTGACTTGTTTTTCTTTTTGAGTTGTTTTGTTCAAGTGCAGAGTCTGCACTTTGTGTCCAAATTTCAAAGTCTATATTTTTTCTTTGTTGGTCGTTGTTGTATGGGTACGGCCCCCACATTTTGATCCCGTGTATAGAAAGTCACAAGCAATACAATGATATTTTGACTTTATTTTTATCTTTCTATTCATATACGATCTATGCACTTGTGCTTATTTCATTTCATACTTCGTTAGTTCTATGATTATAGCCAAGTCCTTCATTTGAAGTAAAGGGACTTTGAGATTAACAGCACTTAGAGATTTTTTTTACTTGGAAATTCGCAAAACTTTAGAAACTTTTCTAAAACATAGAAATTTGTTGTTTGATATATTTGTTTGGAAATTGAAAAGTTGAATTTGTGAACTTGAGGTTTGGAGTGACGGAGCCTGTGAACTTGTCATATTTGTTTGGTTCTGCCTTAGTATAGGTGTATACCCCCCAGTTCGTAGGGCTATTCACTTGAAACAACTTTTAGATAGCTGATAACTTGGGGTCTATATAACTGAAAATTTGACTAAGTTATAACTCGATTCTATTTTTTAGAGATATTGCGATTTTAGCAAGTGATCTCATTTTTTGTTTGGAATTTTTCGACACTTAGGTGAATATGTAATTTGTGCATGAGTTTGTGTTGTCGGTTATTGAGTGCCTTCCTTCTAGTGCCAATTTTATTCGGGCTGCACTTACCATTCCTGACTATATGTGTGCGGTTTATCATGCTCCGTGACATTGCCTATCTTCAGGCAAGGCGAGGAGTTAGGATTTTGATGCACGGCTCATGTAATGTGTGGCTTTTGTTTTTCCTCGATGCTGCCTATCTTTGGGCAAGACGGGGAGTTGTTATTTTGAGGCTCTTCAATGTTACCTATCTTCGGGCAACTTGAGGAGTTTCAGTTTTGGGGTTCCTCGGTGTTGCTTATCTTCGGGCAACACGAGGAGTTTTATACTTTGGGGATCCTTGACGCTGCCTATTTTCAAGCAATACGAGGTGTTTTTATTTTGGTACACCTCGGGGTTGTCTATCTTCGGGAAGCATGAGATGTTGTTATTTTGAGGCTCTTCGATGTTGCCTATCTTCGGGCAACACGAGGAGTTTTTATTTTGGGGGTCCTCGATGTTGCCTATCTTCGAGCAACATAAGGAGTTTTTACTTTGGGGCTCCTCGACATTGCCTATCTTTGGGCAACACGAGGAGTTTTTACTTTAGGGCTCCTTGACATTGTCTATCTTCGGGCAACACGAGGAGTTTTTACTTTAGGGCTCCTTGACATTGTCTATCTTCGGGTAACACGAGGAGTTTTCTGATTTTCCTTAGCCCTCTCGTTGCTGCCGGAGCAGTTTAATTGTTAGAGGGCAAGAATCAATTCGGGTTGATTTGCTTTCGTCGACCCTGCGGGTGATTATTATGAACATAATTTAGTTGGTTCAAGAAGCAAACTTTATTAAGGAAAGCATGGCAGATTCTTTGCTTATTTACAATGCCACTGGCATTTTCAGGATGACTTATTTGCTGAAGAAAAAGAAAATACATAATATAGTTTTTTAAATGAAATAACGGCGGAGCGATTTGCTATTCCAGGCTCTGGGGACTGCGATCCTGTCGACGGTTGTCAACTTGAAAGTCCCATCACTGAGCTTTTGATTAACGACATACGATCCTTCCTAATTTGGTCCGAAGGCTCCCGATACAAGGTAAACTCGCTTGAGCACAAGATCTCCAACTTTGAAGCTCTGACTATGAACTTCGGAGTTGAAGTACCATGCCACCCTTTTTTGGTGGGCAGCCGTTCTCAACTCTGCTTCTTCTCTTTTTTCATCGACCATGTCTAGCGATTCAAGTAGGAGTTGCTTGTTTTGTGCTTGATTAAAATTCTATCTTTGGTGCGAGGGGACTTCTAATTCAACAGGAACCATTGCTTCCGAACCATATACTAATGCGAACAGAGTGTGGCCAATTGTTGCTTTGTGTGTTGTTCTGTATGCCCCTAGTGCGAGTGGAAGTTCATCTACCCAATTTCCTTTTGTTTTGTTAATCGCTTTTTGATGGTGGATTTAATGATCTTGTTTATTGCTTCCACTTGCCCGTTTGCTTGTGGATGAGCCACTGCAAAAAAAGCTTTTTTCTATTCGAAAGCGCCTGCAGAAGTCTTTAAACTTGGTACTTTCGAATTGGGTCTCATTGTCAGTGATGATTTTTTGTGGCACACCAAACTTGCAAATGTTGTTATTAGTGACAAAGTTAATAACTTTTTCCATGGTTATGGTGGTCAACAGTTCCGCTTCGGCCCATTTTGTGAAATAATCTACGACAACTATACTATATTTGGCTCCTCCTTTAGCTATTGGAAGGACACCAATCAGATCGATCACCCATATCGCAAATAGCCATAGGCTGACCATTTTGTGTTAGTTTTGTTGAAGGAGTTCTCATAATTTTGCTGAATCGTTGACAGCAATCGCATCTTCTAGCGTGATCTGCAGCGTCGTGATTTATTGTTGGCGAAAAATATCTATATCGAAGACTTTCTTTGACAGTGTCTGCCTCACAGTGTGGTCCCCGCATTCACCTTCACGTACTTCCTTCAGGATTTGTCATGCTTCATCATCGGTCACATACCTAAGAAGGCGAGTGGAGAGTCTCCTTCGATAGATTATTCCATCCTATATCATGAACCTTGGCGCTTTGTAGAAAAGCTTCTTCCACAAATTTCGGTCAGTTAGTAGGGTTCCTACCAGCACATAGTCCTTTATCGGAGTCATCCATGTCTCTGGCTCGATGGTAGTCTCTAAAATCTAGTTCACGTCTATTTCTTCTATGCTCGAGTTGGTTAGCATTTCAACCACAACCAATCCCAATGATTGGGCTTCTTCGGAGCTTGCCAGGTTGGCCAAATAGTCTGCCTTAGTGTTTTGCTCTCATGGGATGTGTGTTATGGTGTAGTGCTCGATATCACTCAATTGCTATTGTACTTTAGATAGTTGTAGGGCGAGATTTTGTCCACGCACCTAGTAATCTCCTTTCACTTGACATACAATCAGCTGGGAGTCGCTATTTATGTTGGTAGACTTTATTTTGAGTTTCTTCACAATCTTTAATCCTGTAATTAGTGCTTCATATTCCACTTCATTATTCGCAGCTGGGAACTCTAGATGCAAAGCATAGCTAATGGTTCGCTCCTCGAGGGTTTTTAGTATTATCCCCGTGCCCGAATAGAAGTTGTTTGATGCGTCGTCGGCGAAGAGCTTCCATTGTGCGTCTCTTTCTGACTGAACTTCCTCCTCGTCTATTATGGTAAATTCAGCAATGAAGTCGACCAATGCTTTCCCGTTGATTGCCTTCCTCGGATGGTATGTGATGTCGTATTGGCTCAACTCTATGTTCCACTTGAGTAGTCATCCAAAAGTTTCTAGCCGGTACAAAACTTGCTTCAAGGACTGGTCAGTCGATACTTTGATTGGATGGGCCTAGAAGTATGGTCTTAACTTTCAAGATGTGATCAAAAGGCAATACGCTAGCTTTTCCAGATTTTGGTAATTCTTCTCAGCTTGAGTGAATCGTTTGCTAATGTAGTACACAGGTTGTTGGATTTTTGTTTCTTCCCACACAAGAGCTGCGCTCAGTGCGTGCAGGGAAACCGCTAAGTAGATGAATAGGTCTTCTCCATCCACCGGTATTGATAAGATAGAAGGAGTTTCCATGTCCCGTAGAAATTCCTCAAAAGCTGTTTGACAAGCTTCGTTCCACTCAAAGTTTTCTTTCCTTTCTTCAGTGCGTCGAAGAAGGTATGCACTTGTTTGTAGCCTTGGAGATGAACCGACATAGTGTCGCAACCTTTCCATTCAAACTTTGAATCTCTCTCTTATTTTTACGGGCTTGGACTTCCCGTAACGCAATTATTTGTTCTGGATTTGCTTCGATGCCCCTGGCACTCACGATGAATCCTAAGAATTTTCCCAAGGCTACTCCGAAGTGGCACTTGACTGGGTTAAGTTTCATTCCATATTTTCGGAATATTTCCAACATTTCAGCGAGATTATCGAGATGATTAGCAGCCACTCAGGATTTGACTAACATATCACCCACGTAAACTTCCATGGTCTTCCCAATCTGGCGTTTGAACATAATGTTCACTAGCCTTTGGTACGTTTCCTCTACATTTTTCGAATCGAATGGCATTACTCGGTAGTAGTACAGTCCCAAATCGGTGATGAAGCTGATGTTCCCTTGGTCTAGTTCATGCATCGGGATCTTTTTATAGCCCGAGTGTGCATCCATAAAGAAAAATAGTTCGTGTCCCACCGTTCCATCCATCAGTTGATCAATCCTGGGGAGTGGGAAGCTATCCTTCGAACAAGCCTTGTTGAGGTTCGAGAAATCAATACAAGTTCGACATTTTCCATTGAACTTCTTGACCAAGACTGGGTTTGACACCCATTCAGGGTTGGTTGCATCTCGAATGAAGCTATTAGCCATCATTTTATCTACTTCTTCTCTCAATGCCCTGGACCATTTCGGGCCCAAGCTGCTCCTTTTTTGCTTAACTGGGGAGAACTCGAGGTCAATATTGAGAGCGTGGCAGGCAATGTCAGGTGATACCCCACACATATCGGAGTGTATCTAAGCAAATACATCCAAATTGGCATAAAAGAATTTGGTTAGTTCCAACCGCATATTGTTTCCAAGCTGCGACCCAATTTTCAAGACTCGTGTTGGGTCATCTATACAGATTGGGACAGATACCGTCAATTCAGTCGGTGCTGCCCGATCCTCCCCCGAGCTCTTCTTTCTAGGGTGCAAAGCCTTGTCGAATCGTCTATGGTCCCCAAGCCAGGAGCGCAGTTGCTATTCGGAGTATTCATGGATGTAGAGGGTTTTCCCCACATCTTTTCCTCTCTCCTTTCTTCTTGACTCGCATAATTCTTCAATGTAGCATTCTCGGGCGACGCTTTGGTCCCCTTTCACAATTTTGACTCTATGTTCCATAGGGAACTTCATTGTAAGGAACCATTGTGCCAGTGCTATTCTGAAGTCAGCTAATGCGGACTGCCCCATAAAGGCGTTGTATGCTGACATTTCATCCATGATCATCAAGGTCTAAATGAGAGTGACCCTTCATTCACCCTCTCCAAGCTCCACGGGTAGGTCAATTGTTCCTACGATTGCACGGGTTCACCGGTAAAACCCTAAATCTTTGTTTGGCATGTGGACACACTTTTCATGCTAATTTGTGTTTGATCGAAAGTGCGTTTAAAGAGAATGCTAACGGAGCTGCCGCCGTCAACCAACACTCGCCGAACTGCAGCAGGCCCAATTCCTACCATCACCATCATCGGATCAAGAGTCGGAGCTTCAATCCCTTTCGTATCCTGGTTTCAGAACACAATATCATCATTCAAGATCCTTTGCATCTTAACTGGAGTCTCGTCTTCCACATCCAAACTTGATTCCCTTGGAATGTGTTTCAGCAAACTTGCATATCACTGTATTTCCCCCAACTTCTTTGTGCGGGATGCGGCCCCCTAGATATTGTTCCGATGATGAGTCCCCGGTCAGTTCATTTTGACCCTTCTTCACTGGTTCCTGCTTGATTCCTTCATTCTCTTGGGTGTTGAGGAGTTGCAGATTGATCGAGGTATTGTGGTTATCTTACGTACTGCTGGAGTTTATTATTTTGGATCGGTTCCTCAATGAGATTCTTCAAGTGGCGGCATTCATTCGTATTGTGGCCGCGTGTCTCATAGAAGCGACAGAACTTCCCCGAGCACTTTTTTGGTCGCTTCCTTTTTGGGTAGCCTTTTGCATTCCTCGGTTCCTTGAATTGCGAAAAAATGTCTTTCGGTGTGTCACTTAGGGGTGTGTAGCCTTCGTGCCTAAACCCTTTGAGCTTTTAATTGCTGCCATTACCATTCTTCTCATTGGAGTTCTGACCTTTTCTCTTCGAATTCCCATCTTCCCAAGTGATTTCTTCAACAGTTCAATAAGGATGTGCATTTTGATTCATTGCTACTTCGCTTTCCCCGGCATTTGTCGACTGCACACTAGTAGACTTCCCTCCCAATTCTTACGCTTCCTCCAACCTTAAATACTTACTTGCTTTGCGAGTTAAATCTTTCCTGATGATAGGTTGCTTCATTTTAATCCACTTTCTGAATTCATTTTATGAGTGGATGAAATAAACTAATTCCATGAAAACTATGTCTTCGTTGGGAATACTTACTTCCGTCACACGTGTTAAACCTGTTCATGAAAGACTTCAATGATTCTTTTCGCCCTTGGAACAACCCAGATAGGGACATGACATCTTTTGGCTGCACATTATGGAGTCTGAACTGATCAAGGAACCTTGTCGCAAGTTGGTCAAAAGTATAGATAGATCTTTGTGGAAGTCTAGTGGACCACATTGACGCAACCCCTTCAAGAAAGATAGGGAAGCATCTGCATCGAACAGCTTCAGAGGCATTCACTCCATCCATATACTAACTGTATTTGTACAAGCGAGGCTTCGGGTCCTTCATTTTGTCATAGGATGGAATAGTTGGCATTATGAACATTTATGGATATCTCTCGTTCAGGATTTCATCGATGAAGGAAGTCCTACTTGGCATAGATCCCCACTCATCATCTCTTCTATTTTTAATCTCCTCCATTAATCATTTAACCATGTTCGCTATGTATGGCTCTGGTGTCTAGTAGTCTTGAAGATGACGATCAGTCACTACGCCAAGTGTTTGACTTTGCAAATAGTCTTGGTGAGTGAGCTGAGGCCTAGGCTCTCCTGTCTTTAAGAAAGCCACTCCTGTAGGGTCCTATTGGCTTGTAGTTGGTCTCTCTAGAGCGATTTGGGTATCCCAAGCATTATCAAATGTATCAGCGTCTTCTTTCAATTTGTCATCTTGCTCTCCGTCCTTTGAGTTAGAAAGATCCATAGCTATGTCTTTTATGGAGGTCTTTGCCCCCTGAATCAAATTCAGAATAGACTGCCTTGTGACATACGAAGCACTTACATTTCTATCCATGTTAAGTATTGTTTTCACTCTTTTTTGTGGATGTTTTCTGTTTCTTCTATGTAGACAAGAAATTGTGGAATTCTCTTGTTCCATAGCAGTCGTGGGTTCGGGCATAGTCCTTAGAGCGGGATTTGACTGTAGCATTAGGAGAGCGTTAAGCTTATCCATTAGGGCCTTTTGACTATTCTCTATTTTTTTGTTGATCTCAACAACCATTTTATTTAACTCACCCTAGTAATAACTTCATGCTGACGGGAGGAGGCAGGTGTCTGATTTCCTAAGTTAGAACCACTCACTTCGGTTTATTGGGGATTAACAACTTCTCCAGCCACTATTGCCCCTATAGACTCTCTAGAGGTAGTTATTCTTCTTCCAGAAGCTATTGATTCCAAACAGTGAATTCTTCAAGTAAGGATTGGGGATCTAACTTTTGGATTTATGAGACCCAAAGTAGATAGCCTGATCCAGATCCTGAATTGGAATTTCTCAATGAAAGCACCAAAATGTTGACCCAAAGAATGGACCAACACAATAGTTTGATTTGAAAGCACCAGCCCTATCCTGACAGAGCAATATCATAGATCACAGATATAAAGAAAGAACGGTAAAAGAAAGAAGAAAGAGAATTTTTATAGTGGTTCCGCTGTTAATGAAGCCAACTTCCATTTTATAGCTTTGCTACAGACTGATTGCTGTTACAAGAGTTGTTTGATTACAAGGCTTTGATTGTTTTCTAGCTAGATTGAATCTCCAGATTTGGAATCCACTGTAGAATCATAGTGTATTCTTTTGGAGATAGTTGTGTGGAGATAGAGAGTAAAGAATAATTCCAGCAGAGCTTTAGCAACCCGTCTGGAGAAGACCTTCTTTATGTCACAGGTGGCATGCTATATATATATATATATATATATATATATATATATATATAGGTCGGAGACTTTCTGAGCCAGGCTTGTCATCATCCACTATCAGGTAGGTTACAGGCGACCTAAAGGGGTTTTGGCTCACAAAATGAGCCAAGATCATGGGTCACTAGTGACCATAGACTTGGTTTTATTTGAGGACCAAATCTTGTCTCTTCTTAATAGTGTTTCATATTTGTTTGTTTGATGGTTTGAGCAGAGGCATGAGTCGCCCTTAGGCTACGCACTTAGGATTTTTCTGGAGTCTAGACTCGGAGATGTTCCTACATCCTTTTATCGTTACTCTTACGATTTGACAGCAATTCACTAAGTGCTTACATTTAGCTACTGATTGGATATAGGAATGCTGATCTCTCGGCTCCGTTGATCTCAGTCATTGTCTTAGTCGTATCGCTCAGCCCTTGTTGATCCCTTGTCTTGGTTTTTCTAGTTAGGTCCTGAACCATCCTGTTCTTGCAAGATTGCCCTGTTATCTATTGGTTTCTTCTGAGTTAAAAACCCGAATAACACTATTCCACCATGAGTTATGTCGATGTGCTCTGATATGCATTTATCTATTTATTTGCAGGATACCAAACTAATGATCTGTATCTTGATGGACTTGGGTTTTCGATTTAGCAAAAATTCGGGCCCCTTGTGATGTGGTTTGTTACATTTGGTATCAAAGCTTAGGTTAGTCGATCTTGAGAAATTAGAAATGATGAGTAAACATATTTATATTTTGCTTATAAATATAAAAATATTATATGATGAATCTTACAAACTCTAACTATAGAGTAGTTGCAACAATACACCGAGATATGAGTAAGTCGATTATGAGTCGGAATATTGGAAGAAGTTGAAGGTATACATCCACCTCGATTATCCTATGTGAAATAGGTCGAATGGAAAGGTATTGACTTTATAGCAGTATGAGTGTAGCATATGAAAGGTCTTTGAAGCTGGATAGTACGTGACTCCCTAGTTGGGACCTTGATAGCCCAATAATTATAGATCCCTGTATGATTGTTGATTGATGATGTATAGAAGGTCCAAATAAGGGAAAAATAAGAATCCATATGTTGTAGATATCTAGAAACAATTGAGTTCCCGAAGGAAGGTGTAAAATAGTCATTCCAAGATAATAGCCGGATTTTAGTATTTGAAAGAAGATAAGTCGGCAAGTTAAAGAAAAGTCCAAAAGGAGGGACAAATACAAATCCACTCTAAGTCCAACCCAACAAAAAATAGTTAAAAGTTGAAATAATTTTAACATAAAAATTTAAGAAAATTTATATGTAATATATTTGAAATGATTTTCAAAGGAATTATTTGAAGGAAGAAAAACTCTATTTTTAAAAAATAAGTAAATATTGAAATTTTAAACGATATAAATAACTATGTTAGATTAAATAAAATGTTTTAATAGAAGATTTAAAATTCGTTGGACCAAAAATAACATTAAATAAATTTTAATAAAAAGGTTAATTCTTTTGAAAAATATAGTAGAACATATGTAGCTTGTTGGTTTTCTAAGATGAAATTTTTTTAGTTGGAAAATTCTTTTTAAGGGTGGACAATAGGAAGCGATACAAGATTAAAATGGGGTTAAAAGAGCAAGAAAGAAGATTAGAAAATGAAAATAAAGTAATCGGAATAAGGGCGGTTTAGGTAGAGGAAGGTTATAAAATAATGGCATTATAAAATATAAATAGAAATAATATTAGGAATTTATAACATTGTTAGTATTTAGAAATAATGTTAGGAGGTTATCTTAAAGATAATGCTAGTAATCTAATTAGAAGTAACTTAGGAAGTTAAAGGTAAAACAAACGAAAATGGACATTTTCCATTGTTATGCATATTTATTGCAAAAATATTTTGAAAGTCCCCTTCACATGATATTAGAGACTTCGCTAATGAATGGAAAGAGAGATAGTATTAGTGATACGAAAATGGTAGAGTAAGAATTGTTCTCATATACTTTGGTTTTTATTATTTAAAATTATAAAGGATGTTTGTAATACTGTAATGCACATTTTTGAAAAAGTGGTTTGGTATAACAATTGATTTTTTAGAAGAAAAACTTAATAAATGATTTGAGTAAAAATCCCAATTTTTAAGAAGTATAAGTTGAAAATGGTCTTTAAAAGAAAAAGTGCTTTTAAAATTTTAGTTGTAGTTTTAAAAGTATAGACGCTAAATTATTTGAATTTGGTAGAAAATGTTTCTAAGTTATACTTTAAAGATAAAAGTTTTGGGATTAAATACTTTAAATTTAAGTTTTAATTTATAAGGAAAATCTATGAAGACCAAACCAAAATTTTAAATATATAGTAGATAGGAAATCCTACCTAGGTATGATGGAGCAAAAGGTGAGGCTATGAAGAAGATAGCGATAACTACTTATGTAGTAGCAATAATGAATCCCCGTAGAGTGTAATGGATATTGGAAAGAACCTACGAATATATGGTTAGACATGTGTGCAAGCCATAAGAAGAACCAGCAAAGGAATGATAAATGGTATTAAAGTAAATTTCTATGAGTTCTAGGGTATGCTCGTAGTAAAGATCAAGAAAAATGGAAGTAAATATCAAGATTTGAAAATACTAAGAGAAGATAGCAACAAAGGGTAATAAGATGGCAAACATACATAGAAGACATTGGCAGACTCAAAGTTAAATAAGAGAAGATAGTGGGTGGGAAAAGTTATTCCGCTAAGCTAGTTGCTAATGAATTATTCAAATGGTGCATGGTTTGTATTTCTTACCCACCGCAGTGTGAGAGGATGCATAATTTATTCCATAATTGTGTATGGTGATGAAAGTAATGGATGGACTTTATTCATCAGAAGCAATAACCAAAAGTTAAGATATGTGGGTTAAAAAATGGTGGCATATTAGAAAGGTCCATAAGTAGTAGTAGCTAGTGGCTAGTAGTATTAGTTGTATTTCCTTCCAGTAGTTGTTTTTGTTTTTATCGGGTTGTAAGCATTAGTTGTTTCTATTATATTAAACAGCGTATGATGTTTCTGGAAATGTTCATTTTCATGCGTTTTCCGAGTAGAGCGCGATATTATTGGGAAGACAACAAGGCGAGGAAATTTCAAGAAAGACACTTAACTAACACAAAAGAAAAGAAAATGGTAAAAGGGTGGAGTATAAAATAAATTAAGAAATTTATTTAATTAGCTACTAAAGTAAAAGAAATAATAGTTAAGTCCCAAAATGTATGGCAAGCGAAGGATAGAGAAGTTGTTGCGAAGCCATGGGTCAAAGTCCATGTACCTTGAAAGCAAAAAATTTACAAATGAACTTATGTGTCGGTTGCTATTCCGAATAAAAGAAAATGTTTTGAAATTTAAAATTTACCACATAAATAGATGAAGTCCATTGTGGATGTTAGATTGTTGATTAAGCTCGATTTCATAAGGTGTGGAATAATTTATTTGAAATATATATATATATATGTGTGTGTGTGTGTGTGTGTGTGTGTGTGTGTATGTGTGTGTGTGTATACATGTATGTGTATGTGTGCATGTGCGCGTGCGCTTTTGGTAAATAAAAATAACTTTGTGAAACGCTTTTGAAATTTTTTTGAAGAAATAAATTTTAAAATCTAAAAATTTTACTGATATTTTAAGAACTAATATAAAAATATTTTTGGGCAAAAAAGAAGAAATTTTCTAATTTCAAAATGCCATATAATTGGCATGGGGGAATAGTTGACAGGTTAGCCAGTATAAATTTTACTTTGCAATGGAAGTGATAGTAAAATAAAATACAGTTAGAAATAAGGGAAAAAACTATTTAACTATGGAATCACTTCCTTCATACCTTGTCGACAGGTGAACTTAACTATTTCTAAAAATAACTACGTTTTAAACAATTTAAGATTTGAAAATAAAATTTACTTATACGGACTGTACTTGGAAAGGCTGGAAGAGAACTAAGGGCAAAAGAGAAGGTTTCAAGGTACATTGGAAAAGGGGCACATAAGAGAAGGATGAAAATATAGAATTTTCAATCTAGACTCTTTTTCGGCTTAAGAATATTGGTTTAGAAAACTGTACTTTTCTAAAACTTAGATGTTAGTAATAGTGTGCTGGGATTTTGGATGGTGGGCATTGGATGAAAGATTTGTTGAACTAGATTTTCATTCATTGAAGTATGGGAAAATTTGGATGTAAAACAAAGTTTTTTATTTTCAAAATTTGCATACATATAGAATTGCCACTACGTTTAGGTTTTTTGCAACATATTTTCAAAATTGTTTTAAAAGGATGCATTCATATAGGAGGCACAATTTAGAATTGCACAGTTTGCATACCATACATGTTGTGATACAACATACAATTATGCACGATTGATTGCAAAATTAGCTGCATACTAATTGATTGGCTAGTTTAAAATGATTGCATGTTATGTTACATTGTTCGGTCCCTGACGAATTTCGAGGGTGAAATTCATTTGAGAGTGGAGAACATAATACCCCATAATTTTGCAAAAATTATTTAAAAGAAATTAATTAATATATGTAACGTCGAAACATAGAATTTTTATAAACGTCGTAATTTGACTACGAAACCTACACAATTACGTTCGTGGTGATGTTCTGATCAACTTTAATACATAAAGTTTTCTGATCGAAGTTCAAACGAAAAGTTTATTAACGTTTGAAGTTTTTGAATTGAAAATAATTATATATGTAATTATGGTAATACAAAATAATTCATGTTAATACTAACGTTAGTTAAAACTTAGACGTTAAGAAATGTTATTGTTAAAATGAAATCAGAGAGAATATATATAAACGGATACAAATGATATCATATCAAAAGAAAATGGAAACAAATCGATGAAAATCGAACAATAAATCGAACAAATCAACGACGTAATGAATTAACACCTAAAACAAGCCATGGGTCGACCCAAGATCCCAGTGGTCGACTGGTAGCTGTCGACTATAGGGAAAGGGTGGTCGACCCATGTCTTGTTAAGTTTGGCATTAAATTATGGTTGAACTGTCTAGATTTAATATATCTTTTATTAATGAATAGAATTGATTCTAGAGTCTATAAATGCAGGCCTAGTTTCTTACTTCTCTTCTTATCTTTTTTGGGTCATGAAGTAGAGCTATGTCATTCTTGTTTCTATATAATATCTAGAATTCTAAAAATAGTAAAACTGTTATATTATATTATATTATATTATATTATATTATATTATATTATATTATATTATATTATATATGTATGTAGAGAAAAGCAAATAGTAAGAGAAGGGAAGAATATGATCAATTCAGAACATAGAAACAAAGGTAAATCGTGAATCTTAAACTCCAATCTAAATTTAATTCAATCCTTTCCCCAGATATATAATTTTTATAAATGTATACCCATTTTATATTTTGAACTTAAAATAAGAAGGAGTCAAATAAAAAGGGAATGGATCTAGATCTGGAGAATTGGAAAGCTAAATCAAGGTGAGTGGGAAATTACATTTCTTTTAAGTAATATTAGATTCATATCATTGTAGATCTATTTCATTTATGTCTACATATAAATCACGATTTGGATATTTATTTTATATGTATAAGGAACTGATATAAATCACGAATGAGATATTTAATTCTTCACACGTAATGATTATCGAAATATGCCTATATGTTATGGAAAACCCTAGAGTTGGTAGATATTGTATGCCTAGATTTATAAATAGCTTGTAATGAAATCATATTAGGATTCCATATTTGGTTGGTTTATATATGTTACCACCAATTCTCACTTAAACCTTGTTGAAACCAAAATGAATAGAAGAGAAGAAAGAACGACAGATGATAGCACCAACAAAGCCTTTCGAAGGAGTCGAAGCGATGCTACAGCCAAAAGTCGGATATGTTATAAGCTTTCGAAGGGGTCAAACGGGTCGAAAGCTCCATTTCACTTCAAATAGATTCCTTTGAAAACAAATGCTTTCGCCTACATGAAGATGATTCGAATAAGTGGAGGGATAAATTTCGAAGGCAGCAAATAACAACCACTCATATGCATGTCGAACCTTTCGAAACCGAAGGTTTCGCTTCATTTAAATTACTCAGAAAGCTTCTTTGTTGGAATAACCCCTTCGAAAGCATAACTAAGCCTTCCGAACCGTTCGAAGCCTTTCACAACTTAGAGGGGTTCTGCATCAAGCCGTAAGTTGTTTTCGGAAGTTACCTTCTGTGTCAAAACCCTCGACATTTCAACATCTTCGAAGCCCTAAAGAATTAGCCGTCGACATAGTCGAAAGCTCATGCCTCTGCTTACTTGTAAAAATAAAGCAACACAAGGTGAAAAGGCACAACTACCCCCTTTCGATGAAGACGAAAGCATTCAAATCCATTCAAATGCAATGCTAAAGGATGCGCAAAGGTTAAAGGTGACGAAAGGTCTACAAGGCCACCGTTCGACTATGTTGAAAGCACTAAGTCGAAAGATGCCAACCCACACCTATAAATATGACCCTAGAGGGTCTGGTTTGGGGATCCGAATTCTTTCATTCTACTCTTGTACTTTCTAAAAGTTATGAACTCTAATTTTCAAATTTTAGGAATTTGATCAATTTGTACTTCTTGAGATTAATGAAAGCAAGATTATGGAATTTTAGGATATTTAACTGATTTGATATCTCTGTTAAATTCAGTTCATAATTTTCTTGTGTCGACTTGATTACAGAGACACTATTAGAGTGAGTCAAAACCTTTATTTTAAACAATATCATTAGAACCTTAACTCCTACACTCAAGTCGTCGATAAGGTTAACTCCCAAAGAAGTCGAAACCAACCTACCCAACCCATACCCTTAACTCATTAAAGCCAACCTTGGAGTTTCTTCAACCGATTCGACATGGGGGTTTCGAACTAGTACTAAAGTAGATTACCTGGTTCGAAAGGCAATACAAGAAGGGTTTTCTGTGTTTTTGTCAAAATCGAAGGGTCCAATAAGAGGGAGTATCAACCACAACAACTTACACAAAAGGAAAATTGAAGAGAATAGATTGGATTATAGCCATCTTAACCTAATTAAGAAGTGTCAACTAACTTCCATCTTTTTAAAATACGGTCTTGAAAGAGTTGTCCATGCTTTGAATTGAACTTTGGTTGTTGACAAGTTTTCTTGTTAATATTTTGGCGCTAGAAGGAGGGCTCGAACCTCCGACCTTGTTAAACTTTCAACTCCACATACCACTGTCCCGATCTTATTCCAAGCTGACTTACTTTAGACTTTATATCATCATGTTTAGAAAAGTCAAAAGATCTGAGCAAGGATCCTCGAAACCACTTCTAATTGGATTCTCCCTAGAATGATTAATGATTCAAATCTACATGAAGAACAATTGTTAAGAATGGAGGCTTTAAGGATCATAAGGAAAAAGAAAGTGGAATCTTATGATCCAAATAAATGGAGTTTAAACCATTTTCATATTGGCCCCACTCCTATCTGTGCCTTAGGAGAAAGGAAAAAAAGAAAGTGATAACTTGTTTGATCAAATGAGGAAAATAATTCAAAATTACACTAAAGGCACAATCTTTGAAGAAGGAATGATGGTTGATTACAACGCCTTTGCACACAAATGGCATCAAGCAACAAGTGGGAAACTACCAACATAGGAAATTCAAAGAGTTTTAAAAAGAAAACTATTCATTGAGGGTGAAACTCCAGAACCAGGTAATAAAAGATATAGAAACCATCCTAAAATACAAGCTTCAAGTCAAGACTTTCTAAGAAATGCAATTTGACAACATCCATGGAGAATGTTTATTTGTTAACTAAGGAAGAGCTAAACTATTGGCCATCACAAAAGAAAAAACCTAAATATGAAAGGAATCTAGGAGGATTCTATTGCCGCTACCATAAGATGAATGGTTATGAAACAAATCAACGCAGCGCACTCGAAAGAATGGTAATCAGCTTTTTCAAACAAGGCAAAATTAACGGGTTTGTAAAGTGAACCTAAATGTGACGCCCCACCTCTATACCCACGCTAGCCAAGAACACTACGGTGTAGTGCTGTCAACTAGCGTGGAGAATGAGGCTGTTGAGGAGTGACCATCCGTGTAATTGCCTTGTGCGAGCACCGATATGCCAGATAGTAAAAACAAAACATTTCATTTCAGGAGGAAATCCGACATGCCGATGCAAACTCAAAGCTACTACACGGTGGCTATAATAGTCTAGGACAAATTATAAACTAATAACACAGATAAAATAAATGCGGAACACAGATGAAAAAGAAAGTCTCATATATATATGTATATATATATATAACTGATGTCAGTTACAATACATTTGACACGGTACATGTGACACAACTACAACAGTCGACTCAGGAAGTTATACATACAAGTACATTATCGACTAATATGCATGAATACATATCAATCTATACTATGACTCGACAACTTCAAAAGATATGAAAAGTCTTCATAGCTCAAGCAGCTTCCCAAAGCAGAATATCTACAACCTGAAAATACTCGGTCTGACCCGAGTATTAAATTCAAAAGAAAATAATACTCGGGTCAGTCTAATTCAAACTCAGTTATTAATGCACAGAAGCAATAATAATCAAATAACGAATAGATGACAGTCACAATAAATCTCGTCTATCCAATCACTAATAAGGATGAATTGGACAAAGGAAACAATCAAGTAATTGGAAATATCAATTAAGACGTCAACTCGAGTAGGGCTGCAGTATACGCAAGCGTGTACTGCCACGCCACTACAACATATGGAATACGAAATAGTTCCATAAATCAAAAGCAAAAGATATAACAATAAAAGCAGTACCGTGTGGCTGCAGTTCACGCTTGCGTGCACTGCCTTTCCACTACAGTGATGAAATAGGAATCGGCACAAGATCAAATCCAAGCTACTAGCTGGATTCAACACAGGTGTATTCAAATGAAATGGCCGATACTAAAATAAATCGACCAACATAGAACAAAGACTGCACAAATGAATCAGCCGCAAGGGGATAGCAACGTGTATGCCATAGTTTAGCAATTCAAAGACAAGCACACCCTAACTAGAAGTGTATAAGTCAATGCACTGCAAAGCACATCAGACTCAATGACATCAACAAGTATGACATGAAGCAGTGTAACAAAGGCCACCAAGTTCAATGTAATACTTGGAGAGGGGATGCACTGAACTTGAAGTTAATTTCAAGCGACATCAAGTACTGCATAAGAGCACGCAATGTACAGGTACATGCAAAAGAAGAAAGCACAAAAATAAGGCAATGCAATGTAAACATTGCCTAGCATACATATGAATCAATTTCATATGCACAACAAACACCCAAACAATGCAACAGTGAAAAACACTAGTGAAAAGGGTCACAAAGCAAGGGTTCCAAAATGAAATGAACCAGAAGAAGGCAACTGAATTTTGCATGAATGGCTACAAGTATATGAAATGTACTTGTAAACATATGAATGCCAACAGTATGGATATACAGTGATGCATGGAACAAGCCTCAAGTATGTATACAGAGAGTATACATCATGACAATGCAGGCACTTCAGAGAGTTACATACAGTGATGCAAAATGAAGCATACTACTGAATCAAGTTCAGTAAGGCAATGCAACAATGCAAACATGGAATGATGTGCAGACGTATGCAGAAAAATGGCACAGGTGTGTGCAGAGGTAGGAAGTACATGAGGTCATCAAAAATGAAGGTGGGAGCACCAAAAACATGGCACCACAACACACAACGAAATGAAGTCTGTGTGTCAAAAATGTCAGAGGTAATATAAATGCAACTGCACATAAATGAAGACCCCACGAGCTCGATGCAGCCCAAATGCTCAAATATACAACAAGTGTATACATGTACATGAAGACAGCAGACAACATAACATGACCAAGAATTGCATTTACATGGATGAACACACATGTATCATAGGGTTTGGTAAAAGAAACTGCAAAAGTGCAAATGCATATTCGAACAAATGCGACATTAAAAAGGGTCGAACTCAGCAATGCACAGAAATCCAATATACATGAATAATACTCAGGGTTAATGCACATATCAATGAGATGTTCAAGTCGACATAATTGGTGCAGTGCAAAAAGAAATCAAAACAGAGAAGATTACAAACTGTAGCTCAAAGTAAAACCAAGTGTAGGGAGACTGCATCAAAAATACAACTCAGTAGCAATCAAACATGTATGCAGCAGGATACATAACACATTGAAGCAAATCGAGCTAGGTACCACGGGTAGTTTTAGTCAAGAAATCGAAGTTCAACAAAGTCCAGAGGCCGAAATAATCAAGTGACAGATTCAACAATCAAATACGAACGAAAATCATCGAATTCGAACACTAATAAACACGAGATAGGAATTAGATGTGAGTGAAGGGGATCACTCACCTTGTCGACGAATTGAAGCTATCAACCGAAGCCCAATCGAGCACGAGCACGTCGAATTGAAGAAGCCAACATCATAAATTTTGAACGCGCCCTAGCTTCAGACGAACGAAGACGAGATGCCTCCATTTATTTTCTTTTGAGGGTTTTAGGGTTACGAACGAAATAAAAGAAAAATGGTAAAGGGGCGGGTCGAGTTTCTTGAAGAATGGGTCGGCATTGAGATAAAGGGGACGTGCACATTTGCTTTGCAAACTTTTCACGGCCTCAAACATTTGAAAATGTTGGCCGAGAATTTATTTTAAAGCCCGTCATCCTTTAACAGATTTTTCAAAAGAGTTTCAACTGGTTAAGCAAAATTTCCAACCAGCAATTTGCTAGGAAAAGAAACCGTCCAAAGACGATAAATAATCGGTACGAAATACCGGGTTGTTACACTAGATGAAGTCAATAAAGAACTACTTTACTAAGAAAAATCTACATGGTTGGGAGTAAAATTCTCCCTGCACTTGGCCATTACCTTAAACAGTCAAAGCCTTTGTCCACCCCGAGTTGGCTAGGTCAAAGCACCTCATGGAGGGAGGTTATAGTAACCCTTTATCTACGCCACGTTAAAGCATCGACAAGCCCTTGACTGCGCCATGCTATGGCCTGGTCAAGGGCCTCATGGAGGGAGGATGGACTAAGCCATTGGTCCCTCCATGCTATGACTTGGCTAAGGCATCGAACAAGCCCTTGATCGCACCACACTATGGCTCGGTCAAGGCGCCTCCTAGAGGAAGGTTGGGTAAGTCCTTAGGTCCTGCTTGTGGATAAGCTAACCAAGCGCACCAAATAATAATGGACTAAGAGGTCCGAGCCCAAGAAGCGGCATATCAAACAACAGACTAAGATATCCGAGCCCAAGAAGCGGCATATCAAATAGGGGACTAGATGCCCAAGCCCGGGAAGCGGCATATCAGATAGAGAACTAAGACGTCCAAGCTCGAGAAACAGCAAATTAGTCGATGAAAACTTACAAAACTTACATGTCAAAAGAGTCAAAACCTAGAGAGCGGTATAGAATAGAGGGCTTAAATAAGAATCAACAACCTCCAATTAATCATCAAAGAAGAATTTCTGAACTTCACTTAGTAATACCCGAATCTGGGTTTCGACGCTATTACTATTAATTAATGAACTTCGCTCATAATGCCTGAATCTAGGCTAAATATCTCTTTAAAGAAGAGTATTATTATGGACTTCTGTGTCATCACAAATACTCGTATCTAGGTTTTGGATTTTCTAGCTTTTAAATTTCATTCATTAATGCCCGAATCTGGGTCACTAGATTTCTACTACAAACTTTCAAACAATAATTTCTGGACTTCTATAACATGATCATTATCGACTTTCTATTAGCTACCTCCAGATGATGAATTTCTAAACATCTATAGTTAAATCCATGATTGAACTTATGGTTTTCTACCATAGGATTTATGATATTCCACCAACATAATTGAATTTGAAGTCCTAGTTATCTCTCACTATTACCAAAGATGGTTTTCAAGACATTCAACCGTATTCAATTATAGAATTACTTTTCACTTATTATCATATGTTAACATAATGATTTGTTAATCTCCGCAAGTAATATGGATAAACTTCTATATAAATATCAAGCTAATGTAAGGAATATTATTTACTTTATGCTTTTCAGGGAAAGCGATCAGTAAAGAGGATTAAAAGATCTAGAAAATACAAAAATCATAGTACAAACCATCAAAGGGTTGATTCAGAAACAATATTATAAGGAAATACTACAGACCAGGTGATATTTACAAAGTTTTCATAATTTACATAATTTATGAAATTATTTCAATGTATATGGTACAAATATATGTATTTCACAAATCTTAAGTAGACTTAAAGGATCAACGATGTGATGAATTGTAATATGAAGAACTTCCTTAAGTTTCTTCTTTTTGTTTCTTATCTTATCGGCATCGTCGATAGATTCAATATGAGTCTTTATATCATGATTAAAGGCTTTGTTTGCACATTTGAGAATTTTATTTTCCCTTTCTAAATCAGCGATACGCTTTTGAAGAAGATACTTTTCGCATTTAAGTTTTTTAATCTAAGTTGCATACTCATTTATGCGCCGCAAGTATCTCACTATGTTGTTCACCAAAATATTTCATCATCTCAAATTTGACTTTCATGCACCATTTTCCTACTACCTTCTCATCTAATCCAGGAGGAGGATTTGTCGTAGAAGGAAACTTTTGGATAGAAAGGGAAGTAGACCTTGTTAATTTTGCAACAGATGGAAAAATAGAAGAAGCCGGTGAATTGATGTTTGAAATGCTATTCCCTATAATAAATTCAAGCGATACACACTGAGCTTGACTATCTTTTAACTCAATCTCCAAATCACTTATTTTTTGGAAAAGTTCGGACATTTTATGGTCAAAACCAATTGAAGGATTTGACTTAATTTGGCGCTTCAATATGGAAATCGTTTCATTCTTACTCTTAATGTCCACTTCTAGGTTGGCAATCTGATCATTGAGATTTCTAATGATTGTCTTTTGAAGCAAATATCTTCTGTGCCATTCTAGAGCTTCGGCTTTGTTTTGAAAGCGAGTAGATAAAGGATCGCTAAGAAGCTTCCTTTTTTCAATATCTGCCAACAACCTATCTCTAATACCGATAAAGCGAGATATTGAATCTAGAAAGAGTGGCATTGTACATAATTGTAACTCCTATTTAAAAAAATAAAAAGAAAATAAAGTCAAGACTCGAATAATCAATCTCTTTTGTTATAACACTAAAAGATTACAACTTATGTAGAATGAAACAAAAAAGTACAATTAGTCATTTGTTTCATATTTAAATTGAGAAACCGCATCTCTAATTTTACTCAAGGAATAAGCTGAAAGAATAATTGTTGAGTCAAAAGGATCATTAAATCCTTCTAGGGTAATAACCAGAGGATATTTGTTGTAGTCCCACTTCCCGGCAGGAGGACTCTCACGACCACATATCAATTTGGTATGATATGTCTGGATTTCCTTAAGAAGATTTTCTTTTTCTTCACCAAGAAAATCGAAATGAAAACAGGGATGTTCCATATAAAGTCTTTGCAAATCTCTAAGAAAGCAATATCTAGCTAGTTTTGAAGATTTCAAAAGTGAAGCCTTTTCTAGATAATCTCTTCTTAGTTAAACATACTTGCTTAAATAATCTCTAGAAACAAGGCTGCCTGGGGGACATTCATTGTATGAAAACGTAATTAAATACAACTAAGTATAAAAGTAAATTAGAGAAAAAATTCACAAACCAATATTATTACTTAATAACGAATGTACATCCGGTTCATACAAAATCGACTTTGTAAATCACTCTAAAACAAATTAATCCTTAAAGTATTTAAGTTTTCAAGAGGCAACGCTTGGGGAATCGATTTGACTCATGGTAAGTTCCAACAGACTCCCGGATGTGGATCAGATCCAAATTTGTCCAAATATCTCGTGTGTAAATGCCTAAGTGGACCCCCACTAAAATCACCTAAGTATGAAAAATCTATAGTTGGGTGTCGGCAATAGACTTTGTATAAGAAATCTATAAGGATGTTCCTCTCTTCAACCAACATCCAAAAGAGCGTAATTAACTTACAATTCTCTTTCAAAAGGCTATCATTTCGAAGTCGTTCCCTCCTCAATCGTAGGGTAGCTTCTTGATTTTTGAAAATCACTAACACTGCCATACTTCTGTTAAGCCTATGATATTTATCGGAGAGGACATTGTGTTCTTTTAACTGCTTATCGAACTCTCTGTACAAGCTATTATGCTTGTTTTCTTTCAAGCTTGGTTTATATGGGTGAATGGATTTCCTCCTTATCTAAAATAAAAGATGTAATCTATTATTATCTAGGAAGTGAAAGCCATTTAAACAAGGAGTGCCAAACCGCAGAAGCGGAATTGTAGTTTAAGAGACCTGCTTTTTCTCTCTTTGTTTATAATGTCCATGTTCGTAGTCTCTTTTGGAAGGTCAGAAGGCGTGGGGGGTTTAGGTTGGCTTGATTCATGGATGATTGGATTGAGGTTGATCTTGTCTGAATCCCCAGTATTGTCTTTATCATCTTATTCATGACCATCAGAGTGACCACCCCCATCGCCGCCTGCACCTTGGCCTCCATCTCCATTATCATTATTATGGTCATCACCATCATCATTATCATTGTCATCACCTTCATTACCGCCTTTTTGAAAGAGATAGCAGGTTAAGGATCTTAAGGCTAATTTAACACTGGAAGGGGGGTGAATAGTGTTTAATGGATTCTAACACTTATATGAACTAATTTAAAAATTATGATATAAACAAATGCAGAACTTAATTACAGAACAATCATAGAATCAAACAAAGTGTAGAAAGTAAATAAAAAGTAGTAAAGGGAAATACTGGTTCGAAATTACCCTACATCTACACCTGTACCAAGGCAAACCACCTCATACAGATTTTTATTACATCAATGTCGTGATTACAATCCTCAATTTCTAAAGGCCTTGAGGTACCCTCCTATCTCACGAGTCCGGGGCAAACTCTCTTGATTTACGGGACTCAAGATCATCCAATTGAATTCCAGGCACAACCACACCTTATAGAGAGACTCGATAAACTTTTGTTACAAATTGATCCTATAACTCTGAATAGCACTTTGATCTTCGAGAGAGGGCAGAGAATCAAACAAGAATGAGATTCTAATTTCATTAACTTGAGAATTCGATAGAATTTTGACACGATCTTAAAAATATGAAAATTTTAGAATATGGATCTATGGAGAAGAAGAAGTGAATAAAATAATAAAATAGTTAGTTAAAAAATTCGTTTGTGAAGGCTATTTATAAAGCACCAATGGTCATAACTATTCGTGAAGAGATTTATACGAATAGACACTTCTTTTGAAAATTGAAACTTTTGAATTCAACGGCCACCATGTCGACATGGGGTATCCCATGATGTCGACATTCCTAGTTAAAAAACAGTGTAAAATTTGTTTTGAAAATGAAGTTTAAAACAAGAGTTTATTTTAAAATAAAAACAAATAATATTTTAAGGCTAAAAACATCTTTTTGAAAATCATTTGAAAACGATAATTTTAAGGCTAAAATATTTTGAAAAGCAGATTTGAAAATCATTTTGAAAAAACATTTTGAAGTAGTTTTGCATGCTTCTTCATGCAGAATATCTCATCACATCAGGACTAGAGAATTTGTACAAAACCAGGATGTTCGTGAGTTTGTAAGCCACTTGTCGTAGCTTTGTAAGCTACTTGTCGTGGGTTTGTAAGCCACTAAGAAGGTAGAAATGGGTTCCATCCCAAATGAAATTCGGAATGAAGATTTCCGTGCTACTATGAAGTTTGAACAAAAACTAGACACGTATCTTGAAATCTTGATCTTAATACTCTAAAGTCTTCAATCTTGAGTCTTGAGTCATTATACTGATCAGTCTTCAGTAATCAATACCTACATATATACACACACACACAGAGCATATACATATCTATCTAGATAACAGTGTTAGTATATATTTTATAATAAGATAAGTTAAAAAGGTTGTTATCATCAAAACCAACATCTCAGTTCCTAACAATCTCCCCCTTTTTGATGATGACAACCTGTATTTATAAAATATATTTACCATACCATAACTCCTATCATAACTCCCCCTTACTCCACGACTCCCCTTTACTCCAATCATAACTCCCTCTTACTCCAAGCCAACTATTATTTTATAACTTCTCCCCCTTTGTCATCGACAAAAACTCCTTACTAATAAATTCCCTAAACTTGATATAAGATAATCAATCATAATAGAATAATCCGTATATATGTGTAATAAGTGCTAAGTGTGGTCACAAGTGTAATTCAAAAGTAAATCAATCATCATCCAATCATATTTACAGTGATTATTCAATCCAATCATATATACAAACCATACCAAATGTTTTTAAATAAGTCAAGTCAATCAAGTTTAAAACACAACAATCAAATCAAAAAAATAACATACAGAATGACTAGACATTCCTTGTTACTTCCACCCATCCATCTACTCCAAAGATAGGGTCTGCTTTGATGGCATCCCATTCTTCGTTATCTTTGTCGAGAGTGACTGGTGGATTTCCTTCGAGATCGTCCTTGTTAAGGGCTGAGATCAACAAACAAAGGGCGTCGAAATGTCTCTCTTGCTCCTTGATCATCTGTATTTGATTCAATTCTATGTGGCGCTGATTACAAAGTATGAATGTAAGAATATTCATGAAAGAAGTTAGAGTTTCTTCAGGATTATCACTTAGATTCTTAATCGGAGAAGCCATAATTCAAGAAAGAGGAAGAACTATGAAACGGAGTGATTAGAGATGAAGTTTAATAATTTATTCTGGAAAAAACGATATAAATAGGGGTAGAAAGTCATTTGAAATGAATAGACACGGGTTATTACATGAAAATAAAATTTGAAAGTGTAACTATTTTCTGCCCATTGTATGTCGACATGCCTCTACCTAAAGTGATAATTTGCTTTGTTTTGAATATTATAAACAAATCTATTCAATTATTTTTAGATCCGTACTCCCATCGTCGTCTGATTCATGAATAGCAACGAAACACAGATTTGAATTATCCGTCTTCTTTTCATCATCACTGGATGATGAGTATGACTCATCAAGAGTTATTGTGTATGCTTGCTTTCTTTTCCTTTGGACGAGTCATTGTTTGGAGGGAACAACTGTTTATCTGGATACGGACAATCTTTTCTATGATGCCCGACTTTATTGCAATTGTAGCATCTATCATTGTTGACGTTCTCCGTATTATTTCTTGAATTCCTTTGATCATTTCTTTTGTAACTATTCATTTTTCTATATCTTAGGAATTTCCAAAAGTTTCTTTCATTAAAGCAATCTCCTCATCACAGTCTGGTTTCGAATCTTCAGTTGCTGCATTGAATGCCAATGACTTCTTTCCTGTTGCATTGTTTTCTCTTCTTCCTTGAAGTTGAACTTCATAAGACATCGGATTCCTAATCAATTCTTCTATTTTCATTAGACTGATATCATTTGCTTCTTTGATTGCAAGTGTCTTTTGATCCCATTCTGGAGTGAGTGAATTTATAATTTTTCCGATGTGGTCTTCCTCTGAAAAGCTTTTTCCAAACGAAATAAGTGAATGAACAATATCTTGAAATCCACAATACATGTCGGAAATGGACTCATTCGCATGCATTTTAAACAATTGAAACTGATTGGTTAACATAGAAATATTAGTCTGTTTAACTTTGCTTGTTCCTTCATGAGTAACTTGCAAAGTTTTCCAGATTTCAAATGTAGACTTACAAACAGACACTCTATTAAACTCATTCCTAACTAGTGAAAATAATAATATATTCATGGCCTTTGAGTTATATTGTGCAACACCCTTTCTCTTAGCAGCCCATTTAGCGAAATTGGTAGTTGGTTCAACATACTTAGTTTGTGTGATATTGCAAGTGTCTAATCCTACTGATTATAAATAAATTTTCATTCTACAAGCCCAATATGCATAATCACTGCCACTGAAAAATGGTGGTCTGACAGTAGACTGACCTTCTACAAATGAACTAGTGCTATGGATAATAGAACTGGTGCCAGAGTTGACATTACCATTTTTAGTAGCCATTAAAACAATTTTCAAGTTTCAAATTAAGAAAACTATGAAAACCTTGCTTTGATACCAATTGAAAGAGGCAGCGGGTAAAGGATCTTAAGGCTAATTTAACATTAGAAGGGGGTGAATAGTGTTCAATGGATTCTAAGATTTATATGAAGTAATTTAAAAATTATGATATAAACAAATGCAGAACTTAATTGCAAAACAATCACAGAACCAAACATAGATGTAGAAAGTAAATAAAAAAGCAGTAAAGGGAAAAAACATACCGGATTTTATACTAGTTTGGAGTTACCCTACATCAGTCCTGTACCAAGGCAAACCACTTCAAAGGCATTTTTATATACCAATGTCGAGATTACAATCCTCGGTTTCTAAAGGCTTTGAGGTACCCTCCTGTCTCATGAGTCTGGGGCAAACTCTCTTGATTTACGGGACTCAAGACCACCTAATTGATTTCTAGGCACAACCACACCTTATAGAGAGACTCGATAAACTTTTGATTACAAATTGATCCTATAAGTCTGAATAGCACTTTGATCTTCGAGAGAGGGCAGAGAATCAAACAAGAATGAGATTCTAATTTGATTAACTTGAGAATTCGATAGAATTTTGACACGATCTTAAAAATATGAAAATTTTAGAATATGGATCTATGGAGAAGAAGAAGTGAATAAAATAAGAAAATAGTTAGTTAAAAAATTCATTTGTAAAGGCTATTTATAAAGCACCAACGGTCATAACCATTTGTGAAGAGATTTAAACGAATTGACACTTCTTTTGAAAATTGAAACTTTTGAATTCAATGGCCACCATGTCGACATGGGGTATCCCATGATGTCGACATCCCTAGTTAAAAAACAGTGTAAAATTTGTTTTGAAAATGAAGTTTAAAACAAGAGTTTATTTTAAAACAAAAACAAATAATATTTTAAGGCTAAAACATCTTTTTGAAAATCATTTGAAAAGGATAATTTTAAGGATAAAATATTTTGAAAATCGATTTTGAAAATCATTTTGAAAAATCATTTTGAAGTAGTTTTGCATGCTTCTTCCTGTAGAATATCTCATCACATCAGGACTCGAGAATTTGTACAAAACCAGGATGTTCGTGGGTTTATAAGCCACTTGTCGTAGGTTTATAAGCTACTTGTCGTGGGTTTGTAAGCCACTAAGAAGGTAGAAATGGTTCCATCCCAAATGAATATTTCCGTGCTATTATAAAGTTTTAACGAAAATTAGATACATATCTTGAAATCTTGATCTTGATACTCTAGAGTCTTCAATCTTGAGTCTTGAGTCTTTATACTGATCAGTCTTCAATGATTAATACCTATATATATATATATTATGCATATACATATCTATCTAGACAACAGTATTAGTATATATTTTATAATAAGATAAGTAAAAAGGTTGTTGTCATCAAAACCAACATCTCAGTTCTTAACAATCTCCCCCTTTTTGAAGATGACAACATGTATTTATAAAATATATTTACCATAACATAACTCCTATCATAACTCCCCCTTACTCCACGACTCCCCCTTACTCCAATCATAACTCCCCCTTACTCCAAGCCAACTATTATTTTATAAATTCTCCCCCTTCGTCATCAACAAAAACTCCTTACTAATAAATTCCCTGAACTTGATATAAGATAATAAACCACAATAGAGTAATCCATATATATATATATATATATATATATGCGTGTGTAATAAGTGCTAAGTGTGGTCACAAGTGTAATTCAGAAGTAAATCAATCATCATCCAATCATATTTACAGTGATTATTCAATCCATTCATATATACAAACCATACCAAATGTTTTTAAATAAGTCAAGTCAATCAAGTTTAAAACACACCAATCAAATCAAAAAAATAACATATAGAATGACTAGGCATTCCTTGGTACTTCCACCCATCCATCTTCTCCAAAGATAGGGTCTGCTTTGATGGCATCCCATTCTTCTTTATCTTTGTTGAGAGTGACTAGTGGATTTCCTTCGAGATCATTAAGGGCTGAGATCATGCAAGAAAGGGCTTCGAAATCTCTCTCTTTCTCCTTGATCATCTATATTTGACTCAATTCTATGTGGCGCTGATTACAAAGTATGAATGTAAGAATACTCATGAAAGAAGTTAGAGTTTCTTCAAGATTATCACTTAGATTCTTAATCGGAGAAGCCATAATTCAAAATAGGAAGAACTATGAAACGGAGTGATTAGAGATGAAGTTTGATATTTAATCTGGAAGAAACAGATATAAATAGAGGTAGAAAGTCATTTGAAATGAATAGACACGAGTTAGTTACATGAAATTAAAATTTGAAAGTGTAACTATTTTCTGTCCATTGTATGCCAACATGGGAGGATGGTGTATGTCGACATGCCTCTGCCTAAAGTGACAATTTGCTTTGTTTTGAATAATATAAACAAATATATTCAACTATTTATAGATCTGTACTCCCATCGTCGTCTGATTCATGAATAGCAGTGAAACAAAAATTTGAATTATCCGTCTTCTTTTCATCGTCACT